>JAGIQG010000008.1:89611411-90219105 GCA_024679065.1 Sphyrna mokarran | reverse complement strand
TTGCGTTTGATTCCCAGTTTGGGTCACTGTATATGTGGAATCTGCACGTTCCCCCATGTCTGCATGAATTTCCAAGTGCTCTAATTTTCTCCCTCAATCTGAAAGATATGCTGGTTAGATGCATAGATAATGCTAAATTCTCCCTTGATGTACCTGAACGGGTGCCAGAATGTGGCAACCAGTGGATTTTCACAGTAACTTCATTGCAGTGTTAGTGTAAGCCTAGTAGTGACGTTAATAAATAAAATTCCAACTTTAAACTCAGAACTAGATCCAGCATTGCTTTCGTCCTTGCTGTGCTGGAAATGCACTGATCTAGAAAGTGCTGTGGTATGCATTTCAGGAATTTTGACCTATGTTGCCATTTACAGTGTTACTATCACAGTCTATATTAGGATATTTGAAATATGCCATTATCACTCCTTTTCAGAAACCATGTGCTATCCTTCTTTTCAGAAACCATGTGCTAAGAGAGCTTTGGCGAACTTGGACCTCCATATTAATCTTGCTCTGAAGACGTCTATCATTTTAATTGGTGGTTTATTCATCTAATTTATAATGCTGTTAGGAAAGATTGTTCCTAATCTTCCTCAATCTCGTATACCATTGATCTTTTCCATCAGCATCAGGCTTTCTAATCATGATTAGAAATTCCAACTGTCTCTTCCCAAATTTGGTCAGCAGAGTTCTTTTGGTCTCAGATTTTTACCTGTATCTCTTCATTCATAGTACGACTTGTCCAAGATATTTTCATTATTTACCTCAAATACCATAACTCAGTAACCTCAATTCTTCTCCACATTGCTTCACTGATCACTCAACACTAGCTTCCGTGTCAAAGTTGGTGTGATGTAGCATTCTGGGATCCTCAGCTTTATTTTCATGGCTAATTTGTAGTTGATGCTATCACTATTGTGAGGTTTTGCATTTTATGCAATTTATTTGTAAATTTGCTGCTCTACCTCCTTCCAACTACCAATTGGTTGATTGTATTCACCCATAATATTTTCATTTCTCTATTGTTTCATAATTTTAACCAAATAAATTTTGATTTTCACCCCTCATACATCATCCCACTCCAGTTCTATGATTTTTGACTAATATTGCAAACTCTTTTTCTCTCCCTCCCTATTCCTTAAATTCTGAATTCCTTAAAACCAGGAATATCAAGTTCCCCACCTTTGAACCAAATATCTGTTATTGCCAATGTATCAATGTTGAAACTTGTGACTGCAGCTCACCAAACTATCACGCTGCATGCACACACTAATTTCAAATACATCTTGGACTGTACCATGTTTGCCTCTTTTCAAATCTTTCCCATTTCTGAATCCAATCTTATGTTGTTATGATGATAGCATTGTAAAGGTGAGTTGATAAAAGAACGGTTTTCCTGTAAGGTCAGTAGGTTTAGATAGTACCATTAATGGTATTGTCTGCACATTTGCAACCACTACAGTATCCTACAGGCTTCAAGAAGCCATAAATTCTGGTCCCGCTATCTAGGAAACCAGGCTTTCAAAGCAGTAGAGACATATTGACTGATTAATTTGCATCCATTATGTTGCATGTTGGCAATGGTACAAGTCTGGAATGGGTATTGGTCAACTACAATGACAGTGTAGCTTCAACTGTATAACTAACACTCAAAAACTGAGTGAGCTGTTTCATTTTTGACTCTGCATTTTGAATAGCTATTCAAACAGCCATCAGCCTACTGAAGGACCAGAGACTTCCTCCACACAAGGAAGGCCGACAGAAACGACGAGAGTTGAGACAGAAACTACAAGCAGAACAAGAAGAAATAGCACAGCGAATGAAAGAGCTGCAGTTGGCAAATGAAGATAAACAGCAAGAATTAGAGAAAATGCGTAAGGTAAGAATGAGACTGGACATGTTTCTTCACAAATGTTTAAAGGTGGTAGTGGGCTGGGTTAACAAAGCATTATTAAAGCTTTATTACATCCTGCTCTTTATGAATAAAGGCATGGCATACAAAAACCAGGAAGTTTTATAATTCACTGCCAGATGAGACGGACACAGCAAATTCAATAGTAGTTTCAAAGAGGAATTTGATAAGAAAGCAGACAAACTGCAGGGATATGCAGAAAGACTGAGGATTTTCTTCAAACGAGCTGGCACAGACTTAGTGGGCTGATGTCTTGTTCCAGAATTCTAAGATTGAGACAATGTATTCAACTACTTTTGTTCCCTTCTCTTTTTTCCTCCAAATCAAACTTCCTTTGATGTTTCCTCTTTTATTTATTCTCACTTTTCTCTAACCTCTCAACCAACTCCACTTGTTTCCATTCCAAATTCATTTTGTCTGTATGATCCACCTCCTGCTCCTGTGACCCTAATCCCTCTAAACTGGTTCTCCCTGCTCGGGTGCTAACCTTTGCTTCCTTTCCAAAGTCCTTAAATATGCTGTCACTTACCAAAGAGTTAAAATAAATAGGTGACTTAGATATGAAAAACTAATAACATCTTGAGCTTATCCCATTATAACTTTAGTTACCTTTGTAGGCAGAACCAACAATTTAAATAAAACTCCCATTAACTAAGAAAATAATATTTACAACTGAAGATCAGTTAATTCCATATGAAGTCTCAAAACGTCCGCTATACTCGAGGATGTTTAGGTCCTTTGATCCAGGTTTCTGAAAAAATGCTATTTGTTGTCTAGTGGGTACGCTACAGAAAGCATAATTTTACTCCCGTACATTTTACAAACCCACCCACCCATCATTGTATGGAAAACCCTTTATTTCTGTTTTATATTTCCTGCAGCACAGTCCAACTCAGACTTGCCATATGAAAAATTGTCTATAACATATATCCTACCTCTGTAGCACTGCTTATTAAATTGCCATCAAGATGTACCAATGCTTTATACTCAAGCTACTAGATACTGAATGTTTTCTCACAGTATTAGAGATGAATCAACAAATACCTCTCTTGCATCCTGAGATTAATCATTGCATAGGTGTGGGTGGTCACTCCCAGTGATGATGTTAAGGAATTGGAGAGGAAAATGGACAGGAAAGGGAGTAAGTATTTTCTGTCAAGAAAATTCGTCAGGTTTCTTTGAAGCTGCTGATGAGATGTAACTTGACATGGTCCCTTGTTGTATTATGAAGGTATTGAGTTTGTAACTTTCTAATCTATTTCCTCATAGTTGTGAGTTGCTGCAAATGTCTGAATAGTGAATTTACAATTTATAATTCAAGTTATATGAAGAGGTTAAAACAGGCTCAGTTTTGATGGTGCGTCTCCCTAAGGGGCAAAGTATAAAAGCATTTCTAGACGCTCTGATTATCTGACGTTTTAAACAACTTTACAAAAAGTAGCAATTCTCTGTTTCATGTACAAATATTTCAAGTATTCTCTTAAAACCAATCCAGATCTTCGGTTACATTTGTTACTTCTGTTTCACGATAGGATTTATTTTGGAAGTAAACCAGCCCTGCCATGTCTTCATATTTTTTTGGTTTGTTTCTTTCCTTTATTTTGCATGGATGCAAGTGCAAACAATGAAACACTTTCCCTATTTTGTTTCTGCTTGTGCGTAAAGGAATTATTTGATGATCATGGGCCATAGTATTATCGTATTACCATTTCATTTGGTATAGTTTTTCTTTTATATTCAGCGTTATCGCTTGCACCATGTTATTCTCTGTACTACTTTATTCTTAGGTTATCCTGCTTTCCCCCTGTTTTCTAATTTAATTTCTTTAACCTTCTCTTTGTTTTTGGTACAAATGAAATAGTAACAAAACACAAAATTCATCATTCTTAATGAAAATATCCTGATTGAAACAGTCTATAATCCCCATTCCTCATTGCAGACTCATCAATTCCACATTTGTTACTTTGTCAATCACACTAACTGCAAGAGAACTTAATGAAACTCATTTGATATAGCTGTTTTTGATTTTAGTTAATGGGAGCAATCAGTTCATTGCTAATATGGGATGATGAAGGTAGTGTGGAGATTTAGTGAAAAAGTAACAAATAAAGCTAGAAGAAATGTTGTCATCACTTCTGTGGGCATGAGATAGAAACATAGAGATTTTGCTTATCTATAGTCATATTTTGTTCCAGTGTCTTTGAATTATTTTAAATTTATGTTCTCCATTTGGTGGTGGAGGATAACACCACATAATTTTTCAGCAAATGTAAAATTGTTTTGTTTCCTGAATGGCTGAGCATGTTTATTCATTGAATCATATAGACCAGGATTGCTTGAGTTTCACTTCCCTGTTTTCTTAATTTTCTTTCTCCTCATGTGATGTTAGTAAGTTTTAAGCTGCTTATCTAGCATTGTTCAACTAAAATGCATTAATCAGGGAGGGAATTTGACATTGATAGAATGCAGAGTTGGGCCGAAAAATGGCAAATGGAATTTATTCCTGATAAATGTGAGGTGATTCATTTTGGTAGGACAAACTTGAATGCAGATTACAGGGTCAACGGCAGGGTTCTAAGGAATGTGGAGGAACAGAGAAATCTTGGGGTTCATATCCACAGATCTCTGAAGGTGCTACTCAAGTGGATAAAACCGTGAAGAAAGCTTATAGTCTGTTAGCGCTTATTCACAAGGGGTTTGAGTTTAAAAACTGTGGGATTGTGCTGCAACTATACCAGATGTTGGTGAGACCACATTTGGAATGTTGTGTTCAGTTCTGGTCACCTTATTATAAGAAGGATGTAGAAGTATTGGAGAGAGTGCAGAAGAGATATACCAGGATGCTGCCTGGTTTGGAGGGTATGTCTTATGAGGAAAAGTTGAAGGAGCTAGGGCTTTTCTCTTTGGAGCAGAGGAGGATGAGGTGACTTAATAGAGGTTTATAAGATGATGAGAGGAATTGATAGAGTGGACTTGCAGAGACTATTTTCTAGGGTGGATGTAACTGTTACTAGGGGGCATAACTATAAGGTTCATGATGGGAGATATAGAAGGAATGTCCGAGGTAGATTCTTTACTCAGAGAGCGATTGGAGTGTGAAATAGACTGCCTGCTTGATAGTGGAATCGGACACTTTAGGAACTTTCAAACAGTTATTGATAGACATGTGGAGCACTCAGAATTATAGGGAGATATAGCTTGATCTTGGGATTGGACGTAGCTCGACATGACATTGAGCTATGTCGTGTAGCTGTAATGTTCTATGTTTCTATGGAATCAGCTGTCAAGAGTTTGGAAACTGCAAGTTGTTCATGTCAGACTTCATCAAATAACAAATTGACTGGGAGGGGAACACATATTTTAGCTGGGAGGTTAGCTGGAGTGTTTCAGAAGTGTTTAAACTAATAGGGAGGGAGGGTGGGGAGACAGCGGGAACTGGGAGTGGGAGAGAGAGGGATGATAGGGTAACACCAGTAGGTAGAAAGGAATATCCAAGAGCTGAGGGTCTTCAGTGCGTGTGTTTTAATGCGAGGAGTGTGACTGGCGAAACAGATGAACTGAAGGCAATAATGTTCACGAGGAGTTTAGACGTGGTGGCGGTGACCGAGACGTGGTTGAAGGAGGGGCAAGACTAGCAATTGAATATTCCAGGGTATAAGTGTTTTAGGCGTGACAGAGTTGGTGTGAGGAGAGGCGGGGGAGTGGCTTTATTAGTTAAGGACAACGTCATAGCAGTGCAGAGGGAGGGAGGTATGGATGATTAGGAATTGAGTCTCTATGGGTGGAGTTGAGGAATAGGAAGGGAGTGGTTACTCTGTTGGGTGTTTACTACAGACCGCCCAACAGCCGCGGGCCGCGGAAGAAGGGATATGCAGGGACATTTTAGATAAGTGTAGGAGAAATAGGGTGGTAGTAGTGGGAGATTTCAATTTTCCTGGAGTAGATTGGAGTGTGCCCAGGGCTGTAGGAGGGGATGGGGAGGAATTTGTACAGTGTGTTTTGGAAGGGTCCTTGGAGCAGTATGTGGATGGCCCGACTAGAGAGGGGGCTATACTGGATTTGGTTCTGGGGAATGAGCCAGGCCAGGTGGTTGACATCGAGGTAGGAGAGCAGGTGTCAAATAGTGATCACAACTCTGTCTGCTTTAGGATATTAATGGAAAAGGACGAGACTGGCCCAAAGGGGAGGGCTAGATACGGCCAGATTAGGCAAGATCTTAAAGATACCGACTGGGATAAGCTTTTTGAGGGCAGGTCGACGAGGTATATGTGGGAGTCTTTCAAGGGAAAACTAAACTCTCTGCAGGAAAGATACGTGCCGGCAAGGAGGAAGGATGGGAAAGGTAGGATTAGAGAACCTTGGCTTACGAGGGAGATTGAGGACTTGATCAAGAAAAAGCGAGAGGCTTACATTAGATCTAGGCAACTAGGGACTGAGACAGCGCTGGAAGCTTATAGAGAGTGTAGACGGGATCTTAAAGGGGGTATTAGAAAGGCAAAAAGGGGCCACGAGGTGGCTCTGGCAGGTAGGATTAAGGAAAATCCAAAGGCATTTTACACCTATGTAAGGAGCAAACGGATGGTTAGAGGCAAGATTGGACCTCTTAGGGACAGAGGAGGGGATCTATGCTTAGAGCCTGAGGGAATGGGGGAGATCCTGAATGAATACTTTGCGTCGGTATTCACGCAGGAGACTGGACAGATGTCTGTGCCTGATGTTGACAAAGTTGAGGATCGGTTGAGGGAATAAGGATTACGAGGAAAGAGGTGTTGGGGCTGTTAGGCAGCTTAAAGACATATAAAGCTCCGGGGCCTGATGGCATTTACCCAGGCTGCTAAGGGAGTTGAGGGAAGACTTGGCTGGGCCTCTGACGCAAATCTTTGTCTCTTCCTTGGACACAGGTGAGGTCCCAGAGGACTGGAGGATAGCAAACGTAGTACCGTTGTTTAAAAAAGGTCAGAGGGGTCACCCAGGGAACTATAGGCCGGTGAGCTTGACTTCAGTTATAGGTAAGCTAATGGAGAGGATCCTTAGGGACAGGATGTATGAGCATCTGGAGCGCTGCGATCTGATCAGGGATACGCAGCATGGCTTCGTCAAGGGGAAGTCTTGTCTTACGAATCTGGTGGAATTTTTTGAAGAAGTGACAAAAAACAGTTGATGAAGGACAGGCTGTTGATGTCGTCTACATGGATTTCAGTAAGGCGTTTGACAAGGTTCCTCATGGTAGACTGATAGAGAAGGGGAAGGCGCATGGGATACAGGGTCGGGTATGTAGATGGGTCGAGAACTGGCTCGGGAGGAGGAGACAGAGGGTAGTAGTGGAAGGCTCTTTTTCGGCTGGAAGCCTGTCACTAGTGGAGTGCCACAAGGCTCAGTACTAGGTCCTCTTCTATTTGTGGTCTACATAAACGACTTGGAAGTAGGGGTAGTTGGTGAGATCAGCAAATTTGCTGATGACACCAAGATGCTTGGATTGGCGGGTACAGAAGAGCAGTGTCAGGCAATACAACAGAACATAGACAGGTTGGTAGACTGGGCAGATAGATGGCAAATGGAATTTAATCCGGATAAATGGGAGGTGATGCATTTTGGCCGGAAAAATGTAGAAGAGAGTTATAGGATAAAAGGTAAAACTATACGGAGCATAGAGACGCAGAGAGACTTGGGGGTGCAGGTTCACAAGTCTCTAAGGTGTCCTCACAGGTGGAGAAGGTGATAAAGAAGGCGTATAGTATGTTAGCTTTCATAGAAAAGGGTATAGAATACAAGAGTAGGAGATTGATGTTGCAGTTGTATAGAACTTTGGTTAGGCCTCACTTGGAATACTGCGCCCAGTTCTGGTCTCCGTACTATCGGAAGGACGTGGAGTCCTTGGAGAGAATGCAGAGGAGGTTTACCAGGATGCTGCCTGGTATGGAAGGACTGTCTTATGAGGAACGATTAGATAGACTGGGGTTGTTTTCCCTTGAAAGACGTCGGCTTAGAGGGATCTCATAGAGGTGTATAAGATTATAAGGGGTATAGATAGAGTAAATGGGGGTAAACTTTTTCCACCTTCAGAAATGGATAGGACGAGGGGTCATGGCCTTAGGGTGAGGGGGGCTATGTATAAGACGACTATTAGAGGGCAGTTTTTCACACAAAGGGTAGTGGGGGTGTGGAATGCACTGCCGAGTAAGGTGATGGGAGCAGGCACGCTGGGGCTGTTTAAGGGTCTCTTGGACAGCCACATGAGCGGTATGCAGATAGAGGGAGATATTAGGACTGTTTAACTACGGCTTTTTTCCACAGGTAATTCGGTCCATAATTTGAGCATGCATTTGGCAGGTGGTGCGGGTACGCTCTTGGATGTTGATTCATGGGTTGCCTGGTACCTCATGTCGTAAATGAGTGCTTTATGTGGACCATCTGAAGGGCACCATGACAGCTCAGAGACTATCGATGTTGCTGTGCAGACACTTGGAATTGGGCCGGTGTCTGCGGGAGTTTGCGCGTTCTCCCCGTGGTTGTGTGGGTTTTCTCCGGGCACTCCGGTTTCCTCCCACAACCCAAAAATTCGCTCTTAGGCTGATTGGGAAACAAATTGTCCCTATGGTGAAAATTTTCCATATTAGGAATAATATATATATTATTATATAGGAATATTAAAATAGGATAATGTATTTGCTACTATATAGTATGACGGCGGCGCGGGCTCGTTGGGCCGAAGGGCCTGTTTCCCGTGCTGTGTTGCTTAAAAAAAAAACTCAATAATGGGAGATAATGTTGCAGCTTTATAAGACCCTAGTCAGACCTCTCTTGGAATACTGTGCTCAGTTCTAGTTGCCTCATTACAGGAAGGATGTGGAAGCTATTGAAAGGGTGCAGAGGAAATTTACAAGGATGTTGCCTGGATTGGGTGGCATGCCTTTATAAGGATAGGTTGAGGGAGCTCAGTCCTCTCTCTTTAGAGAGACGAAGGATGAGGTGATCTGATAAAACTGTATAAGATGTTGAGAGGTACAGATTGGGTGGATTTTTGGAGGTTTTTTCCAGGGCTGAAATGGTTGATATGAGAGGACACAGGTTTAAGGTGCTGGGGAGTAGGTACAGAGGAGATATTAAGGATAAGTTTTTCACTGAGGGTGGTGGGTGAGTGGAATTGACTGCCGTCGGTAGTAGCAAAGGCAAATTCGGTAAGGTCTTTCAAGAGACTTCTGGATGAATACATGGGATCGGCGCAACTGATGGGCTGAAGGCCTGTTTGATGCTGTAGTTTTTCTATGTTCCATGATCTAACTCAGCTGCTAAATGGATTCTGTGTTATGTTACTGGCCATAAAGACAGTAAGCCCTCAATTTGAAGTGAAGTCCATATTGAGGTAATTTCTGCCAGAATGATACTGGATATTTTAGTTAGTCTCAGGTTCCATGTGTCAGGGGATTTTGATTTGCTACTCGTTGACCAAAGTAGGAAGGGCACATAAACTGACATTCTATTTAATTGGGATCCAGCTCAATCATAATGCCTACCATGGCATGTTATCCAGGTTCACGTTGAATTGGCTTTTGCAATGGTGCTGAATGATTATTGCTGGTCATTGAACTAAATTAATCACGTGGAACAACCTTCAGGGCAAGAGTGAGCATGTAGGGAGGATATAAAAAAGATTTTTGAAGGGTTGCTGTGATTTTTGCAGTAATTTTGTGAAAAGGCACAAGTTGCACCTTGATTTGGTTTGATTCACACGTGTGATAGTTTCATGTTTGTATTTTCAGTGGATGTGTAAATGTATTTCTTTGATTTTCTATTAACATGCAAGAAAGTAGTTCAAAAATTCAAACTATAAAAAAGCCTGTATTTAAAGTATCTCTTCACTTAAAAAAAAAAATTCCATTGCCATACCCAGTCTCCTTGCAGATGGGCTGTTGTGCTACCAGGAACTGGAAGGAGTTTTGTGTACCTTGATGCCATTGACTTGCAGCATTGGTTATCAGTCTGTAAGAGATTTGAAATCAATGTAGAAGCAACTAGGCCCAAAAACATGTGACTAAGTCACACGATGTTGAATCTTTTTGATAAAAGTTGCATTGAATTGTTTATTTTTCCTTAAAGTGCATGGGTTCCTTGCTCCTCCCCCCACTTATACACTGTGCTTTTGGGATGTGTTCTCAACTTGTCTTTCTTACTCATTAAAGTTACTAGTTTGCTGGGAAATAGTCATAGTGGTACCCATGACCTTCTGACACCCTCCCCTACTTGACTAATTTATATATGAGTGTGGAAAATAATCAACTGCAAGAGAGTTGCTTGAGAAGGACATCATTGAAAGCCTTTAATCAGATTGCTCATTGCTCAAACTGGTGCTGTTATAGAAACAGCGATAACTAAATTCCCTTTTTGGGTGGCTTCTTTATTCACTCATGGGATGTGTTGCTGACTGTGTCAGCATATATTGCCCATCCCTAATTGCCCTTAAACTGAGTCTCTCACACAGCCAACTCAAAGGGCAGTTAAGAGTCAACCACATTGCTGTGAAACTGGAGTCACATTTGGGCCAGACCAAGTAAGATATCCTTCCCTAAAGGACATTAAAAAGTGAATCAAATGGGTTTTTACAACAATCGACAATGATTTCATTGTCATCATTTAATATTTTTAATTCCAGAATTTTATTGGATTCAAATTTCATCATCTGCAGAGTTGGGATTCAAACCTAGGTCTCTAGAGCATTACCCAAGGTCTCTGGATTATTAGTCCAGTGACAATATCACTGCACGACTGCCTTCTTGGCATATTTATTTGCCAGACCATTCTGAAGTTTACATATTTCAAGCAATTACCAATGAATATAACTTTGGCTCAAATCTTTTTTTAAAAAAAACTGTTGTAAAAGGTAAACCTGAATTGTTATATAATTTGAGTTAGTCTCCATGTGGAAGATTGCTCCCCATGCAATCACTACTTTAAAATTTAATCTTTGTATTCCTGTCAACCTTTGGTGACTGCAATAAGGATCTTCGTTCCCTTGTTATTTTAAACACAAATCTGCTGAGCGTTGTAACTTCATGAGATTGTTCAGGGAGACTGCCGCTTGAAACCAAGTGCTTTGGATTTTTCAATTTCCTGAAACCAATTCAGTGTTTGGATAAAGTGGGAAATGGGTTCTGTTAGACTGCATACTTTGCCTCCAAAAAGGGAAATGAATTAGTTACTCATTTCTGTGTTTCTAAAACAGCACTAGACTGAACTGTGTACTATTTAAAAAGTAGAAATGAGCTTATCGTACTGTACGGTAACATCTGTGGCTTTGCACAGCTGTGATAGCCAGTGAAGGGAAAAAACTTACTTTATGCTGATGTTAAATCTATGACTTTTTTAGACAGTACAGTACAGTTTATTTATTAGTCACAAGTAAGGCTTACATTAACACTGCAATGAAGTTAAAGTGAAATTCCTCTAGTTGCCGCACACTGGCACCTGTTTGGGTGAAAGCACTTAACCAGCATTTCTTTCAAAATGTGGAAGGAAACCAGAGCAGCTGGAAAAAACCCATGCAGACATGGGGAGAACATGCAAGCTCTGCACAGGCCATGATCCAAACCAGGAATTGACCTGGTCCCTGGTGCTGTGAAGCAACAGTGGTAACTACTGTGCTACCATGCCACCTATTGATGTAGCTAAATTACCATGGAGTGATGGGATAGGGATTATGTCCATATAGTTTCCGCCACACAGTCAAACCTCTGGTGAAAAGGCATAAAGTAATGACAGAATTGTATGAGCACAGCTATCATAGTACTTACTTTTCTTCAAACAAAACCATGCCAAGTCCCATATCCAAGCTTGAGCACATGACCTGGATTATTTTTTCACTGCAGCAGTGAAGGTGTGGTTCTTTTAGAATCATAGTAATAATAACACCAAAAGAAATCATTCAGATTATTATACTGATGTGAGCCAAAAAAGAACTATACAGCCTAATCCCACTTGTTAACTCGTGTACATCCAAGTACTTTTTAAATGTATCAAGAGTTTCTGCCTCTGCCACTGTCACCTTTTATTCAGTGAGTTCCAGACTTCCTCCACATCCTTAGTGAAATAAATTTTCCTTGATTCCCCTTTAATTCTTTTCATAATTACTTTAAACCTTTGCCTTCTTGCAATTAAAATTTGGCTTGTCCAACGGTATAGCCATCTTGGAGGGTTGACGAAGATGACAGAGGTTGGGAATGAGGCATTCCGTGGAGGGATTTGAAAATAAGATTGATAATTTTAAATTGAAGATTTTTTTAAAACTAGGAGCCAATGTAAGTGCAGGGTGAAATGGGATACTGCAAATTAAGACAGTCAGCAGAGTTTTTGATTAACTTCAAGTTTCGAGAGTGTACCGTGTGGGAGCCAGCCAGGAGGAGTATGTTGGAATAATTGAGTCAGGAGGTAATGATGGTTTCAGTAGCAAATGAATTGAGGCAGCTGAAGTTCTAATCACATTACAGAGGTGGAAATAGGCAGTCTTGGTGTGAGGTTGGAAGCTTATTACTCGGTTATTAATGTAGACTCTCTCCAAGCATTCGGGGTTAATGAGACAAACAAACAGGAACCAACTTTTAATTCATTCAACAATCTCCCTTTATTTAACACTCCACTGAAGAAATTCCTTTAGGACATACGTCGTATGATGGTGGATCTTTATAGTATTTTCACTGGAGAAAAGAGCTGCGCATGTCTATTATCTACAAATTGTTTCAGCAGATTCTGTGGTAAGTAGCCAATTGTGTAACCGGAAACCGATCACATGACTGGAACAGCCAGTGAAATTTAGTTGTAAACGACACCATTTTCCTTGGTTCAGACTGCATGTAGCTCCCAAAAAAACTCTGCCACACAGTCCACCGAAAGTAAACAACCTCTCATAATGAAAGGAAGCTTCAGATCACAGTTCCCAGACCCAGATCATGACTCAGAACAACTTTACAACCTACATTTGGTTTTAGTTATAAGTTGACCAAAAAATCCCAGCATGCTTAATGCTCATTGAGAATAGTCATTTTAAAGCCAATATTTCCATGATTGTTGTTAAAATCATTGTTGTAGTCATTCATTCTTTGTCTGCAAGTTCATCCAGGGCTCAAACATAAATAGGGAATGGAGTTTGGAGTAGGGACCAAAAAATGATAGCTTCGGTCTTCCAGATAAAGCCACAGTAAGAAGTCTCACAGCAACAGGTTAAAGTCCAATCGTAGAATCATGAGCTTTCAGAGGGCTGCTCCTTCGTCAAGTGAGTAGAGGTAGATTCACAAACAGGGCATGTATAGTAAAAGACACAGTTGCAAGATAATTACAGAATGGAATGTGAAGAATGGCTGGAATGTGAGCCTTTACAGGTAATCAGGTCGTTGCAGGTACAAACGGTGTGCGTGGAGAAAGGGATAATCACAGGGTAAAGAGGTATGATTTGTCTCAGGTGGTAGGATTTTGCAAAACTAGGCAGTAAGGTGGGGATTACAAATAGGGTGATATGAACCCACGATCCTGGTTGAGGCTGTCCTCATGCATGCAGAAATTGGCTATCAGTTTCTGTTCGATGATTCAGCGCTGTCTTATGTCTTGAATGCTGCCTTGGATAACACTTATGTAAAGATCAGAGGCTGAAAGCTGTTCCCTGCTGAAGTGTTCCCTGACTTGAAGGGAACACTCCTGCCTGGTGACTGTGCAGCCTCCTCTTCTGGGTTCTTGTGTCCCACCGCACAACAATGTTCCTTCGGAGGACCTGGGCTCAGCTTGTAAATTTGTTTTTATTGGTCGTACAAACCCTCTCTTAAGCGTACAGTGAGTGCTCAACTCTGAGTTCAAGTTCTGTACAATAAAGGGTTATTGGGGCAAGAGCCTGAGTCTATGTGTCTCAATTGATTTGTTAGTCAGTGTGAATTCTGAGTAATGTAAACTGCCCTTGACCAAACTCTCGCCCACTAAAGGGAGTCAAGATGGAAGGGCAGTGGTTGCAGCATGATGGCACAGTGGTTAGCACTGCTGCCTCACAACGCCAGCATCTCAGGTTTGATTCCTCACTTGGATCACTGTCTGTGCGGAGTATGCATGAGAAAGTGGAGGAAAGAACCCTGAGACTGCGAGTGAGCCAGACTCATGTCCTCCCCCTACTCTGTCCTCATATGAGGAAATGGGTTACAATCAGATAGTGTGATGGTGCTGCTGGAATAAGGGCTTTGGAAACAGGAGGAGTTCAAAGACCCACGACAGTCCATTTTTACCCATCTTTCAGCTGAGCAAACTAATGTTTCCCTCATTGCAACCCTATACTTCTAGTCTATATTTGTCCTTTTTCCTAAGTAGGATTATGATGCCTATTATCAAAATGATCGCTAACATCCTTGCCACCTGCCTGGCTTGGTGCCCTAAAACTGCTTCGCTTTTTGGGCTTGAATATTCTAGCTAAAAAAAAGGTTCTTATGAAACATTTAAAGAATTATTAACCTCAACTAATTCTAATTAATTTTGTTTTTAATCCAGTTACAGAGACAGAGATTTACAGCATGGAAACAGGCCCTTTGGCCCAACTTGCCCATGCGCCCTTTTTTTTTGGCTAAAATCCGTAAGCTAATTTCAATTGCCTGCACTTGGCCCATACCCAACTATACCCATTGTACCCATGTAACGATCTACGTGCTTTTTAAAAGACAAAATTGTGCTCACCTCTACTGCTACGTCTGGCAACTTGTTCCAGACACTTGGCATCCCCTGTAGGGAAAAAAATTGCCCTCTGGACACTTTTGTATTTCTCCCTTCTCACCTTAAACCCTCTAGTTTTAGATTCCCCTATCTTTGGGAAAAGATATTGACTATCTACCTTGTCTATGCCCCTCATTATTTTATAAACTTCTATAATGTCAATCCTCAACCTCCTACCCTCCAGAGAAAAAAGTCCCAATCTATTCAGCCTCTGCTTATAACACAATCCACTAAGTCCTGGTAGCATCTTAATAACTCTTTTCTGCACTCATTCTAGTTTAATAATATCCTTTCTATAATAGGGTGACCAGAATTGCGCACAGTATTCCAAATGTGGCCTTACCAATGTCTTGTACAATTTCAACAAGACATCCCAACTCCTCTTTTCAGTGTTCTGACCGATGAAACCAAGCATACTGAATGCCTTCTTCACCAGTCTGTCCACCTATGACTCCACTTGTAAGCTATGAACGTGTATGCCTAGATCTCTTTGTTCTATAACTCTCCCCAGTGCCCTACTATCAACTGACTAAATCCTGCCCTGGTTCAGTTTACCAAAATCTCGCATTAAACTCCATCTGCCATTTGTCAGCCCACTGGCCCAATTGATCTAGATCCTGTTGCAATTGGAGATAACTTTCTTCACTGTCCAGTGTGCCACCAATCTTGATGTCATCTGCAAATTTATTAACCATGCTCCCTATATTTGCATCCAAATCATTAATATAAATGAGAAATAACAGTGCACTCAGCACTGATCCCTGAGGCACACTGCTGTTCATAGGCCTCCAGTTTAAAAAACAATTCACTACAACCACCAAGCCAATTTTGTATTCGTTTAGGTACCTCACCCTGGATCCTGTGAAATTTAACTTTATGCAACAACTACCATGCTGTACCGTGTCAAAAGCCTTGCTAAAGTCCATGTAGACAACATCATTGCCCTCATCTACCTTCTTGATTACGCCTTCAAAAAACTCAATTAAATTTGTGAAACATGATTTTCCACTCTCAAAGCCATGCTGACTGTCCCTAATCAGTCCTTGCATCTCTAAATGTCTGTAGATCCTGTCTTTCAAAATACCTTTCAACAGTTTACGTCACCATAGATGTGAGGCTCACTGGCCTGTAGTTTCCAGGCTTTTCCCTGCAGTCCTTTTTAAACAAAGGTACAACATTTGCCACCTTCCAATCTTCAGGCATCTCGCCTATGACTATCGATAATTCAAATATTTTGGCTAGGGGACCTGCAATTTCCTCTCTAGCCTTCCACAACATCCTGGGATATACTTCATCAGGTCCTGGGGATTTATCTATCTTCAGCGCTTTTAGACTTTCAGCACCTCCTCCTCTGTAATGTGTACACTCCTCAAGATATCACTAATTATTTCCCCAACTTCCCTACCATCTATGCTTTTCTCAACAGCAAATACTGATGAGAAATATTCATTTAAGATTTCACCCATCTGCACATAGATGACCTTGTTGATCCTTAAGAGGCCCCACTCTCTCCCTTGTTACTCTTTTGCCCTTTATGTATTTGTAGATGATCTTTGGATTCTCCTTTGCCTTATCTGCGAGCACAATCTCGTGTCCCCTTTTTGCTTTCCTGATTTCTTAACTCCACTCCTACACCTGCTATACTGTTCGAGATCCACTTAATCCCAGCTGCCTATGCATGTCATGTACCTCTTTCTTCTTGACCAGGGCCTCAATATCCTGAGTCATCCAGGATTCCCTACTTCTGCCAGCTTTGCCCCTCACTCTAAGAAGAATGCTTTTATCCTGAATGCTGGTTTACACACTTTTGAAAGCATGCCACTTACCAGACGTCTCTTTGCCTTCCCACAGACTCCAATTAAGTTTTTAAAGTTCTTACCTATTATCATCAAAATTGGCCTTGTCACAATTTAGAATTTCAACTTTTGGGACAGAACTATCATTCTCCATAGCTGTCATCTGCCCTTCCTTATCTCCCAAGAGGAGGTCAAGTTTTGCCCTCTTTAGATTTGCAATCCACGTACTGAATGAGAAATTCCTCTTGAATACACTCAACAAATTTCTCTCCGTCCAACCCTCTAATACTGTGGCTGTTAAGATTAGCATAGTTGAAATCCTATACTTTATGTCCTTCTAATTTGTGTACTTCTCAGAAATTTCATTGCATGTTTGTTCTCTCTCTCTTTCTGCCAGTGAGGCGATCGCTAGTACTCTCCCAGCAGTGTGATATTTCTCTTTTAATTCTTAGATTCAATGCAAATAGATACATCATAGAATAGTTACAGCACAGAAGGAGTCCATTTGGCCTGTCTTGTTCCCTGCTGCAGCATCTCTGCCAGTCCTTCTCACCCACTTTTTCCTCATAGCCCTGCAGACTTTTTTTGGTTGTTTATGTAGTTCCTTGAAAGCCGTTATTGAATCGGTCTCCATACTTGGGCTGTGCATTCCAAATTCTAGGCACTTGTTTCTTATGTTTGCTATTAGTTCCTATGTTAGTCACCTTAAATCAGTGTTCTCTGAGCCTTCTGCTTATGGTAACAATTTCTCTCAATCTACTCTGTCTCAACTCTTCAAGGTTTTGAACATCTCTTAAATTTCCTCTCAACTTTGTTTTCAAAAGAGAACAATTCCAGCTTCTCCAGTTCATCCATGTACCTGAAATCCTTTATAGCTGAAACCATATTTGGAAATCTTTTCTGCATCCTGACTAAAGCCTTTGTATCATTTGACGTTTTGTTGAGATTGCCATCTCTCTGCATGGCTGAGATTGAACCTTTAACCTTTGATGTCAGCTGCAACTTGAGCTCTGAAAACGAAGATCCATACTCCTCCAGCTAATGATGTTTCCTGCACATGTGGCTTTTCAGAACATGAGAAGCATCTTGGAAGTTTCCACATGGCACAGGATGTGCCTTTAATAGGAATGCTATGTTTTAAGTAAATGCAGAGACAAATGAAGGAGAGAAGAAAGAACAACGGGGAAGGTCTGGTGTAAGAGTAAAAAGCAGAGTAATTAAATGACAAAAAGATTTGATGCTACGAGGCAAAAAGGACGGGTAATGGGCAAAGAAAGAGACAAAAGGTGGGTCTAGAAGAACTCAGAATGATAAAAGAGGAACCATTACCAGCAACTGCTATCTACAAAAATGGGAGTAGTGCATACAATCTGAAATTGTTGAACTCAATGTCTACGTACTGTTTACTTAAAAAAAAATCCCAATGAATTGCCACCAAGTCATGAGTCAAGATAGAGGTTCCTATGTGGCCAGTGTAATGTACTGAGTTTTAATGGACTCTTTGCCTTGTGTTTCTAAAGGAACTGGAGGATGCTGCAGAACAGGCTGCTCTTGAGGAGAAAAAACGTCTGCAGACACAGATGCAGCTGCAAGATCGATTCAGACAGGAGCTGGAGCGAGAAAAAAATGTAAGCACAATGTACTTTATGCTTTGGTTTCAATAATGTATCACCTGTTTGCTATTACAATACCTGTAGTATGAGTGTTTGGCATAGCAATGATTAATGTGGGACTGGATAACAGTACTGCCCATAGTATTATGTAAAGAGACACAAGAAACTTGTGCACACAACAGAAAGGTTAACACATGGAGCAGATTTCTCTTTGTAAATAGTTAGCAAAACACAGGCATACTTGTTTTGATTAAGGGTTACCAGGCTTTGGATTTTTCAGAAAGTCCTTAGAGAGAAAGAGAGAGACTTTGCTTTCTTTTGACAACCCAGGCAGCAAGTACTTGTATTTTAAAATGAAAAAGAAATTGGCCTGTTCCTGCAAGCTTCGCTCCATCCATTCAGCACATGACTCTGTCCAATTCAATCACCTAATCAAAATTGTACTCTAAAACCCCAGGGAGAACCTAAGTAAACACACATGCATTATTAGCTCTGCTTAAACAACCACTCCCATGTCTAAAATGAGTAATTATCTTGTTCTCTCAACTACTTATTTAAAGGTTTCTCTAGACAAACCATTCCCCTGCAAAAACAGCTGAATTTTAAACATATCCCTTACAAGAAGCATGATTTAAATATATTCCTTAAAGACATTGCACAATAAACAGTTGAACCTTCCAAACGTTTGAACCGCTTCTTATGACCTACTGAGTGTACTGAACAAACCCTTATAAAAATACTCACAAACAATGCTTTTTAAAATGATTGCCTTTTTGTTCATGTTTGACTGAGACAAATCTGTTTTACATTATTTTCTGTAAGTTGTTTTGAATAGAAGCTAGTATTTAACACATTGGAGCATATTTGTGCAAGAAGCTCCTCAGCTGTTGTACTAACTGTATGGTGAATTAGCTTAAAAAAATACATTGAAGAGTCCGACTTGTAGCTCTCCTTCTGTGGGTTGTAGAAGTCAAAGCATTATGGGTCCTCAAATTCAGATTCATGGATTTGGTATTCCAAAATAAGAGCGTATAGTTTCGGAAATAACATAGTAGAAAGCGTGATAAAAAGCAGAGAGTTGGGATAAATGGGTTATTTCCATTTCGGCAAGATATAAACAGTGGGGTGCTACAGTGATCAGCGCTGGGGTCTTAATTATTTATAAATTATAAATAATTTGAATGAAGGAACTTAATGTATGGTGGCTAAATTTGCTGATGGCATAAAGATAGAAGAATAAGTTACGAAGAAGACGGAGTCTGCCGTGTACATAGATAAATTAAGCAACTAGGCAAAAAATTAGAAGATGGATTATAACTTGGGAAAATTTGAACTTTTCCACTTTAACAGGAAGATTAAAAACAATATAACATTTAAATGGAGAGGGACTACATAATTCCATGGTACAGAAAGATCTAGCTGTCTTGGTACACGAATCACAAAAAGTTAGAATGCACGTATAGCAATTGATTAGGAAGGCAAGGGGAATAGAGTATAAAAATAGAGTTTTTGTTTTAGTTGTGTGGGATATTGGTGAGTTGACATGTAGAATAATGTGTACAGTTTTAGCATACATATGTAAGAGAGGATATAATTGCATTAGATGCGATTTTATTTATTTATTAATGTCACAAGTAGGCTTACTTTAACATTGCAATGAAGTTACTGTGAAAATCTCCTGTTTGCGACACTTTGGCACCTGTTTAGATACACTGAAGGAGAATTTAGTGTGCCCAATGCATTTAACCAGCACATCTTTCGGATTGTGAGAGGAAACTGGAGCACCCAGAGGAAACCCACAAGAACATAGGGAGAATCTGCAGAGACAGTGATCCAAGCAGGGAATCAAACTTGCGTCCCTAGTACTACGAAGCAAAAGTGCTAACCATGCTGCCACTGTGCCAGCCAGTTCAGAAGCGTCACTCAACTGATTCCTAGGGCAGAGTGGAAGAGAGAGGAGTGGTGGGGAGGGGGGGGTGGTTACCTTGTATGGAAAGATTAGAACTGTGTCCATTGAAGTTTAGGAGAATAAGAGTTGTTCTTGTTGAAATGTATTAAATCATGAAGGGACTTGACAGGCTGGAAGCTGTAAGAATGTTTTCCCTGTGGGAAAGAGAAAACTAGGGGGTACAATGTTAAAATAAGGGCTCTTCTGTTGAAGGGGCAAGGAGAAAATATCTTTTCTCTGGGAGTCGATAGTCTATGGAATTCTCTTCCTCAAAGAACAATGTAGGTAGGGCTATTTAAATTTTAAAAGGTGTGTTCAATAGATTCTTGATTGTCAAGAGAGTTAGAGGATAAAGGGAATAGAAAGGAAAACAGAGAAATTGTCTAGAGAAATCACGTCAGCTAAATGACAAAGCAGGTTCAAGCGGCTGAATGATCTGCACCTAATTCATACATTCGTATAAGTAGCTATGGGGAAGGAATCAGTTGCACAATTCAGCATTTGAGTCTCTCGGCCCACTGAGAACCTTTGCAGACTCATTTTGCTTAACTCGTTTGTTACTGATATACGTGGAGGCTCGTCCATATCAGTCTAGGCAGAATTCAAGTTCAGGCACCATAAATATAATAAAATGGGCTGACAGACCTCTTTCTGTACCATAAATTTTCCATGCATTTGTCTCTAAGTAAAAGATTAGCATTATAGCTGGCTTTGCTAATCACTGTCCAGCTATTTACAAAACAAATAATACTATCTCTTAATGGTTGAGATCTGTAAGGGCAAACTGAACTTTAATCAGATATTGATGTTTGAAAACATTTCACTCAAAGCACATAGCTTCCATTTGTAATTTCCAAATTAGAAACAGATAATTGAAGAACAGGGATTATTGCATAAATTATCCTTTTTGGTGAAGTACTTTAAATTGATGCATTTAAGCAAATTAGAATGAATCTATCCACTAAAAATGAGTTGCAGCTTACCTGTGAAACTGTGTGATCAGTAACAATTCAAGGGTGAGAAATAGGCTGATTTTTTTTTTCCATTTGTCGTATAAGAACACAGATCATTTATTTGTAAAATTGCTAATAAGGTAACAGTCTTGGCCAAAGCAAGCAAAGTTCCAATCTTTAAAACATGTACCTGTCAGACAGGGAAGAAGTGGTCGAGCGATGGAACCGAAGTGTACTGAGGAAGTTGAATCTCTGGTGAAGAGGAAGAATGAAATTTATGTAAAGATGAGACATGAAGGATCAGTTAGGGCACTGGAGAGTTACAAATTAACCAGGAAGGAGCTAAAGAAAGAGTTAAGAGCTAGAAGAGGACATGAGAAGACTTTGGTAGGTAGGATCAAGGAGAACTGTAAAGTTTTCTATCAGTATGTCAGGAATAAAAGATTGATTAAGGTAAGGTAAGGGACAGTAGTGGGAAGTTGTGCGTGGAGCCTGAAGAGATAGGAGAAGCAGTAAATTAATATTTTTCGTCAGTATTCACACAAGAAAAAGTCAGTGTAGTCGAGGAGAATACTGAGAGACAAGCTTTTAGACTAGACAGGATTGAGGGCCGAAGGACCTGTACTGTACTGTAATGTTCTATGAACTACATAAGGAGGAGGTGTTAGCAATTCTTGAGAAAATGAAAATAGCTAAGTCCCCTGGGCCAGATGGGAATTATCCCAGGATTCTCTGGGAGGTTAGGGAGGAGATTGCAGAGCTTTGGCTTTGATCTTTATCTCGTCATTGGCTACAGGTATAGTGCCGAAAGGCTGGAAGATAGCAAATGTTATTCCCTTGTTCAAAAAGGGGAATAGAGACCATTCTGGGAATTATAGACCGATGAGCCTTACTTCTGTTGTGGGCAAAGTTTCGAAAAGGATTATAAGAGATAGGATTTATAATCATCTAGAGAGAAATAATTTGATTAGGGATAGTCAACATGGTTTTGTGAAGGGTAGGTCGTGCTTTACAAACCTTATTGAGTCCTTTGAAAAGGTGAGCAAAGAGGTGGATAAGGGTAAAGCAGTTGATGTGGATTTTAGCAAAGCACTTGATAAGGTTCCCCATGGTAAGCTACTATAGGAAATACGGATGCATGGGATTGAAGGTGATTTAGCAGTTTGGATCAGGAATTGGCTAGCTGATAGAAGACAGAGGGTGGTGGTTGATGGAAAATATTCAATCTGGAGTTCAGTTACTAGTGGTATATCACAGGGATCTGTTTTGAGGCCACTGCTGTTTATCATTTTTATAAATGACCTAGATGAGGGTATAGAAGGATGGGTTAGTAAATTTGTGGACGACACTTAAATCAGAGGAGTTGTAGACAGTGAGGATGGATGTTACAGTTACAGTTTGCAGAGGGACATAGATAAGCTGCAGAGCTGGGCTGAGAGGTGGCAAATGGATTCTAATGCAAAAATGTGTGAGGTGATTCACTTTGGAAAGAGTAACAGAATTACAGAATGTAGAGCTAATGAAAGAACTCTTCATAGTGTCAAAGAGCAGAGAGATCTCGATGTACGTGTGCATAGATCCCTGAAAGTTGGCACCCAGTTTGATAAGGTTAAAAAGGCGTACGATGTGTTAGTTTTTATTGGTAGAGAGATTGAATTTCGGAGCCGTGGGATCATGTTGCAACTGTACAAAACTCTGGTGCGACCACACTTGGAGTATTGTGTACAGTTCTGGTCGCCCCATTATAAGAAAGATGTGGAAGCATTGGAAAGGGTGCAGAGGAGGTTTACCAGGATGTTGCCTGGGAAGGTCTTATGAGAAAAGGCTGAGGGACTTGAGGTTATTTTTGTTAGAGAGAAGGTTAAGAGATGACCTAATTGAGGCATATAAGATACGGTGGACAGTGAGAGCCTTTTTCCTTGGATGGTGATGGCTAACATGAGCGGACATAGCTTTAAATTGAGCGGTAATAATTATAGGACCAATGTCAGAGGTAAGTTCTTTACTCAGAGGGTGTAAGAGTGTGGAATGCCTTGCCTACAGCAGTTGTGTACTCACCAACTTTAAGGGCATTTAAATAGTCATTGGATAGGCATATGGATAATATTGGAATAGTTTAGGTTAGAGGGCCATTCGATTAGTTTCACTGGTCGGCGCAACATCGAAGGCAACATCTGCGCTGTAATGTTCTATGTTTAGTTCAGAATCTGTGTTTTCCTCTTCCTGAATAAATAGAAGTGCTGATTGTTTTTTGTATCTATCGAAGACGCAGCTTTGTATTTCCCCTTAAAGCTAAACTTTCTTTCCCCTTGTATCAATACTGGACTTTTGCTGACTTCTACACAGCTGAGCTAAGTAAGCTTGTGGAGTTTCATTTGTGTTCCTTATCCTATTTCTCTGTAATGCAATATGGTGGAGTCTCATTGTATTTGATTCTTGTGAAGACCCATTCGTGCTCACTCCGGGTGTGAGCAGCTCTGATAACCATATGGGGTTCTTGTTCATTTAGGAAGGTAAAGATTCTTTGTGCCCTGATGTTTTTAGATCAGAGAGCAGATGGAGGAGAAAGTAGCTCAGAAGTCTTCTGAATTGCAACAATACCTGCAACGTGTGCAGGAACTTGAAGATATGTACAAGAAACTTGAGGAAGCCCTTGAGGATGAACGGCAGGCTCGACAAGAGGAGGAATCTGTCCGAAAACTTCAGGCGAGGTAATAAAATACTTAAACTTCCAGGTATTTGCAATTGCAATTTCTTTTACAGAAAATCATGTCTTCTTCAAAAAAGTTAATGAAAGGAGGGTATAGCAGAATATTATTGTAGTATTACAGGAAATTCAATATTTCAGGGGATTGATAACCCTCTGCAGCCATGTTCAAGTGTACTAAAGGATGTAAATTGTAAACTGCTAGAAGTACAAGCTAGGTATAAGACTAGGCTCTTGCCCCCTCAAGCCTTCCCTGCTAATTTGACAAAAATATATCTGATCTTGTTGTGACCTCTATTTTCCTGTCAATGCTTACATGTTTGGACTCTATTGTTACTCAAGAAGCTGCCTTATTTAACTTTAAAAATATTCAGTGAATCTGTTTCCACTGCTTCTTGGAGAAGAGAATTCCACGGGCTAATGGCTCTCTGAGAAAGAGAAAATCTTCTCATCACCATCTTCAGGTGAGTCAACGTGATGAGGAGCAGCGTTCTTGTGATACCAAATGAACCTGTTGGACTTTAATCTAGTGTTGAGATTTCTTACTGTACCCATCCCAGTCCAACACCGGCATCTCCTCATCATAGCTTCCTTCTTTGGGTGATCCCTTTGGAAAAGCCCTTTCAGTATTCACCTTGTAAATTCCCCCCCAGGATCTTGTATGTTTCAATAAAATGACCTCTCAAACTTATCAATTACAGTAGATAAAGGCCCAGTCTGTCCAATCTTTTCTCATGAAGAGACAGCCCTTTATCCCAAAAATCAGTACAGCAAACCTTTTCCGATTGCATCTAATGTGTTTACATCCTTTCTTGAATAAAGAGACCAAAATTATACACAGTATTCTAAATGTGGTCTCATCAAGTCCCTGCACAACTATAACAAAACACCCCTACTTTTACATTCCATTCTCCTTGCGATAACCAGCAGCATGCCATTTGCTTTTCTAATTACAGGTCACCAGGGCAGATGGCATCTGTGGAGACAGAAACATTCATGTTTATGATCTTTTATCTGAACTAAAAAAAAGTTAGTAATGTAATTGGTTTCGAGCGAAGACAGTCTCTAATGAGATAAAAGTGGGAAATATCGAATAACAGAAGAATTTTCCAGGGCAAAGAGAATGGCGATGGGGCAAGAAAAGAAACAGCAAAAGAAACTTATGATTAGAGGAAGTGTGCTACTGTCTCAAAGCCAAAGTAGGAGAGAAACCAAAATGCGCAAAGAAAAAGAAACAAAACAGGGCCAGAGTTTGTGGTCTGAAATTGTTGAACTCCGTGTTGAGTCTGGAAAATTTTAATGTGCCTGATCGAAAGATGAAGTGCTGGGTCCTCAATTTTACTTCTGCTTCATTGGAACAGTAAAGTAGGCCAGGGACAGAGATGTCCTGGACAGGAATCGAACTTGGAGCTTCTGGTTTTGAGGCAGGGAGACTACCTACTGCCCCACAAGAGCCCCAGTAAATTCCTATAACTTCCCATTACATTGAGGGTTTCTCATCTAAACCAAGACTAGATGAAATTGAAAGTGTCAAATGGTGATACAGGAGGTGCAATCAATACACATTACCATTTTATGGAAGAAAAACTTTGAACTCCTCACATGGTGAGGAAGTTATAGTGTGGCCCACTTCAAAAATTCATCAAGAAGCTGCTTAGAGTCAGAGATCCATCAAACCAGCAGCACAATGGTTAGTACTGCTGTCTCACAGCTCCAGGGACCCTGGTTCAATTCTAGCTTTGAGTAACTGTGTGGAATTTGCACATGACTGCATACTTTTCTCCAGGTGTCTACAGTCCAAAGATATGCAGTTAAGTAATTGGCTATGCTAAATTATTCCTTTAGTGTCAGGGAAATTAGCAGAATAAATATATGGGGTTAGGGAGATAGGACCTGGATGGAATTATTGTCAGTGCTGGCTTGGTGGGTCAGAGGGCCTCTTTCTGCACCGTAGGGAGTCAATGATTCTATTCTGTGAAGTCATCTAAGCAGCTAGGGTAATAAACAGCAATCGGATCAGTAAAATGTGGTCAGGTGCAATAAAAGATCAAAAAGACTAATAGAATATTATCCCTTAAAACTAGAGGGCAAGAGTATAACAGTGTTGTTTTGTTATAGGTATACAAAGCCCTTTTTCAAGCATGTTAGGAAAACCTGTGTACGCTTCTGGCAAACACCAGGTTAAAGTTCAGCAGGTTTATTTGTACCAAATGTCGCTAGCTTTCAGAATTGGCTGTTCCTTCATTCGGTGGGTGGGAGTTCTGATTACAAACAGGATGTATGAAGACACAAACTCAATTTATATGAATAATGATTGGAATGTGAGTCTTTACAGCTAATCGAGTCTTAAAGATACAGACAATGTGAGTGGAGAGAGCATTAAGCACAGGTTAAAAAGATGTGTATTGTCTTCAGACAGGAAAGTTAGTGAGATTTTGCAAGTCCAGGCAAGTTGTGGGGGTTACAGATAGTGTGACATGAACCAAAAATCCCAGTTGAGACTGTCCTTGTGTGCAGAACTTGGCTATCAGTCTCTGCTCAGTGAATCCGTACTGTTGTGTGTTGTGAAGGCCTCCTTGGAGAATGTTTACCCAAAGATTAGAGGTCGAATGCCCATGACTGCTGAAGTGTTCCCCAGCAGGAAGAGAATGGTCTTGTCTGGTGATCGTCGAGCATGCAGACGCTATGACAATGGATGAATGAACACCGCTTAACAATCACCAGGCAAGATTGTTCTCTTCCTGTTGGGGAACACTTCAGCAGTCACGGGCATTTGACCTCTGATGTTTGGATCGCCTTCACGACACAATAGCGCAGATTCACTGAGCAGAGACTGATAGCCAAATTCTGCACACATGAGGACAGTCTCAACTAGGATTTTTGGTTCATGTTATACTATCTGTAACCCCCACAACTTGCCTGGACTTGCAAAATCTCACTAACTTTCCTGTCTGGAGACAATACATATCTTTTTATCCTGTGCTTAATGCTCTCTCCACTCACGTTGTCACCTTTACGACTTGATTAACTGTAAAGACTCACATTCCAATCATTATTCATGTAAATTGAGTTTGTGTCTTTACATGCCCTGTTAGTGATCAGCACTCCCACCCACCTGATGATGCAATAGCCAGTTCCGAAAGGTAGTGGCGTTTGCTACAAATAAACCAGTTGGATTTTAACCTGGTTTACCCCAGTCCAACGCCAGCATCTTCACATCTACACTTATTGCACCAAACCTTAACCTTGAAAGAAATTCAGCATAGATTCACTATGATATTATCAGGGCACAAGGATTAGGTAATGTGGTATGATCATAAACTAGGCTTGTATTTCCTGAAATGTTCTTTGAAGTGGCTGTTCATTGTGAAAAGAATTGGGAGGATAAATAGAAATATTTCTCAATCTAATGGGAGAGTTGAGATCATGAGAGATGACCTTAAGATAAAAGCCAATTCAGAAATGCTTCTTCATATGGTAGGTGATATAGGTGTGGAGATTCCAAAAAAAAAAGTGATGTTCGCTCAGTTTAATTACTTGATTTAAAAACCTGATTGATAAACCTTTGCTAAGAAGAAGGTAAAGACAAGGTAATTGAATGGACTAAAGCTAAATAACTGGGAAAGATTTGAAGTGCTTAATTGGTTATTGAAAATTGTACATATAATTATATCTGGTTCTCTATTTTAATTATTTTATTAAACAATCATTTGCAGTGGTACATAAAGTTTAGTTTGCGATCGTGTTCACCTCCATTCTTAAGTATGTATCTTGAAATTGTGTATCATTTAGGTTATTTTAAAATGTACGAGAATGTTGAGATGAAAGAATAGCAGAGTGGAAAAGGGAATGTGTACTTATGCAACAAGTGGTCTCTGGCGCTTTCAGATGTCATGCAAAATTCCCTAACATCATGTAATATGAAATAACTATTCCCCTAAATAATTTGGATCTGCTGAATAATACTGAATTTTTCAGGAGCTCTGAGTTGACAATCCATATTGGTGGAAGGAAAATATCCTTTGGCAGCAGCTACCTCTGATTTGTGTTTGTCAAGCTTGCCTAAACTTCACAGACTGGTATCTATAGTTGAACTCTGGCTTAAAAATTATTGTTTTAATAATTCATTCAATTCTATCTGAAGACAAATGCTTTGTAAACATTCTGGATGATTTTCCCAGCCCGCTGCACTGCTCAAGTAGCATAGCGAGGGGGCCTGTAGCAGTGGGACTCCTGCCCCAAGCAGGCCTAACTAGAAAGTATGTGGATGAGCTTGAAGTACCTAATATGAAAACTTGAACAAAAATCACTTGGAAAAAGGTATTCGAGACTAACTGTTCATAGGCCTGTTGTTAGCAAAGGAATCAACTTTCATAAGAGGCCAGACCGTTGGGGGAAAAAAGGAACTTTTTTTTTTACTTGTGTTAAGACACAATAGCATCCCCATGATATTTTTCTCACAGTGGGAAGTGGTGTGCCATTCAACAGCATCAGGATCTTTTGGTCCCGTCACTGCCAGTGGAATTTCCCGTTGGCTGTACTCCACACTGCCAAGAAACCCAGAAGTTTCTGACAGGTGTCGGATCTCTCGGTAGGTGAGCATCTTGGGAATGGTGATCATAATTCTATCTCCTTCACGCTAGCATTGGAAAGAGATAGGATCAGGCAGGATAGGAAAGTGTTTATCTGGAGTAGGGGGAAATATGAAATCATTAGGCAGGAAATTGGAAGAGTAAACTGGAAGGAGGTGTTCTTGGGGAAAAGTACTGAAGGAAGGTGGTGGATTTTCAAGGAATGTTTGTCTGGAGCTCTGCATGACAATGTTCCGGTGAGACAAGGAGGTTTTGGTAGGTCAAGAGAACCGTGGTGCACAAAGGTTGTCATGAACCTAGTTAGGAAGAAAAGAAAGTTGTACAATAGGTTCAGGGAGCTAGAGGACGTTAAGGATCTAGAGGCATATAAAACTTGTAGAAGGGAGCTTAAAAAGGAAATTAGAAGAGCCAGAAGGGGTCACGAAAAGGCTTTGGCGGGTAGGATTAAGGAGAATCCCAAGGCATTCTACAAATATGTGAAGAGTAAAAGGATGAGAAGAGAAGGAATAGGACCTATAAAAGGTGAAAGAGGAAAAGTCTGTGTGGAACCAGAAGAAATGGCAGAAGTACTTAATAAGTACTTTGCCTCAGTATTCACAGTGGAGAGTGATCTGGGGGGTTGTACTACAGGAATGCGGCAAACTGAAAAGATTGAGTATGTGGACATTAAGAAAGAGGAGGTGTTGGAACTGTTAAATTCCATCAAGGTAGATAAGTCGCTGGGTCCGGATGAGATGTACCCCAGGTTACTGTGGGAGGCGAGGGAAGTGATTGCAGAGCCCCTGGCGATGATCTTTGCATCGTCGATGGAGACGAGAGAGGTACTGGAAGATTGGAGGATTGCGGATGTGGTACCTATTTTCAAGAAGGGGAACAGGGATAGCTCGGGCAATTACTGACCAGTGAGTCTGACCTCAGTGATCGGTAAGTTGATGGAGAGGATAATGAGAGATAGGATTTATGAGCATTTAAAGAAATTCAATATGATCAGGAATAGTCAACATGGCTTTAAGGGCAGATTGTGCCTTACGAGCCTAGTTGAATTCTTCGAAAATGTGACTGTACACATTGACAAAGGAAGAGCAGTGGACGTGGTTTACATGGATTTCAGCAAGGCGTTTGAGAAGGTTCCCCATGCAAGACTTCTTGAGAAGGTGAGAGGGCATGGGATCCAAGAGGCTTTGGCCTTGTGGATCCAGAACTGGCTTGCCTGCAGAAGCAGAGAGTAGTTGTGGATGGGTCTTCTTCTGTATGGAGGTCAGTCACCAGTGGAGTGCCCCAGGGATGTGTTCTAGGACCCTTGCTGTTTGTCATTTTCATAAATGATCTGGATGAGGAAGTGGAGGGATGGGTTAGTAAGTTAGCCGACGATACGAAGGTTGGTGGTGTTTTGGATAGTCTGGAGGGATGTCTGAAGTTGCAGCGAGACATAGATAGGATGCAAGACTGGGCGGAGAAGTGGCAGATGGACTTCAAAGTGGATAAATGTGTGGTGGTCCACTTTGGTGGACCAATGGGATGAAGCAGTATAATATCAAGAGTAGGAGTCTTGGCAGTGTTGAGGAGCAGAAGGATCTTGGGGTCCGGGTCCATAGGTCTCTTAAATCTGCCCTGCAAGTGGAGGATGTAGTCAAGAAGGCACATGTTGTACTGGCCTTCATTAACAGAGGAATTGAGTTTAGGAGTTGGGAGGTAATGCTGCAACTTTATTAGACCCTTGTCGGACCCCACTTGGAGTATTGTGTGCAATTCTGGTCGCCTCACTATAGGAAGGACGTGGAAGCTATTGAGAGTGCAGAGGAGATTTACAAGGATGTTGCCTTGTAAATTGGGGGGCATGCCTTACGAAGATAGGTTGAGAGAGGTAGGTCTCTTCTCCCTGGAGAGACGAAGGTTGAGAGGCAACCTGATAGAGGTTTATAAGATGTTGAGAGGAATAGATAGAGTGGATTCTCGCAGGCTATTTCCCAGGGCTGAAATGGTCGCTACGAGAGGACACAGGTTTAAGGTGCTGGGGGCAAGTAAAGAGGAGATGTTAGAAGTAAGTTTTTCACTGAGGGTGGTGAGTGAATGGAATCAGTTGCCGTCAGTGGTGGTAGAGGCGAACTCGCTGGGGTCTTTTAAGAAACTTCTGGATGAGTACATGGGATTTAATGGAATTGGGAGTTACAGATAGTTCTATGGCCTGGTAAGTATAGATATGATTGGCACAACTTGTGGGCCGAAGGGCCTGTTTGTGCTGTAGTGTTCTATGTTCTAAGTGTGCCATCAGTTGGGACGTGAACAGCCAGATAATTCATTCAATTTCATCTAAAGAATCTAAAAATGAATGTTTTATAAACATTCTGTGGATGTTTCTCCCAGACCGCTATGCTGCTCGAGTAGCATTGTAGGCTGGGAGACATCAGTGAAAGGGGTCTGTAGCACTGGCACTCCTGCCCCCAGCAGGCCTAACTGGAAAGTATGTGGATGAGTTTGATAGTGTTTGCTATTAAAACTCCAGATAACTCTGGCCAAAGTATTTCCCTTTCTTTTCTGATGCTCACAAGTATGCCTTTATACTTCTCTAAAACGATGATTGGGAAAGAAGAAGATGGAGAATGTTCACTGAGTTCTGCCCCTAGAGAAAGCAATTTAGACAAGAATACTGCTAACCATGTGGGTATCTTGCTTCCTGACTGCAGGTTGCTGGAAGAGGAATGTAGTAAACGACTGGATTTGGAAAGATTGCACTTAAAGCAAAAGCAAACCATTGAAATGACAGAAGCAGAAAAGCAAGAACTGGAAAATCAGAGAGCAATAAAGGATCGTGCATTGGAGATGGCAATGAAGCAATTGGATGAACTTGAGCAGGAGAGGAAAGAAGCACTTGAACAATACGAGGTAATACACAAGTTGAGAGTCATACTCTTTGTGGTAAATCGTATCAAAATCTCAAAGGTCAAATGTTATTTCTTGTTCTTGATTACTGATTCATGCTTTCTGCCTAAGTACTGAATTTGTGTGAACTAGTTTTTGAGTTTGATACTGTCTGAAAATGACTGCACATAGTCATCATTGCTGAGCTTTATTGTATTTGGTTAGTAAACCCAATAAGAATAGTTGAAAGACTATTAGAGCATACAATTTAGAATAAAGCAAGTTCCTCTCCCTAAGCAGATGCCCTGAATCCTAGCACTAAACAAGCAATAAAACTTTTCCATGTCTCTCTCTTTGTGGTGCTAGTATTTTCATTTTCCAGTCACATCTTTCTATTTTCAAGCTATCCAACGTTAATATTCTCCCCTTTTTTGCTTTGAAAACTTCCTTCCATAATGTCTCAAGTTGTGCCCTTTCAGCCTCTCCATCTTTTTCTAATTACATTCAGTAAATTTCTTTGTTCAGTCACCCTCTTCAGCATTTCACCATATGTCACTTCTTCAGTCCAGCTGAACCTTGCCAATGTCCTTCAAGCCCACATTTGTGTAATGATCCAGTTTGAGACTATTGACGATTAAAGAGTGATTAACTGACAGAACGACACCGCAAGGTTTCATGCTTTGTAAAACAAACTTAATGGAATAAAAAAAAAGCAAGATGAACTTAACACTATAGTTTACAAAGATGGTTGTTATAAACTCAGTTCCAGTTTTACTTCTCCCCAAGAGTTCCCTTCTACATGACAAGGATTTTGAAGGTGCATTTAATTCTTTTGGGGGCCAACTCAAAGATATGCCACATCCCTTCCAGTATTTTTCAATTCTCTCCAATATTTCAATGTTTTCCAACGAACAAGATTTATGAGGATCTTTGTCAGTTTTTTGCTATCTTCCTTTTTGTTAGGAAACTATCAGAAAACAAACACTGATACCAAAAGCTTATATAAGTATATAAAGAGGAAGAGAATAGCTAAAGTAAATGTTGGCCCTTTAGAAGACAATACTGGTGAGGTAGTAATGGGGAACACAGAGATCGTGGAGGCATTAAAGCAATAGTTTGCTTCTGTCTTCACAGTAGAGAATAATAAAAATTTTCCAAAAACTGTAGTTAATGTAGAAGAACTTGGTGCATCATCAGAGAGAAGGCATTGAATAAACGAATGGGATTACAGGCAGATAAGTCTCAAGAATATAATGGCTGCACTCTCAGTTATCAAAGGAGGTGGCAGCAGAGATAGTACATGCATTGGTTTTGATGTTTCAAAATTCGTTGAATTCTGAGAAGATCCCACTGGATTGGAAACATGATAATGTGGTGCCCCAATTCAAAAAGGGAGAAAGGCAAAAAGTAAGCAAAAGTAAGTTAGCTTGATCTCTGTGGTGGGGAAGTTGCTGAATCAGTCATTGAGGAAGAGATGGCTGAGCATTTGAAAATAATGAAGCTCAATCCACCATTGTCAGTATGGTTTAATGAAGATTAAGTCATGCCTGACAAACTTGCTTGAGTGCTTTGAGAACATAACCCGCAAAATGAATAATGGGAACCTGTTGATGTGGTATATCTAGACTTTCAGATTGTGTTTGACAAGGTGTTTTGTGTAAAAGACTGATTCAGAAAGTAAGATCACAGAGGATTGGGGTAGATTACCACATTGGCTGAGGATTTGCTGACTGATGGAAAGCAATAGGTCCTTCTCTGGCTGGTGAAATGCAACTATCAAGGTGCCCACAGGGGTCTACCCTTGGACCTCAATTGTTTACAATCTGTATAAATGATTTGCAAACAGGGACGAATGTAACATGGCAAAATTTACGGATGATGCAAAAATATGTGGGAAAGCAGTCAGTGAAGAGGATATAAAGCTTTTATAGATTGGCCTAGGTAGGCTAGGAGAATAGGCCAAAATTTGGCAGATGAAGTTTAACACCTCAAGGTATTCTAATAAATTTGTTCCATGTGATTTCCTCTTCATGGAGCCATGTTGATTCTATTTAATTATGTTATGTATTTCTAAATGTTCTGCCACTACATCTTTCAAAATGGACTCTAAAATTTTCCCAATGATAGATACTAAGTTAACTGGTCTATAGTCATTTTTTTCTTCCTCCCTTTTTGAATATGAGTTCCAATCCAGTGGACTTTTCCAGAATTTAATGATTCTTGGAAGACTATTCCCAGTGCACCCACTATCTCTATAGTTACTTCCTTTAATATCTTAGAATGCAACCCATTATGTCCAGAGGATTTATTGACTTTAACCATATTAGTTTCCTTGGTACTTTTTCTCTTGTGATTGTTCTTGCATTTATTCTCTCCCTCCCTCTTTGGCCTTTGATTATTTAATATTTTTGGAATACTATTATTAGTGTCTTCTAACATGAAGATTGACACTATTTATTTAATTCCTCTGTCATTTCCTATCATGTTCTCTGAGGTCTGGGTTCACTTTGCCCTCAGTCTTCATTTTTATATATTTAGAAAGTTCTTAGTGTTGATTTTATATTAATTGCTTGTTTACCCTCATAGTTTATCTTCTCCCTCTTTATTTTCTCTAGTCGTCTTTTGTTGACTTTATCAAACTTCCCCAATTTTCTAGTTTATCTCTAATCCTTTCCACATCCATATGTTTTTTCTTTGGTTAACCATGGTTAACCAATCTCCTTCCTAGAATCCTCCTCCCTCGTTGGGATTTTTTGTCGTCTTCTCCTGTTATGTCTTACCTTCCCCCATATGGATTCTACATCTTCAGGTGCACAATCATTTCTTTCTTTTGTACTTATTCCATCTCATATTAGCAAACCTACCCCACCATCCTTTCCTTCCAGCTTGTCCTTGGGAGAAGCCATATATCCTTCAATATTTAGTTCCCAACTTTGATCCCCTTGTAATCATATGTCTATAGTGGCGATAAAATCACAGTCATTAACCTCAATTTGTGCTCTTAAATCATTTATTTTGTGCTGAATACTATATGCCATTTAAAGAAAGAGTAATTAAATTTGTCTTTCTATCGTTTATATGAGCAAAATCTTGATAATTAAACAAAAGTCTTCCAATCTCCAAAGTTCAATTCCACGACATGCTTTGGGATATTCAAACTGAAAATCCCACAAATTAGTTTTACTTTCTATACAACTTTGATTCTGCAACTATTATGAGTAGTGTCTACCTCTAAAGACGTTTTGTAACCTTTTTCCCTAGAATTACTTGCTTCTAATTTCTTTAAGGAGATGCTCATAGCCACCTTGGCTCTATCGATAAGTCCAGAAATGCTCAGCTATTGCTTTTCACTATCAGACTGACCTTGTGAAACAAGTTAATTTAACCTCGGCTTGTTTGATTTGCCTTTATATAAGTGCTGTTTATTATTTGCTTAACAAGGCTTCTCTGTTAATCTTAAACATATACTTTAATCTCTAATCTAAAAGTTATATATTCCTGAAACCAAAAGTCATATTCTAAAACATACGAATTATGAACTAGATATTCACAACCAAAACTATTTAGCAGGTTGATTTTCACTTTGCATTAAGTCCAAGTAGCACAACCATGCAAAATAATACTCCAAATCAAAGGCTGGAAATCTTCAGCCGTTCTTGCTAGCTGGATACGCTGGTTCTGCCAGCGAAGCACCTCATGCCGCAGGTTTCCTGGCAGCATGGGATGCTTTAGTGTGAATTTCCATTGATAGAGACTAGAAGATCCCACTACCAACAAATGGCATGCCATCTCCCGCTGCTGAGAGAAGCTCTGAGGGAGGCCAGAGAATTTCGCTCGAGCTCTTTACAAGTGACTATTGAGTTGTTTATTCTGTTATTGTCTCTTCTTGTGAAATGTTGCCTTTCCCGTAACATTCTTGTTTTTATTCCTTTGTTGCATCTATCTGTAGATCCTATACTTCCTAAATACATGAATTCTTGCAACAGCTCTAGTTCTTTTCCTTGAATATATGACTATTTTTTGGTGATTTTGAAATATGTATCACTTTGGTTATGGCATTGTTCACTTTCATTCCAGTGTGCATACCTACTGTTGCTAGCCTACCTTCTAGTTCTTGTAAGCTTTTTCTATACTTGCTGCAATTGCAAAACCAACTGATATCATTCATTCCCCTACTTCCCTTTACTCAATCTTATAACCAGATTCTGTATCTTTAAACTGTTCTTTAATCACTGCTTCCATGTAGACATTGAAGAGGAAGCATGGTAAACAGTACTTCTTCAAATCACACATGTTCCCAATTCCCCATTGGCCATTCCCCTTAGGTTGGTTATCGTAAGCTGCCACTTTAAACTGCAGTTCATCTAGCATGGGTACATCTACAGTGATGTTAGCAAGAGAATTCCCAGTGATGATGAAGGAACAATTACATAGTTCTAAGTCAGGATAGTTTGTGCTTGGAGAGGAGCTTGCAGGTAGTGAATTATAAACCCTTTGAGGTTGAGTTTAAAGGAAAATTGAATGAATATTTGAAGCAGGTGATAATATAAAGTCAATGGGGAGAGAGCATCTTAATGGGATTAGTTTTGGATTGTTCTATCTTAAGCATAGAATGCTAAATAAACTCCTGTTTTGCAACTCACTATTTAGCCCTGTCTCTCTTGCAAACAATTGTCCCACCTGCAACCTCCCCTTTCTACCATCCTGCAAAATGATGTAGCTTCTAAGAGCATACTAAGTCTCTCCCTGAACATGGGAATTGTTTAAATTTAAAAGGGTCCATCACCAATGACTGTCAAGACTTGCATATACTTGTAATCAAATGAGGCAGGTATTATAAGAGTTGCTGAATGTGTAACCCTCAGCCAACAAGAAATGGTATTTTCAGGAGAGGAAGAAATGGGAAAAAAATCTGGGGAAAAAATGTAATAACTTCAGCTATATGGATATAATCGTGCAACCAATTGTTTCAATTCTATATCATTTGAATCAGGAAGTGGCAAAAAAGTTAGAGATGGCAGCTAACAAGACAAAGAACTGGAAGGCCAAGGTGGCTCAGCATGAAGGATTGCTGCGGCTTATAGAGCCAGGTAGGAAAAATGAAACAACTATTATACAATATAGCTTGTGGCAATAATGTCTTTCACAAACGTAATCAAGTATGGAGCTACCAAGTTGGAAGTAGTGGTGAAAAAGTTAATTTTTTTATGACTATATCTGAAAGCAAACAACAAACCTGGTTTAAAAATTAAGTTCCATTAATTAATTGAAATGGAATCTGAAGTCACTGTGTAGGTCCTTTGTACTATGTTGTTTGAGTGAGAAGACTTTGAAGTAATCCTGTAGTCTTATTCCTCCCTTTAAAACATTATCCTTAAACTTCAACAATAGTTTTTTTAATATTTGAAATAGACAAGGCACAGAAGTATTTTTCTTTTAAATCTTTTACTTATTGTTCATTGATTAGGGTGACAAATTAAGTTGGAGAAAGTTTTTATTGAAGATTTATCCAGAACGAAATGTCCGGTATTCTGTATTCTTTTCTCTCCTCAAAGTACATGTTCAAGGATCTGATCATGACAAAAATTGAAAATGTTTGTTGGATTCCAGGATGTAAAAGTTTGGATTTATGCAATGAATGGCCAGAATAGTCATTGACTTGATTTTTTTTATTCTTTTATGGGATGTGAGCATCACTGGCAAGGCCAGCATTTGTTGCCCATCCCTCATTGACCTTGAACCAAGTGGTTTGTCACATTCTTTCAGAGGACATTTTAGAGTCAACTACATTTGTTTGTGGGTCTTGATTTCACGTGTAGGCCAGACTAAGTAATGATGGCATATTTCCTTCCATAAAGGACATTAGTGAGCCAGATGGGTTTTTATGACAATCGATGATAGCTATCATGGTCACCATTGGCTTAGATTAACTTCTAATTCCAGATTTATTAATTAAACTTAAATTCCATTAGCTTCCGTGTTGAAATTTGAACCAACATCCCCAGAGCTCTGGATTTCTGGAAATTACCGCTACGTCACCTTCCTCCCATACTTTGGCTGAACTACTTCTTCTGGCATTTTATAGATATTAGTGTTTTATAAAAATGGCTTTATTGTTGATAGTGTTATCTTGAGTTTAAATTCTTATCTGCCTTTTGAAATGGCCTAGCAAGCTATTCAGTCCTATCAAACAGCTACAGAAAAGTTGAAGAATAAAAGAGAGTGGACCACATGGCAAAGAAGGCATGGCATTCAGATAATTCAATCCTAGAAAGTCTTCATCACTAAAATCTGGAAAATTGTACCAAATTGGAAAAGCTATATGGACTAGTCAAGCAACAGCATGACACTTTTCTCTCCTCAAAGTGCATGTTCAAGGATCTGATCATGACAAAAATTGAAAATGTTTGTTGGATTCCAGGATGTAAAAGTCAGAAATCTCATCTCAGCTGATGTCCCAGATTCCATTAGCATCAGTCTTTTGTATGTGCTGTCCCACGGGGCAATTGTGACGGTACTGTGATTTTCAGTCAGGCAGATGTGGTCATGGAAGTCCTCAACATTGAATCCAGACTTCGTGAAATTTACTGGCAATAGGTCAATCGGGCAAGGATACCTCCTACAGATTACTCACTATCATAGAACATAGAACATAGAACAATACAGCACAGAACAGGCCCTTCGGCCTTCGATGTTGTGCCGACCAAAATAAAAAGCAATGCCCCTCCTAACTAAACCATTCCCTTCTCATCCATATACTTATCAACTAACCTCTTAAACGCCACCAAACTTGGCGCATCTACAACAGCTGCAGGCAGGGCATTCCACTCCCTAATCACTCTTTGAGTAAAGAACCTACCTCTGATATCCGTCCTATAACTCATACCCCTTAATTTAAAGCTGTGTCCCCTCGTGCTAGCTTTCTCCATCCTAGGAAAAAGGCTATCACTGTCCACCCTATCCAAACCTCTAATCATCTTATATGCTTCAATAAGATCCCCCCTTAGCCGCCTCCTTTCTAACGAAAACAACCTCAAATCCTTCAACCTCTCTTCATAGGACCTGCCCTCCATACCAGGCAACATCCTAGTAAACCTCCTCTGTACCCTCTCCAATGCCTCCACATCTTTCTTATAATGTGGCGACCAGAACTGCACACAATACTCCAAGTGCGGCCGCACTAGAGTTTTGTACAGCTGCAACATGATGCTGCGGCTCCTAAATTCAATCCCCCTACCAATAAAAGCTAAGACTCCATAAGCCTTCTTAACAACTTTATCCACTTGACTGCCTACTTTCAGGGATCTATTGACACATACACCAAGATCCTTCTGTTCCTCAACACTATTAAGAGCCCTACCATTAGCCCTATACTCTACACATTTATTGTTCCTGCCAAAGTGCATTACCTCACACTTTTCCACATTAAACTCCATTTGCCACCTCTCGGCCCAGCTCTGCAACTTGTCCAAGTCACTCTGTAAACTAAAACACCCCTCTTCACTATCTACCACTCCACCAACTTTAGTGTCATCTGCAAATTTACTGATCCATCCCTCAATACCCTCATCCAGATCATTTATAAAAATTACAAACAGCAGGGGCCCCAAAACAGACCCCTGAGGCACACCACTCGTCACCGAACTCCACGATGAATATCTCCCATCAACCACCACCCTCTGTCTTCTATCTGCCAGCCAATTCCTAATCCAATTAGCTAAATCACCCTCTATTCCACACATCTGCATTTTCTGTAGAAGTCTTCCATGGGCCACCTTATCAAAAGCCTTACTAAAGTCCATATATACTACATCAACCGCCTTACCCCCATCCACCTCTTTGGTCACTTTCTCAAAAAACTCAATGAGGTTAGTAAGGCATGACCTACCCTTCACGAAACCATGCTGACTATCCCCAATCAATTCATTTCTCTCTAAATAACTATAAATCCTATCCCTAATAATTCTCTCCAATACCTTGCCCACCACAGAAGTAAGACTCACTGGCCTATAATTCCCAGGAAGGTCTCTCTTCCCCTTCTTAAACAATGGGACCACATTCGCCATCCTCCAGTCCTCCGGAACCACACCCGTAACCAACGATCATTCTCTTTCAGCTCATAAATCAGTAATATTCCATGCTGAATGCCACTTGGAAGCATCTCTGAAAGCAGCAAGGGCACAGAATATACTTTAGCTGGGGGACATCGATGCCCATTACCAAAAGTGGTTTGATAGCACCACAACAGACTGAGCTAGCTGAGTCCTGAAGGATATATCTGCCACATTTGCACAGGTGGTGAGAGAACCAGCAAGGGAAACACCTATATAACATCACCAATCTACTTGTTGCATCTGTCCATGACAATAACAGTAGGCGTCATCATCTCATACAACATGTGAAAATAAAGTCCTGCCTTCACACAAGGGATACTGTCCATAATGAAGCACTATTACTGTGCTCAAATGGGATTGAGGACAAATCTAACACTTCAATGTTGGATATCTATGAAGTGCTCTGGGCCACCAGCAGCAACAACATTGTATAACACCACAATCTACAGTCTGATACATCCTCACTTGTACCATTACCACCAAAACAGAGATCAACAGTAGTTGAAAGACTAATTTAGAAGTGCATGCCAGGAACAGCACCAAATTTACCAAAATATGATGTAACCCAGTGAAACAATGACTCTGGACTGTGTGCATGCTAAACAGCAGGTTGTAGAAAAAGCTAAGCAATCCTGTATCCAATGGATCATATCAAAGCTCTGCAATCTTGTCAAATCCAGTATAAATAAATGGTGGAGGAGGCTCCACAAAGATCCCCGTGTTCAATGATGGGGGAATCCCAGTGCATTTGTGCAAAAAAACAAAACTGCAGTAATTCCCAATATCTTTAGTGTAAAGTTCCAAGTGGATAACCATCAGAGCAGGCTCCTAAAATCCCCAGCATCACTGATACCAATTTTCAACTAATTTGATTCATATCAAGAAATAGCTAAAGACATTGGGTATATATGAGCAGGAATAGCCCCCTCACCCCTTCAATGTTTTCTGACATTCATGGCTGATTGTAATTTTAAACCCAAACTCCTGCCTATACCCGATAATCTTTCACCCTTTTGTTAATTAAGAATCTATACTGCACACCTTTAAAAATATTCGAATACTCTGCTTCCACTGCCTTTTGAGGAAGAGTGTTCCAAATACTCATGACTCCGGAAAAAAATTCTTCTCATATCTGTATTAAATGAGTGATCTGTTATTTTTAAACAGTAGCCCCTAGTTCTTGATTCTCTGACGAGAAAAAATTCTCTTCACATCCACCCTGTCAACAGCCCTCAGAATCTTAAAGGTTTCGATCAAGTTGCCTCTTACTATTCTAAACTCTAGTGAATACAGCCCAACCTCTCCAATCTTTCCTAATAAAGGTTTAAACGCATTTATATCTTTTCTCAAATAAGGAGACCAATTCCATATACAGTACCGCAGATATAGTCTCATCAATGTCTTGTACAACTGAAGCATAACATCCCTATTATTAATCAGTTCCTCACAATAAATGATAACATTCTATCACTTGCTGTATTTATAAACTAGCCTTACAGTAAAAGCTATGGATCCTGACAACATCTCAGTTGTAGTAGTGAAAAACCTGTGCTCCAGAAATAGCTCTCACTCCAGTCGAGCTGTACCAGTACAATTATCCAACAAAGCAGAAAACTGCCAAGAAATGTCCTGTCCACAAAAAGCAGAATAAGCTCAAGCCAGCCAATTCTCATCCATCATTCATGAACACATAGGATCAGCTATTTACCATTCTATCATTCTATATCTCAAAGAAATAGAATGGAGTTACCACTATGTTATTTAATTTGATGAGTCATGCTCAGCCTGTGCCTATTGAATTGCTTTTGTTTGTTTCTTAATTCTTGTAGGTTCAAAGGGTCCTCAACTAATCACTAATTGGGGACCAGCTTCCTTCACAGAGGGTGAGTTGAGCCTACGGGAAAAGAGCTGGCAGAAACAGAAAAATACTGCAATGCAGTAATCTGCCATTTCGTAACAGATGAAAGTTTTGGACTGTATTTTGATAGATGAAATCCTGGCTACACACTGGAAGAAAATGCAATGGACATATTCATTGTGGAGGCAGAACTGGGCTAAAACTGCAAAGAAGTATCTTATGTTAAAATCTTTAGCATTCTCGGACCAAAATTCAGTTGGCACAAAGTAAAGAACAGTTCATTTATAGTTGACATGAAGTTTTGTTACATATTTCAAGAAATGATGTCCTATTAATTTCAATAACTTTTTAAGTCTGCTTACTGAAGTTTTTATATCAGTCTTAAAAAGTCTGTTCTTTTCCTGGCCCCTCTTCTGTGCTGCTGTGCATTTAACTTTACACTGAGCCAGATGTGGGACTGATTTGGTTTAAGTATGTAATTTTTGCAGTGTCATAGGATAAACGGGGGATTTATGTTATTGCATTTATTACACTAATCTCTGAAATTTATAATTTTTACTCTCCACCTGAACTGTAATAAAAACAATAAGTTTCTCAACACCAGGTTAAAAATGACTCACTTGATGGAAGAGCAGTGCTTTGAAAGCTCGTGATTCCAAACAAATCTGTTGGGCTTTAACTTGGTGTTGAGATTTTTTCCTCTGCCCACCCCAGTCCAATGCCAACATCTCAACATTACGTAATAAAACAGCCAACTAGGACTGTTCATACAATGTAATGGTGAATGTGTAGTGCAAATTTTCCCAAGTCACTCCAATTAACTGCTGTTCATTTGCAGGAAGAGAAAGGGAAATTGTATTTTTTTTTAATAATTTCCCTTTCACTATCACAATGCCATAACTGATATTGATAGCCCATGGATCTTGGTCTGGCCATGTTTAGTCTGTTTGATATTCTGTTTAAGTATTGCATATTATTTGTGATGGTAAGATCTCAAAACGAATTTACTAAAATGTTAAGAGATTGATTACAGATTTTGGTACACTCATTCCTTATTTGTAATCTTACAAGTATGATGTTTTCCAAACCCTAAAACGATTAGACTGTAGATTAGGGTTGAGTACCATATGTTTTAAATAGAAGTGTCAATAATAATATGAATAAAATATTCATTGACCAATTCAACCTTCTGATAATTAGAGACTGCTCCAAAATGATGTGGAATTATTGTCTTGCAGAAATTTTATTTTACATAGCAAGCATTATGATTCAGAAAATATTGTCTTCAGTGAAAATGCCAAATTCTGTGCAAGACTGTAGCTTAAGTATTTTTATTGCCTAATCTAATTCATAAATATTTTAATTTACTCAATTCATAGAGATAGTTTTCAAAGAACTTTTCAAGTTATTCTGCATAATTTTTTTTTTGCACCAAGCTAATAAAAGGTATAAAATTTGAGTTGACTCTTAAGGTAGGGCAAGTGTCTTTGTGTGTGTCCAAACAAAGTTCAGGAATAAAAGCAAGACAATTCTAACCAGTGTGCTTGATTATTTGTGCATTTTACACTATATACCTTTCAAAGGCTTAAGGTACTCCTTAAAATCCAGTGTTCTGTTCAACTGAAAGTGATGATGAAAGTGAAACAGATGTGTTTTATTGATGTCCAACAGGAAGTTCTAAGGGGCCACAGCATTTATTTCCTTCCTTTTTCTAACCAAATACCTTTTGTATGCTGTCCCTGATCAATTTTGCAGTGTACACATAACTGTATTGAATACATAAAGGTTCTCCCACCTATGAGTGCCATTGGTCTTTTCATCAATGCAGCATTGTTTATAGAAGTAAGTGCTTTGTTTGCATGAAACAAGTACAATGTCCAAAGCCAAGCCCACTCCTGCCTTATCCCCTCAACCCCACATATTAGCCAGCTAATCCCCTTAACGTGCACCCAAACAAGCCCAATCCATCATGCAAACCAGCTTCCCATCCATTGACTATCTACACCTTCCACTGCCTCAGCAAAGCAGCCATCATAATTAAGGACCTTTGCACTCTGGACATTCTCTCTTCCACTTTCTTCCTTCGAGAAAAGGTACAAAAGTCTGCAGTCATGTATCAACCGACTCAAACACTGTCAGACTTTTGAATGGACTCGTATTAAGTTGATCTTTCTCTATACTTTAGCTATAACTATAACACTACGTTCTGCACTCTGTCATTTCTTTCTCTAGGAACGGTAAGTTCTGTCTGTATAGCACCAGAAACTACTTTTCACTGTATTTTAATACATGTGACAATAATAAATTGTGAAGAATTGCATCCAATGAACATGCACCAAGATTGCCTGTTATTGGAGATGATCATTTTGGAGAAAATGCTGATTGAAAGCAGCAAACGTTCGGGAAAATTCATTGATATCAAAAATACGGCATGATTGAACCTATACCCTAGTGTTAGCAGACAAGAAATATAATTTTGTTTTGACCCATTGGGTCGGCACTGACTCTCTCAGGCCCATCCCTGCCCTGACTGTCCAATCCAGGCCCATTTCCACCTTGACTGTCCAACCCATGCCTGTCCCCACCTTATCCCCTCAACCTCACATATTTACTCTACTAATCCCCCTAACATCTTTGGACACTAAACGGCAATTTAGCATGGCGAATCCACTTGCATAGTTTCCCATCCACTTATTAGGATAGTGACCAAATAGACAAAGCACATTTATCTATGATACTGCACTCAAAACAGTTACAATTTTTAAAATAAAAGTCAGGTTTGATACAGAATCTTCAAAGAATACATTAAGAATTGTTTGTATAGGCTTTGCAGATTGCTGAGAATACTTGCGAAATGGTAAAGTTTTTGGGACTCATTATACAAAAAGTAAATGATTTAAATAAATAAAAATAATTTGAAATAATGTCTGTGCAAGATTAATTTGAGAAATGTATTGAGCTTGTGAAGGAAATTTATTACAGCTATGATTTCATAGAATCCTTAAGTGCAGAAGAGGCCATTCAGCCCATCAAGTCTGCATTGACTCCTTGACAGGGTACTTTACCCAAGCCCTCTTCCCTGCCCCTATTCATGTAACCCCACACTTTTATCATGGCTAAGGCACAATTTAACATGGCCAATCCATCTAACCTACGTGTGTTTGGACTTTTATTTGAATAGATGTAGAGAGAGTTTATAACTTCTCAAACCAAGAACTTTATTTTAGCTAGAAATGACTGATATTTGAAAATTAATTTTAATCAGATTTTTAGATTTTGGTAAATAGAATTGTCATGTTAAATTGTTCACTTTAGATGTGTGTTTTAAGTTTGTCTATGTTATTGTGGAAGTTCCTGGAACAGATCTGAGTTTTGTTCCATTGTGCCTCAATTGAAATTGTGTCCTTGTTAGTTCAAACTGGAATCAATTGTTCATCATATCATTATAAAAATAGCTGAGATCATTAAATTTCTGAATAGCTGGTGATTCGCGTGTATTTATCTAAAATGCCAAGATAAGAGAGAGAATTGCTTTCTGTCATCTCTTTAAATTTTATTATTAACATGCTTAGATAAATATTGCAGTCCCGAATTTGTAACAGGCGAGCTGATGTTTTGCAACTAGTTGTAAATCAGCATTAAAATGGCGTGTAGTGCATAAAATAAAAATATACTTTAAATGTTCAATGTGGCTTCTGACTTTTAATATAAAATATGATCCCTCTCCCAAACATTCCTCATCTTCATTTGTGAATAGCAAACAATCAAATTTTAGTGTTAGTGTCCTGTGATTACAATAATTCCATATTTGGAGGTGTGTGTGAGAGAGTCACTCCAATAGGAAGTGCCTAGTTATTTCTGCTTGTCATATGCAGAAACAAATCTAACACGTTTTTATTAAGTTGTGTGTATTCATTTAAAAGAAATGATGTTTCTTTTTTTTCTATCCAAACCATATAAAAGGCAACAGGGAGGGGAGGCAGGCCACCAAGATCCATACATGTGTACTTCCCAAACTGAAATCCTTGGATTGCTGTCAGGAACAGGAACTGCAACTAGGTGGATTCTTCCCCTCTCTTTTGTACATAAGATGTTTCATTAACAGTTTAGAGTTTTAGAAGACATTGCTGGTGTGGTGGAATGGGGAAATGCATTGGTGTATGCTTGGATTCATCAAGAAACTTCAAAAGGTTTCATACTGATAATTGATGGCTAAATAATGAAATCAAGTATGTTGCTGATGTATAATTAACTTAAAAATGAAATAAACTGATAAGTATACTGATCCATTTGAATCTTGGTTTGATTCCTAGGCTGTGCTAAGTTAATCAAACTTATTTGTGTGTCTGTGAATCTACTTCAACTTTTCAGATGAGCAAATGGCTACAAGTGGAGTGCCTCAGCTTTCAGTATTGGGGCCTTTGGTATTTTTGATCCCTCATAGTTTAAAGTCTCCAGCAAAATTAGGAACAGCAGTTTATACCAAAATGCTGGGAAGTGACGAATTCAAATATAAATGAGTTTGATCCATTAGGAATGTGTGAATAAGTGAAAAAGATAAAGTTTTGGAACTAATGTGCCAAAAAAGCTGAATAAACAAGTTTTGTTGCCCTTAAACGTGAATTTTCTTTTCAACATGGGACTGATTTGTTTGACCAAAGCTTGCATCTTTTGATAATCCATTCTGCAATAGCTCCTCTTTGATTCTGGTGAATTATTGTACTTGTTTTACTGACTGTTCATTATCCAAGATAATGAATGTAATTGCCCCCACCATTCGTGTCCCCTCTTCTTGGCCCATCGCACGACCCTTGCCCACAAATTCTCATCTGCCACCCTCAGCCTAGACCTTCTTAATTCCCTGCTAACCTCGACCCCATCGACCCCCGCCTATTGCTTCCCGTCCTTCCTCCCCGACCCTATGTTCCTGCTGTCCTCACTCCCGTGCCCCTACCGTTCTCCGCCCCCCAATATCCCTACTATCCTACCTCTTGCCCCCGCCGTCCTCCCCCCTTGCGCCCCCTGCTGTCCTCCCCCATCCTTTCCCCAAACTTCTGCCGTCCACTCAACCCCACCCTTGCCCATATCCGCCGCTCCTCGACCCCTTGCCCACCTCTGCCCGTCTCCCCCCCTTGCCACCCTCCGCCGTCGCCCACCGCCGTACTTCCCCCTCCCTGCCCAAAACTCCTCCTCCCACGCAAAAAATAACCCCTCCTCTCCCTGCGACACCACCCCGCTCCCCTCAAGTATGAAAAAATTAGAACTCTGTTCTCGAACCCAGTAAAAATTATATAATCAGAATTGTGTCCTTCAGATTTTTTTGTTTACACGCGAAGTGGCGGTGTTAACATTTTGCCCAGAATTTTTCAAAAAAAGGGTGGGACACAATCTTTCACGTCACAGTCTCATTGCAGCGAGGTTGGAGAATGTGGCAACCAGCCACATCTCCATTCTCTGCAGTGGCATAGGAACTTCCCACCGATGTGAAGGGTGATAAGATTATAGCTGCAAAAACTGGAGAGTGAACGTTATTCAGATTCTAAGGTGGAGTGGGCTCCTGGAGGTAGCACTACTTTATATATTCTTGAATCAACTGTCTCATTTCAAAGAATTTGACCTGTAAATCATTCGAGCAGTTTGATGTCTCCAAAATCACTTAGAACAATTTCAGTGAAATAATTATTCGTGATGCCAGTTGTGGGCCTTCATGAAATGAGGCAGGTGGGATTAATGAGTTTTGTTCTGTTGCCTCTCTCCCAATTAGTAAATTATCACCTGTTGTGTCAGTTGGGCAACAGTTTTGAACTGGGGTGGTTTGTTTTCCAGTTGCAAATATTGGAAGCTTGTGTTTTCAAGAACTAAGGTCTGCCCAGGAATACATAATGAATTTCAGAAAAGCCTCAGCACAAAGAACAAAGAAAGGAAATGGAGCAAGATGTTGCTGTGGTTAAAAAAAAACATTTTTTTTAATTCCGTATGTAGGAAGCCCGAACTGCAATGTGCTGAGTCTTGAGTAAGTTTCTGCAATCTCAAGTTTTCTGTAATTTGAAATGAGTAGCAAATGAAGTAATTCACAAGTTTAGAACATTGACTTTTATTGCTTTTTATTATGCACAGTGGTTAGTGCTGCTGCCTCACAGCACCAGGGTTTGATTCAGTGCTGGGATCACTGTATGGAGTTTGCATATTCTCCTCATGTCTGTTGGTTTCCTCCGGATGTTCCGGTTTCCTCCCCTGGTCCAAAGATATGCAGGTTAGATTGATTGGCCCGAATAATTTGCCCCTCAGTGTCAGGCGGATTAGCAAGCGTAAGTGCATGACATTGTGGGGATAGGGCCTTGGTGAGATTGTGGCCGGAGCAAATTTGATGGGCTGAATGGCTTACTTCTGCACTGTAGGGATTCAGTGATTGTTTCGCTTCAGTAACAGAAATATTTTTCCAAATATTCTATTTTGTTTAGAAAATAGTGAGACATGTAAAATTGTGGATTCCTCTCAGTTGATAATTTTTCATGTCCCTGTTTTAATCTGAAATTCAAATGATTAAGTTTTGCCAAACTCTCTGAACTTGTTATTGTGCTATATTCTACTCAAGCCTGATGTGAGATGATTATTATAGATAATAATTGAGGACAAATTGATTCTGTAACAAATTGAACTCTGGGTAACTTTGGCCCTGGCAACAGTGTTGAAAAGAAGTCAGTTGGATATGGTAAGGATCCTGACAAATGTTTGTCTTTCCTCAATGTTTCAATTTTTTAAAAGAATCATTTACAGGATATGGGCGTCACTGTCTGGACTAGCATTTAGTGCCCATTCCTAATTGTGCCATAGAATGAGAACTGAGCAATGTATACTTCAATAAAGATAAATTTGGCAACTATATGTCAGTTGTGGCTTTGTTGCTAGCATAATCATCTGAGACTTGAGCATAAAATCTTGTTTGTCATCACATTGCAGTATTGAGGAAATGCTGAAATTAGCAACAGTACATTTGGTCCTTTCATCCAAGTCATTGATGTAAATTGTAAATAATTGAGGTCCCAGCCCAGGTCCCATGTGGTACTCTAATTTGACAATTTAGAAAGACTTTCTGTCAGCTAGTCAATCCTCTTTACATGCTAATATGTTACCCTCTAAACAATGAGCTCTTAATTTGCTTGGTGACACCTTGTTAATACCTTCTGGAAATCTAAGTACATTCACAGCAATCAAACATGATTTCCCTTTCACAGGACCATATCCTGCTGTAACCTCTTGAATAATAGAAATTTCTCTGTCAGATGTTAAGCTAACTGGCTTGTAGTTTCCTGCTATCTGTCTTCTTCCTTTCTTTGATAGCCAATCACATTTATTATTTTCCAATCTGATGGGACCCTTCCAGAATCTGGGGAATTTTTGAAAATTAAAATGGATGCATTTATTATCTAATAATTTGATACCTTTTACCTTTTGATTAAAATGAGTTCCTCCCTCTCTTTCATCTCCTGATCTCACAACCTGTTCTGGGATTTATCTGTATCCTGTACAGTGAAGACATGCAAAACATTTGTTTAATTTATCCTCCATTTCTTACTAATTCCCTATTTTCACTCTCTGGAGTACCAACACTCAAGGAAGATGGTTGTGGTAATTGGAAGTCAATCATCTTGGGTCCAGGAGTTCATTGAGATAGCATCCTAGGATCAACCATCTTTAGCTAATTTATCAATGACCTTCCTTCTATCATAAGGTCAGAAGTAGGGATGTTCACTAAATGTTCAGCACCATTCACAATTCCTGAAGCAGTCCTTGTCCAAATAAAAGACCTGGTCTTGAGTTAATAAGAGGCAAGTAGTATTAATGCTAGGCAATGACCATCTCCAACAAGAGAAGATGTAACCATAGCCCATTGACATTCAATGGCATTACCATTACTAAATCCCCCACTATCAACATTCAGGTGGTTACCACAGATCAATAACTGAACTGGACCAGCCACATATAAATTTGTGGCCACACGAGCAGGTCAGAGGTTTTGGATTCACAGAGAATAATTCATTTGGCTCCCCAATCCCTTTCTACATCTATAGAAGTCTGTTGAAATACTTTTCACTATCCTGGATGACTGCAGCTTTAACAACACAAGAAGCTCAACAATATCCAGGACAAAGCAGCCCACTTGATTGCTACTCCTTCCATAAACTTTCAATCCCTCCACCACTGACTGCGAAAGCAATGTGTGCCATCTATAAGATGCTCTGGTGGAACTCAACAAAGTTCCTTGGGCAGTGCCTTTCAATCCCATAACCATTACTATCTAGAAGGACAAGAGTAGCAGATACCTGGGAACATCACCACCAGGAGGTTTCCTTCCAAGTCACACACTATCCTTGTTTGGAAACATGTTGCTGTTCTTTTATTCTTAAGTCAAATTCCCAGAATTCTTTCTGTAATAGCACTGTGGGTGTACCTACAACCTTGGGGACTGCAAATCAAGAAAGCAACAGACTGCAAATCAAGAAAGCAACTGACTGCCACCTTCTCAAGTGCAACTAAAAATTGCTTATAATGCAGAAAGAGGTTGTACAGCTCATCTGATTCTTCAAAGAACATCCCATCCAGTCCCCTTCTCTATTCCTGTAATCCTGTGCATTTATCATGGCTAATTCACCTAATCAACACATCCTTAAGGGGCAATTTAGCATAGCCAATCCACCTAACCAGAACTATATATGATACTCCAGCCAAGATCTAACTAGTTTCTAGTTCAGCATTATCTGCCTATTCCTGTACTCTATGTCATTATTGCCGAGTATACTATATGCTTTATTAATGTTTCTTTACCCATCCTGCTTCCTTTGATGTGGGGATGGTTAGCTCAGCTGGCTGGATGATTGATTTGTGATGCTGAGAGATGCTAACAGTGTGGGTTTAATTCTTGTATCAGATATGGTTATTCATGAACGCCCACTTTCTCAACTTTGCCCCTCACCTGAGGTGTTGGTGACCTTCAGATTAAATCACTACCAGTAGCCCTCCCTTCCAAAGGGTCCAGTTATGGTCATCTGGGACTATGGTGACTTTACCTTTATCTGCTTCCTCCAATGATCTCTGTCCATATACACCCAGGTGTTTCTGCTCCGGCACTTAAGAATTTTATCCTTATTTTATGTTGCCTGTCCTACTGTAATGTCTCACATCCCAATTCTCTGTATTGAACTTCATCTGCAATGGTGCAGCTTCCACTTTCTTAAATACTAGTGGGATTTAAGGTTTTGCTAGAGATCATGCTTAAGATCCCGTTATATGAGGCTTGCTGCAGTGCATCACGTTAATGAAATCTGCAGCAGCAATTGTGCATTGGTGATGGCAGTATCAATGTCAAGTGGAGGGCTTTGTTCTGAGTGGTGTCAAGCTGCTTGAGTGTTGATGGAGCTGCTCTCAACCACGCAAGTGGAAAATATTCCATCACACCTCTGAGATCGTGGGCAGACTTTTGGTGGGAGGTGTTATTTGCCACTAAATTCCCAGCCTTTGATCTGCTTTGTAATCACAATATTTATACAACTGTTTCTAGCCAACAGTGGGTCCCAGGATGTGGATGACTGGGATTTCTGTGATGTTAATGCCGTTGAATAAGATGACAGCAGAATGATATATGGTTGAAAGGTAATTGCCTTTGGGGTTCTCAATATTTGTCTAAGTAAATCTAATTAGCCATACTGTGCAAATTTTTTTGTATCAGACCAAATCATTATTTCATCCTGATCGTGTCAGTGTTGCGAAGATGTTGCTGTGCAAAATGGCTGGCAGGTATCTAACATTAGAAAAAAGATTTGTGATTTGGAACAATTTAGGATTATGAAAGGTGTGAAGTAAACGCTGCGCACACTGCGTGCTCTTTCTCGTTGATGTTCCATGTCACTCTCCAGTTTAGTTGGTTAATTGCAAAGTTTTGAATTGTGTAGAGTAAAAAAATGATTAAATCAACTGACATCAAAGAATTCAGAACAATTATTAACTATCCATCAGGTAAATTAATTGCTGATTGTCCTTTGCAAACCTCTGCCATTCAATTACAATAAGATAAACCATCGAGCAAGAAATGGTTGCTTTAGATTCACAGCATTGCAAGTTATAGCTGATCCCATGGCTGTAGTTTAGACACCAAGTCTTAGTTTATTGAATGTGTCTATGATCCAAGAACATGCTGTTGAATGCCAGCAAGGAGCCCTGAGCTCATTGGCATTTTGCACGTACCAGGAGACGGAATGCTCAAGTGCTAAGCTCTCCTTTAAATGTAACTAAGAATTTTAATGTGTTGGCTGTGCTTGCAGTATGGAAAGTGCCTTGTTGTAAATACTGGCATTTTATACACCAGCCAAGTTAGCAGTTACTTAACACTTAGTTGTATGATGAGCTGGATAGGCGAATAGTCAAATTATTCACTACTTGCATTTACGTAGCTGCTTAACATGGAAATATGCCCTAATTAATCAGACAAATCAATGCAGAGCAAAGAGATGATATTAGAAGGGGTGACCAAAATTTTTTCAAAGAGGAAAGTCTTAAAGAGATGGAGGAGACATTTGGATTCCAGAGCACAAGAGTCTAGAAAACCTGAGCATGACTGCCAACAGTAAAACAATAGAACTGGGAGGTGCAAATTTCCAGATTGTTAGTGGTTAACAAAAAGGAGGATCATTTTGATAATGTAAGCTTACTTGTGACACTAATGCACTTTAAACTTAGTCACAATGTCCCTTGGGGGAGAGATCTTCAATTTCACTTTTTCTCTGAAGCCGGGCTTGCTGCAATGTTTCATCTCAGTCCCTCTCAGAACTGGTGCAAAACTCGCCTCTGTCCCAAAAAATAACTAAGTGCAAGAAGACTCATCAAATTGGATGTGAGTTGCTCCGGTTTTCTCACCTGAAACGATGCTTAGTAATTATTTTGAGAAAATTCCATTCTTAATCTCACCAAGGTCGTGTACAACTGCAGTAAAAAATTCTTATTTTATATTCTGTTCCCCTTGTGATAAACACTATCCTTCCATTTGTTTTCCTGATCACCTGCATACTAATGTGTTGTGATTCCTGTACCGTGGTTGCCAGTTTCTCCAGTTCGATCAAGTCCTGCAATCTGTCTCCATTTAAACCATGTACTGCAATGTGGACAACTTCACATTTTTAGATTTGTGCCAAATCTTTGCCTACTCATTTAATCTATATCACTTTCGTGGACACTTTACCTCATCTGGACAGCTTGTCTACATTGACAGATCTACCTTAAATATGTTCAGTCCCTTCATTCTTTTACTATAGATGGTAATAGTTGTGACTCATCACTAATGACTATAGCATTCCACGGTTACATCTTACTATCCCAAAAGAAATTTTAACCCTATTCTCTCCTTCTGTTAGCTAACCAATCTTTTATTCATGCCTTATCTGTTGTGAATCACTTGTGATATAGCAAACTGGAAAAACTTGTCTTTTTTAAAATCAAACTGATACTGTTAATTTATATTGGTAATGCTGTTAGATACCTTAATTGCCTTGGGAATCATCCCCTACCATCTATTCTTTATCTCTTTAGAACATAACTTCTCAACTCTGTTCTGGCTCATCTATTTACATTTGGTCCATCTCTCCACCACCTGTCATCTATACGTGCCTCATGATGATGAGCATTAAAGATATTTGAATGGTAGTTTGGCCAATTAAAGCCCCAGGAGCATATAGAAAAAAAGTATTAAAGGAGCACACTGCATGATAAGTAAAACATTTGTTATATTGGCTCTCTTTTCATATTAGAGATTTTTTGGTTACAAATGTGTTTTTAAAAAAGTGATTTTTGAATTTTGGCAACATGCTTCTTCCAAAAATGAATTTTGGAGTAGCTTAGAACAAGTTAAAAATGGCAAATTAATATTTTGCTGTTGAGATTTCTATGCAGCAGCTGCTGTACAATAGATAAATTGTCCCATGCATTATCACTGATAGCATTATCACTTGTTAACTATTGAAATAATTAAACTGAAAAATCTAGCTGCAGACATCAACAATTGAAGTCTGCCCCAACTTGTTTTCTAAAACAAATGCAGTTGAAACGGTTTGATGTGGCTGACTGCATAAAATGTTCTCTGCAAAAAATGCACGTAAGCAGATAGCCAATTTCCAATGTTGTTTTTGGAAACTCATTGACAGGCAGTCCAAATGCATTCAACAACTTTTCTGCTTAGAAATATTGCTTTTAGTGCTAGTCCCTTGAAATATGCATCACTCGCTAATGAAGGATTTGAGCCAGCGCATCGTTTAGCTCCTCCTCTATTGCCCATTTGTCTGCTGCATTCAGTCGTGCAAAGTGAAAACCTCTTGTGCTATCTTAAGTTGTGTCGGTTGCTGATTTCTGTTATTGTGATTGGCATGTCAAAGCATGCATCAGTGATCATGATGGTTTTCATTGCTCTGTTTGTCTTCAACATCAAGACTTCTGAAGCACTTAGCAAGGAGAGCGACAAGGGTTAGGATGTATGAGTAATAGCAAGCATCTGTCATACTATCAGGTTAGAATGCCACTAGATTGTCATATCAAGGACATAGGTGGATACAATACTGAAAACGATAAGCAGATGAAAGGTGCAGCAGTTGGTCTTGAACCCTGCTGTGATACCAAGGCTCCAAGTTCCCCATGCCAATGATATGTCTTTTCTAAATATTTAAATGGAAACTTCTCCTTGGGGTTGCATGCTGCTAGAATGGTAGAGCACCTCCCATTGTCTGTAACTTGTTGTGTATTTCTCTTGCAAGAACAGAATTGGGTAAGTGTGTCTCAACCAAGGACTTTAGTGCCTCTCTGTACATGAGCTCACTTATCTTAGTGTGCGTGATGACAAGGGGAAGCAGCAAGAGAGACATGTTAGTGGGCTTTACACTGTGAGCAAAGCAAATCATGCTGACTAATGGAGAATCATGGGAAGCGAAGAATAAAATCTTTGTGAAAAGGCAGGGTCTAAAGTATAAAACTGTGCAGAGGTGAAGGAGCTGTGTCGAGGTAACTAAAGTATTGTATGCACTGAGGCCGTATCTTTGTGTATATTGGCTCTTGGCTATTCAATCAACTTGTTTTGGTAGCTGCCAATTATTTGAAGGAAAGAGGACTTAGTTCAGTGATATCTTCTTAGCTGAATCTGAAAACTTTGTGTCCTTCTTGATCTCTTCTCTTTCCCTGTTGATCTTGCTGTTCCACATATGCCTTATTAGTTTTGCCAGAGCAAAGATTTGCCTCCCCTACCTACAAGTTTTTAATCTGCGACCACATTCAGTTTTGCATTCTGAATAAGTGAGTATGCTTTGTGCTGATAGCTTGCTTGTTGCCTACTCATGAGCATGGATAAATCACCCATAGACTTCACATGGCAGTGAAAGTCCCATTGACTTAATGTGCAAATGTCATCATAGCCATCAGTCTGTCTAGTGAACAGTTATCAAAAGATTATATGTTTAATAATATTTTAGAGGAAGTGATGCAGAATGGAAAGTTTTGAGTGAAGGTCAAAAGTGGTAGAAATAAACTCGTTGGCTTTTTTTTAAAAAAAATATTTCTATGACCTTTCAAATGGTGGCTTTTTAATGTATCGTATGGGGACCTTCTGTGGCAAAGCATGCAGTGCTTTGAGTAATATTGATAGCGCAGGAGAGCAGGAGTTTTTAAATTCATTTGCGGCATGTGGATCTCACCAACTGTGTCAGCATTTAGTGACTATCCTTAATTGCCCTTGAGACGATGCTGGTGAGCTGCTTTCCTGAATTGCTGCAATCCCTGGAACACCCACGGAGCTGAGTTCCAGGATTTTGATCCAGCAACAGTGAAGGGAAGGTCATGTACATAATGTTTATTGTGCCCGATATGGCACAATAGTGGCACACTAACCTGATAGTGTGACAAATGCTTGCCATTATTCATATATCCTAATCCTTGTCGCTCTCCTTGCTAAGTGCTTCGGACGTCTTGATGTTGAAGACAAGCAGAGCAATGAAAACCATGATGATCACTGATGCATGCTTTGACATGCCAATCACAATAACAGAAATCAGCAACTGACACAACTTAAGATAGCACAAGGGGTTTTCACTTTGCACGACTGAATGCAGCAGATAAATGGGCAAGAGAATAGAGGAGGAGCTAAATGATGCACTGGCTCAAATCCTTCATTAGCGAGTGATGCATATTTCAAGGGACTAGCACTAAAAGCAATATTTCTAAGCAGAAATGTTGTTGAATGCATTTGGACTGCCTGTCTAGGAGAAGCCTGAACAGTGTTCATTTAAGCCATAATGTAATTGGAACCTCAAATCTTTGAGTTTAATCATTTGTTAAGTGGACTTTGCAAACTGAAATATTCTTTAGTTTCAACTGAGAAGACTTCAAATCTTTACCTATTCAATAAATAATGAAAAATTGAAAAGCCTCGTTTTTACTCTGATGTTCTTTGTCACTTGATTGTTATTTTGTTGCCTGAATAAAATAAAAATCTGTCCAGTCTCGACTATTGAAGAGAAAGAATCTCATTAATAGTTTCATGTTCCACATTCAAAAGATCCACATGTCTCTTTGGTGCGCAAACTGTAGCAGATTGCCTGTACTCTCAATCTGAGACGATAATAATTGTGATTGAAATCTTACAGGAAGTAGATATGACACCGCAAGCAGGCTGCACTATCTAGAAGACAGTTAATATAAAGTCGTCTTTCACTATGTGTCAGAGTATATGCTTTGGAGTAGAGAGAATAAAAAGATTTTATGGGGGAAGTTTTGCAGTATGAATGTTGACATTATTAAAGACAGCACTAAAGTCAATACTCAAGACTGATGCACAGTGGGATCGGAATTAAAAAGATGAAATGCTAGAAATTGCAGATCAGACAGCACTTGTGGGTCAGAGTGGAAGCATTCCCAGCATTCTCCATTTTTAATTTCAGATTTCCAGCATCTGCAAACTTTTAATTTTGTTTTATGCGTCTGACAGGAAAGTGTGAAAAATAATCCATTAGAAAGTGTAAACATAGAAATTAGAAGCAGGAGTAGGCCATGTGGTCCTTTGAGCCTGTTCTGTCATTCATTTTGATCATTGCTAATCATTGAATTCAATATCCTGATCCCCCTTCCCCCATATCCCTTGATCCCTTTAGCCCCAAGAGCTATGTCTAATTCTTCTTGAAATCCAACAGTGTTTTGGCTTCAATTACATTCTGTGGCAGTGAATTTCACACATTCTCCACCCTCTCAGTGAAGACATTTCTCCTCACCTCAGTTCTGAAAGGTTTATCCCTTATCATCAAACTATGACCCCTGGTTGTGGACTCTTCCACCATTGGGAACATTCTTTCCAAATCTATCCTGTTTAACCCTGTCAGAGTTTTATAAGTTTCTATGAGATCCCCTCTCACTCTTCTGAACTCTAGTGAATATAATCCTAACACACTTCGCCTCTCCTCATATGACATGCTTGCCATCCCAGGAATCAGCCAGGGTAAACCTTTGTTGTACTCCCTCAGAAGGACATCTTTCCTCAGATAAGGACACCAAAACTGCACATAATAATCCAGATGTGGCTTCACTAACACTTTATACAAAGGCAGTAAAACATCCCTATCCCTATATTCAAATCCTCTCTATGAAGGCTAGCATATTATTTGCCTTCTTTACTGCTTGCTGTACCTGCAATCTTACTTTCGGTGACAGATGCATAAGGACTCCAAGTTCTCGTTGAGCATCCACCTGTCTCAACTTGCACCCCGTCAAGTAATCTGTCTTCCTATTGTTGCTACCAGAATGGATAACCTCACATTTATCTACATTATACTGCATCTGCCATGCTGGTACCACACACTTACCCTATCAAAATCACACTGAAGCTTCTCTGCATTCTCCTAACAGCTCACCCTCCCACCCAACTTACTAACATGTGCAATTTGGAGGTAACACATTCAGTTCCTGTTTCCAAATCATTAATATATAATGTAAACAGTTGGGGTTCTGGCACAAATTCCTGCAGAACCCCACTAATCACTGACTGCCAATCAGAAAAGGACCCACTTATGTCAATTCTTTGCTTCCTATTTGCTAACTAGTTTTCTATCTATCTGAAGGCATTATCTGCAATCCCATGTGCTTTAACTTTACGTAACAGTCTGTTATGTGAGACTTTGTCAAAAGCCTTCTGAAAGTCAAAGTAAACCACATCCATGGTTCTCCTCAATCAACTCTACTAGTTACATCCTTAAAGAATTCCACTAGATTCATTAAGCATGATTTCCCTTGTATAAATCTGTGCTGATTTTGTCTGATTATACCACTATCTTCCAAATGTTGAATTATGAAATCCTTGATAATAGACTCTAGCAATTACCCTTGTACCGATGTTAGGCTCACTAGTCTACGGTTCCCTGTTTTCTCTCTACCTCCCTTTTTAAATAACAGGCTTACATTAGCTACTCTCTAATCTGTAGGAGCTATTCCAGAGTGCAAAGAAGTTTGGAAAACAGCTGCCTATGGATCTACTGTTTCCAGGGCCGTTTCCTCAACTACTCTGGGATGAAAATTATATGTACTTGTTGCATTGTTAGTGATGGCAAGAGAGAGAATGCTGTGTCAGTAAGTTTTTAATATACAAAACAATAGTTGTGATCAGAGCACTTAAGTCAACTTATTTCCATTTGTTTTGTTTATATTTAACACAATTTATCTTACAACCTGGTATGTTGACTCTCTCCTGGGGCCTCTTTGCCATCTGTTGGAAAGCTAGAATTTTTCTAGGTTTGTGTTCTACTTTTATTTGCAATGGGTATGGAGTATTTATCAAATAGAGACAAGCACCAAATGGTTTGTTTTTCGGTGTATGAGCAAACAATGTAAAGACTATTTAATGAATTTCTTAATAATCTACCATCACAGACCTCCATTTTTACTTTACAGTAACTTTTAAAATACATTTTTTTCATTTTCTTTTTGTACAAGTGGCCATTCATTATATGGAAATCTAGGCAGTTGGAACAAGGGTATAATTTGGAGATGCAAAGTTTACACTGTGGGAATGATATTCACAGATGATGAAGAGAAAGAAATTTGATGGAAATGGAGAATAAAGTATGATGGATAAGGGTATCACTTTGAATGCTATTCTCCTATTTATTTCAATGGATGGACATGGGCTCCTAGAGACTAAAGATGATGGAGCAAGTCTTAGATAATCCAGATAGTCATAGATCAATGGAAAGACAGAAAAATATTAAAGTAACCTTGTGTACTAATATAAAAATGCATCAATGATTGGAGCTCAGATTAAGCCAGCCCCCAAGCCTAAAACTCCAATCTGGGATATAGAGTAAGTCAGCATTTATCCATTTAAATCGTCAAAATACCTGCCAGTTTCTCATCAGATGAAGTTGTTTTGGAGCATCACAATAACATCTTCTAAAAGCATCTACCCTCCTGCAATAATTATCTGATGTTCAACCTGCTTAAATATTATCATTTCTATTTAAAAGGATGTGTTTTGTTCACAGAAACGTAAGCAGCATTGTCTCCTGTTTATGGTTTCATGGACTCGATACTTCTTAACCTGACAGACGTGCTACTCCCTATCTCCTGTCTCTGTTGAATCTATGCCATATTTCATGTAGGCCAATTGTCTGTGATGAAATGTGCAATGAGTGCGCCCCCTGCAGTTGTATCCTTACTAAGCATAACCATGAGAAAATCATGGTGGGATGAAAGTTATAAGACCGTGAGAACTAAGGGCAAGAGTAGGCAATTCAGCCCCCGAGCCTGCTCCACCTTTCAATACAATCATGATCTCAAGCCATATGTAAGTGGCAGTTAATCTGAGTGCTGTGAAGCTGGGGGCTTAACTCTGAATTTGGGAAATGACAAAATTTTGAGGGTGATTTCTTTTAAAAAAAATTAGTCAAGTTTGCATTTGGAAACACAGAAAATAGGAGAAGGAGTAGGCCCTTCAAGCTTAGGATGAACATGGCTGTTGATCCCCTAACTCATAAAGGATCATACTCCCACATTGTCCCCATTCCCCTTGGCTATAGAGTCTAGAAGCCTATCTATTCCCTTAGATATATTCAGTGACTTAGCGTCTACGTACTTCTGTGGTAGAGAATTCCACAAGTGAAGAAATTCTTCCTCCTGTATCCTGAGACTATAACCCCTTGTCTTAGATCCCCCACTAAAGAAAACAACATCTCTGCACCCAACTCTGTAAGTATTTTATAAATTTCAGTGAGGTCTTCTCTCATCATTCTAATTCCATCGTAAGCAGGGCCCAGTCGATCAAGTCTTTTCTTATACAACAACCTTGTCATCCTAGGGATCAATCTAATGAATCTTGGAGAATGTTTTCCCGAAGGTCACGTTCGCCAAGGCAGCCTTCCCGACTTACGACAGTGCAGAGATGCTGAGCAGAAACTGATAGCCAAGTCCACATGAGGATGGCCTCAACCGGGACCTTGGGTTCATGTCACACTATCTGTAACCCCCATGACTCGCCTGGGTTTGCAACATCTCACTTACTGTCCTGTTTGGAGACAATACACATCTTTTAACTATGCTTAATGCAATCTCCACTCACATTCTCTGCACCTTTAAGAATTGATTAGCTATAAACACTTGCACTCTAATCAGTATTCTGTAAACTGTGTGTGTCTTTATATACTCTGTTTGTGACCAGAACTCTTTACTCACCTGATGAAGGAACAAATGCCGATGGCTAGTGGGTCTACTATCAAATAAACTTGTTGGACTTTAACTTGGTGTTGTGAGACTTATTACTGTGTTTAACCAAATCCAACACTGACATCTCCACGTCACAGCTGCAGTAAAACACCTTTGCTCTATCACCAATTAAATAAGACTCTGCCATTCTGTTTCTACATTCATAGTGGATAATTTCACACTTATCTACATCTGACGTGCATTTGCCCACTCAAATTACTTGTCGGAAGCTTCTTGACATCCTTCTCAACTCACATATAATCCCACCAAAATCATGTCAGCAAGCTTGGAAATATTACTTGTTCCCTTGTGCAAATCATTGATGTAAATCATGAATAGCTGGGGGCTAAAAACTGATCCCTGTGGGCCCCCACTCATCACCACTCTCCACTTCAAGAAAAAAACCTATATATTCCTATTTTAACAATTGGCTTAACTGTAGAAGTTTCCTGCTTAGTTGGCAGTAATTAGCTCCCTGTTAAAAGGCAGCTGCAATTAGGTATAACTGCTTCTCTACCCAGCAAGACATAACTCCATTCATTGGAATTGCAGTTAGAACAATTAGAGGAGGTTCTGCAGATGCACAAAGTAAATGGTGGAAAGGTGATGTGGTATCTTGTCTGAGTGCAGCAAAGCTTTGGGAATTTGCTGTAGGGAGGTTGGTGATGCTGTGCTGGTTTATTATAAAAGAGAACTGATCCAAATGACAGCTGGAGACAGGGAGACCTAACAGAAGCCCAAAAGTGTAATTAGGTGAGCACATAGGTGATTGGTTGGTGAGTTTCTTTCTCCTCCCTCTAAACTGGGCTGTGCTTTAAACCTGTGTTGAAGAAATGTAAGTAAAAATTCATAATATGACAAGCTTTGTAATATAAGATTTAGTAAATGATATTTCTAAACATTATGCTCAATTAGTTAAATAAAATATAATGATGGCAGGCTGAAGGTGTATTGCAGTTGTAGCATGTTTTTAATTTATTCATAGGATGCGGGCATCACTCACTAGGCAAACATTTATTGCCCATCTCTAATTGCCCTCAAAGCTGGTGGTGAGTTGCCTCCTTCATGCCATGGATGGCATGGTGGTACAGTGCTAGACTCTGGATAAGATACTCTTTTGGAGTGTTAGTGCAGACAATGGGCCAAATGGTGTCTTATTGCTCTGTTGGGATTCATTGGATTCTTGAGCTGCTACAGTCCATATGGTGTAGGCACACCCACAGAGCTGTTAGAGAGGGAATTCCAGGATTTTAACTCAATAGCAGAGAAGGAATGGTAATATATCTCCAAGTCAAGGTCTTGATTGGATTGAAGGAGAACTTCCAGGTGCTGGTGTTCCCATGTCTGCTGACCTTGCACTTTTGTTGATAGCAGCCGTGGGTTCAGATGATGCTATCTAAGGAATCATGGTGAATTCCTGTAGTGCATGACTAGAGTAGGTACTTCAGATTTAAGTTGTGGTCAGGAACCAGAGGCAAAATATACTCTGCAGCCAAGAATGTGGGCTCCCAAAGGCTATATTAAATGGTACGCACTGTGCTCCTGTGCATCATTGGTGGAAGGAGTGTATGTTTGTGGATGGGATGTCAATCAAGTGAACTGCTTTGACCTTGATGGTGTCAAACTCCTTGAGTGTTATTAGAACTGCACTCATCCAGACAAGCGGAGAGTATTCCATCACACTTCTGGCTTGTGCCTTGTAGATGGTGGACAGACTTTGGAAAGCCAGAAGGTGAGTTACTCACTACAGGATTTCCAGTCTCTGATCTCTTATTGCAACATTATTTATATGTTTAACCCAGGTCAATGGTAACCCGCAAAATATTAATGGTGGGGAATGTAACAATGATAATGGCATTGAATGTCAAGGGACAATGGTTCTATTCTCATTTGTTGGAGATAAGCATTGCCTGGCATTTGCATGGTGCTGGTGGGTATCTGATCTGCAGTCTGAGGAACTTTGGCTCAGTGTTAATGAACTGGAGTCTGAATTTCAGACACTGTTGCATCAGGATGGTGGAGGAGTGGGGGTGGGCAGTTATCTGTGGGCAGTCACACCCCGTAGAGCAGGTACTTCAGATTTTGTTTGTGGTCAGGAATAGGAGACAAAATATCCCCTGCAGCCAAGAATGTGGGCTCCCAAAGGCTATATTAACTGCCCATGCCAAGTTAAGGGCATCTGGGAAGGGAACGATTCAGTTGTTGTGGTCCAAGTGAATAACAATGACAGCACTAAGAAAGATATTCCTGGGAACTGTAATCAAAAGTAGAACAAAGGTAGTAATCTCTGGATTACCAACTGAGCAACAAGCAAATTGTCATAAAATAGATGAGAGAGAATTGAACACATGGCTCAAGGATTAACGTGGAAAAAATGGGTTTGAATTCCTGGGCACTGGTATCAGTACTTGATGTCCCGGCCAGGATGTCCATCAGCCTGACTTCTTCATAAAATTTTTTTTTAATTAGTTTTCCAAAATGAGCAGTTGCTGGGCCGACTAAACTGCTGTAAGTTTGAGCAGTTTGAAAATAAACACAATCCCTGACATGTAGAATGCCTTGCATTGCATAAACATTGCAATATTGTCAGCTTGGCTGGAATGCAATGTCAGATGAAATGTTTCCCAGTCAATTATGGATAAAGGCAGCTGTTTATGACTCCTAATCCCCCAGATGGTACTAATGGCCTCGCCATTTCCTGCCCCAAAACATAATGAGTTTTAACCAGTAGCCTTGGCGGAATAATTCAACCCAAAATGTCTACCTTTAAGTGTGATTACAAGATTTGGAAGCACTTGCTGAATAATCTTGAATGTGCACAAAGCTACGAATCAATTGAGTTCATAATTTTGCTTATTACATGTGCTAGAAACAACAGGGATCCATTCTGTGCAAATAAGAGCATTTTTAAGCCTTGTGCCTGTTATCTCAGAGCTTGGGCATGCTTTTGTTTCTCATTGCTTTCACCATGGCAACACCTCAGGAAATCAGTGTCGACTTGCCAACCAATTAGCATCTTTTTCTCCTGTAATATAAATTGTGATCATTTGAAATTTGGTATTCTTGCATTTCTTTTGCATTTTCCTGGGTATAAGATGAAAACCTTCAGCACCATTCAATATTAAAAGCATGGTAAATAAAACTAAGTGCATTCAAAATTGTAAAATCATTGGAAGTTGCTGCAAGAGTGGCCAATTGAGCCTTCCCTACCATTCAGTAAGATGATAATCGATCTCATTGTGGCTCTAAGTCTGCTTTCCTTCTACCCCACTCCTCCAAATAATCTTTGGCTGCCTTGTGGATAACAAAGTTGTCTAACTTATTCTTGATTATATTCAATTACCCAGCTTCCACTGGTCTCTGTGGTAGTAAATGCCAAGGATCAACAACCCTCAGAGAGAAAAAAATCCTCCTTGTTTCTATCTTAAACTGGATCTTGAAAACGTGCTTCCTAGTTGTAGACTTCCCCACAAGAGGAAACATCCTCTGAGCATTTACCCTGTCAAGTTTCCTCAGAACCTTTTTATGTCCTAATAAGATCATCTCTCATTCTGAAGTTTGTGTATAACCTGTTCAGGATTTCCTCACAAGATAACACCTTCATCCTATAAATCAACTTAGTGTACTTTCTCTAGACTGCTTCCAATGCAATGCAAGGAGTCCAAACTGTATGGAGCACTCCAGGTGTGTTCTCACCAATACTCTGTGCAGTTTTAGCAAGACCTTTATACTCCCATTTCCCTTGTCATTAAGGCCAGCATTCAATTTAAAATAGAGATGAGGTGGAAATTTTGAGTTTCTCTAAGAGTCTTTAGTGTGATGTGGTGGTGGAAGCAGAGTCTTTGAATGTTTTTAAGGTAGCAGTGGATAGTTTCTTGGTAAGTAAGGAGGTGATACCTTATTGGGGTAGGTGGGATACAGATTGGAGGCTAAATTGCTGCCTCCTCTGCCTCCTCCTCCTCCTCTATATGTTCATATTATCTGCTGTATCTGCATTTTGTAATTCATGTGCATGGACACCCAAATACAACAACACTAAGTGAAGTCAAGGAGGTCCTAACCACATAGAGATATCTGGGATCAGGACATTGCAATGGGGACCAAAAAGACTAGGGAATTAGTTGAAATGAATGGTGGGGTGCAAGGAGAGGGAATGGTTGAATGGATGGGTTAATAGGATTTGGCAATATTGGAGGAAGAATATAATCAGAAATCTTGTTGATAGGGATCCAACATTAATAGAACATGTCTTAGGTCCTCCCAATCTGTCAGTAATCTCATGCCTTCTGCACATTCCCACTAATTGTTAACTTCCAAAAATTATTTTTCTGTTTTTAAAGCATTTTAAGGGTGAAATTAATGGACAGATTATCACAGGCAGGTGATTTGAAGTTTCCCAATATACATTCTTGCCATAGAAACATAGAAGAAAGGAGGAGGCCATTTGGCCCTTTGAGTCTACTCAGCCATTCGTTACAATCATGGCTGATCATCCAATTCAAAGCCGAATCCTGCTTTGTCCCCCATAACCTTTGATCCCATTCCCTCCAAATGCTATATCCAGCCGCCTCTTGAATATACTCAATGTTTTGGCATGTACCAGAAACATAATTTTGGAAAACGTGATCTTTAGCACACTATTGGAATTAGCTGCCTTGTTAAAGTTGTTAATAAATACAAATTGCCTTGAATAAATTTATTCCCAAATGTTCAAAATTTGAACTAATTTAAAAAATTGGAAACCATTTAAACAGATTTTTCAAATCTCAATGGCTCAGAAGAGAACATTTTTAATACTTTTCTTTAGATGTGAGATGAGTGGGTTTTTATGACAAATAAATACATTGGTGATGAACAATTTCTTAAGTTAGAAAAAGAAACCAGATACCTACAGCTGTTGTGTGTGAGGGGGTCATAATATTTGGTAATAAATTACATAAAAATTAGTATTTTCCTGAACAAAAGTTGTAGGAATTCAATCTCCACTTCTGATTGAAAGTCTAGGAATTGGGAGGAAGCAATGAGACATTAATATTCTCACAGGATCAGTGAACTGTCAAGTCATACTGATGCATAATTTCTTACTGGGAGATTCAGCATCTTGAACTGTAGTTAACACTATCCAAATATGGTAAAATAATATTCCCCGTGCCTCCTCATACTTCAGGCAATGCAGTAATGTTCTCCATTTCATGAGGTGAAAGTACAATGGTTTAAATCTTAGCTCAGCACAAATAGGTTTACTGTTTCATTGCCAACGTTTTTGTCTTGAGTTCTAAAATGTGAATTGGCTATAAACAGGCTTTGAACATTGTTTTGCCATTTTTGAAGTGAAAGTAGTTGTCAAAATGTCCTTAACGTAGGGATTTGGACTTCATATACAACCCAAAGTAAGCCTGTTCTTGCCGAGGAACAACCAACTGGCAAAAAGGACAACCGCTGATTTAGAATGACAAATATCAAGTTTTGCTGGACAATGAAGACTGATGCTTAACATTTCATTAGTTGATTCATGGCACACACACAAGTTCACACTTAGAAAAATACACAAGTTCAGTACGTATCAGCCTGTCTTGCCAGGAGATTTTGGTTTCTTGATTTGTGCTATCATTCAAGATTTTAGCTTTGCCAGCTTGACTTTAACATCCATTCAAATCCCTTTGCAGCCTTAAGACTTCAACTCTAGTGGATCCTTTACCAACTCATAATTTCCCAGTACATCTTAACTGCCGAAGCTACGTGTTTCATAGTTGCCTGCTAAAATGTTTTCTCTTCCTTTCTGGTGTTAGCAGCTTTCCAACAAAAACTGTAGCTTTCCCAAAATAACTGAAGACTTCATTTCACTTCTGTTTCTAACAAGCTAAGTTTTTTTTTACTGACAGCTAAGTGGTCATGCATTTTCTTCCAGTTCTCCCTTAAAGCAAAAACCACTCCATATTAGATTTTCACTACAATCGCCAACCCTGTAAAATAAATAAATTTGCAGATGACCATAGGGAGAGCAGACTGGTGTGATTTTAACCTGAGGATCACAACATCTCTTATAAGGGACAGGTTTGAGAAGCCAAACCTATATGAGTAACCTCAGCCGGTAAAATCATTAGACTCTGAATCTCCCAGAAGTCCCAGAAAAGTATTATTGATATTATGTTGGAGAAACATACATAGAAATGTACATAGAAAATAAAAGCAGGAGTAGGCCATTTGGCCCTCTGAACCTGTTCTGCCATTCATTATAATCATGGTTGATCATCAAATTCAATGTTTTGATCTCCTTTAGCGCCAAAAACTAAATCGTTCTTAAAATCACATAATGTTTTGGCTTCAACTACTTTCTGTGGAAGTGAATACCACAGATGCACCACCATCCTCACTTCTGTCCTAAAGTGCTTACCTCTCATCCTGAAACTGAGGCCTAGTTTTGGATTCCCCTATCAACAAGAACATTCCCTCTGAATCTACCATGTTTGATCCTGTTAGATTTTTATAAATTTCTATGAAAGCCCCTCTTGTTAAACTCTAATGAATACAATCCTAACTGATTTAGTCTCTCCTCATATGGCAGTCCTGCCCTCCCTGGAATCAGCTTGGTAAATTGTTGCTGCACTCCATCTTTGGCAAAAACATCTTCCTCAGACAAGGACACCAAAACTGAGCAAATATTGGGAGGCATGCCTTATGAAGACAGGTTGAGGGAGCTGGGACTGTTCTCCCTGGAGAAACGAAGGTTGAGAGGTGACCTGATAGAGGTTTACAAGATGTTGAGAGGAATAGATAGGGTGGACTCTCAGAGACTATTTCCCAGGGCTGAAATGGTCGCGACGAGAGGGCACAGATTTAAGGTGCAGGGAAGCAAGTACAGAGGGGATGCTAGGGGAAAGATTTTCACTCAGAGGGTGGTGAGTGAATGGAATCGGCTGCCGTCGGTGGTGATCGAGGCGAACTCACTGGGGTCTTTTAAAAGACTTCTGGATGAGTATATGGGATCCAATGGGATTGGGGGTTATAGATAGGTCTATGGCTGGGTAGGTTTTGATGTGTTCGGCACAACTTGTGGGCCAAAGGACCTGTTTGTGCTGTAGTGTTCTATGTTCTATGTTCTAATACTCTAGGTATAGCCTTCTCAACTCCCTTCACAATTGCAGTAAAACGTTCCTTATCCTATAATCAGTTTGGATTTTGTCAGGGTCACTCTGTTCCTGACCTCATTACAGCCCTGGTTCAAATACTGAGGAGAAAGCTGAATTCCAGAGATGAGGTGAGAGTGATAGCACTTGGCATCAAGGCATTCGACTGAGTGAGGCAGCAAGCAGTCCTAGAAAACTGAAATCAATGAGTATCAAAATTCTCTGCTGGTTGGAGTCATATCTGGTGCATAGGAAGATGATTGTGGAGGGTCAGTCATTTCAGCCCCAAGGCAACTCTCTGCAGGAATCCCTCAGGGTAGGCCTAACCATCTTCAGTTGTCCCATAATGACCTGCCCTCCGTCATAAGGTCAGACATGGGGAATGAGTCAGATATTGAAGCAGTCCTTGTTCAAGTGCAATATGATTTAGATGATATCCAGGCTTGTGCTGACATGGTAAGTAACATTCATCCATACAAATGGCAGGCAATGACCACCAATTAGAGACACTAACCAATTTTCCTTAACATTCAATGGTGTTACTATCACTGAATCCCACACTGTCAACATCCATAGGGTTACCATTTAACCAGAAACTCGAATGGATTTGCCACATACATAGTGACTACAAGAGCAGGCCAAAGGCTAGTAATACTGTGATGAGTAACTCATCCCCTGACTCCTCAAAGCCTATTCACCATCTATAAGGCACAAGTCAGGTGTGATGGAACACTCTCTACTTGCCTGGCATTGGGTCAACCCAAAGCACATGTTCAAGAAGGCAACTCATCAGCACTACTACAAGGCCAACTAGGGTTGGACAATAAATGCACGTTAGCCAGTGATACCCATATCCCATGAATGAATTAAAAAAAACCTCAAATCCTCTCAATATGAAGGCCAACATACCAATTGCCACTTTATCTGCATTCTTACTTTCAGCAATTGCTGCAAGAGGACATCGAGGTCCCACTGAATATTCACCTCTTTCATTTTATACCCATTCAAATAGTCTGCCTTCCTGTTTTTGTTATCGAAAATGGATAACGTCATTTATCCACATTATATTGTATCTGCCGTGCATATGCCCACTCAGCTTGTCCAAATCATGCTGAAGTATCTCTGCATCCTCCTCATAGCTCACCCTCCCACCCAACTTCTGCATCATCTATAAATTTGGAGATGTACATTTAGTTGCCTCGTCCAATGTGAACAGGTGGCGTCTTAGCACAGATCCATGTGGTATCCCACTAGTCACTACTTGCTAATCTGGAAAAGTGCTATTTGTGCCAATTCTTTGCTTTCTGTCTGCTAATCAGTTCTGTCTCCAGACGCTATCACAATCCCAAGTGCTGTAACTTTACATAGTAATTTGCTATGTGAGACCTTGTCAAAATCCTTCTGAATGTCTGAATAAACCACATCCATTGGTTCTCCCTGGTCAGCTCTACTAGTTACATCCATAAAAAATTTCAATAGATTATTCAAGCGTGATTTTCCTTTATATATCCATGCTGACTTTATCTGATTATACCACTGCTTTCCAAATGCTGTGCTCACTGGTCTATAGTTCACAATTTCCTGGTATGTTATTTATATCTATATGAAAACAGAAGAAATGTACAAATTTAGTTTCTCAGCCATTTCTTTGAATTCCTCCATTTCTAACTGTAAGGGGCCTTCGTTTGTTTTTGTCATTTTTTCCTCTATGTACCTATTGGCAGTCAGATTTTATGTTCCTCACTAGCTTGATTTCATATTCTTTTTTTCCATTAATCAATCCTTGGATCTGCCTTTGCTAATTTTAAACTGCTCCCAATCCTCTATTGCTTTTTCTTGCCAATTTGTATGCTTCTTCTTTGAATCTAATACCATCTCTAAATTCCTTTATAAGCTATGACTTGATCATACTTCCCTTTTTACTCTTGCACCAAATAAGAATAAACAACTTTACAAGTTCACTTACTTGTTCCTTGAATGCCAGCCATTGCCTGTCCACTGTCCTTCCTTTCAATAATATTTCTCGGTCCATCATAGCCAACCTTTGCCTCATGTAAGCAGTTGTGCTGTAAAACGCTCCCTTTGCTTTCCATTGCCATAGGGAACAGAGTGGAGGAAGTCATTTTGAGAAACGGTTACAAGCCTCTCTATAAAACAAGGCATAACAGTAACAGCAGATACAGTTTTGGCTTTTGTGGTTTGTAGCCAGCAGAAGTGGAGAGCAAAAGATAAAATCAACTAGACCTGAGCATTTGCACAGTGAAAATACTGGCTCTGTTGTTCATCATGCAGAATATGGGTGGGAGCTCGCACTCCAACTGAGGACCAAGTTCTTGAGGAGCTAGAGGTTGAAAGATTTGTAGGAAGGCATCTACAGTGTAGCTCTTGCTCTGTGTGTGTCTGTGTAAGAGAGAGGCTAGGAAATTAAAAAGGAAGCAAATTATTGGAAGCTGCAAGCAACTGTGAGCTGTTTGCAACACAAGAATTGCTAAGAGTGATAGGTGATATGAAGCGACTACAGTTTCTGAGTCGCCTACAAAGAAAATACTGTTTAATCAACAGTACTTCTTGTCATTTGATACAATAAAAGCCTTAAAATGTGAAATCTTAATATGTTCTTTCCAGCTATTAACTAGAAGTTTTAATCAGTGTGAGAATCCCTTTTGAGAGTCTCACTTCGGTTTAAAGCTATACTCTGGCCGTAACGAGAATGCATGACTGTGACAAGCATTGTTACAACAATTTTACTGAATATTAATTATAATAAGATAATTATAACTAATATATAAGAAAGAAAATATATAAAAAGTAAGAAAGATAATTTTATTGAAAGAAGAAAGATGTGTGCAGGTGTTTCCATAACTTAATCTATTCCATGAAAACGCCCCCAAACTCAAATACACATTACCATTACCTTGGTATATCATTTCTGAGCTACTGAGTAATCCTAACAGGTGGGCACTATGGTCAGACATTCTGTTTCTGGGCCTTTCTCCTGTGGCTAATCCACCTCAGCAGGGGCAGTTCTGAGTCCCCGAAGCAATGTCCCTTTTAAGCTGAATTTCTGGCAACATTCTAACTACAGTAAGAAGTCTCACAACACCAGGTTAAAGTCCAATCAATTTATTTGATCGTAACTCACAAGCTTTCGGGGTTTGCCCCTTCGTCAAGTGAATGGAGAGTTCTGGCCTCAGACAGAACATAGAGCAACACTCACAGTTTACAGATTACTGATTAGAATGCGAATCTTTACAACTAGCTGCTATTCATAAGAACGTAAGAACATAAAAAACAGGAGCAGGAGTGGGCCATCTAGCCCTTCGAGCCTGCCTCGCCATTCAATAAGATCATGCCTGATTTGCAATGGATCAGTTTCACTTTCCTGTTTTCTCCCCATAACCCTTAATTCCCTTGTCAATCAGAAATCTATCTACCTGTGACTTAAATATATTCAATGAGGTTGTCTCCATCACTTCAATGAGCAGAGAATTCCAGAGATTCACCACCCTTTGAATGAAGAAGTTCCTCCTCAACTCCATTCTAAACGACTCCCCCCCCCTCCTTATTTTGAGGCTGTGCCCTCTAGTTCTGTTTTCCTTTCTAAGTAAGAAGAATCTCTCTACCTCTACCCTACCTAGTCACTTTATTATTTTGAAGGTCATTCTGCACAGTAGCATGCTGCAGCTTTTCATCCTTTAAATAATATTCCTTCCTACTATTATTTCTACCAAAGTGGACAACCTCACGTTTGCTAATCTTATACTCCATCTGCCAGGTTCTCGCCCACTCATTCAGCCTATCCAGATCTCTCTGCAGATTTTCCGCGTCCTCCACGCAATTCGCTTTTCCACTCATCTTCGTGTCATTAGCAAATTTTGTTACCTTATACTCAGCCCCCTCCTCCATATACATAGATCAACTATGTATATGGTAAATGATTGAGGCCTCAGCACCGATCCCTGCAGCACTCCACTAGTCACCAACTGCCAACGAGAAAAGCATCCATTGGTTCCAATTCTCTGCCTCCTGTTAGATAACCAATCTTCAATCCATGCTAACTCTGTGTACCCTAACCTTCTTCAGCAACCTTTTGTGAAGGATCTTATCGAACTCCTTCTGGAAATCTGAAAACACCACATCCACCAGTTCCCCTCTGTCTACCGCACTTTATAAAAATCCAATAAATTCATTAAACACAACTTTCCCTTCACGAATCCATGCTGCGTCTGTTTGATCAAACCATTCTTTTCTAGGTGTTCTGCTATTTCTTCTTTCATGATGGATTCTAGCATTTTTCCAACTACGGACATTAAGCTAACCAGCCAGGAGTTCTCTGCCTTTTGTCTGCTATCTTTTTAAAAAAGCGGTGTAACATTAGCTGTTTTCCAATCCGCCGGCACTTCCCCAGAGACCAGCAAATTTTGATAAATAATTACTAAGGCATCTGCTATTACTTCTGCCATTTCTTTCAGAATCCTGGGATGCATTCCATCCAGTCCCAGGGACTTGTCTATCTTCAGTCCTGTTAGTCTACCAAGTACCACCTCTCCAGTGATAGTAATTGCATTAGGGACCTCATCTCCTACCATCCTTCTATCTTTAATATCTGGCAAGCTATTTGTGTCCTCCTCTGTGATGACCGACACAAAAAACTTATTTAAAGTCTCGACCATTTCCTTGTTACCCACCGTTAAATCCCTCCTCTCGTCCTCCAAGGGTCCAACATTCATTCTAGCCAGTCACTTTTTTATATATTTGTAAAAATTTTTACTATTATTTTTTATATTTAGAGCTAGTTTAGCTTCATACTCTAGCTTTCCTTTCTTTATTGCTTTCTTAGTCGATCTTTGTTGTTTTTTAAATCTTTCCCAATCTTCTAATCCTCCACTATTTTTAGCCGCTCTGTATGTTTTTAATTTAATACTCTCTTTATTTCCCTCAATATCCATGGCTGGTTATCCCTTTTCTTACAGTCCTTCTTTACTATCGGAATATACTTCTACTGAGTACTGAAAAAGATCTCCTTAAAAATCCTCCACTGTTCCTCAGCTGTTCTACCAACCAATCTGCATAAGCCAATTCCACCCTCACCTTATCATCTCCTCTCTGTTCAAGCAGAGGACACTGGTTTGGGACTCTATTTTCTCACCTTCCATCTGCATCAGAAATTCAACCATATTGTGATCATTCGTCCCAAGAGGATCACTCTCAAGAAGATCCCTAATTCTACCTGCATCTTTACACACTACCAGATCTAAGATAACTCATTCCCTTGTTGGTTCTGTTACATACTGTTCAAGGAAATTATCCCAACAGCATTCCAAGAACTCTTCCTCAAGCCCACCATGTCCGACTTGAATCAACCAATCAACATGCAGATTAAAATCCCCCATAATTATTGCCGTTCCGTTTTTGCGCGCATCAATTATTTGCTTATTTGTAGCCCGCCGCACCTCAAAATTATTATCTGGTGGCCTACTTTCATATCCACCAGTGACTTTCTCCTCTTACTATTTCTTATCGTCACCCACAATGATTTCATATTTTGCTCTTTGGACCCTATATCTTCTCTCACTACTGCCCTGATATTATCCTTTATTAACAGAGCTACCCACCTCCTTTTTCCTTCTGCCTACCCTTCCTATTCAAGTCTTAAAGATGCAGACAATGTGAGTGGAAAGAATATTAGGCATAGGTTAAAGAGATGTGTATTGTCTCCAGGCAGTACAGTAAATGAGGTTTTGCAAAACCCAGGCAAGTTACGGGGCTTACAGATAGTGCGACATGAACCCAAAATCCCGGTTGAGACTGTCCACATATGTGTGGAGCTTGGTTATCAGTTTCTGCTCAGTGACTCTGCGCTGTTGTGTGTCGTGAATGCTGCCTTGGAGTACGCTTACCCAAAGGTCAGAGGCCGAATGCCTGTGACCGCTGAAGTGTTCGCCAACAGGAAGAAAACAGTTTTGCCTGGTGATTGTTGAGAGCGATGTTCATTCATCCATTGTCATAGTGTCTGCATGGTCTCCCCAATGTACCATGCTTCGGGACATCCTTTCCTGCAGCATATTAGGTAGTCAACATTGGCTGCCTAATATGTGTACCTGGTGGTTGGTGTTCTTACATGTGATGATGTCATCCATGTCCGTGATCTAGCATGTCTTTCAGAGGTTGCTGTGGCAGGGTTGTGTGGTGTTGTGGTCACTGTTCTCCTGAAGGCTGGGTAGTTTGCTGTGAACAATGCTCTGTTTGAGGTTGTGCTGTTGTTTGAAGGCAAGAAGTGGGGGTGTGGGGATGGCCCTGGCGAGATGCTCGTCTTCATTAATGATATGTTGAAGACTCCGGAGAAGATGTTGCAGCTTCTCTGCTCCAGGGAAGTACTGGATGACGAAGGGTACTCTGTCCACCATGTCCAGTGTTTGTCTTCTGAAAAGTGTTCTCCAAATTGGTCTCCACGACACATGACAGTGCAGAGTCGCTGAGCAGAGATTGATAGCCAAGTTCCGCACTTGTGAGGACGGTTTCAACCAGGATCTTGGGTTCATGTCGCACTATCTGTAACCCCCACGACTTGCTTAGGTTTGCAAAACCTCGCTTACTGTACTGTCGGGAGACAATACACATTTCTTTAACCTATGCCTAGTGCTCTTTCTACTCACATTGTCTGCAGCTTTAAGACTTGAATAGCAGGTTAGTTGTAAAGACTCACATTCTAACCAGTAATCTGTAAGTTGTGTGTGCCGTTATACACTCTGTCTGAGGCCAGAACACTGTATTCACCTGATGAAGGAGCAAACCCCGAACGCTTGTGAGTTTACCATCAAATAAATTGGTTGGACTTTAATCTGGTGTTGTCAGACTTCTTACTGTGTTTACCCCAGTGAAACACCGGCATCTCCACATCCTACATTCTAACTATTTAAGGTCTAGTACAATCTTTCCCAAAATAAGTCTCACTTACAGGGGTTTCAAGGTCAGGCAGACTTTGCTATATCCAAGTTGTTTATGGAGCTCTTGAATCCTCAACTGCGATCAATCAGTTGTTATATCCATTAATTAAACTCCATCTTCTGATGTTTCAGATGGCCATATAAAGTTATTTAGCAATTTGTTCCATTGTCAGGAGGTCACAGAATGCCGTAGAAGAGTACTTCTGATAAACAACTTATTCCCATATTCTAGCTTGAGAAAGTGGAAAAATGCAAGCTTTGTCGGCCAGTATGGAACAGGTCATGGCTAATTTTATTGATTAATCAAAGTTCAATCATAGCTCAATTAAGGTCAACGTCTACTAAATAAAAAAATACAAATTAACTTCATAAAGCAAATTTTACTGTCCCACCTGCCATGAGAATTGGAGCAAGCAAGGGGCGGACCATGGAAAGTCTATTGACCTCAGGCGGGATTTTCCAATAGCCACCCACTAGAAGACAGGATCAAGGGCCAGAAACAGAATGCCTGACCATAGTGCCCATCTGTTGGGATTACTCAGCAGCTCAGTAATGTATATACCAAGGTAATGGTAATGTGTACCTGAATTTGGAGGCATTATCATGGAATAGACTAAATTATGGAAACACCCGCACACATCTTTCTTCTTTCAATAACATTATCTTTCTTTCTTTTTATATGTTATCTTTCTTATATATATTAGTTGTAATTGTCTTATTATAATCAATATTCAATAACATTGTTGTAACAACGCTTGTCACAGTCACTCATTCCCATTTTGGCCAGAGTACAGCTTCAAACCTAAATGAAACTCTCAAAAGGGACTCTCACACTTCTAGTTAATAGCTGGAAAGAACAGCATGAAGGAGGCTGGAACATCCCACCCAATATATTCACTATAGGTTAAAAATCAAAGAGCAGAAATAAAATGTAAAATAAAATATTGCAAAAATTATTGGCTGCCAGTCTCAGATTTACAAATCTTCGTTAAAAAGTTGGTCTCATAGAGAAATAGAACCATAGAGTCCTACAATGCAGAAGGAGGCCATTCAGCCCATCTAGTCTGCATTCACCACAATCCCATTCAGGCTCTATCCCCATAATCCAATTCCTTTACCCTCACTAGTCCCCCTGACACTAAGGGGCAATTTAGCATGGCCAATCCATCTAATCCGCATATTTTTGGAGTATGGGAGGAAACCAGAGCAATGAGAGGAAACCCGTGCAGACACAGAAAGAACATGTAAACTCACACAGACAGTGACTCAAGTCTTTACTGAGATCACAACAAGTATGTTAAGGTATTGGAACAAATTCTTGTATTATGATCGTTTTAAAAATTAACATGATGCCTGGTTGTTGAATAGTAGATGGGTGGTTAAATCATCTTGTATTGAAGGTGATCCGCATGTAAGATCTACTTTGGAGGCCGAAAGAGGCACAAATATTAATGACCCTTATTGTCTACATGGCTCTCTCAAGAGGAACTAGTTTTATTTTAAAGCCTCTGAGCAGCGACAATAGACTGGGAGTTGGGGAAATGGGAACGAACACCTGGAGTTATCAAGAGAGGTGATCAGATACCCAGGTGAGTGATCAGTACATCGAGGCACAATACATGGGCAAACAGGGAGTAGCTAATTATGGTATCATCATCCACAATAACTGGCATATAACTAATCTTCCTTGCTTTAATTTCCAAATGGTGACACCTGGATAGAAATTGTCCCATTGGGAAGAGACAGCATGTGTTCATGAAAGCCAGGTCATATTTAATTAATTTAGTGGAATCCTTTGAGGACATAATAAGCGCAGTGGACAATGGGGAACAAGTGGATGTGGTGTAGCTAGATTTTCAGAAGGCACTCGAAGGTGCCACATAAAAGGCTGCTGCATAAGTGTGAACGGCGTTACGTGTAATGTATTAGCATGATAGAGGATTGGTTAACTAACAGAAAGCATAAATGAGTGTTTTACTGGTTGGTGATCAATGACCAGTGGTGTGCCTCAGGGATCAGTGTGGGACTGCAATTGTTCACAATTTACATAGATGATTTGAAATTGGTGATCAAGTGTAGTGTGTCAATGTTTGCAAATGACACTAAGATAAGTGGTAGAGTAACATGTGTAGAGAACACTGAAAGTATGCAAAGAAATGTAAAGAGTTTAAGTGAATGGGCAAGGGTCTGGTAGATGGAGTACAATGTTGGTAAATGTGAGGTCATCCACTTTGGTAGAAATAACAACAAAATGGATTATTAGTTAAATTGTAAACAATTGCAGCATATTGTTGGGCAGAGGGATTTGGTGTCCTTGTGCATGAAACACAAGGAGCTGGTTTGTAGGTGCAGCAGATAATTAAGAAAGCAAATGGAATTTTGTCCTTCATTGCTAGAAGGATGGTAATTAAAAACAGCAAGGTTATGTTGCAGTTATATAAGGTGCTAATGAGGCCACACTTGGAGTACTGTGTACAGTTTTGGTCTCCTTACTTGAGAAAGGATTTTCTGGACTGGAACAGGTGCAGAGGAGATTCACCGAATTGATTCCTGAGTTGAGAAGGTTAGCTTATGAGGGGAGACTGAGTAGACTGGGATTATACTTACTGAAATTCAGAAAAATGAGGGGAATGTTATAGAAACAGATAAGATTATGAAAGGAATAAACAAGATAGAAGTAGGGAGGTTGTTTTCACTGGCGGGTGAAACAAGAGCTAGGGAGAAAAGCCTCAAAATAAGGAGTAGAAGATTTAGGATGAGTTGAAGAGGAACTCCTTCATCCAAAGGATTGTGAATCTGTGGAATTCTCTGCCCGGTGAAGAAGTTGAGGCTACCTTGTTCAATGTTTTTAAGGCAAAGATAGATAGATTTTTGAACAGTAAAGAAATTAAGGGTTATGGTGAGCGGCTGGGCGAGTGGAATTGAGTCCATGAAAAGATCAGCCATGATCTCATTGAATGGCAGAGCAGCCTTGAGAGGCCAAATGGCTTACTCCCGTTCCTTGTTTTGTTCTAAATTTCTAGTTGTTGCTGTACACTGCTATTTCTATTTCTACCACGTGGTGGAGATCTTGCATTGCTTTATGCATCAGGGTCATTGTTGCTTCAACCAATAGCTTCCTGTCAATGATCCAGTGGCTGGGAAATTCCTGAACGCAAATCTAATTATTTCAGGTTATAAATTGATTCTGCCAAGATACTTAATTTCTTGTATGAATTTGAGGATTACAGCTGTTAATGAGCTATTGTGTAGAAATGGTCAGTGACAGGACCCATCAACCATGTGCTATGTTAAAAGAATAAGATTTTCCCTCTACTTAACTGCTCAGCAGCACCAGGGAGAGAAATCATGGGTCTCAGCGCTTCTCCTGTTAGTAGGCCCCTATTCCCCTTACATTTTCCCACTGACCCACCACCACCCACCCCGCCCCCACCTACGAATTCATGAATGCTATTCACACTAATAACATCTGCATCTCACTCTCTGATACACTGTTCTTCATCCTTGTGAGAATGGCATCTCGCACAGTGATGCACTGGTTCCCTTGGCAATGGGGCACACTGCCCCCCCATCCCCCACATTGTTACCCTGTCATAGTGTCCCTGTTCTCTGTCTATTTCTCCCGCTGATTTTGTTTTCTTGTGGCAATGTTGTTCATCCTGGCCCTTGGCAGGTCCTGGCATACTCTGAGACTGAAAGGATAGTTGGGATTGTATTCAATCATTGGCTTCATCATCCCTGAGCCAAGAAGGGGAAAGATTAAATTTAGGTATCCTGATTGCTGTTCAGTAATCTTAGCATACACAAATATTCGTGCTTGGCCACAATCCCCTTCCTACTGACTCACAAAATATTAAAATCAAACTAGTCAAAGATGCACTAAGGGCTTTCTTGAAACCATACTGAACCAAAGTAAAAGAAGAAAGCTGGCAAAAACTACACAAAGTGAACATATCATGTTTCAGCTGTAGTATTCTCCTGTTCCTTATTTTTTAAAGTTCATTTATTAGTCATAAGTAAGGCTTGCATTAACACAACAATAGAGTTACTGTGAAATTCCCTTAGTCATCATGATCTGGCACTTGTTCGGGTAAATGCACCTAACCAGCATGTCTTTCAGAATGTGGGAGGAATCCCAAGCAGACAAATAGGAGAACATGCAAACTCCACATAGACAGTGACCCAAGCCGGGAATCAAACCCAGATACTTAGCACTGTGAAGCAGCAGTGCCAACCACTGTGCTACCATGCCGCCCTCATATTTTGGTGCTAGCTTTCAACATCAGACTGATCCTTCAGCAGTGAATTTTTATATTTCTCAGGTCCTTATCTGAGTACTGATTCAGACCCTCTCTGATTGCGTAAATGCTTGATATGCTACTATTGTCAGCGAGCCAGTACCATTATAGTCCTAGCAGATTACCATGAAACCACAAGAGTTCATACTCTGTCTTAAGGCAACACATCTTCCTGTCGGTATTGGGGGCAGTCAATGTTGAGTGACACACACATAGAATAGAATTCCTACCTTGCAGAAGGAGGCCATTCAGCCTATTGGTTGCATCAACTCTCTCTATATCTTACGGAGGTCCTCATCCTCTCATTATACAAAGTCTCCCAAGTATGTATGATGATATCAAAAATGCAATGCATCATTGTACATCCCGTAAATACAGTGTGAACAGAATGTACAATGATTTAACCAAATATGTAAGCCAAAGTAGTTTCCAAGAAAGACTTTTTAAAAAATCTGCATAAGGCTATCTATGATCAAAGTGCAATTTAACCATATGTAAATGGTGTTCTGTCCAACTATTTCAGAGCCATATTGTGGATTTGAGGGCAATTGGCTTTTTTCTCATGAAACGCTACTAACAAGTTATTTCATTTCTAGGAAACCAAACTTGCTATTTTAAAATAATATAACATTTATGTGTCATATATAAAAAGAATGAACCTTCCCCATCCAGAGCCAATGTGGCTTAAATCCATCTTGTGACTGGTTAAAACTTAAGTCTTGATACAGGTCCACGAACATCCATCTGATGAACATTAGTATGTTTCAAGGTAACTGAGCAACAGTTTACAGAATGGGGCAAAAAGTCAAAATGTGTCAGATTGTCCAAAAAGTTAGAACACAAGACACAATGAACCAGAGAACTGCAAGTGATGTAGACTGTAGTTCAGTTGTAGAATAGAATTCCTACCTTGCAGAAGGAGGCCATTCAGCCTATTGGTTGCATCAACTCTCTCTATATCTTACGGAGGTCCTCATCCCCATGGTATCTCCATAACCCCACACATCACCATAGTTAATCCAGCTAACCTACACATTTTTGGACTGTGGGAGGAAACACATGCAAACACGAGGAGAACATGCAGACTCCACACAGACAGTTACCCAAGACTGGAATTGAACCCTGGTTCCTGGTGCTGAGAGGCAACGGCACTAATCACTGTGCTGCCCTCAGTATTAATATTTTTCAATTCAGCATGTTTGTATTTGATTTTCTTTAAATTCCTTGTAAATATAAATAAGCATATTACCATGAAATGAAAGATCTGAGAGTCTAATCAAAAAGTAATTTGAGAAGTCATCAGAATGGCCCAAAATCTTGAACAGGTGGGTTAATTGTTCAATGTGTTAAGTGCAGTCCAGTTCTGTAGTCATGACACAGCGCCAATGGCTGCACAATATAAATGGCAACCAGTCATCCTCCACTGGTGGAGGAAGGTGTCTAAAAGTCAGCTCCATCATGAGTAGCGACATAGCAGAGCCCAAGGGAGGGGTATGCACAAAGTACAAAACACCATGGCCTTGCCTCCACCAACACCAAACCAATCTGATGATACTGCTGCACAGGATCTACAACAACCTTCACAAGATATTTCAAACATTGGAGATTTTGTATAATGAGAGGATTGAGACAGTATTTTGATTACAGTTCAGGATGTTTGGGGGAGAAGGGTTTTCTTTTCAGAGGTCCTAATTTATGGATAAATATGACATTCATTCATTAGAAATCATCAGAGTTGAATGTTCATTAAAATTTACCATTGTCAAACAGCACTAATCGGGGCAATTGGATTCTTTGGTTTCAGAGACAAAACTCAACACCACCTGAAACTACTATTGTAGTATAATTTCTGTATTAGTTTCATTTCTTACTCTTTCTCTCCTTTTTCCTTGCTGTCGTGTGGTTTTATCAGTACCAGCTGCTGTTCATTACTTTGGCAAAGCAGCCAGTCTTTATGTACGACAGTGAATGTCAGCATGTTATTCAGTTCTGGAGGACATCACTGCCACACCCAATTCCAGCCTTGTGCAACATCCACCCCTGCATATTTTTAGCATGGTTCACAAGATAACAGTCCTCATCACTGAGCATTGAGTTAATTGTTGTCTGGCTCAAACTGGCTACATCATGCCTAGACTGAGAAATGATCCTTGTGTCTTCGACGGCAGAGCTGACCCATAAGGAATTTTTTTCAGCAAAGCTGGTTGACTATTGTAGGGAAATGCATTGAGTCCTCATTGGGATACACATCAGCATGAAATAATGCATCCAGAAGGAGGGGAATGAAAATTGGGAAGGAGATGAGTAATCGAACACTACTGAGACAGTTTTTAAAACTCTGCTAATGTTTCTACGTAAACGGGCATGAGTGTAGCAGTTACTTTGTCTTGATTATTGCCTTAAATGCATAAAAAGCTTGTATGCTTATAAAATGTCCTTATGGTTCAGTGCTGTCCAAGATGATACATGGTTCAATTCTCAGTTTACACATCAAGTAGCTGAGTATCAGCAGAAAGGGTATATCAACTACTAGCAATCAATTGTCTGAACTCTAGTTTTGCCCTGAGCTGTCTGCTGACTTATGAAAATGCTTGGCTGTATTGATCCTGAAAAACAGGAGTGCACTTTGCAAAGAAGTATGGGCAAAGGATGGAATGGCTTGTTTTACTTCAGATCAGCGCAGGTTTTCCAGCAGAGATGATGAGGAGGGTAGCAGGAACATGGAACTCTTCTGCAAATGGCAGCTGATGCCATGTCAATTGTTAATTCTATTCTGACACTAATCACTTTAAGGGATATGGATAAAGGTGACTATATGGAATTGGGTCACACAACAGCAATTATCTTATTGAATGGAGGAACAGGCTGGAGGGGCTACTCATATTTCTCTCCCTCTTCCTATTTTGCATTATGCTTGTGAATCCTGGTCATTTATGTGCATTTAAAAAAAAAATGTTTTTAACCCAAGACTTAAGATATGCCACTCAGTGTTTTCACTCACTCTCACATAATGGTGTGTTTGTTTATTAATTATCCTTCACCCAAATTCTTCTCCATTTCCAAGCTTCACTCTGAAACCCCCATGGCTTTGAATATTCTTTTGAGTGTGACTTTATAAACAAAACATATTGGACATCAACATATACACTGCATGAGAGGGCTTTCCACTTGAATTGTCCATTTGAATGTTTGGTTTCTCAGATAAATCAAGGGGATTGATCAGGAAATAATCTTCCTCAATTTGCTTGGGGGTCACAATTTTTTGTGATAAGTCCAATGTTTAGTTCTGATTGCATTATTTTGCCTCCCCTGACGAGGGACACTATGTCAACCTATTTCTAATCTGCTGGATCTCTCCAGTGCCAGCTGACCATCTCATAAGGTTTACTAACGTCTTATCTAAATTTATCTAACCTTGGGCTTTATTTATTCAGTCTTCCAAGCACACTGGTATTGAAATACTTAAAGCAGTTAAGTACACAAATCAATTTGTGCAAAATAAGATGGATTTTTTTCTTTGTCCTAATTCAAATTGTTCAAGTTACAAATCAATAAGTGCCCCTTACAGAAAGCTGAGATGTGCAAACTGATGCAATTCAGTTGTGCAGTTCTCTGGGATCTTGCTATCTGTATCTGTAAGATATAATCCATTATGCAACTCCAAATATATCAACTTATTTGGTATCTTCTCTATTGGCACAGATAAGCTGGAGGAGAATGTAGAGCACTTGCAGGAGGAATTGACATGGATGAGTGCTTCTAGCATTCTTCTGTGTCCCAGGGAGAAACTTCCACGTGGCCCTTGTCATTGTTCACTTCATTTTACAATGCTAACTGTTTAGGTTTTTAGCTTTGGACTTAATGCAAGTGATAAAAAAGGTAATTTTTCCCAAATGGATGACCTCTTTCCTAGGAACGTGCAAATATGGTTTTGGCACGTTGCTCTGGAATGTGGAGCATGGATGAAGCTAACAGATTGTTCCCAGAAGAGTGGAGTCAGGAAAGCACGGGATAACACATTCATTATGTACTGCCTCTATTAATTTCTAATTTAATAGCAGCAAAACGCATGGCAACTGAATTGGAAAATTTTATTTACACGTTATAATTTTGTGTTGCTCACAGAAATGTTGAAGCACTGTGATTTATAGTGGCAGGTTTCCATTTGTTATAGTAACGGATATGACCATATTGAGAAAAATTCTGTTCTTATAACTTGCAGTATAGCAACATTCTACTGGCTTTTGGAATACTTAATTATATTTCAGTCTCCATTTTTGAGGAAAAGAGTTCCATTTCCCAATTTTTTAATTAACACAAGAATCATTTTGTTGTGTGCAGGTTAATTCAGTTGAATAATAGACAGGGTAGTCTTGTAACTATTTAGACAATTATCAGAGAAATGCTAATAGACTTGTATACATTAATGAGCATCTCACTCAAGATCTTTATGTGCAAGTGTTCTGTAACTGCAAGTTTTAAAGTTAAATAAAGTGAAAGCTCATCCATAGCCTGAAAAAAAAATCCAAGTACTAAAAGACATCTGCAAATTATTGACAATCTTACTTCAATGGCTTATGTTATATAGGGAAGTGGTATCTACAACATTTAAGGAAGTATGGAAATTAATTTTAATGCCATTACTAGGGATTAAAAACTGGTTTTAAGGAAATCTTTCTCCTTTGTCTCTGGCAATGCTCTTCACTTTTCTTCTCCTCTTGAGGTTTCAGTTGACTTTTTGCAGAAATGAATTTCCATGCGTGGCTTCCAAGATGTAGTCCAAGTGCATTTGTTTTGCATGTGAGCAGATCGGGTGACATTTACAAGCTCTTCAACCAAGAAAGACATCACACTAAACTCTGAAGCCTCTTGGGACTTGTTATCAGAAAAGGAAGAATGTGAAGGGTTACGGTGCCAATTTTGTGAGTTTTATTACGTAAGATACATTATCCAAGTGCCTGTTAAGACACTATTCATTCTTGATGCATTTATTGATCTTCATACTTCGTTTAGCTGGACTGGCCTAACAGTGATAAGAACCAAGTATGATAGCTGACTTTGTTTTCAGCTTTGGCCTTGTTGCCCAATGCTGAAAGCTAAGGTTGACTATAATAAATGGAATTAACTTAAAGATAGATTTAGACCCTGATTGCTCTCTGCCTTTACCATCTGAGCCAGTGTTTAATTTAAACTGAGGATAGTATATGTATGGTATATCCTCATTATTTCCATGTTCCTCAAAGCCACAATAATAAATCTGGTTGTATTTAAGACACCGTGTCTAGAAAGATGCTAAATGTGTTTGTGTTATTCAACATGAAATTGCCACCAGAATTTTAACGTCAAATGATAGAATGATATATTCTCAATGTCCCACCTGTTGCAGTTGTAAGCGGTGAACCTTTATTTTTTAACCTAAAGCAGTCAGCATTGAAGCTTGCCAATATATTTTGTACAGAATCTCGCAGAAATATAAATTCCTGTTACCATATCAAGCAGATCTTTGGCACTTCACATTTTGAAAAAGCCGCAACAATTCAATATATTGAAAGTATTTGTCTTCATGCTAAAGACTAGCACAACTTTTTGTGTAAAATAATGAATGAAGGATTACTGGACTAAACCTATTCATAATTTCTCATGGTCCTTGAAATTCAGTGAACTATCACTTGCAGTATAATTTAGAAAACTAGGTGATTCAACTTAGCTTGGATTGTAGTACCATTTGTTAAACCATTAAAAAAGAACATTTTATAATTTTTGATAAATTTAAGAATTTTGGTTATTACTGAAACCCCTGTAATATGACTGACACAGCAGAGGACACAAACTTTCCCAATATTTTTGACAATTGTTTTTCTTCTGTAAAGTTGCATTCAATGGGTATAGAAGTTGCGTACTGCATATTGGAAGATAATTGTAACCTTAAAGTAACAATTTATCCTCTCTATTCAATAAGGTAATGGTTTATCTTCTTACTCTTGCCTGTCAGTTAATCTCTTATCCTTGATTCCCTTAATAACCAATGGTTCATGTATCTTTCTTGAATGCAAATATTTTCTGAATGATAAATCTGATCTATTTACAATATTTCACTCTTCAGAGGTTTTAAATCATATCATATAAGAAATTCTGTTTAAAGTTTACTAAAATGAGACTTGCTATTTGTTGGCAACTATGACTCAGTGAAGTATGAGTTCAAACCCAATCCAGAGACTTCGAATACAATATCTAGACTGCCACTCTCAGTGCAATACTAAGCACAAGCTCATTGTTGAAGGTACAGATGAGATGTTAAACTAAGATTCCATCTGCCCTCTTATATAAACATAAATGCCATAGTACAAAAGCAACTTGTATTTATACAATGGGTGGGATCTTCCTGTCCCGCTTGCCCAGGAACTAAAAATTCCTGCCATTAAAAGGTCTGTTGACTGTCTGTCCAATCTACAATGATTCCTGCAGCAGGCAGGATCAGAAAATTCACTTCAGTGTCTTTAATCTAATGATTTCTAAAGCAGCTCACAGGAAGTTAGAAACAAACTTTAACACCAAAGCACATAAGACCACATTAGGACAGATGACCAAAAGCTTGATCAAAAATGTAGGTGTTAAAAAGCAAGTCTAAGGAAGAAGAGGAGGAATTCCAGAACTTGACACAGCCACCAGTGTTGAAGAGATTCAAATAGGAAGCTGATAAGGCAGAATTAGATGAGTTTTTTTGAAAGGGGACACATTATGCCAAAGCTTTTAGTCCTGCACATATCAAAACAAATGCAAATTAGATAAATGCACATTTCTTGGAAGGTTGTGATAGAAGATGACCAATGGTGAGAGGAGAGACTATGGAGATTGCCTTGCACAGGGATGATGGGCAATCAGTTTTCCTATGAATATTGTACAACTGCTTGTTGTTCAATTGATTATGCTCCTTCCTTGCATTTACTGGAATATCCCATTATTATCATGTTAACACACTGAAGCCTAGATATTTTGGCTTTAGAAAACATATTAAATTTTGCTAACTTAACACTCTAGTCCTGTATTGTCAGCTGATTTATAACTGAATTTAAACTTACATCTTGCAATAAATACGTTGATTAAATATTGACATCAGCAAGTGACTGTCTTGCAGCAGTGCTAGGATTGCCAGCTTTGGCAGCACATAATCCTTTAAATTTAGAGTTATGGAGTCATAGAAGTTTGCAGCATTGAAACAGACCCTTTGGCCCAAGTTGTCCATGCTGTCTTTCTTTTTAAACTCGTAAGCTAATCCCAATTGTCTGCATTTGGTTCATATCCCTCTATACCCATTGTGCCCATGTAACTATCCAAATGCTTTTTAAAAGATAAAATTGTATTCTCCTCTACTATTACCTCTGGCAGCTTGTTCCAGACACTCACCACCCTTTGTGTGAAAAAATTGCCCCCCTGAACATGTTTATATCTCTCCCCTCTCACCTTACATGTATACCCTCTAGTTTTAGACCTCCTTACTTTGGGAGAAGACATTGACAATATAGCTAAGCTGTGCCCTTCTTTATTTTACAGACCTTGAGAAGATCACCCCTTAGCCTCCTATGCTCCAGAGAAACTCTATCCGACCTCTCTTTATAATTTAGTCCATCAAGTCCCGTAACATCCTAGTAAATCTTTTCTGCACTCTTTCTAGTTTAATAATATCCTTTCTACAATAGGGTGATCAGAATTGCACACAGTATTCCAAGTATGGTTTTACCAATGTCTTGTACAACTTCAACAAGATGTTCCAACTTCTGTATTCAATGTTCTGAACGATGATACCAAGCATGTGGAATGCCTTCTTCACTACTCTGTCCACCTGTGACTCCACTTTTAAGGAGCTATGAACATGTATCCCTAAATCTCTTTGTTTGTAACTCTCCTCAACGCCCTATCATTAACTGAGTAAGCCCTGTCCTGGTTCAATCTACCAAAATGCATCACCTCACATTTGTCTAAATTAAACTCCATCTGCCATTTTTCAGCCCATTGGTCCAATTGATCAAGATCCCATTGCAATTGGAAATAACTTTCTTGGTGTCATCTGCAAACTTACTAACCATACCTCCTATATTCTCATCCAAATCATTAATATAAATGACAAATAACAGTGGACCCAGCACTATCCCTGATGCACACCACTGGCCACAGACCTCCATTTTGAAAAACAACTCTCTACAACCACTCTCTGGCTTCTGTCAAGAAGCCAATTTTATATCCATTTAGATAACTCACCCTGAATCCTGTGAGATTTAACCTTATGCAACAACTTATCATGTAATACTTTGTCAAAGGCCTTGCTAAAGTCCAAGTAGACAATATTACCTGCACTGCTCTCATCTATCTTCTTGGTTACTCTTTCAAAAAACTCAATCAAATTTGTGAGACATGATTTTCCACTCTCAAAGCCATGCTGACTGTCCGTAATCAGTCCTTGCATCTCGAAATGCCTGTAGTTCTTGTCTCTCAAAATACTTCCCAACAATTTACCCACCACAGATGAGATGCTCAATGGCCTTAGTTCCCAAGTTTTTGCCTGCATCCCTTTTTAAACTAAGGCACAACATTTGCCACTCTCCAATCTTTAGCACTCTACCCATGATTATCGATGATTCACATATCTCGACTAGGGGACCTGCAATTTTCTCCTTAGCCTCCCACAATGTCCTAGGATATACTTCATCAAGTCCTGGCAATTTATCTACCTTGATGTGCTTTAAGACTTCCAGCACCTCCTTCTCTGCAATATGTACACTCCTCAAGACATCACTATTTGTTTCCCCAAGTTCCCTAACATCCACGCTTTTCTCAACAGCAAATACTGATGAGAAATATTCATTTAGGATCTCACCCATCTCTTATGGATCTTCATGTAGATGACCCTGTTGATCTTTAAGAGGCCCTGTTCTCTCCCTTGTTACTCTTTTACCCTTTATGTATTTGTAGTTGTTTGGATTCTCCTTTGCCTTACCTGCCCTCCTGATTTCTTTCTTAACTCTACTATGACACCTACTGTACTCCAAGGGGTTCGCTTGATCCCAGCTGCCTATGCATATCATGTGCCTCTTTCTTCTTCTTGACCAGGGCCTCAATATCCCGAGTCATCCATTGCTCCCTATTTCTGTCAGCCTTGTCCTACATTCTTAGAGGAATTTGTTTACCCTGAAACCTGGTTAACACATTTTTGAAAGTGTGCCACTTAGCAGATGTTCCTTTGCCTTCCCACAGACTCCCCCAATTAATTTTTGAAAGTTCCTGCCTGATACCATCAAAATTGACCTTGCTCCAATTTAGAATTTTAACTTTTCAGCCAGGTCTATCATTCTCCATACCTATCTTAAAACCAATAGAACTACGGTTTTAATTCTGGTCCCAAAGTGATACCTCACTATCATTTTTGTCATCTGCCCTTCCTTATTTCCCAAGAGTCGGGCCATCCACATACTGAATGAGAAATTCCTCCTAAATACACTTAATGAATTTCTCTCCATCCAAACCTCTAACACTATGACTATCCCAGCCAATGTTGGGAAAGTTAAAATTTGATCCCAAAATGCTTAGCTATGTAGCAGTTTGCTGCAGATTGTACAAGCTACAAAGGTTAGGGCCCAAGTACTTTGCTCCCAGGCCTATTTTTAAAAAATTGTAGCAGCTAAGCTGCCAGGGAACTGTTCTAATATAAGCAGTAGAAACAAAACTTCACTTGTTCCTCAATTAGTTTAACATAACTGATGCTTGAGAATTACATGATGTAACATTTCAGGTGTGAATTGAGTCTGAGTCTTCCTAATGATTTGTACATCCAGAAGTTTGAATTTGGTTCACTCATGATGCATGATAGGAACATTTTCAACAGAAGCTTTTCACTATTCAGCCAGCACAAGAATTCAAAATTAAAACACCTGTAATTCAAAACAAATATTTAATTGAATTGGGGTACAATAGCACGTCTATTTAATTTTATTCACAACTCTATTGCCATACATTAAGTTGCTTGGTTTTAATGGTCAATGGTAAACAAATGGCAATTGTCATTTTTTGCATTTACGCTTCCTCAAAAACTTTCTCAAACCACAAATTTATTAGAGTTAAAAGAACACAGCATACTCTACAGGAGATGGGACCCGTATGAAAAGACAATGAATTACACCTTTCAGTAACAAATCCAACATCAAACATGCAGACTATAAACTGAAATTATATAATTTAATTTGAGGTAAAACTGTGTATATATTGTGAAAGAGCAGGAAAAAAAGTTGTGTTGAGATAAAGAAAATATTTTAGAACGTTTAAAATATTCTTTTAAATCTCCAACAATAATTTAGCTCTGAAGGAATGGAACTCCACATTGCACTGGAAATCAACTTCACAAAAGAGATTATTATCAATGATTAAAGTTTAACATGCACATGAATGTTTAAGCTCTAATTTTTTTATAGCACATTTATCCAGTAAGTAACATAACTTCTCATTACATATATTTGAAAGCCCAGTCTCCTGACAAGGTAGCAAAGTTTATGGAGGGGTAAGACAACACCACATAGCCCTTTTTTAGTTTCTCCATTTAACTGTGCATGTGAAAATATTGAAAATTGCTGTTCCCTTTGTTGAGCATTGGTAGCGTCACTATTATCCTTAACATAAAATTTGGACCAGAGATAGCTGAAGTTTAGAAAAAAATTATACTGTTGACTTTGTTGCTGGAATGTAGGGAGATGCAACTAGAGAAATTTAGTATAAACCACTGATGCTTAGTTTGTCATTGGCAACAGCTTCCCCATGAAATAGGTGTTGGTAAGTCTAAAGTACACAGAACCTCATTAGTAGTGCTCGTGTAGCCATCATTGTCCTGAAGAGCATGAATTTCTTTTTTATTAACTTACATATCATGTCAGACAACAGCAACGGAATGCAAGTGACTATATGATAATTTGGCAGAAATCTCAATGCCTTTATTTGCGTCAGTCCATGGTGCCTGCATTATTCAAAAGAGCAGATGGATTTGGTTGCAGATAGCAATGATCCTCCGTCAAACATCTATCAACACCAGTCATACAACAAATCCAAGCGAGTACAGGAAGGCACACGTCTTCTAAATTTGACAAAACATAAGACAGGCATGTGGAAACAAAGATTTTTCTATCTGAACATGTCAGATGTAGTTCTACACTACAATTCTGGGATCTGCTTCAGAGTTTTGCAATTTAGAAGAAAGTTGGGATGGTACCAGGAGGTGAGAAGGTGAAATAAGTGATTCTGATCTGCATTAATTTTCTATTCCAAAGCATGTTTGCTGGTCAAGGGTATTAAAGGACATTATGGCAATATAAGGATGCAAATCTGCTATAACCTTGTTGAATGGCAGGAAAATCTGATGGGCTGAATGGCCTACTCCCTTAAATTCCACTACTGAGACAGAGCCTCAGCTGAATCTAACATACCCTATGGAACTCCTTGTCTGCCTTATTATTTTCCTTGGTCCTATATTTTCTTCCATACTTCCAATTATCTTCAGTTTTCTCTTCTGTTTCGTGTCTTTTGTTAAAACATGCTTTATAAATGCAAACTTTTGTATAAGTCTATCCCTTTAATTCTGAACTTTATTTAAAAAAAATCACCTTTTGAACTACCATTTCTTTAGGTATTCTGGCTATCTCTAAAGCCCAAAATTATAATTGTTTTACCATTCTTGTTAACCTCTTAAGGCAACATGGCTCCAATCTTGAAATGTAATGGGCTCCAAACTATTTAAGGATTTAATTCTAAAACACATGAGCCATTAGCTAGATATTGCAACAATATATTTAAAACTAATTTTTAAAAAATCTATCAGATATCTTCTAAATTTAGAAAAAACTCCAGCCAAAGCGTACATTTTCTGTTAGCTCATCACAGATCAAGTCTTGCCTGCCAGGATTATATATTAGGAATCATACGGGCACAATCCATAATACTCCAACCATTAATTATATTGAGCAGAAAATCATGGGTTGTGTCTATGAGAATATTAGATATGCACTCCCTGGCAGGCCAATCTCTGCACCAGGCAAAATAACCAATACTATTCACCCAAATCTCAGCAAGAAGGACTCAATGTTACAAAACTAGTGAGAGTTGGGCTTGCTTAGTCTCTAAATAGGATACTAAGTTAAAGTTAATATGATGCCTTTGCTTTTCAATGACTTGTGACTTTTTCTTTCTTGCCAAGTTATTCACCAACAAAGAATCTGTCCCACCAAATCTCTCCCAGTTGTTTCTATATATTTCCTGGGTCCTGTTAATCTGCTGGTGGAACAATATTCAGCCTTTTCCCAGAATTTTCTTGCAGCTGGGTGATGCTGTCATGAAGTTGCTTGTTCTTAGTTGGAACAATGGTACATCAAGGGGCCAATCGTGTGATTTTGTTTTAAAAAAAAGACATAACTGATCATTTGCGCAGGCAAACAGGCAGTCAATCCTAATAGCCTGTGGAGTAATCTCCTTTCCAATAAAGCTCTTGTTTGTTTATACCTTTGTGGTCTGCAAAAATACCGCAAAGAAAACTGGCGGCAAGGAGGCTGGAATCACGTTGTCAGATCCCCCCCTCAACCACCACCACCCAACAACCTGATGAAAAAATAGAATAATCATCAGTCAAAGAGGCAGATATCCAAAAGGGATTAAGAAGATTAAAAACTCCACTACACCAAAACTGGCGACAGAGGGGTTTCGAATATCAGTAGCAGACATCGAGAAAAAACAAAATTTAAACAAAAGGTTTCAGACAAAACAACATTGAAAATAAGCTCACCATGTACTCTATCCTGAAAGATCTGGAACAGTGCAAGAAGCATTGTCAGTAAAAGAAAATATCCTGCAACAATAATTTAGAGCTAGGAATGTTGCAAAACTTGAAAAGAAACACACTGAGCTCAAAGTTATTTTGTTTGACAGAAAAAGAAGTGAGGTGGTATTAAAATCTTTATGACCAAGCTCATCCCATAATAAAAATGGTGGGGGCTTTTGGTGCTGTTGGACCATATGAGGAGAACACCAGATGACAGTAGCTCTCGTACACTGAAAGATTTGAATACTTTATCCAAGTGATTTGTAGCAGACATAATAGTCCCAACTTCCCTGAGTACCATGGTGTGGTGTGGGGTGGGGTGGGAGAAGCATTCAATTTCCTGAGAACTCTGGTACAGCTGGAAAAAACAGTTTTGAAAGCTTATGCAGAGATTGGGAAGATGATGTTGTAGAACCACTTTTCATCTAAACTTCGGTCATTCCCAAGAGGTTCATGTTCCATGAATGTAACCAACAAGAAGCTGAATCAATCACAGTTCATAGCCACTTTGAAGAAACTAGCTCAATGCTGTGAATTTAGAGGTGTCTTGAAAGACACCATTAGAGACAGACTAGTTTGTGAGTTAAGAAGCAAAGCTATTCGAAAATGATTGTTAACACAAAGCAACCTAAATCTAATGAAAACTTTAGAAGTCGCAATCTCTGTGGAATTAGCAACTAAGGAAGCTGTCAATTAAGCTGAGCACTAAAGTCCATGAGGTATTGATTGAAAGCCAAAATCACATATTAGATATAGCTACTGATATGCGAATACTGTGCACACATCAACTGATTGCTTGCAAAGATACAAAATGCAGGAATTATGGATAAAAGAGGAACATCGAATGTGCATGTTGGAGATGGAAACAACAAGATCTAAACATGAATTATGAAAGCGAGAACCAAGTGTATCAAATGGAAAACTGAATAGAGGTAAATAGATCTACAGAATACAAAAAATTGTAAAAGAAGGACCAGAGTGAGTCAGATGAAGAAAAAAATAAAATTTAAACAAATGTTTTGGAGAAAACAACATTGAAAATAAGCTCACTATGTACTCTACCTAGAAAGATTGGGAACAGTACAAGGAACATTATGAGTAAAAGAAAATATCTTGCAACAATAATTTAGACTGGAATGTAATGTATTGGCTTTCGCTGGTGCAGCAAATATTATTGAGTCACTACTTTACTGAATGAACAACTGGTGAAAATGGAGGTGGACACTAGAACAGCAGTTTTGCTGAAACTGTTTACAAAGGTATCACCTTAAAACCCTCAAAAGATAATATTAAAAGCCTATACTGGGGAAGTAGTGCTGTTGAGGAGACATATTAATGTAAATGTGCAGCTAAAGAATAGACCACCAATTTATTCCTGTCTGTCATTATAGGTGACTATCCAGCACTACTGGGGAGACCCTGGTTGGAGAGAATTGAGCTAAACTGTGTCAAGGTGAATCTCATGTTGGAGTCTAAAACAGATCTACTGAAGATTTTAATGAAACATGCCATTGTCTTTAATAGAAAGTTGGGAAACATGAAAGAGATCTCAGACAAGCTAAAGATTAAGGGCAAATGCCAAATAAGATGCTTAAAGGCTAGATCAGTGCCCTGCACTATCGGGCCTAATGTCGAGGCTGAATTAAAGAGATTGGTTAAGGCCGGTTGCCAAACCCATTAACATGAATGATTGGGCCATGCCAGTAGAACCCATGATGAAGAAAGATGGCTCAATATGCATATGTGACAATTTTAAAATCATTATCAGTCAGGTACTGTGTGCAGAGCAACACCCTCTGCCTTTAACTGATAATTTATTTGCTGGTTGGCTGGAGGCCATAATTTCAGTAAAGTTGATCTTAATCAAGCTCATCTCCAGATGAATATGATCCAGATTCACAACAATATTTGATAGTCGTGATATACAATGGGCTATTCATACATAAAAGACTTCCATTTGGCATTGTGTCCATACCTGCATTGTTTCAGCATGCCATGGATGAAATTCTAAGCAGACTCAAAGGTGTTACATAGATAATAGCTTAATGACTGGAAATAATGAAGAAGAGCATTTTCAAAATTTAGATGCTATACTTCAAGGACTAGACGATTACGGACTAAAGGTACAGCAAGATAAATATGAATTTTCCAATCTTCCATTGAATATTTGAATCAGGTCATAGCTGCAAAGGGACTGCACAAATTGCCTTCAAAAGTCAAAGCCTGCACCTCAAAATGTCAATCAACCTTGTTCTTTTTTGAGCTTATTAAGCTATTATGGAAGGTTTGTCTGTAATCTAACAATTATTCTCGAGCCTTTATGCAACTTATTATGTCAAAACAAGAAATGGAAATGGATGGATCAGTGTGAGAAGACCTTCATACAAGCTAAGGAGGTATTATTAAAGTTGAGTCCAGACTCACTTTTTAAGTTACTCTTGCAACTGACTTGTGAGCATATATAAAGGGCAAAAGAGTAACAAGGGAGAGAGTTGGGCCTCTTAAGGATCAACAAGGTCATCTACATGCGGATCCTCAAGGGATAGGTGAGATCCTAAATGAATATTTCTCATCAGTATTTACTGTTGAGAAAAGCATGGATGCTAGGGAACTTGGGGAAATAAATAGTGATGTCTTGAGGAGTGTATATACTACAGAGAAGGAGATGCTGGAAGTCTTAAAGTGCATCAAGGTAGAGAAATCCCTGGTTTCTGATGAAGTATATCCTAGGACATTATGGGAGACTAGGGAGTAACTTGCGGGTCCACTAGCTGAGATATTTGAATCATCAATGGTCACGGGTGAGGTGCCTGAAGATTAGAGGTTTGTTTAAAAAGAGCTGCAGGGAAAAGCCTGGGAATTACAAGCCATTAAGCCTCACAGCTGTAGTGGGTAAATTGTTGGAAGGTATTTTGAAAGACAGAACCTACGTACATTTGGAGATGCAAGGACTGATTAAGGACAGTCAGCATGGCTTTGTGAGTGGAAAACCATGTCTTTCAAATTTAATTGAGTTTTTTGAAGAACATAAATGAGGGCGGTGCAGATGATGTTGTCTACATGGACTTTAACAAGACCTTTGACAAGGTACCACATGGTAGGTTGTTAAAGTTAAACCTCACAGGATCTAGGTGAGTATCTAAATGGATACAAAACTGGCTTCTTTCAAACTGGAGGCCTGTGACCAGTGGTCACCTCAGTGACAGGTGCTGGGCCCACTGTTACTTTTCATTTATATTAACAATTTGGATGAGAATATAGGGGGCATGGTTAGTAAGTTTGCAGATGACACCAAGATTGGTGGCATAGTGGACAGTGAAGAAAGTTATCTCCAATTACAATGGGATCTTGATCAATTGGGCCAGTGGGCTGATGAATTGCAGATGGAGTTTAATTTGGACAAATGTCGAGGCGATGCATTTTGGTAGATTAAACCAGGGCAGGACTTATTCACTTAATGTTAGGGCATTGGGGAGAGTTACAGAACAAAGGGATCTAGGAGTACACGTTCACAGTTCCTTGAAAGTGGAGTCAAGGTGGATAGAGTGGTGAAGAAGGCATTCAGCATGCTTGGTTTCATCAGTCAGAACATTGAATACAGGAGTTAGAGTTGTAACTTCTTGTTGAAGTTGTACAAGACATTGGTAAAATCACACTTGGAATACTGTGTGCAATTCTGGTCACCGTATTATAAAAAAGATATTATTAAGTTAAAAAGGGTGTAGAAAAGATTTACTAGGATGCTATCGGGATTTGATGGGTTGAGTTATAAGGAGAGGCTGAATAGGCTGGGACGTTTTTCTCTGGAGTGTAGGAGGCTAAGGGGTGACCTTATAGAGGTCTATAAAATAATGAGGGACTAGATAGATAGTCAATATCTTTTTCCCAAAGGGAGTATAAAACTAGAGGGCATTGGTTTAAGGTGAGAGGAGAGAGATACAAAAAAGATCCAGAGGGGCAATTTTTTTGCCACAGAGGATGGTGGGTGTCTGGAACAAGCTACCAGAGGTAGTAGTAGAGATGGGTACAATTGTATCTTTTAAAAAGCATTTAGATAGTTACATGGGTAGAATGGGTATAGAGGGATATTGACTATATGTGGGCAATTGAGATTAGCTAGGGATTTTATTAAAAAAATGGCGTCATAGACAAATTCCGGTTTCCATGCTGTAAACCTCTATGACTCTATCTCACAGGGTAGGGATAGTGTTTTCTCACATAATGCTCCATGGAACAGAAGACAATTGCATTTTCACCAAGATCCTTGAACAAAATAGAAATGAACAATGCACAGATATCAAAGGAAGCTCTAGGCATCATTTCTGGGATCAAATGTTTTCACCTATACACAGAAGAAAATTTATTTTATGAATGGATCATCGACCACTGACGATATTTGGGCTGTATACCAGTATTCCATTCTTTAGCAGCAAGCCAGATCCAGAGATGGGCATTGTTGCTGTCAGCACGTGCATGCATAATAAAATATCATCAATCAGATTGCCATAGGAATGCTGATGGGCTTTCCAGATTATATTTACCTAACAAGTCATCAACGAATAATTCAAGTGCTAATATTTTCTGTTTTGAAAAGTCAATAACACTCTTGCAATCAGAAGATAAGTTATGAAGAATACCAGAAATGATCCACTGTCAGAAATTATTGACTACGTAGGTTACACTTGAAAAGTTTGATCTTCTTTTCATCTCACCTCTATCTATTCCTGAAACTTTCTTGTTGCTTTTATTGTTGATTTTCCTCCATACATTATCCTATTCTCTACTTAGCTTTTTCCTTTCAGAGTACTCAATTATCCAGGGTACTCAATGCCAAGTCAAATGCAAATGGTTTCCAATATTTTTGGAGAATGTTAAGATTCATTGCAGTTATTCATTGACTTAAAACAACACTTTTGCATGCGTTTACAAATGCATGCAATTTAAGTATTCATTTACATGCAATTACCCTGGTATATGATTACAGCAGACCATATTTTCTAGTCATATCTAGTCGAAGGGGTCTATGTTTTCTGGAGTTTGGAAGAATGAGAGGTGAAGGAGTTACATAGGGGAGAATGTAAAGTACGGGAACAGTCTCAGGACGAAGGGCTGATCATTTAGGATTGGGACGAGTAGAAATTTCTTCACTCAGAGTGTTGTGAATCTTTGGAACTCTCTTCCCCAGAGGATTGTGGATTCTCCATCATTGACTATATTTAGAGTTGATTTTTGGTATCTCAAGGAATCAAGAAAATTTGGGAGGAGACAAGGAAGTGGAGCAGTGACAGAAAATTAACTATCATCGTATAGGATGGCAGGTTTGAGGGACTAAATTATCTACTCTAGCCTATTTCTTGAGTTCAAGACCCACCCAATTGCACAGTTAAAATTGGGCCCTGGGTCTACCCTAAGAAGGTTGGTAACAATCTGTAATCTGAATAGCCAATGTAATCAAGAGAAATTCACACAAGTATCTTGTGTCATAATGCAATGCGTGAAGATCGAGGCGCCATTATTCGGTCTCCTGATTAGATTTGCTAGGGGTAGTGTTTTTTCATTGTCTGTTCACTATGGTTACCATCAAAAGAGTTCAATCAAGGATTCTTGGCTAACTGATTTCAGCCATCAAGTATTGCTGACAGGAAGGGCAGTATATAACTTCATGTTGTGGCTGTCATCATTTCACACTGGGAAGAAGGCTAACAGCAACACCAGTGACTTAACCATTAGCTTCCTGAAAAAAGGTAATCCAGGTTAAGAATCTATCATGTACAGAATAAGACTGATTTGAACAAGCTGGAACTAAAATATTGCATTACTTAATCTTAGAATATTAATATCAATGGTATTGTAATCTCAAGCCATTAAAATGATTTATTGAAAAAAATAAATAGTTGTCAATTATTCATTAATTGATTTTGCATAATTTCTAATTTTATCATGTCATATATTGAAAATTGTGATGTAAACTGGCTTAACTACAGAAATATTGCAGTGGTTGGATCATGATCTATCTCTTGTTCTTTCCAAGGATTCAAATAAATCTTTTAAGAGTGTGGTAAAATTTTCTGCATAAAAATTATATTACAAAAAGCATTTGATTTATTACAATGAATATGGAATGATCCTTGAGGTTTTCCTCACTCTGCTGACAGTTGTTGCTGTTGAGGCAGGAACTTTTTTCAGAGATGCTTTAATGGTGAGAGAAAGTATATGATTACAAGATTCTGTGAGCCTGTAAGGGTTAAACAATTGCAAGTGAGATTTTGCTGCTTAACAGCTTGAATGCAGTGGTGAGGGACAAATGTGGCAATACCAGCAAATAATGCCTGGTATTTCCTCCTGATGGCACGCTACAATTTGTTTTTTGTGCAGTTAATTAATCAACTGTTTTCTGGCATTGTAAAGAGACATGGTATTTGGCAGTGTCAGTTTTAACAATGGACCTATTAATATATTGCCGAATACTTGACATTGGGTGACAGAACTGTAGAAACCTGTAGGGGAAGTAGTTCCTAAAGAAGATGTGAGGAGTGTTTTACAAAATTACACTGTCACTTCAGTGCTATGAGAAACCCAATCAGCCAAAATAAAAGTAATAGCAGTATGCAATTAAATTTTCTATGCTATACATTCTAAAAGACAACAGCAACCCAATGAAATGCAAAATCACTGACCGTATAATCTATTAGTGGAATTAAGCCCACTTCTGCTGTGAGAAATGAGTTGTACAGCTTTCAGTGGTGTCTCCATGTCTCTCCATCATTACAATTGTTCCAGAAAATTGATTGCTTCACTTCTTTTGCTATATATTTTATATCTATATATCTTTCTTGAGCACAAGAAGTAAGATATAAAAGCATTCAACCCCAAATAAATCTAAGATCTTTAACTGGCTTTAATCCCATACATGAATTGTCCAATATCTGATCAAGCAATTTATTTTTTAAAGAGTGCCATTTCTTTGCATGCCTATGGTTCTTGCAACTGGGAAAATGGAATCTATCCCATCTAATTTTCTATGTGTCTACCTTCACCTAAACTTAATTCTGGCATTCTTGACATGCAACGGGAAAAATAACTAAAATTCATTTCAAAACTGTTTTCATTCTGCCCAATTCCAGGACAGATTTAGAGAGCAACTTGATCTACCGTCACCAGCAATGACTGCCACTTGCTTTGGCTAGCTTATGTGTATACTTTTGCCATCATGTGGAAGATGTGTTTTTTTTGGTATTTTAACTAGTGGACTGGTACATGCATTACTTGCTACTTTAACAGATGGGATTAATTTACTAATGTAATATTCTTTGTTTTTTCTGCATGTTTTGTTCTTTTTAAGGGCACCTTTGGGATAATTCGAGAGAGTCAGGAATATTTAAAAGCACAACCATATACATAATTAGAACTAAAATGAATGTTTTAGATGTAAACAAATTCAGACATTCATCATTATTCCATGTATGGATAGATAGCAGTGCTGTTTTATGGGGTGGGATCTTGTGATGGGCACCTCCTCCTGGCAATTATTCCATATGTTGGTTAAAGGCTTGGTTAGATCATCCGTTATTAAAGTACTTACCTACCAAGCTTCCCATTTCAGAAATAGTATTCTAAAAATCTTTGATTCACAAACAACAATGGATCCTATGATGTTATTTCAATTCTCAGCCAGATTGGCATGTTGAATTTTGTTTTAAAAGAAAGAACTTTCATTTATATGGATTCTGTTCCTAAGAATGAGTGGCACAATGGTTAGCACTGTTGCCTCACAGTGCCAGGGATCTGGATTCAATTCTGGCTCTGGATGCCTGTGTGGAGTTTTTATGTTTTTCCTGTGTCTGTGTGGGTTTCCTCTGGATCTCCATGCTAAATTGCCCCTTACTATCCAAGGATGTGTAGGTTAGGTGCATTAACCACTGTAAATGTGCAGAGTTACAAGGCTGAGTTGCAGGAGATGGCCTGGGTGGAATGCTCTTTGGAGTGTCAGTGTAGACTCAAGGGGCCAGATGGCTTCTATCTTCACTGTAGGGATTCTATGGTAATATTCGAAAAGATGTTGGGAACATCACTGGCAAGGCCAGCATTTATTGCCCATCCCTCATTGTCTTTGAGAAGACCATGGTGAGCCACCTTTTTGGATACAGTCCATTTGGTTTAGGGACATGCATAATGCTGTTCAAGAGGGAATTCTAAGATTTTTACCTAATGAAGGAATGACAGTTTGATTCCAAGTCAGGATGTTGTGTGATTTGGATGAGGATCTATAGGTGGTGGTGTTCCCATTTACCTGTTGACCTTCTCCTTTTAGGTAGTAGGGGGTCATGGGTTTGGAAAGTGCTATTGAAAGTGGGTAATGCACCTTTTGGATGGTACGTACTGCATCAGTGATGGAGGGAGTGAATGTTTAACGTGATGGTTGGGGTGCCAATAAGGTGGACTGCTTTGTTTTGGATGGTGTTGGGCTTCTTATGTGTTGTTGAAGCTGAGAGTACTTCATCACTCTCCTGACTTGTAGCCAGGTTCTATAGAGTTAGGAGGCGAGTTACTTACTATGTAGAATTCCCAGCTTGTGATCTGACTTTGTAGCCATAGTATTTATATAGCTAAGTCCAGATCAGTTTACAATCATAGAGGTTTACAGCTGGGAAACAGGCCCACCAGCCCAGTGTCCATGCTGCCCCTTTTTTTAAACCTCTAAGCTAGTCCCAATGCCCGCCATTGGCCCATATCCCTTTATACCTATGTTAACCATGTGTCTAAACACTTTTTAAAAGACAAAATTGAACCTGTCTCAACTACTATCTCTGGCAGCTTGTTCCAGACACACTCCACCCACCATGTGGAAAAAATTGCCCTTCTGGACTCTTTTGTATGTCTCCCCTCTCACGTTAAACCTATGCCCTCTAGTTTCAGACTCCCCTATCTTTGGGAAAAGATGTTGACTATCTAGCTGACCTATGCCCCTCATTAAGACCTCTATAAGATCATCCCTCAGCCTCCTACAGCCCAGAGAAAAGTCCCAGTCTATTCAGCCTCTCCTTATAACTCAAATATCAAGTTCCGGCAGCATCCTAGTAAATATTTTCTGCACTCTTTCTAGTTTAATAATATCCTTTTTACAAGAGAGACCAGAACTGTACACAGTATTCCAAGTGTCTTATACAACTTCAACAAAATGTCCAAACTCCTTCATTCAATATTTTAACCAATGAAACCAAGTATGCCAAATGCCACTTTCACCACTCTGTCCACCTGTGACTCCATTTTCAAGGAGCAATAAACCTTTACCCTTAGATGTTTGTTCTGTAACTCTCCCCAGTGCCCTACCATTAACTGAATAAATCCTGCCCTGGTTCAGTATATCAAAATACATCACCTTGCATATCTAAATTAAACTCCATTTGCCATTTAAACTCCACTGGCCCAATGATCAAGATCCCATTGGAATCCTAGATAACCATCACCACTGTCCATTATGCCACCAATCTTTGTGTCATCTGCAAACTTACTAACTATGCCTACTAAATTCTCATCCAAATCACTAATATAAATTACAAATAACAGTAGACATAGCACTGATCCCCAAGGCATACTGCTGGTCACAGGACTCCAGTTTGAAAAACAACTCTCTGCAACCACCTTTGTCTTCTGTCAAGAAGCCAATTTTGAATCCATTTTGTCACCTCACCCTGGATCCATGAGATTTAACCTTATGCAACAATCTACTATATGGTACCTTGTCAAAGACTTCGTTGAAGTCCATGCAGATAACATCAACTGCTCTGCCCTCATCTACCTTCTTGGTTACCCCTTCAAAAAACTCTTATCAAATTTGTGATACATTATTTTGCATTCAAAGCTATGCTGACTGTCCCTAAATCAGTCCTTGCATCTCTAAATGCCTGTAGATCCTGTCACTCAAAATATCTTCTAACAATTTACCCAGTACAGATGTGAGGCTCACTGGCCTGTAGTCCTCAGGCTTTTCCCTGCAGCTTTTCTTAAACAAAGGCACAACATTTGCCACCTCCAATCTTCAGGCACCTTGCCTGTGACTATTGATGATTCAAATATCTCTGCTAGGGGACCTGCAATTTTCTCCCTATCCTCCCTCAGTATTCTGGATACACTTCATTAGGTCCTGGGGATTTATCTACCTTGATGGGCTTTAAAACTTCCAACACCATGATTGGCTTGGAGGGCCGAAGGCCCTGTTCCTATGCTGTACTTTTCTTTGTTCTTTGTTATTCTTGAAAGTAGAATGAAGGGGTGGCAATGGCATGTTGGATTTGTTCTAATCTTGTGGACAGTACATACTTGGATAATCTTCTTCACCATCAGATAGATGCCAATGGCATTATCCTCACGACATTGCAAATATTGATCAAACCAACTTTTCAAGTGCATTTGTTAATATTCTACAAACAAATTGAGCAAATGTGCGCACAGCAAACAAATGAGTTGAATAGTGAGCTAATCCCCATTTTTGGGAGCTATGTTGATCAGAAAGACTCTCTTCTGTTTGAGTATTGCCATCTTTGCTGATTCCTTTCGAACAGGCAATTTCAGTTAACAACTCAGGTAAAATTCAGTATCAGCAATAATGAAGAATGGACAGCAGCAATCAGTCAAAATATTTGCACATGCTCTTGCATTGTGGTAATCCGCAGGCCTTCCCTCCAAGACCTGGAATGTGGGATTAGGCTCAAAATCTTTCTCTCTTGGCTGGTACAGAAATGATGGGCTCAATAGCCTCATTTGCTGATTTTTATTTTGTTTCTATGGCATCTGAGAGTATAACATTCCTTTCATACTGTAGGTGTTCAATTTTGGAGTGGGACTTCAATTTGCAACCATCTTGTCAGAGGTGATATGCTGCAAATTGGACTAAACTGGTACTGAAGAAAAGCATCTTTCAAAGGGAGAGCACAAAAAGGGTTCTGATGAAGCGTCAAACTTGAAACATTTGGAAGGACATTTTGTGCACCCCCGCAGCATGTTTTGCGGTTGCAGAGGCAGTCCGGCATTGGTCAGTGGGGGGATCTTCTGGTCTTGCTGCTGTCAATGAGATTTCCCATTATTTGCATCCTTTATTGCTGGGGATCCCATGGCAGAGGAAGGGTCATCATTAGCAGGACCCAAAGATCCTACCAGTGGACACAGCTGGAAAGCCCCACCTTTTGCACAATAACTTCATTGCAGTGTTAACGTAAGCCTTACTTATGACTAATAAACTTTTTTTTGTTTTTCTCACCACAGATGCTGCCAGACCTGCTGAGTATTTCCAGCATTTTCTGTTTTTATTTCTGACTTCTAGCGTCAACAGTATTTTTTTACACTAAAGTGTTGACTGGCAGGCTATTTGGTGTGTATTCTCTTGTCTGCTTAGAATGTTATTGTCAGTTTAAGGTTTCTTTGAACATATCGGAGGGGAGACATTATACCATGAATTGTACCAGGAATTATATCAGGAATTATGTTTTAATACTTCAAATTCCTCCAAATCCCTTACAAAACAAATCACTTTTGGGGTAGTGGCTACTTTAAGGTAAACAGGGCAGCCATTTTTATACCATCAGCAATGAACAGAAGCAATCTTTCTTTGATGATCAAAAGATGAAATCCTGGAAAATCTCAACAGGTCTGGCAGAATCTTTAAGGGGAAAAAGAGCTGACATTTCAAGTCCAGACGACCCTTTTGTCAATGCTGGGTTCTGGATTCCAATCTAGGGAATCTGAACCTTAAAGTACAACATTACACAAAAGAGGAAATGTTGCATTGATGCAGTATCTGGTACATATGATCTTTGGATGAAGACTCTTGGAAGGTAAAGTGACTTTGCACTTGACTCTTTTGTTGATCTGGGGGGTGGGTGGTGTGGGGAGGGGGGTGGGGGCAGTGGTGGGAGGTGGGAATGGGAAATGGCGGCACATAAAGCGCAAACCAATATGCCGCAAAAGTGTTATGGTTCCCAACACTGAAATTCACCACAAATATTAATCCACTTGAACTGATGGGGCCACAGAGGAATGATGTTTAGATAAAAGTAGTTTTTATGTTGCAATCTTTTGCTGGAGACAGCGTCTTAAGTCTCATTATGGGTTAGCATTCATGGTGAAACACACGGTTCTTATAAAGCTGAAATAAAATAAAAACAGTTTGTGGGGCAATAACACAATAGCTCCATGGAAACCACTAATAATTGGTTTATTTTTCATCAGCTGAGGATGACTAATTCTTCTGGCACCACTTAATATAACTTTAAAAGAAAAAGCAGAAATTTCAAGAATTATCTGTTATGCTGATAGAACAGATACTATTCATTAGGCTAATATAATCTGTTGTAACTTGAGAAAAACACTTGCTGTAAATATTTGGGACAGGTTCACTCCATGCCGCTATAATTGGCAAAGGAACATAATTTGTGAGAGATGTTATTATCAAACTTCATAACTCATAAGGTGCAAATTTCATACTTGGTAGTAATTGATCCTTAAACTCACAAATGTTGCATGTTATGATTTGTCATTTTCAGTTGAGTTTGCCAAAGTGCTTTGCTTCAAAAGTGCAGGTACAAATTGTTGAGATGGTTTAAAAGAAGTGGCACAAAATTTAGAACCGGCAAATGGATTGAGGATAGGAGATAGTTGGCACAAGATTACTTTGTAGTAATTTAGTTGGAGGTTTTGCATAGTATCTTTTATTAAGAAAGAGAAGCTGGACTGGTTGATTCAAGCATCGAATATGGAAAGTATTACAGCAATAAAAATTCATGTCCAGATGCTACCTGACCTGCTGAGTATTTCCAATGTTTTCTGTTTTTATTTTTGATTTCCAGCACCTGCACAGTTCTATTTTTCAATGAGAATTTTACTGTTTTGATAGAACTGCTGATATGTCACTTGCTGGATTCTGATCAGACATAAGAACATATGAATTAGGAGCAGGTGTACGCCATCTGGCCCATCGAGCCTGCTCCATCATTCAATAAGATCATGGCTGACCTTTTCATGGACTCAGCTCCACTTACCCGTCCCATTCACCATAACCTTAATTCCTTTATCATTCAAAAATTTATCTATGCTTGCCTTAAAAACTTCAATAAGGTAGCCTCAAGTGCTTCACTGGCAGAGAATTTCACAGATTCACAATCCTTTGTATGAAGAAGTTTCTCTTCAACTCATCCTAAATCTACTCTCCCTAATTTTAAGGGTATTTTCCCAAGTTTCAGCTTACAAGTGTAAACAACTTCTCTGTTTCTATCTTATCTACTCCCTTCACAATCATATATGTTTCTATAAGAGCTCCCCTCATTCTTCTGAATTCCAATGAATATAGCCCCTGTCCATGCAGTTTCTCCTCATAAGCCAGCTTTTTCAACTCTGGAATCAACATAGTGAATTTCCTTTGCATCCTCTCCAGTGCCTGTTCATCTTTTCTCAAGTAAGGAGACCAAAACTGTACACAGTACTCCAGGTGTGACCTCACCAGCACCTTATACAGCTGCAACATAACCTACTATTTTTAAACTCCATCCCTCTAGCAATGAAAGACAAAATTCCATTTGCTTTCTTAATTACCTGTTGCACATGCAAACCAACTCCTTGAGATTCTTGCACAAGACACCCAGGCCCTCTGCACAGTAGCATGGTGCAATTTTTTACCATTTAAATAATAGTCCATTTTGCTGTTATTTCTACCAAAATGGAATACCTCACATTTACCAACATTGTACTCCATCTGCCAGACCCTCACTCACTCACTTAGACTACCTATATCCCTTTGCAGACTTTCAGCATCCTCTGCACAGTTTGCTCTGCCACTCATCATAGTGTCATCTGCGAATTTTGACACACTACACTTGGTCCCTAACTTCAAATATTTATGTAAATTGTAAACAATTGCAGTCTCAATACTGATCTCCGAGGCACACTGCTAGTCACTGATCGTCAGCCAGAAAAACACTCATTTTTTACCCCCACTCTTTGCTTTGTTAGTTAAGCAATCCTCTATCCATGCTAATACATTACCTCTAACACTGAGCACCTTTATCTTATGTAGCAGTCTTTGGATTGGCACTTTGTCAAATGCTTTCTGGAAATCCAGATATACCACATCCACAGGTTCCCCATTGTAACGTTTTCAAAGAATTTTACCAAATTAATCAAACATAACCTTCCATTCATGAACCCATGCTGCGACTTACCAATGGGACAATTTACAAAGAACAAAGAACAAAGAGCAACACAGCATGGGAAACAGGCCCTCCGGCCCAACGAGCCCGCGCCGCCGTCCTAACGTCTTAGTGACATATCCATGACTTTAGGCTATGCCTATTGTGGAAGATTCCCACATAGGGACCAATATAGGGACAATTTGTTACCCAATCAGCCTAAGAGCACATTTTTGGGACGTGGGAGGAAACCGGAGCACCCGGAGAAAACCTACGCAACCACGGGAAGAACGCGCAAACTCCCACAGACACAGGCCCAAATCCATGTGTCTGCACAGCAACAGTCTCTGAGCTGTCATGTTGCCCATCAGATGGTCCAGTTTAAGCATACACTAACGACTTGAAGCACTAGGCCACTCCTGAAGCAACATCCAAGAGCAGCCCTCGCACGACCTGCCGAATGCATGCACCTTGTTGGTCAACAAGGTGGACCGAATTGCCTGTGGAAACAAATAAGATATTTAAACAGTCCTGCTATATCCCTCTATCTGCAGACCGCTCATGTGGCTGTCCAAGAGACCCTTAAACAACCCTGGTGTGCCTGCTCCCACCACCTTACTTGGCAGTGCATTCCACACCCCCACTACCCTTTGAGTATCTATATCTATTTATATCCAGATGTCTTGCTATTTCTTACTTGATGATAGATTCAAGCATTCTCCCTACTTCAAAAGTTAAGCTAACTGGCCTATAGTTACCTGTCTTTTGTCTACCTCTTTTTTTAAACAGTGGTGTCACATTTGTTTTTTCCAATCTGTAGGAACCATCCCAGAGTCCAATGAATTTTGGTAAATTACCATTAGTGTATTTGTTATTTTGGCCGCCGTCTCTTTTAGTACCCTGGGCTGCATTCCATCAGAACAAGGAGACTTGTCTATCTTTAGCCCCATTAGCTTGCCAAACACTACCTATTTCATGATAATGATCATTTCTAAGTCCTCACCTGGCATAGTCTTCCTGTCATCAATTTTTGGCATGTTATTTGTGTCTTTCACTGTGAAGACCAACAAAAAGTACCTGTTCAATACCTTGGCCGTTTTCTCATTTCCAGCTATTACATACCCCCTTCATATCCCCCTTAGTCACATCAGATGTGACTAAATACATTGATGAAGGAAGAGCAGTAGATGTATGGACTTCAGCAAACCATTTGATAAGGTGCCCCATGCAAGGCTTATTGAGAAAGTGAGGGGCATGGGATGCAAGGGACCATTGCTTTGTTGATCCAGAACTGGCTTGCCCACAGTCGGCAAAGAGTAGTTATAGATGGTTCATATTCTGAATGGAGATCAGTCACCAATGGGGTGCTCCAGGCATCTATTCTGGGACCTTTACTTTTTGTGATTTTTATAAATGCCTGGATGAGGAAGTGGAGAAATGGGTTTGTAAGTTTGCTGATGACACAAAGATTGGAAGTGTTGTGGATAATGTGGCTGAATGCCAAAGTTTGCAGCAAGACATTGATTGGATGCAAGACTGGGCGAAGAAGTGGTAGATGGACTTCAACCCAAGTAAGTGTGAAGTGATTCATTTTGGTAGGTCAAACAGGATGGCAGAATATAATATTAATGGTACGACTCTTGGCAGTGTGGAAGATCAGAAGGATCTTGGGGTCCGAATTCAAAGGACGCTCAAAGCAGCTGTGCAGGTTGAAGCTGTGGTTAAGAAAACATATGGTGTGCTGGCCTTCATCAATCGAGGAATTGAGTTTAGGAGTCAAGAGATAATGTTGCTGTTATATAGGACTCTGGTCAGACCCCACTTGGAATACTGTGCTCAGTTCTGTTCGCCTCATTACAGGAAGGATGTGGAAACCATAGAAAGAGTGCATAGGAGATTTACAAGGATGTGGCCTGGATTGGAGAGTAAATCTTATGAGGATAGGTTGAGTGAACTCAGCCTTTTCTCCTTGGAGAGATGAATGATGAGGGATGACCTGATAGAAGTTTATAAGATGTTGAAAGGTATTGATTGAGTGGCTAGTCAGAGGCGTTTTCCTAGGGCTAAAATTGTTGCCACAAGAGGACACAGGTTTAAGATGCTGAGGAATAGGTACAGAGATACCAGGGTAAGTTTTTCATTCAGAGAGTGTGGGTGCATGAAATGGGTTGCCAGCAACGGTAGTGGAGACAGATTCAATAGGGTCTTCTAGATAAGTACCTGGAACTTAGTAAGATAGAAGGTTATATAGATAAGCCTAGTAATCTCTAAGATAGAGACATGTTCGGTACAACTTTGTGGGCCAAAGGGCCTGTATCGTGCTGTAGTTTTTCAATGTTTCTATCATCTAAAGGACCAATGTTTACTTTAGCCATTATTTTTTGTTTCATATATTTGTAGAAACCTCTTCTGACCTTAATGATTTTGAATGTTGCTTTAGTTAAGCAAAGTTCCAACACATATGTTACTGTTTGTGAGTGAAAAATGGTTTCTAGTGGTGTCCCACAGAGCTCAGTGATGGGTCCCTTGCTATTTGTGGTATATATTAATAATTTGGATTTAAAATGTGGGAGGCATGATTGGGAAACTTGCCAATGACACAAAAAACTATTCATGTATTTGATAGTGAAAAAGATAACTGTGGATTCTTGGATAATATCAGTGGTTTGGTTGAGTGGGCAAAGAAGTGACAAATCTTTTCCATTATGTAAAAGTAGAAGAATTTCTGCTGCCTGAGTGCACAATATTATTCTATATAATGATTTTGTGAAGGGATGTAAATGGATTCTATTTCATCAGTAATCTCACAGGATAGAAATCAAATGAGTCTTGAGCAACAACATGGAATGATTGAATTACATAGGTCTTCATTATCTGTGGGAAGTGTAAGAGCCCTCCAGTATCTCTACATGACTTAACTGTAAGAGGGCAAAGACTAAATAGTTTCTAGATAAGTTTTCTTAACCAACAAGTTTTAAGACTCTGCTGCTTCTTACTGCAATATGTTTTCAATATTTACACAATGTCATCCTGATACTTCAGTACTTCAAAAAACACATAAAAAAATACCAGGATAAAGTGGAAAACAGGTAAGTAGATTAAGGCAGAAGATTGAGTTAAATGGAAAGATTCTTGAGAATCATGCAGAGTAACACAGGCTACTGCTTGCTCCCTCATAGGTTCCATTACATACTGTTCGAGGAAACTATTATGAGAGTAAGCTAACTCAGAATATAAGAACAGACAGCAAATGTTTCTATAAGTATGTAAAATAAAAAAGAGTGGCTAATGTAAACATCAGTCCTTTAGAAGATGAGAAGGGGAATTTAATAATGGGAAACGAGGAAATGGCCAAGTCATTGCACAGGTATTTTGTTTTGATCATCATAGTGGAAGACACAAATAACATGCCAAAAATTGATGACAGGAAGGCTATGGCAGATGAGGATCTAGAAACTATCACTACCACTGAAGAGGTAATGTTGGGCAAGCTAATGGCGTTATAGGCAGACAAGTCTCCTAGCCCTGATGGAATGAATCCCAGTGTTCTAAAAGAGATATCAGGGGAAATAGCAAATGCACTGTGATAATTTACCAAAATTTCCAACTTCAAGTGTGACACCATTATTTAAAAAAACAAGGTAGACAAAAGATGGGTAACTAAAGGCCGGATAGCTTAACTTCTGTTGTGGGGAAAATTCTTGGATCTATCATCAAGGAAGAAATAGTGTGACACCTGGATAGACAGCATGGGTTCATGAAGGGCAGGTCATATTTAACTGATTTACTGGAATTTTTTGAGGACATTATGAGCATGGTGGACAATGAGGGAACACTGGATGTGATGTACCTGGGTTTCCAGAAGGCACAAAGGACTACAATTGTTTACAATTTACATAGATGATTTGGAGGTGGGGACTGTATAGTGTGTCAAAGTTCGCTGCTGATACTAAGATAAGTGGTAGGGCAAAGTGTGTAGAGAACACAAAGTGCAGAGGGATGTAGTCTAAGTGAGTGGGCAAGGGTTGGGCTAATGGAATACAATGTTGATAAATGTAGGTCATCTATTGTGGTAGGAATAACAGCAAAGTGGACTATTGTGTAAATGGTAAAAATTGCAGCATGCTGATATGCAGAGGAACCTGGGTGTCCTTGTTCATGAATCACAAAAATTTGGTTAGTAGGTGCAGAAGGTATTTAAGAAGACAAATGGAATTTTGTCCTACATTGCTAAAAAGATGGAGTTTAAAAACAGGGAGGTTATGTTGCTGCTGCATATGATGCTCGTGAGGCACCTGAAGTACTGTATATAGTTTTAGTTTCCTTACTTAAAGAAGGATGTATTGGTACTGGAGAGGATGCAGAGGAGATTCAACAAGTTCATTCCAGAGTTGAGAAGGTTGATTATGAAGACAGATTAAGTAGACTGGGACTATACTCATAAAAGAATGAGAAGGGATCTTATAGAAGCATATAAAATTATGAAGAAAATAGGTAAGATAGAAGCAGGGAGATTGTTTCCACTGGCAGGTGAAACTAGCACTTGGGGGTATAGCTTCAAAATAAGGGGAAGCACATTTAGGACTAAGTTGAAGAGGAACTTCTTCACCCTAAGGGTTGTGAATCTGTGGAATTCTCTATCCAGTGAAGCAGTTCCCTGGGGCCAGATTTGTCTTTGTTGATCTTTGATCTGGATTATGGGGTCTACCCTTTTCTACAGTAGGCAGTCAAGTGGATAAAGTTGTTAAGAAGGCTTATGGAGTCTTAGCTTTTATTGGTAGGGGGATTGAATTTAGGAGCCGCAGCATCATGTTGCAGCTGTACAAAACTCTAGTGCGGCCGCACTTGGAGTATTGTGTGCAGTTCTGGTCGCCACATTATAAGAAAGATGTGGAGGCATTGGAGAGGGTACAGAGGAGGTTTACTAGGATGTTGCCTGGTATGGAGGGCAGGTCCTATGAAGAGAGGTGAAGGATTTGAGGTTGTTTTCGTTAGAAAGGAGGCGGCTAAGGGGGGATCTTATTGAAGCATATAAGATAATTAGAGGTTTGGATAGGGTGGACAGTGATAGCCTTTTTCCTAGGATGGAGAAAGCTAGCACGAGGGGACACAACTTTAAATTAAGGGGTATGAGTTATAGGACGGATATCAGAGGTAGGTTCTTTACTCAAAGAGTGATTAGGGAGTGGAATGCCCTGCCTGCAGCTGTTGTAGATGCGCCAAGTTTGGTGGCGTTTAAGAGGTTAGTTGATAAGTATATGGATGAGAAGGGAATGGTTTAGTTAGGAGGGGCATTGCTTTTTATTTTGGTCGGCACAACATCGAAGGCCGAAGGGCCTGTTCTGTGCTGTATTGTTCTATGTTCTATGTACTGAGTGTTGTGCTGGCTGCTTCCATTTCACCACTCCTCTTTCTATTTGTTTCTGTGAGCTCAATTTCTCTTTTTTGGGACTTTTCACTCTACACCAAACAAATTTGTTGTTTCCAACCTAACTTAGTTATTGCTCCCATGCTACTGAATGATTAATGCCAAGTTCTCTTAGCCATTATTCATCCTTCCTTGAACAAACTGAGAAAACTTTGCTTCTGCTAATGTCTTTGATCTTGTTAGAAAAAACCATTATGGAGACATTGCCTTGCCATCGTAAGTGACTCTCTCCACATGGTTCCTGATGACAATCATGTCTTACCAACTGATCAATTGATGAAGAAATGACAGATGTAATTTAATGCAGGAAAATACTAGACTGATTAAATGGGAATGTATCTAAAGTGATTGGATTTCTTGGAGTTTTGGTGGCAAACATTTGAATTGCTGTTTAGACTTTTGAATAAGAACATGGATTATAAGCAGCTCCACATGCAATATGGAATTGGGTCTGTGTTTGATAGGTATATTTTAATATAGATAAATATAACATCATGTAAAGATAGGATTAATGCTAAATACATGAACTGTTTACAAAATTACAAATATAAGGCTTTTGATGAAGAGAAACGTGTCTGTGTTATAATGCAACACTGCCTAAAGTTGAAACAATGCCACGAGGCTATAGTAAGCCAGATTGTGAAGAAATGTTGTCAGGATAATCAAATATTCAATTAGAAATATTATACTATAAGCCCTCAGCTAAAATATTGTGTCAAGTTTTGGTGTTTTTGTACAGTGAGTGACATAGTGGAAAAAAAGGCCGCAAAAGTGGTAATTAATTTAAAAAGATTTAATTTCTACTTGAAAAGCTGAGGTCTTTAAATCTGGAAAGAATAAATTCCAAGGAGGTTTAATTGTAAACTGCACAAACATAGAAGTACATTAGATGTTAGGAGGTACCTATGGAACAAATTGGTTCATACAGTGAATGCTGAATTCATTCAAGAATTCAAAAGGAATACAGTGGGCCCTATTTTATCACTTTGATTCTAAATGCTGGGCGGACTTGAAACTGGGAGTGTTTCAGATCTAGACTTTTAGATCCATTCTCAGATGCCCTCATATACACTCTGCCTGAAAAAATATTGGTGATTCTGAATTGCGCTGCAGAAGCCTGTGGGCAGGGTTTTACATGACCAAAACCCTATGGCTCCAATCGGAGCCTTCAACTGTGCATGAGCAGTTTAAAAAATGGTGGAATGCTGCTGTCCTACCATGTCCCACCCAGGCTGGATAATACCTACCCCACAGACATTGCCCCTTTTCCACAATATTACTGACCCCCTTATCCTCCCCACCCTCTTCTGACACTCAGACTAATTGCAGCCTCCTCCCCCCTTCCCCCTCACTGATCACAAGCAGAGTGGCAGCGGACCCCCTCCCCACCCACCCCAATATCCACCGAGCTGAAACAGAGAGCCATTGGACTCTTGGCACTTAGCTCTTTATTAGCTGGAGCTCCCAAATCGGACTTTTGTAGAGCATGTCTGATTCACGCCAAATCTGGATGGACGAATGTGATGGTAAAGAGGGAAGTGCCAGTAAGGTTGGGCATGTGGCCGATTGAGTCAATTTAAATGCATTTAAATGGCAGTTGTGCCAGTTTTAGGTCCTCATCATGGCCATTTTCGGGCCTTGGTAAAGGGGCAACAAGCACTGAGGCAGCACAGATTATGCTACTTGCTTCATGCCTGACTTAATCAAGTTTCCATGCCCAAAAACAGGCAAAATGCAAAGGTAAAATCAGGCCCAGTGTATTTCTAACTAATTGTGGCTGATTTTATAGTATAAAATGAAAAGGAAAAAGGCACACTGAGGAATATATCTCTTAGTTATTATGGTTCCCTGAATCATCTATGATTATCTTGGGTAGGGAAGGGATGTTGTGGATGATTTTTTTCAGTGATCTCCTCTTCTTTAAATTAGTCATGGTTTTTCACTTTCTTGGCTCTTTCAACTTGCATTTCTGTAGTGCCTTTATTGTAGCAAAAATGGCGCAGAGTACTTCACAGGAATGCTGTCAAACCAAATTCAACACAAACATTGTCAAAGAGGTATGGGTGTCAGGCAGCAAATTCAAGGCCATGCTTGAAAAAGATGGGAAGGTTTGAGGAGGAAATTCCAGAGACAAAGATTTAGACAGTTTGAGATAATGCACCAATGGCAGCCCATTGAAAATCAAAGATCTGCAGAAGATCAGAACTGGAAGAATACAGAGATCTCTTGTCAAAAGGAGATAGTGGAGTATTGGAGTGTCAAAGCTGTATAGAGATTTGAACACCAGGATGAGAATTTTAAAATCAAAGCCATGTTGGAACAAGAGCCAATGCAGGATATTAAACATAGGTTACGAAATAGGTAACAGAGTTTCTGATTACTCCAGTTTACCGAAGGTGGAAGGTTTACTAGATGAACATTGAAATAATTGAGTCATGTGGTAACAGAAATGTAGAGAAGAAGTTCAGCAATAGATGAGCTGAGGTAGGATAGACATGGGTAATCCTTCAGAGGTAAGGTAGGTCTCTTGGTGACGGAGAGGGTACTGAGTTGGGAGCTCAACTTGCAATCAAATAAGATCTTGAGATTGCAAATGTTGCAGTTCATCTTAGATAGTGATCGGGAGGGGAATGGAGTAGGTGATTGGGGCTCAGAGATTTTGGAGACCAATGAAATTGTCAGTGTTATCTCGGCATTTACAGCAGTATAGCTCCCTTCCTGAGGCTCAGCCTCTGAAAGTGAATTTCCTATTGATTTAGGGAATTTTAAAGAACACCAGTAACTTTAGGAATTAAATATATAGGGGTCATCTTCCACCCTTGTGACTGTATTTGAATAAAAGGAAGTAATTTGCTAATTTTGTGCTTTGGGTAGAGAGTTTCACCTGCACGTGGTGAAACATCTCAGTGGTGTGAAGTTAGAAAGTTGCTTCCTAATATTTCCCAACTAGCATGATGTACGGTATCCTCTTCACCATGGGCCTTCACTCTATCTCAATTTTTCAGTAAACAGCAAAGTAAGTTAAATAATAAAAAATCTGAATCATATTCAGCTGCAAATGATGCATTTCACTCAGCTGGCTTTTGATGCCACAGACAAAAGTACTGCTTTTGACATTCGCACATGTGAATTGGGTTCATGTTTAGGACAAACCAACAGTCATTGTTCCATATGAGAGCTGAAGAGGAGCCCCACACTTGACCTCTGAAACCCAAATTTGGAATTGATATCTAGAAGCCAAATTTCTGTAGCTAGACACTCCCCCAGCTACTATTATGAAAGCCAAATATTTGCCAAGTGACTTAGTTATAAATATCCTATTACAATGCAAGATTCCACCCCACCAATCTCTGCACACCAGAATCTCTGGTTTAGGGCATATCTAAAATTAATAATATTGGAGGGAGAGAGCCAAATAACTTCTCCTTTGTTACATGCCCTTTACGTGACTTTCAAAGCAAGGGACTCTACTGGTGCAAGGCTGATAAAAGCTGCCCATGCGCCTTGAGTTGTTTTTGTTCAACTTCATGAGCAATATTATAGCAAATGTTCATCTTAGAGTGACATGCCTTTGTGACTGGAACATTCCGTTTACAAATTGCATCCGCATGAAAAAAACAATCCCCTGCAGCTGTGAATTTCCAAAGAGATTTTATTTTTTGGCATACAAATGTTCTCAGTTTGACCCCACGTTCCAAAGAACCACAGAAGTTTACAACACAGAAGAAACCATTGGACCATCATGTCTACATTGGCTTTTTATTTAAAGAAACCCAAAACTAATCAATTGCTCCACACTCTCTCCATGTTTTGCCCTTTCTGTTTATGAAGCTCCTATCCAATTTTCCCTATTGAGAAGCAATGTGTTAAATGACCTGTAAATTATTTAAAGTCTCAGCGATAATTCACCAAACAAATGGACTCTTCCCCTATTCATTCCATCAACATTTTTCACAATTGAAAATCTTCACTAGGTTCTCTGTTCCAGTGAAAACAATCCCAGTATCTCTAGTCTTTCCTCATGACAATAATTTTCTTCCAGTCCCATGCATTATGCTAATCAATCTATATCAATTGTTCCTTATGGATTTAAAGTATTTTTTGATGCTATACTTGGGCTTTCAGGAATTGTATATTTGAACCATTAGGTGTCTCTGTTCATCCACTGTACAAATGTCTTTCTACTTCATTCCTTATAACCTTAATATATTGACAATGCAGTACTCCATCCTTTTGCCCTCTTTCAGGACATTGTTGAGTACTATGTAGTTTCTGTGTGGGCTTTTGTATTATTGGAAGTAAACTATAGATTGCTAGCAACTTTCCCTTCACTGTTCCCTCATTGGAAAAAGAGAGTTAATCTCAGACTTCTTAGTAACTTGCACTCAAAATCTATTTCCTCTCCTCTCTCATTCTTCACCCATCACATTGGGTGGGATTTCCTGGCTGTGCTCGCCTCAAGACTGGAAAATCACATCTGAGGTCAACGGACCTTGGCGTGGTCCGTGTCCCACCAGCTATGATTCACGTGGTGCGTGAGATGGGAAAATTCTGCTCAATACCTTTATAACAATAAATTACTCCATCAAATCTCTGAATCTTGTGTTTCCACGGAATCACTCTCAATCTCCAACTGCCTCTCCCCTCTTTTTCAGCAGCATAAAACCCATCACATTTTTACAATGCTCTGAGTCTAACTCTCCACCATTGGACTCAAAATATTAACTCTATGGTTGTTTCCAGAGATGCTCAGTAAAGTTTTGCAACACCAATTTTAAATCCAACCAATTTATTTGATAGTAAATCCGCGAGCTTTCGACACTATGTTGTGCCTTCGTCAGGCAAATGCAGTGTTCTGACCTGCAGAGGCACTCATATCCACACAGACAGTTACATACTGCTGATTAGAATGCGAATCCTTACATCTAACCTGCTATTCAAGTGTTAAAGTGGCTAACAATGTGTGTGAAGGAAATCCTGAGCATTGGTTAGAGAATTGTGTATTTTCTCCAGACAGCACAGTAAGTGAGGTTTTTTGCTAATCCAGGCAAGTTACGGGGGTTACAGATAGTAACTTGCCTGGATTAGCAAAAAATCTCACTTACTGTGCTGTCTGGAGAAAATACACAATTCTCTAACCAATGCTCAGGATTTCCTTCACACACATTGTTAGCCACTTTAACACTTGAATAGCAGGTTAGATGTAAGGATTCGCATTCTAATCAGCAGTATGTAACTGTCTGTGTGGATATGAGTGCCTCTGCAGATCAGAACACTGCATTTGCCTGACGAAGGCACAACATAGTGTCGAAAGCTCGCAGATTTACTATCAAATAAATTGGTTGGATTTAAAATTGGTGTTGCAAAACTTTACTGAGTTTACCCCAGTCCAACGCCAGCATCTCTACATCCAGAGATGCTGCCAGACCCTCTGAGTTTTTCTGGCAGTTTCTGTTCTTATTTCAGATTTCCAGCACCTGTAGTATTTTGCTTTTATTTGCGAGGGGAAAATCTATTTGATTTTGTCTCATCATTCCACCTGCCCAGATGTATCTGTTCAATGATAGTAGTGGTAGGAGTGTCGATCACATAGTTCTGGTGCATCTGTAATCCTATCTTTGCACTGAGGATACCATATATCATGCTAATTGGAATAAATTCTGAACAGATTCAGGAGTTAAAAACTGGGCATCCATGAGGTGCTAAGCTTGCCAACTGTGATTAAATAAATTCCACGAGGTTTCAACACATGACCTACCCCATGCTCTTGCCATGAGTCATTCAATACATCCAATTTGTGACTCACTGCCTTCCTAAATCAATTGGAAAATGAAAAAAAATTACCCAGTTGGATGATGCTTGAGTCTGGGACCTTAGGCAACCCTATAATGGGGAGGCAAGGGAGGAAAGATAGCCGGCGGTGGGGAGGAGTGGGGTGATACCTCATGCTGATAAGGATGAATGAGGTGGGTCATGTCACCTTGATGTTTGTCTGATGTGGGGTGAGTGACCTGGAGATTTAGTGCATGTGTATGGTGTAGTTGGTCGGGGTGATCCAGACATTTAGTGATAGGTGGGTGATTGCCTTTCTGGGGTCAAGAGTTTTTCTGCAGAGGGTTGTGATATCCTTTTGAGGAGGGGAGTGAGGTGGTATGTTCAGTTTTACTTTGAGATTGGGGTGTCCCTTATAAAGTATGCCCCACCCTAAGGTGTCTGTCTTGTGGTGTCTTTTGGTTCCGCACATTCCTTTCACACTGTGAATCACCCTAACGTCAAAAAAATGTTTTGGGAGAATGGTGCCCACTCTCCTTAAAACAATAACTTCTTCCACAGACCAACTCCTTGTCTACGCAGTGGTAATTGATCAAGACAGGTGCAATCCAAAAATCTGATGAATGAATAGATTTTTAATATCTATTTAAAACTGCATACTGTCATGCAGAATTGTTGACTAAACATTTGTTGTTTGTTCTGTCACCAGCTATTTTCACCTTCTCCTTAAGGTTTCTGTTCATGTTGGATTATGGTTCACTAAACATCCTGCCATACCTTACTCAAGTAGTCATTCTTTCTATGTGACTGAATGTCAAGCATAACTGGAGAAGAACATCCTCGTTGAGCTCAATCCTGCCCTCAGCTACTGCTTTATCGGGGCAAATAGTTCTATCTCTCATTCAAAGACACCAAAACAAATTGTAGCACCTCTGTCATCATTCTACATAGGAACAATAAAGAAACTAAGAACACAAATCAAACCTTAGATGGCTTTTGCTCTGTATGGATGCATTCTAAGGTCTGTAGTGCATTTGTCTACTGAACCATTTGCCTACTGAGCTATTATGGAAGCAAGACATGCACTTTTTGAAAAAAGTAACTTGTCAACAGTCTGATGGAGCAAGCTGTAAAAACAAAGCCACTGGGAACACATTAAGGGATCATTTCAGCAATAGCTTGTTTACAAGTAGACAGCTTGTTCTTAACAAAAATTCAGTTTTGTTGAAATATAAACATTGTCAGCTCTGATCCTAAATAGAATGTTTTCTTCTTGGGCTTACTCTTAAATAGAATGAGGATCTTCTACTTTTTATTGGAAGTGAAATGTTTTCAAGACCAAAGTCTAATCTCTATGTATTTATTTTTGAGGTGTTCCGACCATTGTATAAGATTTTGATCAGTTAATATGCATGTGCACTGTATTAATTATAGATTAGGTAAATTGTTTTCTTTGTGTTTCTAAATGAAGATGTCACAAAGTGAAGGAACAAGTTCTAAATCTATGATACCATGGCTTTGCATTCCAGAGTTGCCATTTTGCTATTTGCTTAAATGCTTTTGTTACACTCTGGCAGTTGATAAAGGGGTTAAATAAATAATTTTATTTTTGGGAGAGAGATTACTGTATAATTTATTAAAGATTGAGTGACGCCATGTACAGAATCCTTCCTGACATTCCATACTGGCATTTGTTTTCGTTTTGCTGCTTCCATCCCCCAGCTTTTCTTGTGTTTGTTAAAAAATAAATCACTTCTTTCTGTGTCGTGTCATTCAGAAAATATGCTCGAGTGGGTGGTCATGGTGGAATGGAGATCGAGTCTTATTCTGTTTAATTTTGAAAATTATTTCATTAAAAGAAAGAAAAATGGAGCGGGGTTGGGTGGGAGAGATTTGCATCACACTCGTCGACTCAAGCAGACACTGCCAAACATGCAGGAAATTAAAAGTGTCGGGTTCCAAAAATATCTAATGATCTGATTTCAAAACGCTTCACAAAAAAAAGTGCATTACTTACTTGGGTCACTAAAGGGACACGTTCCTTGAGTTCTCAGTTTCATCCCTGTTGCTATGGAAAGGTGTTGACCACACCCCTTCTCCATGTAGGGCGCTGGGAAATCTGGCAAAGGGTTGTTGTTTCCAACACTTCTGCTTTATCCCAACAGTCAGTAAGGGGCAGAATTATGAAGCCATAGGAGCTGGTCATAGGAAGGAAAAGGCACAGGAGTTTATCCAATTCAATGATTTTGTATCTTTGTTAGTTTCTTTAAATTGTAAATGAGTTATTCAAGACAATTTTTAAAGAGAGTTTTTAGTTTAGGCTACTCGTAACATGTCCAACCATGGTCAATCACATAATAAGGGTCAGTGATTTGGCACAGAACAATATCTTACATGTGTCTATCATTAGCACATAATGACTCAGTGCCCAATTATTGCAATTTTACATAAATTGTGGAAGCAGTGTTGATTTCCAATCAAATCTGAGAGTTAACACATGTTATGCCTTATAAATGACTTTAAAACAGTAATGGTGTAGTTTCAGAAAATCAAGGATAATATCACCTATGCATTAAGGTAGATCATTATGTTCAAGCGCTTTCGATAGGCAGGGGAGTTGAAAATATTACAGTACTTTACCAAATGTAAGGCCTTTGATCCTCGCGTGGTTGGCAACTTTCCAAATGAAAGAATACGTTGGAAATGTTAATCTGATTTTCCACCATCTGAAAGAAAAATGCAGATTACTCTTCTAGTTGCGATCCTTCTTCAAAAGAGATGGCAGGGAAAGATTCTAAGTATTCACCTGTCTCAGATGTTAAAAGCAAATTACTGCTTTTGCAATTACTGGAATCTGGAACCAAAAGGGGAAATGCTGGAAAATCTCAGCAGATCTGGCAGCATCTGTAATGAGAGAAAAGAGCTGACGCTTCGAGTCCAGAGGGTCAGCTGGACTCGAAACTCTTTTCTCTCCTTACAGATGCTGCCAAATCTGCTGAGGTTTTCCAGCATTTTCTCTTCTGGTTTCTCTCAGATGTTCACTGACTTCTGGGCTTCTAGAACATGAGGTTTCACCAGCTTATTTCATAGTTTTTATTTCTATTTCTGCATTGACAGTCAATCATTCTGCTGTTCTGAAACTTTATTGGATGAGGTTTGCGGAGTAGTGATAATTTTACTAAAGTTAAATACTTTCACTGGTTTGCCAGTAAAGAGATGCCTTATAGTGCTCAGGTAAAGAGCCTCAGCAACATCGAAGCTACAGTGAAAGCATTAGTTAGTGAGTTGCATGTTCACTTGACATTCACTATTTTCAAAATAAATGATCTCCTCAAAAATGATACTCCTCAGTAGCTAAATTAGATATACTGGTCAAAATAAGGTGGTATAACAAATAAAGTTGACTGATAGCAGATATGTGACTGATAGCAAAACCGGAATAAAATCCCCAGACTTCTGGTTCCTCAGCTACAGGGATAACTTCTTCACGCAGAATATAATGCGTACATGGAATGAGCTGCCAGAGAAAGTGGATGAGGCAATTACAATAGCAAAATTAAAAAAAACAATAAATATATGCATGGATAAGAAAGGATTAGAAGGTCTGCTCCATGCTAACCCATGGTATCCTCGTAAAGACCCTGTTTCCATGCTGTATTGCTCTACGACTCTAAGATAGGAGATGAATGACAAGGGAAGTATTTGAAGGCTTCACCCTTCTGTTATCTGTCCATGACCAGACCCATAGGCAAGAGAACAATAACATTTTTGTTTAAAGTAAACAAAGTTTAAGATTCAAAACACTTAATGAAGAAAGTTGCTAGATTCCAATGGAAAAGGAACTTTACAAGGTCAGAAAGATAAAACTATTTACAATATCCATCTGATACTTTAACATTCAGAGTCAGTATGAAGTACATAGGCATTAGCAGGCAAACTATTATGCCACTCTGCACAATAAACACTGGATGCGACCAAAACAGATTCCATAGATTTTTCAAAACCACCCAGACGTCAGTAACACTGAGTCAACCAATTTCACTGAAATTCCATCTCTCTCATGACAGATTCCGATCTATAACTTTGATGGTTTCAATTCTCTTCAAAAGATGCTTCAACTTCAATGACAAGAACAATGGCCCACCTCACAATTTCAATCTTACCTTCTGAGATTCTGTTTCCCTGGATCCCCAAATACTCACTCAAATTCCAAATCACAAACATAATTTCAGCTCTTTGGCTATACAAAACAGAACTCAAAAGGGATAACTTTGCCTCAATAGCCCACAGCACAAAGTCCCATTGGCTGTATTTTTCACTTGGTGTATGGTCCTTGTATTCTTTTTATTGCTTAGAGTATGTTTCTCTGCTCCTCGCTTCCAAACTTTTATTTAATTATAAAATAGAATAGATCTGGAAAAAAGTTATCTGATATAAGACCCGTATTATTCATATGGCCATGGAGATCAGCTTTAAGAGAGGAAGAGTCAATAGGATATCCTCGCTGGATGAGGTTAAGGATGTTCTTAAACATCACTGAACCTCACAGACAAGGTTAGTCTGCTAGAGTCCAAGACAGAGAGCAGGGAAATAAAGATGGCAAGGCTCTATTGTTCACAATGCAAAACACCTGTAATCAGATCAAAGAGACCAAGGGTTTAAATTAATGTAGACAATTGACCTAGTTTTAGTGAGAAGGATGGATCTCCAGGGGAACCCTGACCATGAAAGTGCATTTGAGAATTAAAAGTTAAATGACTGGCAGAGGAAAAAGGAAAGAATCACTTTACGCTACTTTCTAGAGAATGATCTACTTAAGGGATAAAGTAAAGTATAGAGGAAGAGTTTTGATTTTTTTTGTATGTTAAATGGGGGGTTTTTCTGAAGGTACCAATTGAAATAGTGTTTAGTGAATGCTGCTTTTAGTATTTTTTTGTTAAGTAAAAGTCTTAAAACTGGAACTCTTGTTACATCATCCTTTCGGCCTTTGCGGAAAGTTTAAATTTATCTTCTCAAGGGAAGAAAAAGAAAGAAGACAAGAGTTTCAAGAAAGGGAAAGCCTTGAATTGCAAAGACTGGGGGAAGCCAGAAAATTTGAACTGAAAGGAGAAAAGCTTCAGTAACATGAACAGGGAATAGCATGGAGACTTGATGATAGGTCAGATTTAAATTTCACTTTAATTTGGCAATGGATATTCAACAAGTGCCTGAATTCATTGAGGAAGGTGTTGAAATGTAATTTGTCTCATTTGAGAAAACTGCTACAAAGTTATAAGGGCTTGGAGAAACTTGGATGATTTTAATACAGGGTATTTTGGTAGAGGAAAGAATTGGAGATTTATTTAACCCTTTCAAATGAACTGCATAGTCATATAATTAAGATTGCTGTGCTTCATGCGCAAGAGTTATAGAAAAATATTTAGAAAATGAAGAAGAAACAGAATGGAACTTTTGTAGAATTTTCTAGAGAAAACTAAATGGTCAAGATTTACTGTGCAATCCACCACATGTTTCAAGGCAACGGAATCTTCTGGTCCCATCATTGTCAACAGGGTTTCCTATTGAATGCACCCTTCACTGCTAGCAGACTTGTGTCGGTGGGACTGGAAAATCCCATTAGTATGAATGGCCAGAAAGTTCCAGCCTATAAATGATATTTAATAGATGGTCGCTATGGTGACAAATACTGGTGTTGGACCGGGTTGGACAAGGTAAAAGTTCACAAAACACCAGGTTATACTCCAACAGTTTGTCTGAAATCACAAGCTTTTTGAGCGCTGCTCCCTCATTGGGTGAAGCACTTCATCTGATGAAGGAACAGTACTCTGAAAGCTTGTGATTTCAAATAAACCTATTGGGCTATAACCTGGTGTTGTGTGACGTTTCATCTGATAGATGGTAGAGAGTTACGAAGCTTGATATTAATGCAAGAATTTTAAAATAGCATTCCTTTAGGGACAATGAAGACATTTAAGATAAAAGGAGCTGCTGTTATGGCAAATGTTATGAACTATATCACAAACACACAGAGAGCAGAAGCTGGAGAGATAGAAGACTTGATCATGAACTTTAATTACCATGAGGAAAATGAAATGAAAAGATAGGTGTTTCTCAGAATAGTAAAAAACAGTGTGGGAGAGAAGTATAATTCCAGGAGACCAACCTGCAACTTTTGCCATAAAAGATGTCACATACAAAAGCAGATTGCTGGAAGTTAGGTTAGTTGTATCTGTAAACTTGTTCAGTGTTTTTTCAGAAAATTCTACAGCAATGTGTGAAACTTGTGGCAACTTGGAACCATCTAATGCATTTGCAGTGCATATATGTTTTTGTCCAATAAAGGGGCTAGTAAGATAATTATTCCAAGAAATGTGGAGTTGGTTCAATCAAATGGTATCAAAAGATGTGAATTTCTCTCTAGAAAGTTTGCTAACTAAGGTTTGCATTGATGGAAATTGTTCATCTGTTCCATTGTGTAGAATAAATGTAAATGGTGCGCTAGCCAATGGTTCTGTTGTTGTGGGAGAGTATTGTCTAAGTTGTCTATGAATAATATTGACCTTATCACAGAAAAGAATCTATCTGGGGACTCTGTACCTTTCTTCAAAATCCATTGTTAAAGGTGAAGATGTTTCAACGAGATCAATAGATTAAAAAAAATGTACTATTTCAGAAACTGTTGTAAAGAATAACAAATTGAGTTGAGAGCTATCCAAAAAATCAAATGCTCAGACTTGAGATTAATAAGACATTGAAACCTCAGATTGACAATATAAAGTTGAAGACAGTTGGAAATGTATTAAAGTTATCTGAATTAAACCTGTCAAGAAGCAGAAGACAAGCAGCGCCCAAGGCTGATGGAAAAACAAAGGGAGACAGTGCATTAAGTAACTTGGCTCCAACCAATATTGGTATTGTGGAGCTACAGGATGAATTTTAAGTTTTAAAACATAAGTTAAAACTTCAAAATATTGAAATAGTTGATTTTAACATTGCGGCCTCGCAGCAGCAGGGACCCGTGTTCGATTCCCAGCTTGGGTCACTGTGTGGAGTTTGCACATTCTCCCCGTGTCTGTGTGGGTTTCCCCCAGGTGTTCTGGTGCCCTCCCACATTCTGAAAGACGTACTAGTTAGGTGCATTGACCTGAACAGGTGCCGGAATGTAGCAACTAGGGGAATTTCACAGTAACTTCTTTGCAGTGTTAATGTTAGCCTTACTTGTGATTAATAAATTAACTTTAACTTTTTAACTTTTATTAAAGAGGAATTGAACTGAATTCATGCTGAGTGAAATTTAAAATAATCCATAAACTAGTTAGAAAGAAAACAGGATTTTCTGACCTTAATTTGATTATTTATAGCAGGAAAGGAGAACGTTAATCCTGCAGTTAAACTGGAGGAGAATAATTCAGTTGTTTGGCTGCTGATGCTTTCTTTGCCAACCTGGACAATAAAATAATTCTACAACTATGAAAGAGAATAAAGATCCAGAGTTAAATCTGAGCAAAATAGTTCACAGACTGACAACATTTGAGTGATTTATCCAACCTAAGGCATGGAAAAGCTGTAAAACCTAATTGAAATAAGAAAGTGGATTTGCTTTGATGAGCAACAGAAGGTAAAACTACTTGTTGCAAAGTAATCTATCATTCAGCAAAAACTTAGAATTTCAAGAATGAATCTAAACTGGACTTTAAATCCTAATTCTCACGTGAAATTGATTTGTAATGGGTTGATTTTTATCACAATTTAATGGTGAAATGTAGCAACAAGGAAAAAAAATTAGAATAAAGAACAGTACTACACGGGAACAGGCCCTTTGGCTTACCAAGTCTACACTGATCAGGCTGTTCTATCTAGACCAACTGTTGCCTATATCCCTCTATACCCCGCCTGTTCATGTGCTTATCCTGATATGTCTTAAAGGTCGCTAACATATCTGCCTCAGTCACTTCACTCAGCAATGCATTCAAGGCCCTCATTGCCCTGTATGTAAAAAAAACTCCCCCAGCACATCTCTACTGAACCTTCGTCCCCTTACCTTGAACATGTGCCCTCTTGTAATTTTCATTTCTGCCCTGGGAGAAAGCTTCCAATTGTTCACTTATCAATGTCCCTCATAATATTATAAACTCCTATCAGGTCACCCCCTCAGCCTCTGTCTTTCCAGGGAGAACGATCCCAGTTTATTCAATCTCTCCTCATAACTAATACTCTCCACACCAGGCAACATTCTGGTAAACCTTTTTTGTATTCCCTCCAAAGCCAGCACATCTTTCTGGTAGTGTGGTGACCAGAATTGGACACAGTATTCAAAATGTGCTCTAACAAATGTTTTATATAACTGTAACATAATTTGCCAACTTTTATACTCAATGCTTGGCCGATGAAGATAAGCATGCTATATGCTTTCTTCATCACCTTTGCCAGCTGTACTGTCTCTTTTAAGAACTGATGGATCTGTATTCCCAGATCTTCCTGTGTATATATGCTCCTAATGGTTCTGCCATTTATTTTATAACTCCCATCTGAATTGGATCTACCAAAATGCATCACCTCACATTTGTCCAGATTAAATTCCATATGCCATTTCTCCACCCAATTTTCCAGCTTATCTACATCCTGCTGTATTCTCCGACAATCTTCATCACTATCCGCAACTCTAGCAATCTTAGTATCATCCACAAACTTGTTAATCAGACCAGCTATGTTTTCTTCCAAGACATTTATATATATTACAAACAACAGAGGTCCCAGCATTAATCCTGTGGAACATCACTAGTTACAGACCTCCATTTAAAAAAAACACTTCCACCACTACTCTCTGTCTTCTATTGGCAATAGAAAGTCTCACAACACCAGGTTAAAGTCCAACAAGTTTATTTGGTAGCAAAAGCCATGAGCTTCGGAGTGCTGTCCTTTTGTCAGGTGAGTAGGAGTTGTATTCACAAACAGGGCATATGAAGACACAAACTCAATTTACTAAATAATGATTGGAATGTGAGTTTTTACAGGTAATCAAGTCTGAAAAGTACAGACAATGTGAGTGGAGAGAGCGTTAAGCACAGATTAAAGAGATGTGTATTGTCTCCTGACAGGACAATTAGTGAGATTTTGCAAGTCAAGCGAATCATGGGGGTGACAGATAGTGTGACATGAACCCAAGATTGAAGCCGTCCTCATGTGTGCAGAATTTGGCTATCAGTCTCTGCTCAGCAACTCTGCACTGTCATGTGTTGTGAAGGCCACCTTGGAGAATGCTTATCCGAAGATCAGAGGCCAATTGCCCATGACCGTTGAAGTGTTCCTCAACAGGAAGAGAATACTCTTGCCTGGTGATTGTTGAGTGGTGTTCCTTCATCTGTTGTTTGTAGCGTCTGCATGTTCTCCCCAATGTACCATGCCTCGGAGCATTCTTTCCCGCAGCGTATCTGGTAGACAACATTTGCTGAGTTGCAGGAATATGTACCGTGTACGTGGTGCTTGGTGTTCTCATGTGAGATGATAGCATCTGTGTCGATGATCCAGCACATCTTGCAGAGGTTGCTGTGGTAGGGTTATGTGGTGTCGTTGTCACTGTTCTGTAGGCTGGGTAGTTTGCTGTGGACAGTGGTCTGTTTGAGGTTGAGTGGTTGTTTGAAGGCAAGAATGGGAATGTGGGCATGGGCCTTGGCGAGATGTTTGTCTTCATGAATGACATGTTGAAAGCTCTGGAGAAGATGTTGTAGCTTCTCCGTTCTGTGGAAGTACTGGATGGCAAAGGGTACACTGTCCCATGTTTGTCTTTTGAGGAGGTTGGTGTGGTTTTTCAGTGTGGATATTTGTGAATAGAACTGCCACTCACCTGATGAAGGGCAGCGCTCTGAAAGCTAGTGGCTTTTGCTACCAAGTAAACTTGTTGGACTTTAACCTAGTGTTGTGAGATTTCTTACTGTGTTTACCACAGTCTAACACCAGCATCTCCACATCATTCTATTGGCAAGCCAGTTCTGAATCCACCTAACTAGTTCACCCTTAATCCCATGTGATTTAACCTTTTGCACCAATCTACCAGGAGGGACCTTGTCAAATGACTTGTTTGTAGACTTGTTTGTGTAAGTTTGTCTTACTTGTAGTAAGATATTTATAGTGTTATGTTTCTATGGTGATGTTGAAACATCTTTGCTTCAGTGTTATGGTTGTTAAGATTGTTAGTTTTTGGATTGTATCTTTCATTTATGTTAAATTGAGGAAATGAAGGCAGACATGTGACCTGTTCTGGATTCGATCTGAAACATTTGGGGTGGCTTAATTGTTGTAAATTACAAGGGAGTCTTGGACAACTTATTGGGAAGAAGGTGCAAGGTATTTACATGTGGTAAACATTCACCAGAACTTGATATGTGGCAGCCCTGACAGCTGTCTCTATACTACTTCCAGTGGCAGGCCTATTGCTAGCATATACTGGCATCCTCAGAACAAAAATTCTGGCTATTCATTCAAGACTAGTTTTCCTATGGCGAATGTGCTAAGCAAGGAATTTTCCCAAATCTGAGTACCCACTTCAGAAGTAAAAATCAAGGATAAACAGTCCATCCACCATCAGCACAGCTGTTCTAAAAAATCTAAAATATTTGACCACATGATGACTGGTCATTGGTATGCAGTGGAAAACAATCATCTCTCATGTTCAAAAACATTAACTACAAAAGAAGCAGATATGGGTCCTTTTCACGTCTCTTATTTGGCTTGTCACCTACTAATCCTGGAGTTGAAAAGCCTGAGGCCTGTGATTTTTCTTTTGGGTTGTTTATGCAATGTCTTGGAGCTTAATCCACAATTCCTAGGGATCCCAACTAAAGTTACTAGTTCCATGTCCAGTTAGGCATAGCTGCTTAAAAATAAGTTGGCTCTTTCCAGAGGATTTCCTGGGCGTTGGCACCTAGTTTGAACATTAATGGGATGTTTGGAGACTAAGTGAAATTGTTCCCTGTGCCAATCCTTTAGGCTGTTCATGTGATGCCCCAGAGCCCTAAAGAGCTTCCCACATCTCTGTAATCTTCATAAACTCTGATAACCAGTTACATTTGTTTTAGCCTTTGACTTGCAGATCTCATGAAGTTTTAAAACTGATGACTATTTTTTGTTGTTTGTCTTTCTGACCAATCTTTAGTAATTGTGTTGTGCTGATGGCAGTGCCATGCTTTGTACATTAGGCAGATGTGATGGTCAGTGTTGTACTTGAGTATTACATCAGGCTGGATTTTACATGTGCTTGCAAAGCATGTTTTCATGGGGGCTGGGGACACAGAAAATAGCTTGGGTTGCTAACCTATCACCTTTGCATCAGTCTGTAGCACGTGGGCACTGAAATCAACAATCCACCATATATAAATAAATGATTATAGGTATATTACGCATATTAGCAAGCCCATTACTTGGATAATACGCTGCCCATGTCATGGTAGGGCAGACAGGTGAGAGTAGCAGACTATTTTGTATGGCTTATGTGATAAAAAGCAAGAAGAAGGCACCTCATTCCAGGGGTATCCTCTGTGTATTGAAGACAACCCCATGAGGTATCCCCTCCCCCTGCCCATTTCCTACATTGGATTATTTGCGTATGTCATGTTTGTGACCCCCAGCTTTGATCTTTCCTATAACTTGAAACATCTTCTCTGTTTACCTTAAACTTTTCAGTACCAGCTCATTGCTCAGCCTTGTATAGTCTAAAGAAACAATTGCAAACTTATTCAGCCTTTCTTGACAACTCTATCCTTTCAATTTTTGCATCATCCTTGTAAAACATTTTTCATTTTTCCCATGACTCTACGTCCTTTTATAATGGAGAACCAGAACTATGCAGTACTCTTTCAAGTGCAGTCATTCCTCTGATTCTCAATTCTCGCCCTCTATCAGTGAACCTCTGCTTGATTTGTCTTTTTTATGATGCTGAATTACTCGTCTTAGTAATCTGTGTATCTGTATCCCTAGATTTCTCTGCTCCAATGCTTCTATTGCCCAATTAGATTCTTATTATCCAAGCAATACATGGTCACCTTATTTGTCCTACCTAAATTTAATACCTCATACTAATCTGTATTGAAGTTAAATTCCCATTCTGCAAATTTTCAGTCTCCTACTAGTTTATTCCTTCAGCCCATTTTGCAAATGTAAATCTATGAGAGTTGTGCAGTTAACTCATTCCCAGTACCTAGGCTGCAATCTAAAAGTACCTAAAGATTCCAGGTGGTGGTGCACTGTATTCTCTATTGCCAACTTTTCACCCAACTTGTGGCACCATAAATAGTAACCCTACTTGATGAACCAGAGTTTTTACTAGCTATGTTAAGACCTATGTTGGTGGCACTTATTCAACCAATACATGGATTGCATGCAACTAGTTACAAACTGAAACTTTACTGAGCCTTGCTAGACACCAACAGTAACAAATCCCAGTAAGTTTACTCTTGGATTGCATTATGCATAAGAAACTTCTGCATGAGGAAGCAGAGTCACTAGATTGACAATATTAAGGCAGCTATTCTATACGTACAGATAAAATGCTCAGAAGAATAAAATAATCTCATTCCAAGTTATTCTTGGACGATGGGTGGCATAGTAGTATAGTGGTTAGCACTGCTGCTTTACAGTGTCAGAGACCTCGGTTCGATTCCTGGCCTGGGTCACTGTGTGGAGTTCACACTTTCTCCCCATGTCTGCATGGGTTTCTTCGGGGTGCTCCATTTTCCTCCCACATTCTGAAAGACATGCTGGTTACATGCATTGACCTGAACAGGTGCCAGACTGTGGCGACTACGGCAATTTCACAGTAATTTTGTTGCAGTGTTAATGTAAGCCTTACTCGTGACTAATAAATAAACTTTTTTTTAACTTTAATACTCTCTCAAACCTCTTGTAGCTTTGCATATCATTAATTATTTATAGCCAAAGGGTCAAACAGGAGAAGTGCAATTGCTCAGTATATCTGCCTGCGAGGAGATGCACAAGGAAAGCACAGGATGATGAGCCCTAAACGGAGAGTTTTCACCTAGTGATTTATTTGTTCAGCACGAGTGAGATTGGATTGTGTTCTGTAACAATGTATTCAGTGTAAAACACTGGGCATACATCAATGTTAACAGATGGTCAAGCTATGCTTTTATATTATGGCACAGTCATTAGCACTGCTGCCTCATAATGCCAGGGACCCGGGTTCAAATCACAGCTTGGGTCTTGTCTGTGTGAGTGTGCATGTTCTCCCCATGTCTGCATGTATTTCCTCCAGATGCTCTGGCTTCCTCCCACAGTGCAAAAGATGTGCTGGTTAGGCGCATCGGCCAAGCTAAATTCTTCCTCAGTGTACCTTAATAGATACCAGATTGTGGCAACTAGAGAATTTTCACAGTATCTTCATTGCAATATTAATGTAAGCCTTACTTGTGACACTAATAAACAAACTTTAAATTTAATAATAAATGGCAATATTCCAAATAAACCTATTGGACTTTAGCCTATTGTGAGACTTCTTTCTCTGTAACTGTATTGACAAGCTTGAATTGCAGTCATAGGAACAAGAGAGAGTCATTCAACTCTTGAACTTGTTTCACCATTTAATGTGATCATGACTAAGCTGTATCTCAGCTTCATTTATCCGCACTTGCCTGAGATCTCTTGATACCTTTACCCAAGTATATATCAATCTCATCTCAAAAGTTTCAATTCTCCTTGCTGTGTAAAACATCCAGCAAAATCAATTTATTGCCATGGCCTATTTTCCACTGCATTACAAATGCAAACAAATTTTGTAAAAAATCAGGAAAAATGTAGAAGAGAGTTATAGGATAAAAGGTAAAACTATACGGAGCATGGAGACGCAGAGAGACTTGGGGTGCAGGTTCACAAGTCTCTGAAGGTGTCTTCACAGGTGGAGAAGGTGATAAAGAAGGCGTATAGTATGTTAGCTTTCATAGAAAAGGGTATAGAATACAAGAGTAGGAGTTTGATGTTGCAGTTGTATAGAACGTTGGTTAGGCCTCACTTGGAATACTGCGTCCAGTTCTGGTCGCCGTACTATCGGAAGGATGTGGAGTCCTTGGAGAGAGTGCAGAGGAGGTTTACCAGGATGCTGCCTGGTATGGAAGGACTGTCTTATGAGGAACGATTAGATAGACTGGGGTTGTTTTCCCTTGAAAGACGTCGGCTTAGAGGGGATCTCATAGAGGTGTATAAGATTATAAGGGGTATAGATAGAGTAAATGGAGGTAAACTTTTTCCACCTTCAGAAATGGATAGGACGAGGGGTCATGGCCATAGGGTGAGGGGGGCTATGTATAAGACGAATATTAGAGGGCAGTTTTTCACACAAAGGGTAGTGGGGGTGTGGAATGCACTGCCGAGTAAGGTGGTGGGAGCAGGCACGCTGGGGCTGTTTAAGGGTCTCTTGGACAGCCACATGAGCGGTATGCAGATAGAGGGATATAGTAGGACTGTTTAACTACGGCTTTTTTTCCACAGGTAATTCGGTCCATACTTGACCAACATTGAGCATGCATTCGGTAGGTGGTGCGAGTACAGCTCTTGGATGTTGATTCATGGGTTGCCTGGTACTTCATGTCGTAAATGAGTGCTTTATGTGGACCATCTGAAGGGCACCATGACAGCTCAGAGACCATCGATGTGGCTGTGCAGACACTTGGAATTGGGCCGGTGTCTGCGGGAGTTTGCGCGTTCTCCCCGTGGTTGCGTGGGTTTTCTCCGGGCACTCCGGTTTCCTCCCACAACCCAAAAATTCGCTCTTAGGCTGATTGGGAAACACATTGTCCCTATAGTGAGAGTCTTCCATATTAGGAATAACCTAAATCTATAATAGGATAATGGAATTGCTACTATATAGTTATGACGGCGGCGCGGGCTTGTTGGGCCGAAGGGCCTGTTTCCCGTGCTGTGTTGCTCTTGCTCTTAAAAGGAGCACTTCGAAAGGCAATGTAGTGCTAATCTTTTAAAACAGACCTGATTTACTCAATGTTTGTTATAACTAAGAGTGGATTGTCAAAGTGGTGATTTTTTTTGAAAAAAGAGACACACTAAGATGATCATTTATTTTTCACCTTCTTTTAGCTGTGATATTTAATGATATTTAATGTTTGTTCATAAACTGTTAAAGGCCAAGCTGCAGAATCACACAGCCTAATTTGGATTCAAATTCTGGGGGGGGAGGGTGGGGGCAGAAACATACACATTGTTTTATCGATGTCCAACAAATTTATTTGGTATCATGAGCTTTCGGAGCACTGATCCTTCATCTGATGAAGGAGCAGCATTCCGAAAGCTCATGATACCAAATAAATCTGTTGGACTTTAATCTAGTGTTATGAGACTTCTTACCCCAGTCCAATCTCCACATCGTGCTTTATTAACCCGACTAGGGAACAACATGGTTCCAGATAATTTTGTCAATTTGTCAATTATTTCAGAAAATATAAATGAGTGAATACTTGATGTTCTCACTCACAATAACCAGGAAGAGATTTGAGCAAAGCTGTTTTTGTCCAGATTTCCAAAATCCTTTGACCAAGCTGCAACATATTACAAATTGTAAATTAAAATGTATTGCTGGGACTTCTTTGGAGGGTGAAAGGTGAAACTTTGATGGAAGTTTAATGGAACGACCAGTGAAATGGCTAAAACGGCTATTTATGCTATTTCTGTGAAAGATTTACCAAAGCCATGACAGAAGATTGGGAGTACTTCTACGGAAATTCAGGCCATAGTTATTATTTGTAGAACATTATTAAACACAATATTAAAGCAATATTGACATTAAGGAATTCAAGCTGACTAGGTTACATCATATTTTGGCAAGTAGCAAGAAGCTTCACCGCAAGATAATGAAAATAATATAAATAGGAGTTACGAGAAAGGATTTGGCTGTTCAAAGCATCTTGCAGCAACTGCCAGTGATTTAATGTTCCTGTTGTTCTCACATTGAAAATGAAAAAAGGCAATGGAAATGTGTTGAGTGGGACAGTACATTGTAGAATATCTTTGTTTCTCTGATGTGGCCTTGAATCTCTGGATTGATGCAATGCAGTTTTCTCTTTCTGTTCGTAGTTTCGGCCCAGTTTTCTGGTGAATGTAGAGTGCAAAACAAAAATGTGACTGTTTAGGGTGATGTGACGATCCAGCACTGCTCATGGAGAGTCGTGAACACAGGAATTGCATCACAGTAAACTAATGGAATGGAAAATCATAAGCTGCCCGCCAGTTATGTGCTCCCTCCTGGAAGTGTCAGATTACAGAATGTGTTTAATTTAGTTCCTGTCCTTAAATGACCAGATTTTTGATGCATTTTAAGCAATACAAGTCCTATAATAAAAGCCACCCACCTTATATAGCCACTTCCTTCTGTTGTACAAACGCTCTATAGAGATTTCATTGCTGTGGACTGGACTGGAATGTATTGGGACGATTTGATGCTCAAATATTTTGGCTTACAGAGTAACATCTTGATTGTATTAACTATCATTGAAATAAAATGTCAATGACTCTACTTAAAGTAAACAACCTGACAAACACAAAGATCTATTTTTTTCTAATGACTCCCATTAGAATAAGGTTATATTTAACATGAATTATGTAAAGAGATTGACTTCTCTGAATAATTGAGGTCTGTATGCAACACATACTTTCTCTCAGAATTAAGGTTTATTGCTGAAAAATAAAATGCTTAAACTGTCACAAGTTTATCCTGTCAGCATCAATTCAGATTGGAATACGTTTTTTAATGTGGTCTCCATCTCCCCACTCCCATTTAGTTTGCAAGGATATTATCCTCTGTAGTTGGTTCAGCTACAGACTTGTCTGCATGAACTATTTCCATCACTGTCTTTCTCAACAATAAAATTTATTTTTAATTTAATCTTAAACAGGGTAATATGACATGCCAAATCACTCTTCATCTATTCCCCCCCGCAAATACGTAAGAAGCAGTCATACTGGATGCCTCACTGTGCTTTCAATCATGTAGCTAATCTGAAAGGTTAAGAGATATAGTCATTATAGTGAAAAATAATTGTGATTTAGAGAGGGGTCGAATAATCTATATCAATAGTAGAGGCTTTTATATAATTTATGGATTGACTTTTACTCTCATGCAGTGATGGAAAGTGGTTAGTTATTGGTTTTGACTTCAATTCCCCACAAAGTGATCTTTAACTGTGTCATTGTGTGGGAGAATAAATTAAGGTGGTTGGAATTGCTCCAGGGAGCACTCTCCTACATTGCCAGGGTAAGATTTATACTGGAATTTGAAACCTAGGCCCAGGAAGAAATCACTGGCCCAAATGTTCTGCTCAGCCTCAGAACTGCTTTGTCCTTTGCTTATCTGACAGAAAAATACCCACTTGGACACAATTTGTTTGGCCAAACATCTGTTCTTCCATCTATTGATAGAACAAGAGAATCAGCTCAGAAACTGTACCATTTTACAGCCTGGCTGTGATATTCTGGTTAAGTGTTTAAAAGGTCCCAAAGCTTTTCTGGTGTATTAGGGAATGAATGTATAAATGAATGAGTGAAGTATGTATATAGGGTGGCAAGTGGATAGCTGGTTTGGGGACAATCAAGTTCGACGGGGCAGGTGTGGTTGGGGCTAGTCAGGATGGGCTGTGGGGAATGGTTAGGTGATGGGGGCTAAAGTCAGGTTGGAAGGGTTGGTGGAACCGAGATCAGGGTGAGTTGGGGTGGGGCTCATCAGTGTAAGTGATTGGGGAGGTCAGTTGTACACTTACTCAAGAGTTATACTAGGATTTCTTTGGCCTCATTCCCTGGTGACAATATTTCCTTCAATAGCAAACAAAAAATGTTTAAAAAAATGCTTTAATAGTGATTTATCAGTTTGACTCTGTAATTTATCCCATTCATATATCTCTACTGTGTCTGCAGCTGAGAGATAGGTGAATTACCTATCTTCAAATCCCAACTCCTGGACCTCACTGCCTCCCCTTCTATTTCCTTTTTCTCTGACTGGGCCTCCATTCAGGAATGAGCACATGAATTCCATAGCACTAAGTGTTGGCAAACCAAATCCCAAATCATCTATACTATCAAAAAATGGTTCATTCTTGTAGAGGGAAAACCTTCTGATAAAAGTTGCTAAGTTGCATAAGCTCAAATGTATGGACATATATCCCAAACATATACTAATGACTGGAGAAATTAGTGCTCTTCCATTGTGACACACAGTTTCTACAAGACACAAGCTAAAAAGAATGGGAAATTTATAGCTAGCTGGCTATTGAAAAGCTGAAACTAAGATGCAGATTGTGTTTTGTTTGTTTTGTGGTGGGGCGGGGGCAGTGTTGGTGGGCATTTCATAGGCAAATGTTCCTCTTTGGTGTTTAGCTACCTGACCAATTTTCTTCAATTTTCACTCTGCCCAAATATTAGTTATAATTCCATTGTAAAAGAAATTGTAAAAGAAGGTTTTGTGAAGGGCAGGTCATGTCTCATGAGCTTGATTAAGTTTTTCAAGGAAGTGATGAAGATGATTGATGAGGGTAGAGCAGTGGATGTTGTCTACGTGAACTTCAGTAAACCGTTTGACAAGGTCCCTCATGGCAGACTGGTGCAGAAGGTGAAGTCGCATGGGATCAGAGGTGTGCTGACAAGGTGGATACAAAACTGGCTTGGTCAAAGAAGTCAGAGGTTGGCAATGGAAGGGTATCTTTCTGAATGGACGACTATGACAAGTGGTATTCCTCAGGGATCAGTCCTGAGACCTTTGCTGTTTGTAATATATATAAATGATTTAGAGGAAAATGAAATGGATTGATTAGTAAGTTTGCGGACAACACAAAGGTTGGTGGATTTGCAGATAGCGATGAGGACCATCAAAGATACAACAGATATAGATCAGTTGGACACCTGGGTGGAGAGATGGCAGATGGAGTTTAATCCAGATAAATGTGAGGTCTAATACAGATAGGAAATATACAGTAAATGGCAGAACGCTTAAGAGTTTTGATAGGGAAAGGGATCTGGGTGTACAGGTATACAGGTCACTGAAAGTGGCAATGTAGGTGGTGAAGATAGTGAAGAAGGCATACAGCATACTTGCCTTCATTGGCTGGAGTATTGAGTTTAAACATTGACAAGTCATGTTGATGCTTTATAGAACCTTAGTGATGCTGCACTTGGAATATAGTGTTGCCACACTCCAGAAGGATGTGGAGGCTTTGAAAAGGGTACAGTAAAGATTTACCAGGATGTTGCCTGTATGGAGGGCATTAGCTATGAGGAGAAGTTGGAGAAACTTGGTTTGTTCTCCCTGGACTGACGAGGCTGAGGGGAGACCTAATAGAAGTCTACAAGATTATGAGAGACATGAACAGAGTGTATAGTCAGAAACTTTTTCTCAGAGTGGGAGACTCTTGGGGGCATAGGTTTAAGGTGCAAGGGGCAAGTTTTAAAAGAGATGTACGAGGCAAATTTTTTTACAGAGAGTGGTGAGTGCCTGGAACTCATTGCCGGGGGAGGTAGTGGAAGCAGATATGGTAGTGGTTTTTAAGGGGTGTCTTGAGAAGTACATGAATGGGATGGGAATAGAAGGATATGGTCCCTGAGAGTGTAAGGGGTTTTAGTTAAGTCAGGCAGCATGGTTGGTGCAGGCTTGGAGGGCCAAATGGCCTGTTCGTGTGCTGTAATTTTCTTTGTTCTTTGAAAGAAATCTTCTCTGTATATGAATATTTAGTAAGTGTACCATTTTTCACATATCCAGAGGAAAAAAAATCTTCAACAAAAGCTACAAGGGTACGGTTAAATGGAAAAAACAGCTTTTCAAAATGTTAATATTTTCCACGATTATCATCGTCCAGATTTTCTTTTGACCTTTTTTTCATTTCCAACACAAGCAAACTCTTGACTGGAACTGAGCCTCACATTCAGTCTACAAATGTTTCTTAAATAGATTATTTATTTTGCTGGTGATCCTTTATACTTGTCAGTGTGAAACACTGTAGGATCTTTCAACACATTTGGCCCATCAAACTTTGTTAATAATCTATCCAATCCACTTGTTTCTTCATTGTCCTATTTTGAAGTGTACCCAGTTCCTATTGAAATGAAATGCTTGAGCTTGATCTTGATGCATGCTACCACGCATACTGTGTATAAATGCTCAATACACTCACATGAGGGATGTGTACACTCCAAATATGTACACTACTTAAACACTTCATGGAAATTTTCACGTTAATGCTATAAAGACACACTTGTATTAAATAACATTTTTAATTCATTGGCTGGAATCAGCAATTGGACTTTCAGGATCATTTTTTAAAACAATTTAAAATGATTCCAACCTCCACATGATGGCCAACTAATTTACATTGCTATATATTTCATATTCTAATCCTGTGGAGTGGAAATTGTCTTTTAAAAGAGAATGACAACCCTCCGCTGACCCCATCTCTGGGTATTTGATAGGAATCTTGATACAATTACTTAGGCATATTGTAAGGGGCAATTAGAACAGCATGGTTAGAAATTTGTGCTGATTGGAGAAAAATTGGAAGTGGTGCATCCCAAGAGTTAGAGAAAATTTAAACTGGCTCACAGGGATCATAATATTGAAATTTGCTGGCAATACATGCTTCATCTTGGAATCAGGGTCCAGATAGGGTTTCTTTAGAGTTTGTCAGTTACTTTAAGAATGCTACCATAAATCATAATTTGTAAAAAAAATTCTTGTTTATTTATTGATCCATATATATACACCTCAAATTTACACGAGGTTATACTTACGCTTCCCATTAGATCTGTTTCTTAGTCGTGAGAACTGGATGAATTCTTTCATCAGTACCATCGGTGTCCTTAATGTTAACCCTTTATTCTAGAACCTCCCACATCCCCAATTCTTAATTCCAACTCTATACATCCTTCTACACCTTCCCCCAAAGTCTCAGACTTCAGAGTTAGTCAAGTTTCGCACTTTGACCAATCTCCCTCTCCTGGTTCTGATATTGTTTTGAGGTTCAGGAGGAACTCTCCCCTCATTTGATCAGAATGTCTTCCTTCTGGATAGTGGTTGTAGAGTTTTTACTTGTTTCTGCTTCCTTGTCTTTATCCAGATGTACACAGTAGGTCTGAGGTTCCATTAGTTTCTTTCCAAAGGCTCTTCAGTTTCTCCTGATATTGCTCTGCTGTGTCTCAATTTGAAACAATCTCAGTTGTGGAGCTTCCTATTACAATACTCTCTTTCTATTGATCTTGTATCCACAATCTCTCCCTGGGCTGTACCACTCTTGTGGTATGCCTGAAATTGAAATTAGGAGCTTAATTGTCACTTTGTTGCTCCTTACGCTTTCTAATTTTCTTTTGATTATCTGACGTAATGTTAGGTTGCAGTGTTTGTTGTAGAGTTGGAAGCCATGTTCACAGCCATCTTCCTATCAATAGTTCTGAGAAGGCAAGAATCATTTTTTTAAATGCTGAACTTCTGTGGCTAAGTTATTATCATGTTTATCAACATTTCCTTGATTTTTTTGAACACCTTTCTGCTTTCTGTTCAACTGAGGATATCTGGGAGTCACATGCATGAAACTATTCTAATGTGCGAGGTTGTGGAGCAACCTGTTGGCAAACTGAGGATTGTTGTCTGACACCACAAAGTTTCTTCTCAGTGATGTAATGAAAGCCTCTATTGAACAATACATTCTACTCCAAACCATTTGGAGTAGTAATCAATGATGATTATGAAAACTTTGCCTTTGAACTCAAATAAATCCATTCCTAAGTAACTCTGTGGGCTTGTAGGAAAGGTCTATGTTTCAAATGGTGTGCTTGGCTACTGGCTATGCAACTTGTACATAAGACAATTTGTGATCAACTCTTCAATGGAGTGACTGATGCCAAGCCACCAAACTAATGTTGGGTTCTTGTTCTGCATTTCACTATTCTCGAGTGATTTTGATGGATCATTCTTAGAACATTGAATCAAGTGTTTTAGGGATAACTAATCTGTTGTTAAAAGCTATGAAAAGAATCAGTGATTGGGAGATGTTTTCTCTGTTTGAAGTTTTGGTACATTACTGGATTATTTGCAGTATACTCTACGCAATATTATATTCAATTGGATGCGTTTGCCATTCGGCTGTTGTGTTTGTTTCATTTCTTGTAATCTCTTCTCAACATCTTGAAAGTGTTTGGAGATGAGTAAGGTTATGTTTCTACTTCCTCAATAAAATTTAAGTCTTCCAGCTTGATTCTTTCCCCTGGCACTCTTGATAATGTATCTACTGTTGTTTGGCATGGTACTTCCCTTGAATTACTCTGTAATTGAATCTCAGTCTAAAATGTTGAATTCTAGATGTCATTTTTGCAATTTCCTCTGGGTCAATATTTTTGATTAGTTTCAGTTTTAAATCTTAATTTTGTGACATAATTGAGAACCTCTCACAGGCCCATATAGATAATAATGCTTCTTTCTTAATGGTTTTATACTTTGTTTCTATGCGAGATCATTATCTGTAATAAACAGATCTCTCTTGTCCATTTTTTGAACTTGAAACACCACTGCGCCCAAACCTGTAAATGATACAACTGCTGCAACAATTGTTGGCAACTCTGGATTTTACTAGTTGATGAATTTAGAAGATTTTTGATTTTGTCAAAAGTGTTTTGCTAGTCTATGTTCCAGCACCACTGTTGACCTTGTCTCAACAGCTGTAATAACAGCTTTTCTGCCAAATTTGGCAAGAACTTGCCCACTTGAATGATCATTTCAATGAATCTTTGTAATTTTATAGTGTTTTTAGACTGTAGGTGCTCTCTAATGACCTTGATTTTTTGCAGTTCATCTGTAATTTCTAAAGTTTGCACAAGGTGGCCTAAGGATTTTATCATAGGCTTTGGAAATGCACATTTTTTGTTTGATGACAAACTTCTTGTAGGATTTTGAGGACTGTTCTTTCATGATTCTCATGTCTTCCTTTGATGAACCAACATGAGAATGTTGTCCATAGGTATATTAAACCTTCCATGTCTTCATCATTATTTAGAATATCTTAGACGCAGAAGTAATTCTAAATGATAACCTGTTAAAATAATAATTAAATCATTTGATTAAAATAGTTAATAATTTGGATTCTTTGTCTAGAGATAACTGCCAAAAGCCACTATTAACATTAAATTTTGTGAGGAAGATGCTTTTTTCTAAGTCAGTGAAACTTTTTTTCCACTAATGCTATCAGGTGGATCATTCATTCTACTTGTCTACAAGTCCAGAGATTCTAATTGAATTATTAGACTTTAGTACTGTGACCATTCCAGAACACTACTTTATTAGTTTTGGTTAGTCAAGAGATGAACCCTTATCATGACATGTGTCCAATCCTATTCTTGACTTTGTCACACAGTGAATGAGGAACCTTCCTTGCTGTAAAGAGACATATAAATGTAACACCTGACCTTAGATGATATTCTGTTTTCAGCTTTCCTAAGTCTGAAGATAAGGATGAAAATTTATTCCTGAACAGCTTGTCAGCAGTTTCATTAATTTGTGAAGAACCTCAGTTGCAAACTTGTTCTTCTGCTGGGTAATGATGACTCAAGTCTCTTTATCACATACGGGAGTTCCACAATTTCTTAACCCATGTAACTTGATCTTGCCAAGTGTTGACCTATTACTTTTAGTGCAGACCCCTCTTGGATTTTACAATGGCTAGAGGATGAATGTACAAAGAACAAAGAACAAAACAGCACGGGAAACAGGCCCTTCGGCCCAATGAGCCCGCGCCGCCACCCTGATGTTCCCACCTCTACCCGTCATTCCGGTCTATGTTTATAGATCTATGGATTAAAAACCAAATTTGAGACAATTTAGGGAGAATTTGTTTTGCCAATTAGCCTAAGAGCACATCTTTGGGATGTGGGAGGAAACCGGAGCACCCGGAGAAAACCCACGCAAGCACGGGGAGAATGCGCAAACTCCCACAGACACAGGCCCAAATCCATGTATCTGCACAGCACAGCGATAGTCACTGAGCTGTCGTGTTGCCCATCAGGTGGTCCAGGTCAAGCGTACACTAACGACGTGAAGCACTAGGATACTCTCGAAAAAGATCCAAGAGCAGCCCTCTCACGACCCATCGCGTGTATGCCCCTTGTTAGACAACAAGGTGGACCAAAGCACCTGTAGGATAAAAACAAGTACATCAATATCATCATCTATTTACACACTTCCCAGGGACTCCCAAGGCTCATGATCCCTATTTTAAATCAGTTTTCTATACCCCTCCATTCCCATTCTGTTCATGTGCCCATCTAAGTATTTCTTAAATAACTCCAGAGTACCTGCCTCCACCACTTTACTTGACAGTGCATTCCATACCCCACCACCCTCTGTGTGGAAAAAACTCCCTTTAGCATCCAAATTATACCTTACCCCCCTCACCCTAAGCCCGTGACCCCTTGTGCTATTAGAGTCCATCCTAGGAAAAAGCTTAACCCTGTTTACTCTATCTATCCCCTTCAAAATCTTGTACATCTCTATCAGATCTCCTCTAAGTCTATGTCTTTCTAAGGAAAACAGTCCCAATTTGCCTAATCTCTCCTTGTAACTCAGACCTTCTATACCAGGCAGCATCCTGGTAAACCTCCTCTGCACTCTCTCCAGAGTCTCCACGTCCTTCCGGTAGTAAGGCGACCAGAACTGGACGCAGTATTCCAAATGAGGTCTAACCAACGTTTTATACAACTGCAACATTAAAGGCCAGCTCTTGTACTCTATACCCCTTCCTATAAAGGCTAGCATACTATATGCTTTCTTCACAACCTTCTCCACTTGCTCTGCCACCTTCAGAGACTTGTTCACCTGCACCCCCAGGTCCCTCTGTGTTTCTGTACTCTTAATAGGTCTACCCTTCATCATATACCTCCCCCCTACATTCTTTCTCACACTACAATGTAATGTAATATTTTCAAGCCATTGAACTTCATCAGATAATACTGAAACACTTACTCCAGTATCTAGGTTGAATTTTGTGGGAAGATCATCAACTTACTTCTAATTTAACGCTCTAATAATTATACTCTGTTTCATTAACTTCTAAGAAGGTTATCTGTTTCTTCTGTGGCACTTCCACTTCTTAGATTTTAATTGGTTTCATCGTTAGCCCTTTTTCCTGTGAATTATAGAACCTTGGATCTGCAAATTATTTCAAAATATTTGAAACTTGTACTATTGAGGCACTGAGCTCCTCCTGCTGGGCATTCTTCCTGCTTGACTCTCTGCCACACTTAAAGCATCTCAAGCATCTCGAGAGAGCCATTGGTGCAATTTTTCCAGAGTTCACAGATTTTTACATCACTGTGCTTTCTCTTTTAGTCCAACAAATTGAATAACCAATTAATGTTCTCTGAGGCATATCTTTCCATATAAACAATTTTGTTTTCTAAGCGCAATCTGTCTTGCTATTTGTACTGCCCTTGTGAATTAAATCTTCTCATTTGCAAAAGATCTGATAAGGTTTCATGAAGATCCCAATCATGCATTACTTCTCTGATGATCCAGTCTTAATTCTCCATAAATCTCGTGCAGGTAATTTATAAATGAGCCCATTGGATACATTTGTTTTTTTGCCTCCTCTTATTAAATTTTGTTTGCTCAATGATCAAATGTTTTGAAGTATGAATCAAATGCCTGGAGAATTCCTTTATATAAGCCCAGCTCGTGTAATGATATCATCTTCTATAGCTCCTACTGAATAAAGTGAAGTACTGACCTCATCCTTCTCTTCCTTATGCAAATCTGCTGTCCTTATGCAAATTATGCTGTCCTGTATCTGGAGATTCTCTTCCACCAATTGTCCCATATGACAGAAACCACTAGCTGCCACCATGTTTTGTCTTGGGTTTGGGGTCTAGATTGGGTTTCCTTAGGATTTGGCTGTTCCTTTAACAATGCTACCATATACTGTTATTCATAAAAACCATTCTTGTTCAGTTACAAATCTATGTATCCATCTCGGTACTGTACACAAAGTTATACTTCTGTTTCTCACCAGATCTTAGTCTTGTAGTCATTTAGCATTGCATCATAGTTACATCAGCAGTTACAATTAAATCCCATTTATATGTAGTACTGTTTAACAGAAATGCTGCTTTTATGGAGTAAAAGTGATTAGCTATAAACTGATAGTACACATGCTGTGGTGCTCGTTGCCCCCGTATCACTATTCTCTGATTCTCCCACTTGCTGCAGTAATGTGATTATGCAATTGTATACACTAAACTACATATTTGTATGCAGTAAGCTACATATTTATTAATAAAGGAAGAACATAAATTGCATGTTTTATCTTCTGCTGTTATTAATGTTCTAAAATTATTCTAAGGGTGAAATAAACAATGCCAGTTTTGAGGAAAATCCATTTTTATGGAATGAACTGGATCCTGACCCATTTCCTAAAATTGTGAGGTATCCGTACATCAGTTACTGCTCCTGATGCTAACCCTTTACTCTGCGACACAAAGGTAGGTAATTTAACCAACTGTGTGAAGGCTGTCAGTTACTTCAGATAGACATGGAAATGCAACAGAGAGGACAGTCATGACAGATGCAATTCAATGTGAACAATGAAATAATAGTTTAGAAGATAAATAAGGAATGGAAAGGGGTTTGGATGGAAGGAATGATTTGAAAGATCAAAATCATAAATTTTTGTACATGAGAGCTCAGAGTGCTAAAGTTGTGAAAAGGACAATATTATATTCCAATAATAAGTCTCAGAGTATAAAATCAAATCAGTAGTGATAATTGTATACAAGAGTAATGGTTAAGGCACAATCATAATATGATGGTTTATAAAAAGAATTATGAAGGCATAGAGTACACAGTGTAGATTCAAAAGGATGAGAAAGTAGTTCTTTCCACGCTGTAATGGTTACAGCCTATCAGCCTGTTGGGTCTATGTTGGTTCTCTGCAAGGGCAATTTGACATGTTCCACTCCCCTATTTTTATCCTGCAGTACTGCAGATGTTTTCTCTTCAGTAATTAGCCAGTTCCCTTTTGAAAGCCTTGATGGAATCTGCCTCCACCACACTCGCAGGCAGTGCATTCCAGACTTGACCATACGCTGCATAAATATCACTATCCTCATATCACTATTGGTTCTTTTGCCAATTACCTTAAATCAGTGTCCTCTGGTTCCACCATTGACAAGTTTCTCTTTATAATCTCTGTGCAAACCCCTCAAGATTTGGACACGTTTATTAGATTTACTCTCAACCTTCTATTCTCCAGGTTGAACAATGCAATGTTTCTGGGTTATCAATGTAATTCATCCCCCAACCTATTGTCTTTTTTATACTATACCTTCTCTAAAGCCTTCACATCCTTCCTGGAACGTAGTGTCCAAAATTGATGCCAATTTGAGTTCAGTTGAGTTCAATTTGTTCAATTTGAGTTCCAGTTGAGGTCAAATCAGTATTCTATAAATATTTATGATATGTTCCTTGCTTTTATGTTCTCCAACTCTAGATGTCCAAGAGATCCCAATTTTTAACTACTTTCTTAACCTACTCTGATATTTGTTATGCACATGCACTATCTTTTAATGTTTCAGCATTCTAATTAGAATTGTACGCTTTGTTATATCTTGCTCCTTCTTGACTTCCTATCAAAATGTATCTCTTCACATTTCTCTGAATTTATTTTCCTCTGACATGTGTTCACCAATTTGACCACTAGCCTATCTATGTCCTCGTGAACCCTGTCACAATTCTCCTCACAGTTCGCAACGCTCCCAGGTCTTGTATTGTCTGTAAATTTTGAAACATTGCCTCTACACCCAAGTCCAAGTCATCAATATAGATAAGGAAAAGCATTGATTCCAGCACTAATCATGATGAACAGTGCTCTAATCTGAAAAATAGCTTCATTTCTATTTTCTGTTTCCAGTTATTCAGCCAATTTTGTACCCAAGCTACCAGTGTCCCTTTTATTCCATGGACATCAAATTTGCTGAAACGTTTAATTATATGGCACTTTATCCAAAGCCTTTTGGAAGTCCATGTATACTACACCAACTGCATTATTCTTATTGACCTTCTCAGTTACCTCAAATTTGCCTCGAACAAGCTCCTGCTGGCTTTCCTTAATTTATTAACTTGACTAAGAGACTGTTAAATTGTCCTGGATTATCATTTCTGAATCATTTTGCACCACCAAGGTTAAACTGAAAGACCTGTAGTTGCTGGGATTATCTTTATTTTTGAACAAGTGTAATGTTTTGAACAAGTCTAACACTCTGGCACTAGTTTTACTATTTCCAATCTTAGTTCAATCCATATCCATGATTTCATCCAATCTTAGTGACTGATCTACTTCAAGAATAGTCAGCCTTTGTCACATCTCCTATATACATATTTATAAACATAGACAGGGATCATGGGTAGAAGTGGGAACATTGAGGTGGCAGCGTGAGCTCGTTGGGCCGAAGGGCCTGCTTCCCATGCTGTTTTGTTCTTTGTTCTTTGTTCTTTATAACAATTATTTAGCCCATCCAGTATCCCAACTCCCTCCTCTTTCACTATGCATTTGGCTGCATCATCTTCCTTGGTAAAGATAGTTACAAAATACTCAGTACACCAGCCATGTTTTTTGCCTCCATTCATAGATTCCGGATCCCTAATTGGCCTAACTGCTCATTTTACTATCCATTTACTATATAGCATGTGTACATGCTAAACAGCAGAAGTGGCATGATGTGGCAGTGCTAAGTGAACCCAAAACCAAATGATCAAATGAAAGCAAAATATTGCAGATGCTGGGGTTCCAAAATTAAAACAGAAAGTGCTGGAAAAAACTCAGCATGTTTCCCAGCCTCTGTAGAAACAGAAGCTGTGTTACCATATCAAGTCCAGTATGACTTTCTTTTTCAGAATCCTTAAGATCACATCAAAGCATTACAACCCTGCCACATCCAGCTTTGAATGCTGGTAGACAAATTGAAAGACTGGAGGCTCCTCAAGCATCCCTATTTTCAAATTTGGTGGAGCCCTGTGTGTCAGTGCAAGAAACAAGGCTGAAGCATTTGTACTCATTTTGCACCAGAAGGTCTGGGTGGATGATCACTCTGCGCATTCTCCTGTGGCTCTGAATATTACACATGCTAGTCTGCAGCCAATTCAATTCACTCCACATGATACTGCAAAATAACTGAAGACACCAAAAACAAACAAGGGCTATTTGTACTGGCAACTAACTGTATTACCAAAGATGTGTTCAAGAACTAGCTGCATCAATAGCCACAATGGTCCAGTTCAGTCACAACAATGCATCTACACAGCAAAATGGAAAATTACCCACTTATGTCCTATACACAAGAAATAGGACAAATCCAACCCAATCAATTATTACCCCATCAGTCTACTCTCAATCATCAGTAAGATGAAGGAATGGGTCATCAAGAGTGATACCAAGTGGCATGTATTCAGCAATAACGACACTTAATTTGGGTTCTGCTAGAGTCACTCAGCTCCTGACCGTTGGTTCAAACATGAACAAAAGAGTTGAATGGCAAAGGTGAGGTGAGAGGAACTATCCTTGACATCAAAGCAGCACTTGACTGAGTGTGACTTCAAGGAACCCTAGCAAAACCAGAGTCAATAGGAATTGAGGAAAACTCTCTGTTGATTGGAGCCATGCCTAGCACAAAGGAAAAGGTTGTTGGATTGGAGGTCTATCATTACTGCAGATGTTCCTAGGCCCAATCATCTTCAACTGCTTCATAAATGACTTTCTTTCCATCATAAAGTCAGAAGTGTGATGTTTACTAATAAATGCACAATGTTCAGTATCATTCTTGACTCCTCATACTGAAGGAATCCATGTTCAAATACAGCAAGATCTGAACAATATTCATGATTGGATTGACAAGCAGCAAGTAACATTTGCACAAAGTGTCAGGCAATGGCCATCTCCAACAAGAGAGAATCTAACCATTACCATTGACATTCAATGGCATTATTATCACTGAATCCTCTATTACCAACATCACTGATGTTAAAACTGAACAGGACTAGCCACATAAGTGTTGTGGCTACCAGAGCAGGTCAAAGGCTAGGAATTCTACAATGAATAACTCATCTCCTGAATTCCCAAAACCTGTCCATCATCTACAAGTCGCAATGGAATAAATTGCCTGGTGGTCCTACAATACTCAAAACAAGCTTAACATCATTCAGGACAAAGCAGCCTGGTTAATTGCTACCTCTTCCATAAACATTCAATCCCTGAAACATCGACGAACAGTAACCCTGTGTACCATTTGCAAGATGCACTGCAGGAACTCACCAAGGTTCCTTAGGCAGCATCTTCCAAATTCACAACCACTACTATTTAGCACCTAGGAACACCACCATCTGGAGGTTTCCCTTCAAGGCTAACCATCGTGAGTTGACAATATATTGCTGTTCCTCCATTGCCATTGGGTCAAAATCCTGGAACTTCCTTCTTAAGAGCACTTACCTACACCTCTGGGACTGCCATAGTTCAAAAAGGCAGCTTCTTCCACCACCACTTCTTGAGGCCAATAAATGGGCAAAAGATGCTGGTCTAGACTGTGACACGCTCATTTCATAAAAATAAATGTGAATCTTGCTAATGAAATCCACATCCCTTGATAAGCTATGTATGTTACATTCCTGTAGAGGGACTTTGATTACACTCATGTTCCCTGTCTATCTGTCCTCTATTTGTCTCCAAACTGATCTTTAACTTTCTATATTTAGCCTTGTTCTCACTTATATTATAAACCTGACGTTTGTCATTCACACCACACTCACCACACTTATACTTAATCTTACTCTTTATCTTTTTCATCGGAGAACTCTGACATGGTTGTTCCACCTTTCCTCCTTATGGGAATTTACTTTGACTGGATCCAAATCATCTCCTCTTTAAAGACAGTCCATTGTTTGATTACAAGCTTGCCTTTCAGTTTGAGTCTAATTTATTTGGGAGAGATTGTTCTCTTCCCATTGAAATTGGCCTTCCTCCAATTAGGCATTTTATCCTGGATTGTGAATTACTCTTAAGTTACAAGGAGAGATTGAAGATAGTGCACTCTTTCCACTGGTGCAAAAGATTTTGCAAGAAAAATTGACCAAATTGTGGAATGTAATTATGGTTTATTTAAGAAAAAAACTGGAATCTTGAAGTAATAAAACTGGAATTTCGTTCTGTCACTATAAATCAATCGAAGATATATGCCAGTGCAGTTCAAGCTGTCAACTTTTTAAAAATTATCTAATTGCATGTTGTTTGCCTTCTTGTTTGGCATGTATAATTCTTTTTACTTTCTATGAAGTATGTGTACAATACATGCACAACAAAAAGCACGAGTGCCTGGGCAAACCGTCACCAACCATTAGATCTAATTTAAAAGTATCACTACTGTGTTGGTTGGTGACATAATTTAGTTAGAGTAGTCTTAACAGACAGCATTGATTGTAGTTGGCCATCTACTTGCTTTTAGGTGTCGCAATCTTCAGAAAGCTTTGCAAATAGAATTAGCTGAAACAGAATGTAGTTTATTACTTGCCAGGAAAGAATTTTTATTTTAGGGGAAGCAAGATAGCAAATTAGAAACTTTAACCCAATTTTACTTGCAATCAGGACAGTAAATTCAGATTTTACGTAGTACTTTCAAACACTGTCTTTACTAAGCTGAGGTCAATCTTACCAGCTGACCCCCTTCCCAGGTAATGCTGGCTAGCATACTCCATTCTTTAACAGCCACCTACCAATCTGCTGTCAATTCCATCCAAGTGCTCTTATTTTATGTTGGTGTATTAACAATGAATGCCACAACATAGTGGGAATTTTTTAAGCTACGTCTATTTACAGTTTGCAGAGACACTGAATCTCCTAAAGGGATAGGAAATGATAGCTTTGCAGAAGTGCTGGAGAAAGGAATTTGATCAAATGAGAGGATTGGTAAGGTAGTATGTTTGATATGTGTACACAAACTTTCAAGAAGTGTTTGACAAAGTTCCATATAATTGACAGAATCAGCTAACTTTTCAGGTTGATGATGAGTTAATATGAACCATTAACTTGGTTTGCTCACCACATGTGTATCATGACATAAGAATGGGCTGAATTATTCCTTCAATGATAAATAATTCCATTCTATACCGACAATCTCCCCATTTGCTGATGCCAATGTCAAATGAGCTGGCACGAAGCTTTGCCTTAACTCCTCTATCAAAGACACATAATCTGGATGGCACAGTGGCACAGTGATTAGCGCTGCTGCCTCTTAGCACCAGGGACCCAGCCTTGGGTGGCCATGTGGAATTGGCATGTTCTCCCCAAGTCTACATGGGATTCCACCGTCTGCTGCACTGGTTTCCTCCTATAGTCCAAAGAAGGTGCATGTTAGGTGGATTAGCCATGGTAAAAGCAAAGGGTTAGGCCTGGACGAGATATCCTTTCAGAGAGTTGGTGCAGACTTAATAGTCTGAATGGCTTCTTTCTGCATTGTAGAGACTCTGATTCTATGAAAAAGTGATCAGTGGGTGAAGAGACTTGTTGTATCCACTGTGAGATCTGACCCAATTTGAAGTTAGGGTCTCTGTCACATGGAATTGGTAAGATATGGGCATCAAAGTGACACTCCTTAAGAAATATAATTTCAGAGAAACCAGGCCATTTACTGATCAGTTTTTGCTGTTCCTTTAAGGCCATTGGCTAGACAAATGGGTGTCTTTGGAGCATACATGATTAATTTAAATTTCAAATTGCAATTGGCGTCTTATGACTTCGTAGGATCCCAATGTTGATGTTACAAATGACTTCCAACCTGAAACAGAGAAGTACTTCAGTCATACATCTCAGGTACTACATGAATCTACATCATTTTTAGGCCTTTACCATATCTACCATCTCATTTACACCTGATAGCAGCCCTTAAAGCAGGCTCCTTGAGCGCTTGAAAGCACTAAAGTTGCTTTAAAGTCATCCAAGGCCATTACTAAGTAGAAGGTTCTGGGGAAATTAAAAGGTCTGAAGGTGGATAAATCATCTGGACTGGATAAATTACACCAAAGGGTTCTAAAAGAGATAGCTAAGGAGATTGTGGAGACATTAGTGGTGATCATTCAGGAATCACTGGAGGCAGAAAGGGTACCAGAGGACTGGAAAGTAGCAAATGTAACACTGCTGTTTAAGAAAGGAGGGAGGCAGCAGATGCAAAATTATAGGCTGGTTAGCCTAACTTTGGTCATTGACAAGATTTTCAAGTCTATTATTAAAGACAAGATAAGTACTTGGAAGTATATGATAAAGTAGGAATGAGTCAGCATGGCTTTGTCAAGGGGAGGTCATGTCTGACAAATCTGTTAAAGTTCTTTGAGGAGGTAACAAGGAAGTTAGATAAAGGAGAGTGAGTGGATGTGATTTATTTAGATTTCCAGAAGGCCTTTGTTAAGACGCCGCATAGGAGACTTAAAAAAATTAAGTGCCCATTGTGTTAACAGTAAGATCCTGGCATGGTTAGAGGATTGGTTGACTGGCAGAAGGCAGAGAGTAGGGATAAAAGTGTCTTTTTCAGGATGGCAGCCAGTGATTAGTGGTGTGCCTCAGGGGTCAGTGTTGGGACCACAACTTTTCATAGCACGCATTAACGATTTGGAGAATGGAACAAAAGGCATTGTTGTTAAGTTTGCAGATGATACAAAGATACGTGAAGGGAATGTATAAAGAACAAAGAACAAAAACAGCACGGGAAACAGGCCCTTCAGCCTAATGAGCCTGCGCTGCCACCCAATGTTCCCACCTCTACCCGTAATCCCTGTCCATGTTTATAGATCTATGGATTAAAAACCAAATTTGAGACAATTTAGGGAGAATTTGTTTTGCCAATTAGCCTAAGAGCACATCTTTGGGATGTGGGAGGAAACCGGAGCACCCGGAGAAAACCCACGCAAGCACGGGGAGAATGCGCAAAATCCCACAGACACAGGCCCAAATCCATGTATCTGCACAGCACAGCGATAGTCACTGAGCTGTCGTGTTGCTCATCAAATGGTCCAGGTCAAGCGTACACTAACGACGTGAAGCACTAGGATACTCTCGAAAAAAATCCAAGAGCAGCCCTCTCACGACCCATCGCGTGTATGCCCCTCGTTAGACAACAAGGTGGACCAAAGCACCTGTAGGATAAAAACAAGCACATCAATATCATCATCTATTTACACACTTCCCAGGGACTCCCAAGGCTCATGATCCCTATTTTAAATCAGTTTTCTATACCCTCCATTCCCATTCTGTTCATGTGCCCATCTAAGTATTTCTTAAATAACTCCAGAGTACCTGCCTCCACCACTTTACTTGGCAGCGCATTCCAAACCCCCACCATCGTCTGTGTGAAAAAACTCCCTCTAGCATCCAAATTATATCTTACCCCCCTCACCCTAAGCCCGTGACCCCTCATGCTATTTGAGTCCATCCTAGGAAAAAGCTTAACCCTGTTTCCTCTATCTATACCCCTCATAATCTTGTACACCTCTATTAGATCTCCTCTAAGTCTACGTCTTTCTAAGGAAAACAGTCCCAATTTGCCTAACCCCTCCTCGTAACTCAGACCTTCCATACCAGGTAGCATCCTGGTAAATGTAGTATTAAGGAAGTAGTGGGGGGGGGGGGGTGTTGCAGAACAACTTGAACAGAAGAGTGGGCAAAGAATGGCAGATGGAATACAATATAGAAAAGTGCGAGGTTATGCACTTTGGAAGGACGAATGGAGGCATAGTTTATTTTCTAAATGGGAAAATACCTAGGACTTAAGAAACACAAAGAGACTTAGGGGTCATTTTTCAAGATTCTCTTAAGATTAACATACAAATTCAGTCAGCAGTTAGGAAGGCAAATGCAATGACAGCATTCATATTGAGAGGGCTAGAATACAAGAGCATGGACGTACTTCTGAGGCTGTATAAGGCTCTGGTCAGACTTCATTTGAAGTATTGTGAATAGTTTTGGGTCCCATATCTAAGGAAGGATGTGCTGGCCTTGGAAAGGATCCAGAGGAGATTCACAAGAATAATCCCTGGAATAAAGAGCTTGTTATATGAGAAACTGTTGAAGACACTGAGTCTGTACTTGTTGAAGCCCAGAAGGATGAGGGAAGATCCTATTGAAACTTGTAGGATATTGTGAGACCTGGATAGAGTGGATGTGAAGAAGATGTTTCCATTAGCAGATAAAACTGGAACCAGAGGGTACAACTTCAGGCTAAAGGGACAATCCTTTAAAACAGAGATCAGGAGGAATTTTTTCAGCTAGAGAATGGTGAACCTATGGAACTCTTTGCCGCAGAAAGCTGTGGAAGCCAAGTCATTGAGTGTCTTTAAGACATGGACAGATATGTTCTTGATTGATAAGTGGATCAGGGGTTATGGGGTAAAGAAAGGGCAATGAGGATGAGAAAAATATCAGCCATGATTGAATGGCAGTGCAAACTCAATGGGCTGAGCGGCCTAATTCTACTCCTATGTCTTATGGGCTGAAGTTTTATCTAGTGTAATATACTTCCTTCACAGTTTATAACTGTTGGTTTTAATGTAATAAACTGATATGCAATGATTACAAATGGTAGTAAAGGAAATAGACTGGGTCTAATTCAACATCAATGATGGATTTAACACCAGTATAAGAGGAAGGTGTGAATGAAACAATTTCTTTATCCATTTCTTTCACATAGTTTTGTGGAGATGGGAATAAATATAGAAAAAATAAGGATGAACATGGCACTGTACTGTGTCAAAATTGTAAATGGTTTCAACATATCTGCAGATAAATGTGTACAAATATCACAACTTAAAATTTAGTATCCATGAATATCAGTGTTCTACATATAGGCTAGTGGATTACTCCAAAGTGATTGGTTTTTCAGATGTATTCAGTTTGTTTTACTGAGAACAATATGAAATTCATCATCATTCCTCTTTCATGACCGGGTGGTTCATAATAAAAGATTGGATGAAATCCTTCTCTTAATCCCTTAAGATATGGATTGTTATTTTTATGTTTTGCATTTTTGTCAATGCAAAACTCTCCTGGGATAAGGGAAATGGAGCAGTCAGTCTTTCCAATTTTCCAGGGCTGGAAACACACAATTAGCAATCAGTTTATTTCACTTCTCATGGAACTACTCCATATCAACTACAGATTTGAATTTAGCAGTCTTCATCAGATTTCAAGGCCAAGAGATGAGATGCTACAGATGTGTATATTTTTTAGAAGTTGCGTCTACTATATTGCAAGGTTGTCCAAGTGTGTTACATTTTTCATTGTTGATCGCATATTTAAGAACTAGAAGAAATGTATAAGAAAGAGACCATTTTAAAAAATGACAAATCCAAGAAAGTATTCATCTGACGATATTTCCTGAATACATGCTCTTCAACATACAACTGCATAAATAGCCAAACCACAGCCTTCCTCTGGTGACTTTTTGCTTTGTTTTTCCATGAGTTGTGGGTTACAGTACTGGTGTTGTCTTGCAGTCTTATCACAAATCTTATTCTTTGTTTTAATGAAGAACAGGTATGAAAGTTTACTTCTCCAAATGGTGGGGGTGTGAGAATTGGTTGGGGAGGCAGTACAGTGGTTAGCACTGCTGCCTCAGTGCCAGGGACATGGGTTCAATTCAGCCTCTGGTGATTGTCTGTACGGAGTTTGCACGTTAATCTGTATCTTGGTTTTCCACACACACTCCAAAGATATGTAGGTTAGGTTGATTGGTCATGCTAAATTGCCCCATAGTGTCAGGAGTCTAGCAGGGTAAATGTGTGGGGTTACAGGGTTAGTGTCTGGGTGGGATATTTGTTGGTGTAGCCTTGATGGCTTTACTGTAGGGATTCTATGATTCTAAGTATTCATCATGGATCTGCACGGGGGCTGCAATCTTTTACCATATATATTAATGACTTAGATGAAGAAATGGAATCCTATCCACTTTGCAGATTACACTTTGTTAGAAGATATAATGGACAGGATATTACAAAAGTACATGGATTAGCTGAATGAGCAAAACAGTGGCTAATGAAATTAAATGCAGGCAGGTAGACAGTTATTCACTTTGGATCTGAGGATATAAATCAGAATATTAACGATGACAGACTAGTTAGAATCATAGAAACCCTACAATGCAGAAGGAAGCCTTTTGGCCCATCAAGCCTGCACTGACAGCAATCCCACTGAGGCCATCACTTGAAACTCTATGCATTTATCCTGCTAGTCCCCTGTTACTAAGGGGCAATTTAGCATGGCCAATCAACCTAATCCGTACATCTTTGGAATATGGGAGGAAACCAGCGCACCCCAGGGGAAACTTATGAGAAGAATGTGCAAACTCTGCACAGATAGTTACTTAAGGCCAAAACTGAATCTGGGTCTCTGGCGCTGTGAGGCAGCAGTGCTAACCATTGTGCTACCATGCTGTCCTGGTTCTAGAAGGGCAAAGGGAAATAGATGTATACAAATCGCTAAAAAAAAATCCATAAACAAGGACATGAATCAAAAAGATCTTCCAGTGCATTAGATTTCTGCAAAAAAGAAACACATTATCCAGTCCTGCAATTATATTTCAACTTCTCCCTCAGGCATGTATTTTTCAAATTCGAAGAAGCCAAAGGAAATATGGGATAAGATGCAGGACAACCCATGTGCTATCACCCACAAATCATGGAACAGCAAAGCACAAAGTTATGTCGATGGATGATCACAGTAAGTTTATGTATTTAACTATTTATCCTGGAAGGAAAATTGATCCAATTGTATCTTCATAAGAAGAGGGAATATCACCAGATATAAACTTGCTTAATTGTCATCTGATTAGAAGACATATAACAAAATATTCCAATCTGTAGTAGAGGGATCTGACTACCAACAGTTAAGTAAAATAAGATTTTCATTTCTAACTAGTACCAAACCTGTTGTAGTAATCATTGGTTGGAACTGTCTCATCTTTACTACTGCTGCTAAAACACAAAACTGCAACATGAGTGTTAGTTGTTCCCTGGGAGATTACCCTGTCTTTGGTTACTTCACTGTGCTCACTTCAATAGCACATATACTAAAATTGGAATGATACAGAGAAGATTGGTTACTTCATAGCGCAAATATTTTGCTTTTACACTTTGCTTTTCTCATTCTTCAGTCAGCAATATATAAGTTTTCAACAAACACACATCAAGGATTAGGCTATAAGGAAGGAAAGAAGCAAGAATAACGAGCAAGAAATAGCCAAAAAATGATTGTGAACGTAAAGTTCCTTCAGTCTTATCCCAGAATGCAGGGTGTTGCCAGTTTGGTCTCTACCAAATCATGAAGACAGGAACTTTGCATAAGGGGATTAGGTATTCAAATCTTGATGGTGCTCCTTCAGTGTCAGGGTCAGGAAACTTGGAGAGTTGTCAAATTTTACCTCCATCCTTCATCTCAAAAGCACTGCACCAAGCCCAAGAGTCTAGGGCTCTCAGTGTTTAGGACATAAGTAAAGGAGAAACATTGTGTTTTTATTAAAAGAACAGAAAATGCTGAAAACACTCAGCAGATCAGGAATTCACTATCTTTTCGCAGAACTAGAAAAAGTTTGAAATCTCTACATCTTTAAGAAGAACAGCAGTGGTGGGTGTTGTGGGGAAAGAACAAAATGGGCAGTCTGTGGTATGGCGAAAATCAGGGGGAAAAGACAGTGGTGCAAGACGATTGGAGGCAGTAATGGATCAAGCCAAGAAACAATGATTGGTCTAAATTGAGAATGCAGAAAGATTATCAAGAACTACCATCCAAAAATCACAATCTGTATTTGTTGAACTCCATAAAATGCTTAATCAAAGATTAAATCCTGTTCCTTTAACATGAGTTGAACATTATTGGAACCATGTAGAAAACCAAGAACAGAGAGACCAGAGTGGGAGTGTGACAAAGATTAAGATGACAAACTCTGAGTTATGTTTGCAGACTGAATGGAAGTGCTCCACTAAGCAGTGACTTAATCTCTGTCGCCAATTAGAGTAGTCTACATTTTGAGCAGCAAATGGGCAACACGGTGGCACAGTGGTTAGCACTGCTGTCTCACAGTACCAGGTTTGATTGCAGCCTTGGGTAACTGTGAGTTTGTACATTCTCTCTGTCTCTGCATGGGTTTCCTCACAGTGATCTGTTTTTCTCTGTCAGTCCAAAAATGGCAGGTTAGGTGGCTTGGCCATGCTAAATTGTCTTTTAGTGTTTCAAAATTAGTGGGGTTACAGGGATAGGGTGAGAGGGTGGTCCTAGGTAAGAAGCTCTGTTGGAGAGTCGATGCAGACTCGTTGGGCTGAATGGCTTCCTACTGTACAGTAGGGATTCTATGAAATATAGTATATTACATTAAAAGAAGTACAATAAGTAATTGTTTCATCTGGAAAGAGTATTTAGAACATTGGACAACTGAAAAAGGGATAAGAAACAGTGTTGAGGGCCAGGTCAACCTTGGCTAGGTTGGAAGGGATGAGATGGAAGGAAGTGTCAGTTATGAGAAAAGGAAGACATATCAGAAACACCAGTATGGATTGTGGTATGGTCACAACATGCAAAGAAACTAGGAAAATGGAATAGGGGCCTTACAGGAAGCTGCGGTGGGAGGCAGTATAGTCAAAGTGATTGAGGTGAGCTTATTGTGGATATCAACTTTGAGATATCCAATGGCTAATTGCTGAGTTTCTAGAATTTTTTGTTTTAATTTCAGATTTTCAGCATTCTAACTGTGTACCATTTTTATTAAATGGCTTGGGAAAGTGATTGGTCACAATAGTTGATCTCAGGATTCTATTGTTCACTTAGTTTATTAGGAACTATTATAGACATTATTACTTTTGATTTCCACTTGCTGGCTTTTCCAACTTCATGGATCTCTGAGTCACAACAGTAAATAATTAGGAAGGCTAATAGAATGTTGACATATGTATGTTAACAATGTAAATATATTGGAAGCATTTCCGAGAAAGTTTACTGAACTAATATGAGGAATGGGCACTTGTCTTATTGCAAAAGACTGGAGAGGTTAGATTTGTGTTCACTGGAGTTTCAGAAGAATAAGAAGTGATTTGATTGAAACCTTTAAGATCTTGTGAGATTTTGACAGGGAGAATTTGGAGACAATGTGTCCTCTTGTGGGAGAATCGAGAACGCAGTCATTATTTAAAAATAAGAGATTGCTCATATAAGATAGAGGTGAGAAGAATCCTTTTTCTCAGAATATTGAGTCTTTGGAACTGAGAAGGATATAGAACAGTCATTGAGTATTTTTAAAGCAGAGCTCCATGGAATCTTTTTTGATTTGATTTAATTTATTATTGTTACATGTATTTACAATGAAAAATATTATTTCTCGCGCACTATACAAACAAGACATGCCATTCATAGAGAAGGAAATGAGAGCATGCAGAATATAGTGTTACAGTCATAGCTAGGGTGTAGCGAAAGATCAACTTAATGCAAGATAAATCCATTCAAAAATCTGACAGCAGCAGGGAAGAAGCTGTTCTTGAGTTGGTTGGTATGTGACCTCAGGCTTTTGTATCTTTGATAAACAAAATTTGTATCTTCTTGATAAACAAGGGGTGAGGTTTATCGGGGGTCAGTGGGAGATTATAGAGAAATCAATCACAATCTATTGAAAGCTGGAACAGGCTTGACAGGCTGAGTTGCCGACTCCTAATTCATACATTTACACGAGAGTGAGGAACTTAAAAATAGTTAACATGAGCACAGAAAAAGTACTGGAAAAATTAATGCGATTAAGATTCAAAAAAGACCTCTGTATCTAATAGTTCACATATTTAGATTTTTTAAAAAGTGGCTGCAGAGATAGTTGGTGCATTTGAAGTTTTGATCAGATAGAGTTCCTTCAATTCTAGTATGGTGGATTGGAAAGTGAACAAATGTAACCCTATTTAAACAAAAAGGAGAGAGCAAGTGGAACTTCAAGTTAGTTAGCTAGCTATCAATACTAGGGAAAATGCTGGCGGTGGTAATATTTAGAAAATCAAAGCATTTTAGAGAATTATATGAAGGGGCAATTATGTTTAACAAGTTTTTTCAGGTTGCAAATAGCAGAATAGGTAAGGGGGAAGCATTTATATATATATTTGAATTTTCAAAAGGCAAGTGTTACAAGAGGCTATTGAACAAAATTAAGGCTCGTGGGATTGGGAATAATATAACGGATTGGACTGATGATTGGCTAATGAATAGAAAAGAGAGTAGGGATAAAAGAGTCATTTTTAGGCTGTAACTGGTGGGGTGCTGCAAGATAGTTCTTGTGCCTTACTTATTTACAATCTTTATAGATGACTTAGACTAGGGGGCTGAGTATCATATAGCCAGATTTACTGACCATATAAAGCCAAATTGAAAGTATCTTGTGAAGAGGGACAAAACATGATGATGATCCGCACAATCTACAAAAAACATTTATTTCTAAGACTGTGTTATCAATAATCTTCTTTCCCAGGGACAGTTTCACAATAGAACAAGCTATTCAGGGAAATGGTCATGGCTCCATTACTGGAAATCTTCAATAACTATCTGCAGATAATTTTTGTTTATAAATTTTTCATCATCAGGACTGCCACATCAGCAGGTCATGTCTGGTTAACTAGCATTAACTATACAAATATTGTGGAATATGGATGTTAATCTGACAAGACCACCAAAATCAAAGAAGAAGCAAAGAGAGTGGAAAGAGGATATAAACAGATTATGTGAGTGAGCAAGAAGGTGGCAGATGGACCATCATCTGGGGAAACGTGGAGTTAAATGAAGTGGTCACAAGTTCGGAAGGTGTTATTGAAGAAGTTGCTGTAATGCATCTTATATAGTGCAGGAAAATGAAGCTTGAGGCAGAAAATCAATAACGATCTTATTGAATGGCAGAGCAGACTTCAGGAGTTGTGTAGAATATTCTGCTCTTAATTCTCATGGGCTACAATATATCTGAATGTAGGTGGGCGCAGGTTGCAGGCTGCTGTTGATTGCTGCTGCCATTGGCTATGTTTCCCAGTCTCCTGGAATATCACTTCTCTTGTTTTTTTTTGTATGAAACATTTCCTTTTTGTAATTCATTTGTGGGATATGGGTGTCGCTGGCTGACCAACATTTATTGACCCTTCCTAGCTGCCCTTGTTCAGATGGTAGTTGCGAGTCAACCACATTGCTGTGGATTTAAGAACATAAAACATAGGAGCAGAATTAGGCTACTCCGCCCAATGAGCCTCTCTGCTATTCAAACATGGCTCATCCCCCTTTTCCGCATAACCCTGATCCCCTTATTAATCAAGAACCTATCTACCTATGAGTTAAAGATGCTCAATGACCTGGCCCCTATAGCCTTCTGTGAGAAACATTCCATAGATTCATCACTCTCTGGGTGAAGAAATTCCTCCTCATCTCTAAAGCATCACCTCTTTAGTCTGAGGTTGTGCTGTCTGGTTCTAGTTTTTTCCTACCAGTGGAAACATTCTCTCCACATCCATTCTATCCACGTCTCACAGTATCCTATAAGTTTCAATAGGATTGCCCCTCGTCCTTCTAAACTCCAATGATCACAGACCCAGAGTCTTCAACCATTTCTCATATTTCAAGCTCTTCATTCCAGGGATCATTCTTGTGAATCTCCACTGGATCCTTTCCAAGACCAGCATATCCTTCCTTAGATATGGGGCCCAAAACCGCTCATAAGTTGGAGTCACATTAGTCCGGACCAGGTATAGATAGCAGATTTCCTTCCCTAAATGACATTAGTGAACCAGATGGGCTTTCCAGCAATCAATAATGGTTTCATGGTTATCAGCAGATTCATAATTCCAGACATTTTTTATTGAATTAAAATTCCACCATCTGCCCTGGTGGAATTCGAACCCAGTCCCCAGAACATTAATAGTCTAGCAATTATACTATCTTTTCTCTATCTTCTGTCTTGAAAGGTATATATTAGCCGGGCAGTAAATACTTCTTTGAATACCTAACGCTGTTTTTCTGTAGGTTTATCTGTTAACATCTCAACCCAATTTAATGTGTCTGGCTTTCCTTAAAGTCTGCCTTACTTAGGTTTAAACCTTGGATAATTTGTGATCTTTCTAATATCATGTTAAATGTTGTTGTGTTATTGTCACTGTTTTGCTTCCTTACTGTCAGATTGGCCTAAGCCTTCATTTTTGAAGCAGGTAGTGGGAGTTCTGGCAAAGTCCTGGCTTTGTTCACCCAGTTCAAGAAAATGTGATTTCAAAAGTGTGATCTTCATTGCAGTGGGCTAGATGCTGGTAGGTGACTGACCCTGAATGAATGAGACACTCCTGTATGTCCAAGCATTCATTAGTAAGCAGGTAATATAATTCCCATTTTAACAGATTTCATAGAGCAACGTGTGATAAGCAGGACCCCACGCGGATGAGCTTTTGGTTTTTTACAAACACCTTACGCCTTCCCCTAATGGCAAACACTACCGTCTCTCTCAGACGAAAGTTCAGCTTTGCAGCCGTTTCTTACAGCTCTACATAAAACTCTCTTTAAATAGGCTAATTGATCTGTAACTGCTGCGCATAGAATTTTTGACCTGCCCCCTTTACACACCTGTCAACATCAAAAAATGGGATGGTATGTCCAGATCTGATCCATCATTTTCAACCGTCCTTGTAATCTCCCTGGCTCCATGAAAATCTTTATCAGTCATTCCTTTTTTTAATAAGACCTGATTCCTTGCAGGTAATGTAGCTTTTGCTTTGAAATAGTGTGACTTTACAATGGATGTTTTCCTGTTCATTTTAGTGTAATTCAACCTTGGTTTGTCACTCAAACAATTTATAATAAAGGTTATATCAACATCAGACTCTGCCAATGGCACAGATTCAAGCTCTGAGTCCAATTCTATGTCATTTTGAATTCCATCATAGCACTAATTTATTGCTGGACTGCTGTATATTCAGGTTTGTTTGAGATATTGTCCCTAGCATTTCCAAAGCCTCATCATCTGGGTCATATTACTTTATCTTGTCTCCAATTCAGGTTCTACAAAACTTAACTCTGTTCCAAGAGGATGATATTGCAACTGTGTAGAACTTCACAGCACTGAGAGAAGATGTGAGAGTCAATATACAATAGCTGTTTAAATCAGGCCACACTGACCTGCTTAATCATTTTTTTCTTTAAAAAGAACCAATTGCCTCCTCCTTCCTATAGTAAAGAAGAATTCCATGCTAACAGCCCTTATATGTAAAGAAATTTCTCTGACCTTCTCTATGTTCTTGGTAGGAATTTTAAATTCACAGATTAGGAGTTCACTATCAGGGTAGATAGCTTGAGTTGGGAAATATCCCAACTGGGTGCATCCAACTTTGGAATGTGCTGTGAAAAGCATAATTTTCAATCTGGAGTGTGGGGAGGTGGGGGATACAGTTGGGCCTACCATCCCCAACGCAGGTATCCGAAGTGGCCATAAAACTGCTGAGAGGTGAGGCAAGCTGTTTAAAAGGCTCTCCTTGGAGCTCTGGGATGAGGTGGGTCTTTTGCTAAATATTAGTTCTTTTAGCCATCACTTTTAGCATCCTCTAACCCTTGCCCCCACCCCCCCACCCACTCCTCTTGCCACATCCTGCCAACCTATGCTGCTCCCCCCTCCCAACTCACCCAATGACTCATCATAGTCTCCATGCAAAGCCAGGACACTGCCTTGCTCATTCACCCAGTATACATTCTATAGAACAAATGAACATCATTCTTTTACATTCACAGGTAATTCGGTCCATCTTGTTGACTAACAAGGGGCATACGCGCAATGGGTCGTGTGAGGGCTGCTCTTGGATATTGCGTCGAGAGTTGCCTAGTGTTTCACATCATTAGTGACTGTTTAAACTGGACCAGCTGACAGGCAACACGACAGCTCAGTGACTATCACTGTTTGCTGTTCAGATACATGGATCTGGGTCGGATCTCCGACTTGGGTCAGTGTCTGTGGGAGTTTGCACATTCTCCCTGTGCTTGCGTGGGTTTTCTCCGGGTGTTCTGGTTTCCTTCCACATCCCAAAAACATGCTTTTAGGCTGATTGGTGTTAAAGGATTGTCCCTAAATTAAACCTCCCCTAATCTGGCGCATATATAATTCTATAAATTTTCACCCCTTTATTGTGGAATCCAAGAGGTGTAGACAAAAGTCGTAGGTAGGAGGAGGATGGGAATGAGGCACTCACTAAATGTTGAAGTGGGCGGCACGGGCCAAAGGGCTTGTTTCTCATGCTGTGTTGTTCTTTGTTATCATAGTAACAATGTCATTTATGAAAAAAAATCTTTCAACCCCAGCCAATCATAAAGAGACTGCTTCAACAACAGCCTCATAAAATTGTCAAACAACAAGATCTTTAATGTATCAAAAACAGAAACTATAAGCAATTGACGCCACTTTATCTTGTGTAAATAAACATCTTAAGCTATTCTATACATGACAGTGTTACTGTATGATTCGTTAATTGTGTAAACAGTAAATATTGAGTGAATGGACATGCAAGTTCCTTTGGAACAAGTTGAAGAAAAAAATGTCATTTGCATTCCCTTTTTTTCATTGCAGCTAAATCCTCTAACTGCTGGGCAGATGCCACTGAGGTCTTTTGATGAGATTTAGGTCATTGTCTAATGCTTAGTGTCTTTATCAAATGGATCAAACTCGATGGGCCAAATGGCCTCTTTCTGTACAATAGGGATTCAATGATCGTTTGTGCTCTGCACCAGTTTGGAGGCAACGAAGTTGAGCCAAGCTTTGATTTCTATTAAGTTGGATTAGCAGTTCCAGTATTTCATGGTTCCAGGCGTGGTGACTAGTCTGAGTGGTGTCCAGACATTCAACATTCTTGATCTACTGCTGGCAGCGGTCTGTCTTTAAAGACTCTAGTGGGGCCTTCAAAATTTTGTAAACTGCTGACAGGTCATTCTGCTGAAGCAAGTCATGGGTTTCCTTTTTCCACAAGGTTGTGTTTTTCCCAGAAGATCATGGGGAGATATGAGAGGGTATGCTACACTTGGTGGCAAAAGTATGGAGACCAATGTATCGATAGTGACATGCCATTGACAGAGATTAGGATCACCACTTTTCCGATGGAGCTTTGGCCAGGCTCCACCATGGAATTTATAGTGACAAGTATCACAAGGATTTTGATGGCAATGTGGGTGATAATGGATTTATGCTGGCTGTTACATTGGGCACTTTGTTGAGTGTTTGACAGGATGCTTGAACCATTCTCCTGCTTTGATCTTTGGAAGTGATGCTGAAGTTGTTGTGTTGCTGCTGAGCAGAACGGAAAGTTACTTCTAATTTAGGATCAAACAACTTCCACAGATAATCAGTTCTTATGGCATTCACTGACAGCTTTAATTACTTCATAGCTTCACCCAGTATGGTGCCATTAAAGTCATCAATGTCTTGGACCAGGATTGGTCTACTTGTGGAATCATGGCTTTGCTCTCATTTAATTAAAAGTTTTATATACATTAATAATGTACACCTCTATTTCGATGACTGTGGTGTGGATTACTTCTTCAGCTGAGGGGGGAACAAGGGTGTGTTAAAATCCAATACAATGTTGTTCACATCCTTTTTGAAGGTAGTGGCTGGTTTTGAGGTTGTATTCGTGGATACAAGAGTGGCTGACCTAGAACATAGAACATTACAGCACAGAACAGGCCCTTCCACCTTTGATGTTGCGCCGACCAATTAAGAAAAAGCAATGACCTTCTAACCTAAACCATTCCCTTTTCATCCATAAACTTATCTACAAACCTCTTAAATGCCCCCAAACTTGGCACATGTACAACTGCAGCAGGCAGGGCATTCCATACCCTTACCACCCTCTGGGTAAAGAACCTACCTCTGACATCCGTCCTATAACTACCACCCCTTAATTTAAAGCTATGTCCCCTCATGCTAGCTTTCTCCATTTGAGGAAAAAGGCTATCACTGTCCACCCTATCTAAACCTCTAATCATCTTATATGTTTCAATAAGGTCTCCTCTTAGCTGCCTTCTTTCTAACGAAAACAACCTCAAATCCCTCAGTCTCTCTTCCTGTTGGTCATTGGAGATTAGGGTTCTTTGGATTGTGGGCAGGTTAATTTTATGCATCTTCAATGTGTTTCTTACTTGCATCTGGATGGGGAAAATCCCTCAATATTGAGAGGATTGTTATTCCAACTGGATTATTACTTGGCTCTGAAGGAGCCTATTATTATGGCTTGGGTTGTTGCTCAGAAGACCAAGATCACTGACTGAAATTCAGCCTTCGATTGTGATTTTTCATTTAAAATAATTCACTCCAAAAACTTTACACATTGTTAGAAAAATAGAGAAGGAAAAGATTCAAGAAAAATGTGGATGGGAACACGTTGTCTTTCATAATTTCTTAAGCCATTGCCGAAGATACTAGGGAATTGAGAAAGATTCTCACAAAAAAAATCATACTATAACAAACACACTTGGCTTTTTAAAATACATGATCTAATTAAATACTTTTCAGCAAAATTTGAGTACACGAAATTGCAACTTAATCTTGTTGGACATCATAGCAATTGGAAAATTCCAGGAATGTGATTCAATAAACAAACATTTAAATTAAATGTACTTTGATTTATCTTGGCAGTGTTTTTAAATTAATCCATAGAATCACATATAAATTTACAACATAGAAGGCCGCACGCCATTTGGCACAATGTGTCTATGCTGGCTGTATATCGGAGCAATCTGAAACTAATCCCACTGTATCGCTCTTTCATTGCAGCCTTTTATTTTCCTTTGCTCCAAGTATTCATCCAGCTTCCCTTAACCAAACTAATGGATTCTACTCCATAATCTAACAGTCTAACACAGTAAGAAATTTCTTCAAGCCTCTTTTTCTCAATCCTGCAATGGTGATTTTAAATCGATATCCTTACCACTGCTTCCCTTTGCAGAGCAAATAATCTTTCTCTATTTATTCCATCAAAACTCAAAAATTTTCTAATAGATCAACTATTGGCCTTCTCTGCTCCAGTAAAAATAGTCCCAGTATTTCAAATTTAGCTTCATGAAGATAATTTTACATCCCTCAGCAGCATCAGGATTGCCTCGCCTCACCACAGCAATTTAAATTTCTGTTTACTTTATGGGATTGTAAAATCACACAGGACAGGAGGGGGGGTGCAAAATATTCACTTATAGCATTAAAATTCCTTTGCTAATTTGGCACCCACACTGCTGCCTCACAGTACCAGGGACCCAGGTTCAATTTGGCTTTCATTGGCTGTGCAGAATTTACAAGTTCTCCTCATGTCTGTGTGGGTTTCCTCCAGGTACTCAGTGTTCCTCCCATAGTCCAAAGATGTGCAGGGTAGATGAATTGGCCACGTCTCTACAGGCATTTAGAAACACAATGATTGATTAGGCTTTGTGAGTGGAAAACCATGTCTCACAAATTTGATGGAATTTATTGAACAGGTAACCAAAATGTGGACACTGCAGTTGATGTTGTTTACATGGACTTTAGCATGGCCTTTGACAAGGTACTGTATAGTAGATTGTTACATTAGGTTAAATCTCACAAGATCCAGGATGAGGTAACTAAATGGATACAAAATTGGCTTGATGAGAGAAGCCAGAGGGTAGCTGTAGAGAGTTGTTTTTTTTAAACTGGAGACCTGTGACCAGTGATGTACCTCAGGGATCGGAGCTGGGCCAAATGTTATTTGTTATTTATATTGATTTGGATGAGAACATAACAGGCATGGTTAGTAAGTTTGCAGATGATACCAAGCTTAGTGGCATAGTGGACAATGAGGAAGATTATCTCTGATTGCACCAGAAAGTTGATTAATTGGGCCAATGGGCTGATGAATGGCAGATGAAGTTTAATTTAGATAAATGCAAGGTGATGCATTTTGATTGACTGAACCAGGGCAGAACTTACTCAGTTAATAGTAGGGTGTTGAAGAGAGTTACAGAACACAAGAGATCTAGGGGTAAAGGTTCATTGCGCCTTGAAAGTGGAGTCACAGTTAAACAGATGATGAAGAAGGCATTCGACATACCTGATTTCATTTGTCAGAACATTGAATACAGGAGTTAGGATGTCTTGTTGAAGTTATGCAAAACATTGGTAAGGTCACACTTAGAATACTCTGTACAGTTATGGTCACCCTATTGTAGAAAGGCTATTATTAAATTAGAAAGATTGCGGAAGAGATTTACTAGGATGCTACTAGGGACTTGATTTGAGTTATAAGGAGAGACTGGATAGATAGACTGGGACCTTTTTCTCTGGAGAGTAGGAGGCTGAGGGGTGATCTTATAGAGGTCTGTAAAATAATGGGGGACAGAGATCAACTTGAGAGTCACTATCTTTTCCCAAAGGTAGGAGAGTCTAAAAGTAGAGGGCATAGATTTAAGGTGAGAGGAAAGAGATACGAAAGGGTCCAGAGCAGCAACTTTTTCACACAGATGGTCGTGCCTATCTGGAACAAGTTGTCAGAGGTGGGTACAATTTTGTCTTTTAAAGTGTTTAGACAGTAACATGGGTTAAGTTGGGTATAGGGGGATATGGGCCAAATGCGGGCAATTGGGACTAGCTTCAGGGTTTAAAAAGGGCAGCATGGACAAGTTGGGCCAATGGATCTGTTTCTATTATGTAAACCTCTAAGACTTCAAATTAAATTTCCCTTTAGCGTTCCAAGATGGATTAGTGGGACAAATACATTGGGTTACGGGGACAGGGTGAGGGTAGGGCCTGAGTAAGGTACTCTGTCAGAGAGGGTTGGTGTAGGCTTGACCATGGGCTGAATTGACTTCTTCTGCATCCTGTGATACTCTCAGCTGTGACCTTGTTACTCTGCACTTGCGTTTCAAGGAGAATGTTTATTTGAAGTTGTCTCCTTTTTATTCAGATCCTTCAGTTTTCCTCCCCATTAGCTGTATATTTTCATTATTTATATCCCAAGAGCCTTATGTTACCACAATTGATTGCACCTGTCTTCCCTTCTACAAACCTGTCGATATCTTCTTGAAGTCTTTTACATTGCTCTTCATTATTTAGCAAACCTTTTGTGTCATCAGAAAATTTTGGAAATGATGCTTACTATACACAACCTTCACCTGGTCCCTAGAAGCAGGGAGGATATGTATTCTTGATCTGTGCAAGTGGCAAGCTTACACACTGAGACAAACAGTCAACATGTAGTGGAATTACCATCCTCTTTGGTCAGACAGGTACAAAAGTTGCATTGGCCACTGGAAGAGGTAAAATGAGATGATCATCTGCAAAGCAAATTCTCTGGCAGTGTCAGGAGTGGAGATCGACTGCGAGTATGTTCTGACATTCTGGCTATCTCTTGCACCCACCAACCCTCATTTTCTGTGGTCAATTCTAAGTAATTTAAGAGTCAAAAAAGCATATACAGAGGAAGGACTGTTTCCTTTAGTTAGGGAGTGTTGTATATAATGGGCTTATTGGTTAATGTAGTCTCAAATGTAACTCATTTTTTCTTATTTCACCCACTTCAGTTCATTTGTGATCTTCACATTGCTAATTTCCAACTTTTTAGTTGGCTGAGGCAAATGAAAAGCTAGTGTTCTCTCCTCTTCACCTCTCTAGCATCTTCCATTTGCAATTGCAATTCTAGCACCATGACTGGAAAATGACTCCTCATGTCTAATGCATCCTAAGCTTCAATTACGTTCTATTAATTCTGCTTGCTATCAAGTCCCATCCATATTGTTCTATTTTCAGCTTTGAACATTGTGTAATCTGTAGCTGAAGCACAAAAAAAATCTTATGGATGGCGGAGCTCTGGGCTTGAATATGAAATTATTAAATAAATATAACTTCTATTTAAACTTTAGTTTTTTTTAAACAGTTTTTAATGTATGTTTAGCTTTACACGTATACATACACAGAGTGGATTGTAACATTTAATTTTGAAATGAATTCAGAATTCTTGTCAGACTCTATGGAAAAAAATACTATTGTAAAAGTTATAATACATACCTGTAAAACTTGTATCTGACACTGCAAATGGCTGACTCCCATAGAGCTTTATAGTGTAGAGAACCCTTCAGCTCATCGTGCCTGTGCTGGCCATCAAGAACCTATCTTTACTAATCCTATTTTCCAGCATTTGATCCATAGCCTTGCATGCTATGGCACTTCTAAATGCTTCTTAAATGTTGCGAGGTTCTCACTTCCATGATCCTTTTACTTAGTGAGTTCCAGTAAGGTTTTCCCTCAATTCCCCTCTCAATGTTCTGCCCCTAAGTTTAAATATACACCTCCTGGTTATTGAACCCTCTATAACGGAAAGAATATTTCCTATCAAAACCATCCGTATCTCTCGTACACCTCTATCAGGTCCCCCTTCAGCCATTTTGCTCTAAGGAAAGCAACTCTAGTCTAACCAGCCGAACTTTTCTAATGCAGTCATATCTTTCCAGAGCTGCACATAGTACTCTAGCTGTGGCCTAATGAAAGAACTCAGTAAGAATTTAGCAACACCAATTTTAAATCCAACCGATTTATTTGATAGTAAATTTGCGAGCTTTCGACACTCGGTGTCTTTGTCAGGCAAAATTGCATTTGCCTGACAAAGACACAGATTGTCGAAAGCTCGCAAATTTACTATCAAATAAATCAGTTGGATTTAAAATTGGTGTTGCTAAATTCTTACTGAGTTCTTACTACCCCAGTCCAACGCCGGCATCTCTACATCATGCCTAATTAAAGCACAGCTCCACACCACCAATTTTTGTATCATCTGTGAATTCATTGATTATACCTCCCACATTCACATCCAAATCATTAATGTGCACTACAAACAGCAAGAGACGCAACGCCAACCCTAACAAACACCACTAACTTTTGGAGTGCTGCTCCTTTGTCAGGTGAGTGGCGAGTTCTGATCACAACAGTGCATATAAAGGGACACAGAGTTTACAGAACACTGATTAGAATGTGAATCTTTACAGCTAGTCAAGTCTTGAAGATGCAGACAATATGAATGGAGATAGCATTAAGCATAGATTATGGAGATGTGTATTATCTCCAGACAGGACAGTAAGTGAGATGTTGCAAGCCCAGGCAAGTCATGGTGGTTATAAATAGTGTGACATGAATCCAAGATCCTGGTTGAGGTCGTCCTCATGTGTGCTGAACTTGGTTAATGTTCGCTGCTCAGCGACCCTGCGCTGTTGTGTGCCATGAAGGTTGCCTTGGAGAACGTTTACCCAAAGATCAGAGGCTACGACAATGGATGAATGAACACTGCTTGACAATCACCAGGCAAGACCGTTCTCTTCCTATTGGCGAACACTTCAGCAGTCACGGGCATTCAGCCTCTGATCTTTGGGTAAATGTTTTCCAAGGTGGCCTTCATGGCGCATGACAACGCAGAGTCACTGATAGCCAAATTCTACACACATGAGGATGGCCTCAACCAGGATCTTGGATTCATGTCATATTATTCGTAATCTCCATGCAACATCTTGCAACGTCTCATTTATTGTCCTATCTGGAAATAATACACATCTCTTTGACCTATGCTTAATGATATCTCCACTCACATTGTCTGCACCTTTAAGACTTGATTAGCTGTGAACACTTGCATTCTAATCAGTATTCTGTAAACTGTGTGCCTTTAAATACACTGGTTGTGATCAGAACTCCCCACTCACCTGACAAAAGAGCAGCGGTCCAAAAGCTAGCGGTGTTTGTTATCAAATAAACCCATTGGACTTTAACCTGCTGTTGTGAGACTTCGTACTATGTTTACCCCAGTCCAACGCCAGCATCTCCACATCATGTACACAACTGTACACAAGCTTCCAGTCACAAAAGCAGCTTTCGATCATCACTTTTTGTCTCCTACCACTAAGCCAATTTTGGATCCAATTTGTCAAACTGTCCTGGATCCCATGGGCTCTTAGCTTCTTGACCAATCTCCTAGGTGGGACCTCATCAAAAGCCTTACTGAAATCCATGTAGACGCTCCTTATCTATATATTCACCTATTCACCTCCTTGAAAAATTCAATCAAATTTGTTGTGATCTCCTCTGACAAAGCTATGTTGTTATCCTCGATTAATCCTTGCCTCTCCAAGTGGAGATTAATTCTGTCGTCAGAAATATTTCCAAATATTTCTCCAATAATTGGAGGATTTATCCACTTTGAAAACCATTAGAATGGCTAACAGCTCTCTCAAAATTAATCTGTTCAGTTATAGCAGTCTTCCTGTCTGCTGTCTGTACTCACATCATCCTTATTGTGAGCATAGATGCAAAATACTCATTTAATACCCCACCTACATCTTTTGGCTCCACACACAGATTGTCACCTTGGTCCATAATAGACACTATTCTTTCCCTGGTTACCTTCTTGACCTTACAAAACACCATGGGATTTTGCCTGCCAGTGATTTTTTTTCACATCCCCTCTTTGCTCCATTGATCTTTTTTAAGCACTCCCTTGCACTTTCTGTACTCCTTGAGGCCATCCATTGTTTTGAGCCCTCTGTATCTGCCATAAGCTCTCCTTTTCTTATCCAATCCTGTATATCCCTTGACATCCAAGTTCTCTGAACTTTTTGGTCTCAGCCATTACAGCAATACGTTGGCTTTGTACTCTATTTCCTTTTTGAATGACTCCCACTGCTTTGAAGTGCACTTTCCTACAAGTAGCTGCTCTCAGAATACTTTGGCCAGATTCTCTTATCCCATTAAACTTGGCCTTTTCCTGCTTCTAAAGCTTTATTTTCACACTATCTTTACCCTTTCTCATAACTATCTTAAGTCCTAAACCTCGGTAAGATTTAACATTGAAATGCTCCCTTCACTTCCACTTCTACCACCTGCCTGGTTTCAAGATCTCAAAGTAGGTCAAGTACCACGCCCTCTTTTGTGGGGCTTTCTACATGCTGGCTCAAAAGCTCTCCTGGATGCACTTTAACATTTCCACCCTTTACTCCAAGCCATTCGTATATTGCTTCTCCCAATTAATATTGAAAAAGTTTAAATTCTCATTGACTATTACCCTATTGTTTTTACACTTTTGAGATTTGTCTATATATTTGCTCTTCTAAAGCTCACTCACTGTTTCAAGGCCTATGGTACACCCCAGCAATGTGATTGTTCCCTTTATTGTTTTTAAGTCTCACCCATATGGCCTCAATTGAAGAGCCTGCTAAGATATTGTCTTTCCTCACTGCAGTAATTGACTCCTTGATCTATATTGTAACACCATTTCTTCTCTTTTACACCCTTCCTCCATATCATCTGAATAATCTATACCTTAGAATATTGAGATACCAGTTGCACTCCTCCCTCAACCAAGACTCTGATAGCAACAATGTCATGCTCCCATGTGTAACTAATGCCTTCCATTCATCTTCTTTACCCATAAGACTTCTTGAATTAAAATAAATGTCAGCCAGCCTTGTGATATTCCCTTGTGCTTTAACATGGCTACCTTTGCTCTGGCATCCAGACCAACTTGATCTTTTTCTTCTATATTTGACTGTGCATCACCCCCTGCTGTTCCTCCACTCTAAGCCATACCCAGTCCTCTGCTGCCCTCCTCAATAGCACTAGTAAATATCTCTGCAAGGATGTTGGTTCCATTCTGGTTCAGATGCAACTTGTTTGACTCGTGCAGGTCCCACCTTCCACAGAAATGAACCCAGTGATCCAGGAAACCAAAGTCCATCTTCCTACACAACTCTTCAGCTGCATGTTCAATTGTTTTATCTTCCTATTCCTATACTCAGTGTATGTGGCACTGGGAGTAATCCAAGGATTACAATCTTTGAGATCCTCTTTTTCAATCTATTTAGCTCTTGAAACTCTTGCTGCAGGATCTCATCCCTCTTTCTACCTATGTTGTGAGTTCTAAAATTCATCCTTCCCTTTCAGGATATTCTGTTGTTGTTCGGTGAAATCCTTGACCCAGGGAGGAACAAAATACCACCCTGCAACTGCAGAAACACCTGTCTGCATCCTTACTGTTGAGTCTGACCAGTTCAAATTTGTTAGGATAGTGTTAGATAGAAAAAAAAATGATTTGAAAATGAAAATCAAACTTGCCCTGCACTTTGGAGCAGCCTGTCACATCCATCAGTTAAAGTTGGATACCTGCCTCTGCAGCTGGACATTCTGGTAAAGATAAGCCTGCTGAAATTCTGCCTTAATAATATTACAACTATTACAGGATATGTGGAGTTAGAAGCTGAGTAGCAGAATCAATAGCAAATTGAAAAAAAGAGTAGGGATTAAAGGGCAGTTATTCAGACTGATGAATAAGACTTGCCTGCACAGATCAGTGATGGGCTCACTATTATTCATCATTTGCATAAATGATTTGGACTGGGATGTTGAAGTACATTTTCAACATTTGCTATCTAAACTGGAAATTAACCATTTACAGTGTCAGTAATACGCAGGACTGCAACAAACCATAAGGAATACATTCATTAACTTGCAGAATGGCAGTATTATTGACAAACTTCAATAAGAAGTATAAGGTGGTACACTTTTGTAGGAAGAATAAGGAGGTCACATTCTGACAGGAAAATATTGTCGAAGTGTGACAAAGCTAAGATCAACTATAGTTTTGGCATTCTGCATTTGATTGAAGTCATGAGGTTACACTGAGACTTCATTTGAAGCAATTTTTAAAAGTGGCATCTTGGCCTTTTGGCTAAGATACAAATGAGATTGAGCCTTGGAGGAGATGCCTACTCCAATCAGCTTGGATCATGTAGATCAAGCCAAAGATAGGATGCAGGAAGCCTATCTTGTCAGCTTGCAACTAGAATGTCTCACTTGCTGAGACATTGAATTGGATTTTGATTGAAATGAATTGGATATAAACAAAAAAAACCCAAGGGTACAGATAGACAGTCACTAAAAATAGCAATTTGGGTTAATCAATGATTAAAAACAAAGCAAACCACACATAGCGGGATAAATTTGTTTCAAAATCTGGTTAGACAGCACTTGGTGAACAGCTTCTGGACTCCTTGCTATAAAATGAATATGGGGACATTGGCAAATATGTAATAAAGATTTGATACTTGAACTAAAAATTGAAACATTATATTCATCAGAAACTATTGAAAAATGGGAAGTTTTCTCTAAAAGAGAAAAGACCTGATAGAATTCTTCAAAATTGGGAAAAGGTTTATTGGGTAGATGAAGAAACAACGAATATTACTTGAAAGCTGTTATCAACAGTGTTATCATCATTTTCCTGATGATTGAGAGTAGACTGATGGGGATGGTCTTTGGCTAGGTAGGATTTGTGCTGCTTTTGTGGACAGAACATATGTGGGCAATATTTCATACTGCTGGGTAGGTACCATTGTAGCTGTACTGGAACAATTCTGGCAATTCAGAATATGTTAGATAGAACATAGAACATTACAGCGCAGAACAGGCCCTTCGGCCTTCGATGTTGTGCCGACCAATTAGGAAAAAGCAATGACCCTCTAACCTAAACCATTCCCTTTTCGTCCATAAACTTATCTACTAACCTCTTAAACGCCACCAAACTTGCCGCATCTACAACTGCCGCAGGCCACCAATATCGATGTGGGCACCAAAACTGATAATTGCAAAACTAACCCTGCAGCGTCCTCCTTTCTAATCTCTGAGGGCATGTGTTAAAATTGAGAGAGCTGGCCTACAGACTAATCAGACAACAGCCTGTCATATTTACCAAATCATTCTTTCCAATGTCCTAGACACCACCATTAGATCCCTGGAGAAGTTGTAGAACATAGAACATTACAGCGCAGAACAGGCCCTTCGGCCTTCGATGTTGCGCCGACCAATTATGAAAAAAGCAATGACCCTCCAAACTAAACCATTCCCTTCTCTTCCATAAACTTATCAACTAACCTCTTAAACTCCACCAAACTTGGTGCATCTACAACTGCCGCAGGCAGGGCATTCCACTCCCGAACCACCCTCTGGGTAAAGAAACTACCTCTGATATCCGTCCTATAACTATCACCCCTTAATTTAAAGCTGTGTCCCCCCGTGCTAGCTTTCTCCATCCTAGGAAAAAGGCTATCACTGTCCACCCTATCTAAACCTCTAATCATCCTATATGTTTCAATTAGGTCCCCTCTTAGCCACCTCTTTTCTAACAAAAACAACCTCAAATCCCTCAGCCTCTCTTCATAAGACCTGCCCTCCATACCAGGCAACATCCTGGTAAACCTCCTCTGTACCCTCTCCAATGCCTCCACATCTTTCTTATAGTGTGGGGACCAGAACTGCACACAATACTCCAAGTGCGGCCGCACTAGAGTTTTGTACAGTTGCAACATGACGTTGCAGGTCCAAAATTCAATCCCCCTACCAATAAAAGCTAAGACTCCTTATGCCTTCTTAACAACCTTATCGACTTGACTGCCTACTTTCAGGGATCTATGCACATATACACCAAGTTCTTCAACACTATTAAGAGTCCTACCATTAATCCTATATTCTACACATTTGTTATTCCTGCCAAAGTGAATTACCTCACACTTTTCCACATTAAACTCCATTTGCCACCTCTCGTCCCAGCTCTGCAACTTGTCCAAGTCTCTCTGCAAACTAGAACACCCCTCTTCACTATCTACCACTCCTCCGACTTTGGTGTCATCCGCAAATTTACTACTCCATCCTTCAATACCCTCATCCAGATCATTTATAAAAATTACAAACAGCAGGGGCCCCAAAACAGATCCCTGAGGTACACCACTTGTAACCGAACTCCATGATGAATAACTTCCATCAACCACCACCCTCTGTCTTCTATCAGCTAGCCAATTCCTAACCCAATTAGCTAAATCACCCTCAATCCCATACATCTGCATTTTCTGCAGAAGCCTTCCATGGGATGTACAGTGTTTCAAAAAAAAATTGTTAATGCTTCCCCCTGAAATGAAGGATGTTCCCATCATGCACATTTTAGTCATGATGTGGAGATGCCATTGTTGGACTGGGGTGGGCACAGTAAGAAGTTCAGCAAGTTTACATAACACAGGGAGCAGGAGCAGGCTATCTGGCCCTTTGAGCCTGCTCCACCACTCAATAAGATCATGGTTGATCTTTTCGTGGACTCAGCTCCACTTACCCACCCATTCACCATAACCCTTAATTCCTTTACTGTTCAAAAATTTATCTATCCTTGCCTTAAAAACATTCAAAGAGGTAGCATCAACTGCTTCATTGGGAAGGGAATACCACAGATTCGCAACCTTTGTATGAAGGAATTCCTCCTCAACTCAGTTCTAACTCTACTCCCCTTTACTTTGAGGCCATGCCTCTAGTTCTAGTTTCACCTACCAATAAAAACAACTTCCCTGCTTCTATCCTATCTATTTCCTTCATAATCTTATATATTTCTTCTGAATACCAATAAGTATAGCCCCAGTCTACTCTGTCTCACCTGATAAGCCAATCCTTTCAACTCCAGAATCAATCCAGTGAATCTCTTCTGCACCCCCTCCAATGCCAGTTTATCCTTTCTCAAGTAAGGAGACCAAAACTGTTCACAATACTCCAGGTGTGGCCTTACCAGCATCTTATGCTACTGCAACACAACCCTGCTGTTTTTAAACTCTAGCACTGAAGGACATAATTCCATTTGCCTGCTTAATTACCTGCTGCATATACAAACAACTCTTTGTGATTCTTGCACAAGGACACCCAGATCCCTCTGTACTGCAGCATGCTGTAATTCCTTACCATTTAAATAATGGTCCATTTTCATACCAAAATGGATGACCTCACATTTACTAATATTGTATTTCATCTGCCAGATTCCTGTCCACTCACTTAGACTTTGCTTTGCAGACTTTCAAGATTCTCTGCACACTTTGCTCTGCTACTCGTCTTAGTGTCATCTGCAAATTTTGATACACAACAGTTGGTCCCCAACTTCAAACAATCTATGTAAATTGTAAACAGTTGCAGTGCCAACATTGATCCCTGAGGCAAACTACTAGTGACTGATCGCCAACCAGAAAAATACCCATTTACCCCACTCTTTGCCTTTGTTAGTTAACCAATCCTCTATCCATGCTATTACTGGTAACACTGTGCATCTTTATCTTATGCAGCAGTCTTTGATGCAGCACCTTGTCAAATGCGTTCTGGAAATCCAGATATACCACATCCACAGATTCCCCATTGTCCAGTGCAAATGTAGTGTTCTCAAAGAATTCCACCAATTTAGTCAAACCTGCTCTGCCCTTCATGAACCCATGCTGTGTCTTCCCAATGGGACAATTCATGTCACAATATCTCACTATTTCTTCCTTGATGATAGATTCAAACATTTTCCTACTACAGGAGCAAACCAGCCTATAGTTACCTGTCTTTTGTCTACCTCCTTTTTGAAACAGTGGCATCACATTTGCTGTTTTCCAATCTGTGGGAACCACTCCAGAGTTCAGTGAATTTTGGTAAATTACTATACATTTGCTATTTCCCCTCTTTTACTACACTGGGATGCATTCCATCAGAACCAGGAGACTTGTCTACCTTTAGCTCCATTAGCTTACCCAACATACCTCTTTCGTGATAATGATAGCTTCTAAGTCCTCACCTGCCATAGCCTTCCTGTCAATTTCTGGCACGTTATTTTGTCTTCCACTGTGAAGACAGACACAAAATGCCTGTTCAATGCCTCAGCCATTTTTTCATTTCCAGTTATTACATCCTCCTTCTCATCCGCAAATGAACCAAGGTTTACTTTAGCCATGCCTTTTCATTTTACATATTTGTAAAAACTTTTCCTATCTGTATCTCTAATCACGAGCTTTCAGAGCGCTGCTCCTTCATCAGGTGAGTCTGATGAAGGAGCAGCGCTTCAAAAGTTTGTGATCCCAAATAAACCTGTTGGATTTTAACTGGTGTTGAGATATTTTAATCAGACATTGAGGCACAAATAACACAAAGATAACCAATCAAACTTCCAATTTCAGTTTTCTCCACTCATGATTTCAAGTTAATTCCTGTGTGAAGTTTTTTCGGCTCTTTCTGGGTGGCATTCATAACTACATTCCAGAAGACAACCATTTTATTTTTCTTGTGGTAAAGCCAAGAAAGAATTTTCAGTGTCATTACAAATTTACACTTGAGGAAAAAGACTACTCTTATTTTAAAGTTGATCAATTCAAATTATAGAATCTTGTAATGTTTTTAAGCATAAAATTAAGGGTAGTTTGTGAGGCAGTGAATTGCACAATTGATTGAAATAGAGACAGTCAATAACTTTTAGAGAGCTCACTGGAAGAAAGGAGAACAAAGGGATATGAGCATCAGATTCTGCAGATACTTGTAACACAAAACAGCATTTTTGTTACTGCAATTTAGATGCAAATCTCTCTGAATTGTTGTTGCATTTGCATATCATTGAATTTAATTCATTTGGATAAATGAATAATAAGTGAATAATGTAGCAAGACAACTACAAATACACAAATGAGCAAGTTGATCATATGACCCATCAAGCTTGCTCCATCATTCAATACAACCACGGCTAACCTTTGGTTCAACTTCACTTTCCCACCTGTGAGACCAAATATCCTTGATGAATTCAACATTGGAGCATCCAAAACCCTCAGATGGAGAATTCCAAAGATTCACAAATTTTTGTATAATTGTCTACATTTTTGTGTAATTGTCCGAATATCTGATCCTGAGATCCTTATCCTGTGATTGTATCCTTGTGTTTTAGATTCCCTAGGGGGAAATAATCTTTCAGTATCTAACCGATCAGCCCATTCAGGATATTATGTTTCAGCGAGATCACTTCTTATGAATCCATAAAGGCTCCACACAGGTTAGTAAATAAAATTAGAGCACATGTGGGATTGAGGGAAATATGCCAGTATGGATTGAGAATAGGAATAAATGGATCATTCTCAGGATGGCAGGCTATTACTAGTGGTGTACCACAAGGATCACAGCTATTTACAATTTGTACAAATTATTTGAATGTGGAATTAACTGTAATATTTCCAAATTTGCTGATGACATCAAACTATGTAGGAAAGTAATTTGTGAGGAGGATGCAGAGACTTCAACAGGATTTAAACATGACTAATTATTGGGCTAAGTGTGAAGTTTGGTAGAAAATCAGACAGTCAGAATATTTCTTAAACAGTGGGAAGTTAGCAACCTGGGTGTCCAAAGGGATCGGAGTGTCTTTATTCATGAGTACTAAAGCTAGCATGCAGGTGCAGCAAGCAATTAGAAAAATATTTGAGCAACAAGAGTAAAGATGTCTTTCTGCAATTATATAATGTTGGGAAGATCTCACCTGGAATATTGTGCAGAGTTTTGGTTCCTTTATCCAGAGAAGGCAATACTAAACAAAGGAGGGAGGGCAATGGATGCTCATCAGATTAATCCCTCAGATGGTGGAACTGTTTTACGAGCAGAAATCGAGGAGATTAGGTTTGTATTCCCCTTGAAGAAATTTTTTAAATGCTCAGTAGACTAGATGTAAATTTAGACTTCCCTTGGTTGATAGGGGACATAATCTCATCAATAGCTTGCCAGTGTAGCTAGCTGCTGGATGTGAAGCCAATTTTACCAACAAAATGATCAGGAGAGGTGCGAAACCAGACACATTTCTGACTTTTCAACACTCACCCCATTGTACCACCTCTCCTCACCGGATGACAGGTGGGGATGAGGTAGTAAGATTATGCCCCTAATGTGAAAGGTGGCATCTTTAACACCGCAATACTCTCAATGCTGCACTGCACTACATGGTTGCTTTAACCAGCAATGTAAAGGCTAAGAGACTTACTTAGTGGAATAAAATTTAAGTTATAGCATGCTTCCAATTATCAGTCAATGACTTATATTTTATTAATTACTTACAAGCAATAGAGAAACACAATGTGCACATACTAGAATAATGTCCTTTGATCTCTGCAACTTGGAAAATCTACCCTCTCTAAATATTAAACATGAATTTTGGCATGCCAAATTATTGCAGGCCTAAAAGTTCAAGATTTCTCAATTTAGAACAAAAATTGATATTAGGTGGGAATCAAAGAAATACGAGGTGGTGGAAATTGAAGCACTTTGATGGCTGCTATAGGTGTTCTCTAAGCAGGCTGTGTAGAGAAAGTAACACTTTTCAGAGTAATTACCAAGAGGCATTTATCGGTTATATTTTGTGCTCCTCTCTAGATCTATGTTCTTCATCCCTGTATACTTTGCAAAATTAAAAGCATCAGGTATTTTATTACCAGTAGAGGGCTCCAGTATTCCAACATGAGAAATGGGACAGTATGTTATACCATTTGTTATTTTGACATGTTCAGTATTCATTCCCTTCTACTTAATCCATTGAGTTCCCTGCCTCCAGACTTTTCCCAAATTGCGTAAGCGAAATGAATGGAATAGTTGATAAACTAAATGAGCACAGAAATTAAGACATTATTCTTTATTTAGATTATTTTAAATAAATATAAAATCCTTGTTTATCCAAATAATTCTACTTCCCTGCAGCGATCACAGAAAGTTCACTGAAAGTTTAGCCTATTCCAAGTTTCTGTACAAATACTTTCACTAAATCTTCTGTGAATCTAGTAAAATTGGAAGAAAAATTATTACATTAAGTGTTCCTTTTGATACCACCAGCACAGACCTGCCATTAATGCAATAATATTCATGTTATGGACTTTCCCTTTACCATTACATTTTTGTCAAATCTCTACCAGTTGTAAGGCTGTAGCACATTAACTCAGTTCCTGATTGTCATAGGCCCATGGTGGTGAACTTTTTTCAATTCTATTCAAACTGGTACTAAATGTGAAAACACACTCTAAGCAACATAAGGAGAATCCAATAAAAAAAAAATCATGTTGGTGAAGTTAGCATGCTCTGTGCTGTTTAGGGTTGAGGTAATATAGAAGAGGATTGATTCACTTTGAACTGCTAAGATCCAATTTGGGATTTACTTGCTGCTAATACAGGGTGCCCAAAATAAAAATGCTCCCCACTCACATCTCTCTGCTTGATGAGTACAAAGTATTTACTCAACAGCTAGAATATAGAATTATGATTATTTCATATATACATTAGTTTCTGAGTACCTTCTATAAATGTAACCTTTTACCCCATTAGACCCACTTGATTATGTTCAGATTGGGAAATGAACGGAACACACAATCAATTGTCCATTCGATGCCTTGGTGTGAATGGAAGTGCACTCGGCACTGTCTGGTCAGTTTGTTGTTGCAATAACCTGCTTAATGAATCTTAATGACTGCGTATTGAGCTCTCACACACTGTTGGACTCTGCCCAGTGGGATTGGGGGTTTAATCGACCCCTTTATCACATTTTGTTTTGGTGTAATAAGTTTCCTTGGAGATTCTATTCACTTTGATTCAGCATTCCTTTATGGGGCAACATTTTAATTTATCCCTCAATGTGTTGAATTAGTTTATTTGATTAGCCAAAAAGCCCATTGTTGGATTGTCAAATCAGTTCTCCTGTTGATGTCATCAGCATTCACCAAAAAGCAGCAATTAATAAGGTTTCTTTGTAATCATGCTGTTTTTGCAATGTATCCAACTGAATTGCTGTACAATTCTAGGTTACAATGGAGAATAATTTGACATGAAGCACTTAAATTTGGACACTAACAGTTTATGTTTTTAACTTGTTGCTGAAGGCATCCTGGAACCAGATCTTGTGTGTAGATTCTCTCCAGTAAGTATGTTTACCATAGCCCACCATCCCCATTCAGGGGCATTCTTTTCTCCGCAACCATGTTTGATTTGTTTATAATCACATTTATAAAAGTGCATTATATGACTTTACATAAAGTGCAAATGAGATCAGCTTCTTCCAATACATTAAGTGGCACTCTGAGGTGCCACATGACACTACAATTGCTGCTTAGATTTACTCCATTCATTCCATGTTAAACATACAGCCCAAAGGATTTGTTCACAGCTTCCAGTTCCTCAGTACAGATTAGTGGAAGGGCCTTCCATAGTGACAATTCCTTTGCAGCAGCTGCCCCAAGCTTTCGTGTATCTCTCAGCATGAAGACCAGATGGCATGACAAAATACCGGACAGTGGAGGTGATCATCTAAGTTGGCATGCAATGCATCCACACAATATCGAGTGTCACAATTGACAGGTCATGTAGCCAGAATGCCTGATACTCACTTACCAAAGTGTATCTTCTGTGGAGTGGTTGAGTCTGGGGTACGTTTTCATGGTGCTCAAAGAAAGCACTACAAAGTCACAGTGAAGACTTCACTTAGGAATTTTGATATTCTTTTTGAGACCTGGGAGAAGCTCACCCACAATCACTGCACCTGGCACAGCCAAACAATAAATAGTGCATAGAAAACACAAACAGGAAAAACATTGAACCAGCTACTCATCCAAAATTCAATTGTCTACGGTATCCTGTCCTATTTGCTTCAGAACCTTCTAGACACAGTTCAGCATTAACAGTCACTGGAACTTGAATGAACGCCACAGATGCCAAACATGGTCATATTTACCTCAAAAGATGGACAAGTTTTACACAAAACATACGTCTTCAGGATGCCTCCAATCAATTTTAAAGCATAGCACACAATAATGAGAGGAGACAGAGAAACTGTTCTATTTCCATAACGACTTGCTATCCTCATGCTGGCCAGTTCTGTGAACACTGACAATCTCAATCACCAAATGGCTGTTTTCCATGTATGAATCTAATCAATAACTTTCAGGAAGCTATCTTTCCATGGTTCCAATACTTCTGACTCAAGCAACAATCCATGTGATGTCCATATGTACGAAAATTGAGTATATGCTTTACTTACGTCTGTATGTATTTCATGTAGAAATTACAGTGGAACCCCGATTTTATGTGCCCCAATTTAGCGTGAAATTCAATATGATGCAATATGATGGATGGCTGTTTTTTTTGCACTTTCCAGTTTAGTGACTTAGCATGACCCCAATAACATTCGCGATAACATTTTATGGACCCCAGCCATCAAGTTACAATAGGGCTGCACTCTGCTGAAACAGGAGTAGGAAGTTTGAGTTATGCCTTCCACCTCATTGTTTTCCAAAGTGAAACTGAAGTCAGTTGTAATGGTATCTAACACATTACAAAACAGCTATTTGGGAGCCTCCTAGTTTTTTTATGAATCAGTATTCATTCATTGATGTCATCTTCTAGCCAAAAGGATGATCACCATAGATTTCCACCTCTATCTTATACTGCCCTCACACGTTTCATATCTTTAAAATTAGGATGAGAATTTCTGCAGTTCATCACACAGATGGTATACGTTGCTGCCATTGTATTGGTGGGGAAGGAATTGAATGTTTGTGGATGGGGTGTAACAAAAATGGGTTGCATTGTCCTGGATGGTGCCAAGTTGCTTCAGCATTGTTGAAGCTGCACACATCCATCTGTTCCACACTTCTGACTTGTCTTGTAGCTGACAAGGTTTGGAGAATTAAAAGGCGAGTTCCTATCTGTAGGATTCCCACCCTCTTACCTAGATTTGCATCCCCAGTACGTATATGGCTGGTCCAGTTGAGTTTGTAATCAATGGTAACCTCTTGGATGTTGACAGTGTAGGAACTCAGTGGTGATTTTCCTCTTGTTGGTTTTCTCATCATCGCCTGCAGACTCAGTCTAACAGCTGTGGCTTATAGGGTCGTAGAGGTTTACAGCATGGAAACAGGCCCTTTGGCCCAACTTGTCCATGCCACCCAGTTTTTACCATTGAGCTAGTCCCAATTGCCTGTGTTTGGCCCAGATCCCTCTATACTCATCTTACCTCTGTTATTGTCTAAATGCTTTTTAAAAGACAAAATTGTACCTGCCTCCACTACTATCTCCGGCAGCTTATTCCACTCACTACTCAGTGAAAAAAATTGCCCCTCTGGACCCTTTTGTATTTCTCCCCTCTCAGCATTCTAATATCATTAGTGGTGCTAGGGTCACTCTTGGTGATGGACGTTTAAGTCTCCATCCAGAATGCATTTGTCTCCTTGCCACCTTTAGTGTTTTTTCCAATCAGAGTTCAACATGAAAGAGTACTGATTTGTCACTGGATTGTGGGGGTAGGTGGCAATAAACAATGGTTTATTTGCCTGTTGCTTAATCTGCTGCTATAAGATCATGGAGGTCTAGAGTTCATTTTGACAACTTCCAGTGCAACCTCCTCCTGATTGTGTGCCAATGTACTGGTATGACATGACCTCATGATGTGGAGATGCCGGCGTTGAACTGGGGTAAACAGAAAGGAATCTCAGGTGACGAAGGGGCAGCCAGCACTCCAAAAGCTAGTGACTTTTGCTACTAAATAAACCTGTTATACTTTAACCTGGTGTTGTGAGACTTCTTACTATGACACAATGTAGAGTATAGGGTTAATGGTAGGATTCTTAATAGTGTTGATGAACAGAGGGATCTTGGTGTATTTGTGCATAGATCCCTGAAAGTAGGCAGTCAAGTCAAGAAGGTTGTTAAGAAGGCATATGGAGTCTTAGCTTTTATTGGTAGGGGGATTGAATTTTGGAGCTGCAACGTCATGTTGCAACTGTACAAAACTCTAGTGCGGCCGCACTTGGAGTATTGTGTGCAGTTCTGGTCCCCCCATTATAAGAAAGATGTGGAGGCATTGGAGAGGGTACAGAGGAGGTTTACCAGGATGTTGCCTGGTATGGAGGGCAGGTCTTATGAGGAGAGGCTGAGGGATTTGAGGTTGTTTTCGTTAGACAGGAGGAGGCTAAGAGGGGACCTGATCGAAACATATAAGATGATTAGAGGTTTAGATAGGGTGGACAGTGATAGCCTTTTTCCTAGGATGGAAAAAGCTAGCACGCGGGGACACAGCTTTAAATTAAGGGGTGATAGTTATAGGACGGATATCAGAGGTAGGTTCTTTACCCAAAGGGTGGTTAGGGAGTGAAATGCCCTGCCTGCGGCAGTTGTAGATGCGCCAAGTTTGGTGGCGTTTAAGATGTTAGTTGATAAGTTTATGGAAGAGAAGGGAATGGTTTAGTTTGGAGGGTCATTGCTTTTTTCATAATTGGTCGGCGCAACATCGAAGGCCGAAGGGCCTGTTCTGCGCTGTAATGTTCTATGTTCTACAACCTCTCCAGGGATCTAATGGTGGTGTCTAGGACATTGGAAAGAATGATTTGGTAAGTATGACAGGCTGTTGTCTGATTAGTCTGTAGGCCAGCTCTCTCAATTTTAACACATGCCCTCAGAGATTAAAAGGAGGACGCTGCAGGGTTAGTTTTGCAATTATCAGTTTTGGTGCCCGCATCGATGTTGGGCACCAAACATTTGTTTTTGCTCTTTTAAACTTCATAGTGGTTTGATATGTGAATGATTTGTTAGGCCAATCCAGAGGGCATTTTAAGATTCCAATCACATTGCTGAGAGTCTGGAGTCACACATTGGCCAGACCAGGTAACAATGGCAGATTTCCTTCCTTCAAAGGCATCAGTGAGTCAGATGGCTTTTTTAAAACAAAAATTGACAATGGGTTTCATGGTCACTATTCCTGAAACTAGCTTTCAATTCCAAACGTTATTAACTATATTTAAATGCCACTAGCTATTGTGTGGGATTTGAACCTATGTCTCCTATGTACTGCAGAACATTAGCTTGGGTCTCTGAATTACTGGGCCAGCGATATTACAATTGCAGCACTGTTTCCTCACTGATCTCTGTCAATATCCTAATGTTAAAATCATTAGGGCTAAGTTGGTATCTCATTGATTCTAGGTGCTTTCCTTGTTTTCATCTTTTTGACTGCTGCGTTGACCTCTGCCTATGTTATCTCTGGTTCTTCTCTTCTCTATGGTGATACCAATTATTCTCTTTCTTCATTATATAGCCATTATATGGTTTATAATAAATAGGAGCAGGAGTAGGCTATCCAGCCCCTTGAGCCTGCCCTGCAATTCAATAAGATAATGGCTGATCTGTAGTAGTTCAGTACTACTTTCCTGCTTTCTCCTCGTAACCCTTAATTCCCTTGTCAATCAAAAACCTATCCATTCTTGATTTGAACATATTCAGCGAGGAAGCTTCCACCACTTCATCAGGGAGAGAATTCCAAAGATTCACCACCCTTTGCGTGAAGAAACTCCTCCACAACTCTGATCTGAACCACCCCCCCCCCCCCCCCAATCTTGAGGTTGTGCCCTCAAGTCCTACTGTTGTTGCTAAGCGGGAAGAGTCTCTCAACCTCTACCCTATCCATCCCCTTCATTATCTTATACGTCTCTATAAGATCCCCCTTCAGCCTTCTAAACTCCAAAGAGTACAAACCTAGCCTATTCAATCTCTCCTCATAATCCAACACCCTCATCTCTGGTATCAGCTTAGTAAACCTTCTCTGCACCCCCTCCAATATATGCGGCAACCAAAACTGCACACAGTACTCCAGCTGCGGCCTCACCAGTACCCTATACAGCTGCAAAAGTACCTCCCTATTTTTATATTCTATCCCCCTAGCTATAAAGGCCAACATTGCATTCGCCTTCTTAATCACCTGCTGCACCTGCATGCTGTGTTTTTGCGATTCGTGCACAAGGACCCCCAGGTCCCTCTGCACCGTCGCATGCTGCAGCTTTTCACCATTTAAATAGCAATCCTTCCTACCATCATTCCTATCAAAGTGGATAACCTCACACTTGCTAATATTACACTCCATCTACCAGGTCCTCGCCCACTCACTCAACCTATCCAGATCCCTCTGCAGGCTTTCCACACCCTCCATGCAATTTGCTTTTCCACTCATCTTCGTGTCTTCAGCAAATTTCGTCACCCTGCACTCAGCCCCTTCCTCCAGATCATCTATATAAATGATAAATAGTTGAGCCCCCAGCACCGATCCCTGGGCACTCCACTAGTCACCAGCTGCCAATCAGAATAGCACCCATTAATACCTACCCTCTGCTTCCTATTAGACAACCAATCCTCTATCCAGTCTAACACCCTACCCCCAACTCCCTGCACCCTAATCTTCTGCAGCAATCTTTTGTGAGACACCTTATCAAATGCCTTTTGGAAATCCAAAAACACCACATCCACTGGTTCCCCTCTATCTACCGCACTAGTCACTTCCTCATAGAACTCTAATAAATTCGTCAAGCACGACTTTCCCTTAACAAATCTGTGCTGCATCTGCTTGATCAAACAGTTCGTATCCAGGTGCCTCGTTATTTCTGCTTTGACGACAGATTCAAGCATTTTTTTGACTACAGACGTTAAACTAACTGGTCTATAATTCCCTGCCTTCTGTCTGCTTCCTTTTTTTTAAAACAGTGGCGTAACATTAGCTGTTTTCCAATCTTCCGGCACTTTCCAGCGAACTCTGAAAGATAATTACTAGGGTATCCATTATCACCTCTGCCATTTCCTTGAGGACCCTGGGATGCATTCCATCTGGTCCCGGGGACTTATTTGCCCTCAGCCCCATTAGCCTATCAAGCACCACCTCTCCAGTGAGTGTAATCTCATCAAGGACCTCATCTCCTACCACCCTACTATCCTTAATTTCGGGCAAGCTATTTATGTCCTCCTCTGTAAAGACTAACACAAAAAACTTATTCAAGATCTCCGCCATATCCTTATCATCCACCATTAAACCACCACTCGCGTTCTCCAAGGGTCCTACGGTATTCCATCCATTGTTTTTCTACTTTATTTTTCAGAGACATTCTCCTTTCTTGCTCTTTATACGACTATTTATTTGTGCTTTAATTTTCTCCTGCCATGTTCTTGTTGTGCCATTTTGTTACAAGTCTTCATATTTTTCATTGACCACTCTGATTTCTTAACTGCTTTTCCATTTCATCAGATTGTTCTCTTTGTTCTTATCCAATGCTTGTATTTATTTCATTGTCATCCATTGTTGATGTTTTCTTCTCTCTTGTTTATGGAGGTTTCAGTTACTGAGTGTTTCAGGCTCTGTTTCAACCATTCCCAATATCCTTCGGTCATTTCCTCTTGAGATCTTTATCTGTCAGTTCCTGAAGTAGTTTCATATGACCATAAGAAATAGGAACAGGAGTAGCCATTTGGCCCTTCGAACCTGATCTGCCATTCCCTAGAATCATGACCTATCCAACATTTCTCATGTCCGTTTTTTGCCCTTTCCCCATAACCCTAGTTTCCCTTATGGATCAATAATTTATGAATTTCTTTTCTGAGGGGTGTGGGTCTTTAGAATTCCTTGCCACAATTTTAAATTGACACCTTTTTATTGAGAGTCCTAGACACTCTCATCAGTGGAACATCTGTTCAACATTTACCCAGTAGTCTTACCAATACTTTGTATAATTGCAGCAAGACCTCCTTACTCTTATACTCCAACCACCTTGAAATAAGGGTGAACATTCTATTAACCTTCCTGATTAACTGTTGTACCTTTATGCTAGCTTTTTGTGTTGTGTGCAAGTACCCCAAATTTCTGTGTTGCTGATTTCCACAGTTTTTCTTCATTTAAATATCCTATTCTATTGTTCTCTCTTCCAAAATTAACAACTTCATATAATTCCATTTGCTAACTATTTTGCTCACTTAACCTATCAATACCTGTTTGCAAACTGTTTTCATCAGTATTGCAACTTGCCTTTCCACTTTTTTTTGTCATTTGCAAATTTGATGACAGTACATTTGTTTCATTCTTTCATGTCATTTATATTTTAAACAGTAGCGTTCTCAGCACTGATCCCTGTATAACTCCTCTGGTTACATGAAAAAAAGCCCTAATTTCCACTCGCTGTTTCATGCCCAATAATCAATTCTTTATGCACGTCAATATACCACCTCCAACACCATATGCATTCTTATTTTATGACTTAAACATGAAGTACCTTGTCAAACGCCTTCTAGAAGTTCAAATACAGCATTGTTTCTTTCTAACCAATCTGGTTGAGACTACCTCAAAGACTCTAATAAATCAGTCAGACGTCATTTCACTTTCATGAAGCCATAATGAGTCTCAAAGAACAAAACAACATGAGAAACAGGCCCTTCGGCACTACGAGCCCACGCTACCACCTCGATGTTCCCACTTCTACCCATGATCCCTGTCGTCCCTGTCTATGTTTATAGATCTATGCATTAGAACCAAATTTGAGACAATTTAGGGAGAATTTGTTCTGCCAATCAGCCTAAGAGCACATCCTTGGGATGTGGGAAGAAACTGGAGCACCAGGACAAAACCCACGCAAGCTTGGGGAGAACATGCAAACTCCCATAGACACAGGCCCAAATCCACATATCTGCACAGCACAGCAATAGTCACTGAGCTGTCGTGTTGCCCATCAAATGGTCCAGGTCAAGCGTACACTAATGACGCGAAGCACTAGGCTACTCTCAGAATCCAAGAGCAACCCTCTCATGACCCATCACGTATATGCCCCTCGTTAGACAAGGCAGACCGAAGTATCTGTAGGATAAAACAAATACATCAATGTCATTGACAATTTACACATTTCGCAGGGAACTCCCAAGGCTCGTGATGCCTATTTTAAATCAGTTTTCTATATCCCTCCATTCCCATTCTGTTCATGTGCCCATCTAAGTATCTCTTAAATAACCCCAGAGTGCCTGCCTCACCATTTTACTTGGCAGCGTGTTCCATATCCCCACCACCCTGTGTGAAGAAACTCCCGCTAGCATCCAAATTATACCTTACCCCTCTCACCCTAAACCCATGACTCCTTGTGGTATTTGAGTCCACCCTAGGAAAAAGCTTAATCCTGTTTACCCTATATATACCCTTTATCATCTTGTACATCTCTATTAGATCTCCTCTAAGTCTACATCTTTCTAAGGACAACAGTCCCAATTTGCTTAACCTCTCCTTGTAACTCAGACCTTCCATACAAGCAGCATCCTGGTAAACTTCCTCTGCACTCTCTCCAGAGTCTCCATGTCCTTATGGTAATAAAGCGACCAGAACTGGACGCAGTATTCCAAATGAGGTCTAACCAATGTTTTATACAACTGCAACATTAAAGGCCAGCTCTTGTACTCTATACCCCTTCCTGTAAAGGCTAGCATACCATATGCTTTCTTCACAACCTTCTCCACCTGCTCTGCCACCTTCAGAGACTTGTCACCTGCACCCCCAGGTCCCTCTGCGTTTCTATACTCTTAATAGGTCTACCCTTTATCATATACCTCCCCACTACATTCTTTCTCCTGAAATGCATCACCTCGCATTTATCAGGATTGAATTCCATCTGCCATCTATCTGCCCAAGCTACCAGCCTATGTCCTGCTGCATCGCCTGACAATGCTCCTCACTATCCGCAAGTCCAGCCATCTTTGTATCATCTGCAAACTTGCTGATCACTCCACTTACTCCCTCTTCCAAGTCATTTATATATATTACAAATAGAAGAGGTCCCAGTACCGAGCTCTGCAGCACACCACTAGTGACCAGCCTCCAGCTAGAAAAACACCCTTCCACTATTACTCTCTGTTTCCTATTACCAAGCCAGTTACTTATCCATCCAGCTACCTGTCCTCGTATCCCATTAGCCTTGACCTTCTCAACTAACCTTCCATGAGGGACTTTGTCAAACGCCTTACTGAAATCCATATAGATGACATCAATGGCTCGCCCTTCGTCGACCGTTTTTGTTACCTCCTCAAAAAATTCTACTAGATAAAATTACTAGATTTGTAAGGCACGACCTCCCTTTAACAAAGCCATGCTGCATATCCCGAATCAGATTGCAATGCTCTAAGTGCCTATACATCCTATCTCTAAGAATCACCCTACCACTGACATCAAACTCACCGGCCTATAATTTCCAGGGTTATCCCTACTACCCTTTTTAAACAATGGTACAATATTAGCTATTCTCCAGTCCTCTGGGACCTCACCTGTGTCCAAAGAAGAGACAAAGATTTGTGTCAGAGGCCCAGCAATTTCACCTCGCGCCTCCCTAAGCAGCCTGGGATAAATGCCATCAGGCCCCAGAGATTTATCAGTTTTAATGCCATCTAGAAGCTCTAACACGTCTTCCCTCAACTGGTCCACAGCTCCCTCAGAGACAGGGCCAATCAACAAGCCCCTCTCCTTTGTGAATACTGACGCAAATATTCATTCAGGATCTCCCCCATTCCCTTGGGCTCTAAGCACAGTTCTCTCCTCTGTCCCTAAGAGGTCCAATTTTTCCTCTAGCCATCCTTTTATTCCTAACATAGGAGTAAAAAGCCTTTGGATTTTCCTTAATGCTATCCGCTAAAACCATTTCATGCCCCCTTTTTGCCCTTCTAACTCCCCATTTGAGCTCCCTCCTACTCTCTCTAAATTCCTCCAATGCTCTCTCCGTTCCCAGCTGCTTTGACCTAACATACGCCTTTCTTCCTAACCAAGTGCTGATTACTTGTAACATTACTTGTCCCTACCCACCAAAAAATGAATTCTTGTGCAATATATGAATTGCCTTCCAGAATTCCACATGTACAAGATTCATATAACAAGCTGTGGTTCACAATGCTCGTGAGTTCCTGAAAAATTCAACTAGGTTATCCCGAAATATCAATCCTTTACAAGGCCTTCCTGACACCTTGATCAGGGTGCACATGAGGAGATAGCAGCATAAGAGTAAAAAATAATTTCTGTAGGTTATTTTGCACATTAGTATCAATACTTCGAATGCTTACATTTCATAACTAGGACTTGATCTGTCTTCAGAAGTTTTTTTTAAGCAAAAATAAGCTGTAAACAATTCCATCTCTCACCAGACTTATGTTTATAGGGCACAAGAAAGCAAGGTATGTAATCAGCACCGTCTATACATCTCACTAACGCAAGATGAAAGGTCATCAGTCTGAAACATTAACTCTGATTCTGTACAGATGCTGCCAGACTTGTTGAGCATTTCTAGCATTCTCTATTCTAGATTTTTTTGCTCTTAAACTACCTGTTTAAATAATTAAATATAAATTTTACCTCAAAGTTTATGAAATTTGTCCATTTTAAATTGAAAAGCAGAAATTACTTTAATAAAAACTGAAAATGTTATTAATTTCCAGTGAGTCAGGCAGCACAAGATAAAGAATTAAAATTTCAGATAACCTTTTGCTTTTTTATTAGTGTGGAAACTAGTAGCTGATCAAAAGCATCTGCTGTTTCACCTGACTAAATAATGTGGATATATTGTAATGATGTTCAGATTATATTTACATTCAGCCAACAGAGTATAGATCTTGGTGATACAGGCAAATTTAAGCAAGCTGTTTTGGAGAGATTGAAGCCCTTGTATTTGTATTTGTTAATACCCATGTTGAATTAATATTTCAGTAAATACATTATTATATTTTGTGATTGCCCCTTCCTATTCCTCAACTCCATCCACTGTGACTCCACTCCTAACTCCTGTATATTGTTCTCCCTCTGCACTGCTGTAATGCTCTCCCTAACTAACAACGCCATTCCCCCACCTCTTCTGGACCCTCCTCTGTCACGCCTGAAACACGTATACTCAGGAATATTCAGCTGCCACTGCTCCCCTTCCTTTATGATGTAAAGATGCCGGCGTTGGATTGGAGTGGTAAGAACTCAGTAAGAATTTAGCAACACCAATTATTAATCCAACCGATTTATTTGATAGTAAAAAAGCAAGCTTTCAACACTCCCGTGTCTTCATCAGGCAAGTGCAGTGTCTTCATCAGGCAAGAACACTGCACTTGCCTGATGAAGACACGGGAGTGTTGAAAGCTCGCTTTTTTACTATCAAATAAATCGGTTGGATTAATAATTGGTGTTGCTAAATTCTTACTGAGTTCTTACCCCTTCCTTTAACCATATCTCCGTCATTGTAACTACATCCAAGTTCCTTGCAAACATTAAGGCCCTATATCCTCCCTGCTCTTCCTTTCTACATCCTTCTCTCCTATGTGAATAATCACATCCATCTGGGTCCCCTCACCTTTCAAAATGCACTCTAGACACATCTTGCACCCCTACTCCAGGGAAGCAAACTACCATCCTGGAGTCCCGCCTTTGACCACAGAACCGCCTATCTATTCCTTTAACTCTACCATCCCCCACCACTATCTCCCTTCTAGACCCCTTCCTCCCCTCTGAGATACTCTGGTCCTCCTGCCTTACCTTTTTTACCCTTCTGCCCTCGATATTTTGGGGGACTGCCACTGGGGAAGTCTTTGGACTGTCACCCCTCTTCTTTTTCCCCTTTCTTACAGTAAGGGTCAGATTCCCCCCCCTTAGGCTCTGGGTCCACCACCTTACTATGCCTCCCTTCCAGTATTGCATGTTCTTCCAATTGCCGCTCTAGTTGCTTGACCCGAGCCCTCAGATGCTGCAGCTCCGAACACTTGACGCATATGTGGACTTTAGGGAGATGTCTTGCCTCCAGGACCTCCCACATATGACACCATATGCAGGTGAGGCGTCTTCCCGTAATCCCTGCCATTGTCCTGAACACCTTTGGAGGTGCGAACACAATTGGAAAACCAGTAACAAACTCTGCCCAAGCCTGTTCTCGCCTAAGCCTTTTGGGCAATACTTTTGGGCAAAGTATTGGAGAGAATAATTAGGGATAGGATTTATAGTTATTTAGAGTGTAATGAATTGATTGGAGATAGTCAGCATGGTTTTGTGAAGGGTAGGTCGTGCCTTACTAACCTCAAAGAGTTTTTTGAAAAAGTGACTAAGGAGGTGGATGGGGGTAAGGCGGTTGATGTGGTATATATGGACTTTAGTAAGGCGTTTGATAAGGGGGCCCATGGAAGACTTCTGCAGAAAATGCAGATGTATGGGATAGAGGGTGATTTAGCTAATTGGGTTAGGAATTGGCTAGCAGATAGAGACAGAGGGTGGTGGTTGATGGGAGATATTCATCTTGGAGTTCGGTGACAAGTTGTGTACCTCAGGGGTCTGTTTTGGGGCCCCTGCTGTTTGTAATTTTTATAAATGATCTGGATGAGGGTATTGAAGATGGATTAGTAAATTTGCAGATGACACTAAAGTCGGTGGAGTGGTAGATAGTGAAGAGGGGTGTTATAGTTTGCAGAGAGACTTGGACAAGTTGCAGAGCTGGTCCGAGAGGTGGCAAATGGAGTTTAATGTGGAAAAGTGTGAGGTAATGCACTTTGGCAGGAACAATAAAAGTGTAGAGTATAGGGCTAATGGTAGGGCTCTTAATAGTGTTGAGGAACAGAAGGATCTTGGTGTATGTGTCAATAGATCCCAGAAAGTAGGCAGTCAAGTGGATAAAGTTGTTAAGAAGGCTTATGGAGTCTTAGCTTTTATTGGTAGGGGGATTGAATTTAGGAGCCGCAGCATCATGTTGCAGCTGTACAAAACTCTAGTGCGGCCGCACTTGGAGTATTGTGTGCAGGTCTGGTCCCCACATTATAAGAAAGATGTGGAGGCATTGGAGAGGGTACAGAGGAGGTTTACCAGGATGTTGCCTGGTATGGAGGGCAGGTCTTATGAAGAGAGGCTGAGGGATGTGAGGTTGGTTTCGTTAGAAAGGAGGCGGCTAAGAGGGGACCTAATCGAAACATATAAGATGATTAGAGGTTTAGATAGGGTGGACAGTGATAGCCTTTTTACTAGGATGGAGAAAGCTAGCACGAGGGGACACAGCTTTAAATTAAGGGGTGATAGTTATAGGACGGATATAAGAGGCAGGTTCTTTACCCAAAGGGTGGTTCGGGAGTGGAATGCCCTGCCTGCAGCAGTTGTAGATGCGCCAAGTTTGGTGGCGTTAAGAGGTTAGTTGATAAGTATATGGAAGAGAAGGGAATGGTTTAGTTTGGAGGGGCATTGCTTTTTATATTGGTCGGCGCAACATCGAAGGCCGAAGGGCCTGTTCAGTGCTGTAATGTTCTATGTTCTATGTAAGCCCAGCGAGCCAAAGCCCTCAAATCTCTTACTCTGCTCCCTGCTCGCTCCACTGCCCGCTCCTGATGCTGCCCGCTGTCTACTGCCACTTTCTTTTTTATACTCCCCCACTCCTTTCCCAGCTACCCCCACGCCTAAACTAGGCAGCAAAAAGCAATCAAAAACAGAGAAAAAAAATTTTTCACACTCAGCCACCAGCACTTCCAAACACTCTTTCCAGAGAACAATGAGGGATTAACAGGTGAGTTCCTGATTTATACTCACCCACTCCCTTCTTAGCTATCCCACGCCTAACTACGGCAGCAAAAAGCAATCAAAAAGAGGAAAAAAAGCAAATTGAACCCTTGATTAGATTATGATTTTCCAAATTTGCTGCTATTACTTGCTTAATTAATAATTAATTCCAACATTAGTTCTAATTTACTTAATTTTTGCTTCCGCTCCTTTTCGAAGAGGGGTGTCACATTGGCAGTTTTCCAATCCTCTGGTATTATTAGAATCCAAAGATTTTTGGAAAATTACAACCAATGCATCCACTATCTCTGTAGTTATCTATTTCAGTATCCTAGGATGCAAGCCATCAAAGGCAGGGGACTTCTCTGCTTTTAGCCTCATTAGTTTGTTTAATACTACTTTTCTAGTGATGGTAATAGTATTTAATTTCTCCCCCATATTATTTAGTATTAATGGGATGTTCAAAGTCCAATGTAAAGACTGATGCAAACTCCTCTATCATTTCCTTGTTCTCCGTAACTATTTCTCCAGATTCATTTTCTAAGGGCCTATGTTCACTTTGACTTCTCCCTTTTTATATATTTAAAGCTCTTATTTTCAGTTTTTATATTCCTTGCTAGTTTGCCCTCAATTTATTTTCTCCTCTTATTAAATTTTAAGTTTCTTCTTAGCTGGATTCTTAATTTATCTGGGGATATCACTGATCCTTATATGCTTTTTATTTCAACTTGATACTCTAACTTATCTGTGGTTGGTTTATCCCTCTCAAAATCTTTCCTTTTTACTGAGAGATAGTTAGTAATCTCCGCAATAGGTATTTAATGCTATTTTTTATAATTTGACATTTAATGGGATTTGCTACCACAGTTGGAGTTTAGATCTATTTAAATATCATAACAACTAATATACTCTTATTTCACTTTTACAAAGAGATGTATGTGTTTGATTAGTCAGTTAAGTGCATTTTAGGACAGTTAAAATCTCTATTGATATCACAATTGTGGTGTGAATTCCAGATGTTTAATTTCTGTTTGTGGATCTTTTATTAAAAATGGCAATCCCTTGGCTCACAAATTGTTGGCTTGGCTACAAAACAATCTGTTCCAGCTCACTTCCTGGTGCAGATATTTTGCTTGCATTCCTGTTGTAAACAGCTTAGAATTTGGATTTCTTTCAGTTTAAAATCTGTGCTGCCTGAATGGTGCATTAAGTACTTTTTGGGACACCATTAGGTTAACTTCATTTCAGATATCAGTTTAAAACAAAATCAGAAGTATAATGTTGCAATGCGAGATCAAACAAGAACAGGAAATGGCAGAATGGTTAAAGTGACATTAGTATGAGGCAATAGGATTAGTGGAGAAAAAAAAGTTAAGACAGGCTTCTAATGTAACATTAGTTATGATGTTAACATTAGTTCTTTAAAGAAACCAAACAAGAGATTAAACACCAGTACATCTTGCGAAATTGGATTATCATTTCTGTAGATAATGCGTTTACTTAATGACTCAGGACTCAAGAGAGTAAAGGAATGGGGTAAGCCATTTGGCCTCACAAGCTTCTCTATCAACTAGATCATAACTGATCTTTGATCTCAGTATCACTTCGCAGCATTATCCCCATATCCCTTGATGTCTTTAATAGAATCAATTCCGCAAGTCTGTTATGTTGGGCATTTCCAGGTTGGTTTATCCTCTTCTTGCCTTCAATATATTTAAATGTGGTTAATTTGGGAACAAAAGCTTGCTCTGACGGAGTCCCAAATATATTGTAACTGGCAATGCAATGCATTTTATATTTAAAAAAAATGTTCTATTTTCAATCTTTAAAATTATGTAAACCTAAGAAACTCTGTTGAGAACTACCAAATAAATATTTCTGATGGAAATTTATTGCAAAACTGTGGATACCTATCTCTTTGGATTCCTTGTAGATTCTGTAGGTGATACTTTATAACAAATCTGAATGATAACCTTACCGCGGATCTAAAAAAAACTTGCGTAACATCTTTTGGTGCTATGTTATCTAATCAACATAAATTATTCAAGGTACTTTGAGGAAAAAATCTGCAATTTTTCCTCAATACTTAAATTTCTATTGTGCAAAATGAGAATTTAAGCAGTGTAAAAATTATTATTTTCACAAAATATAATAATGCATTTACTGAAATATTAATTCAGCATGGGTATTAACAAATACAAATTCAAGGGCTTCAACCTCTCCAAAACAGCTTGCTTAAATTTACCTATATCAAGATCTATGGCTCTGTTGGCTGAACGTAAATATAATCTGAACATCATTACAATATATCCACATTATTTAGTCAGGTGAAACAGCAGATGCTTTTGATCAGCTACTAGTTTCCACACTAATAAAAAAGCAAAAGGTTATTGATCTGAAATTTTAATTCTTTATCTTGTGCTGCCTGACTCACTGAAAATTAATAACATTTTCAGTTTTTATTAAAGTAATTTCTGCTTTAGTTTTTTCAATTTAAAATAGACAAATTTCATAAACTTTGAGGTAAAATTTATATTTAAACAGGTAGTTTAAGAGCAAAAAATCTAGAATAGAGAATGCTAGAAATGCTCAACAAGTCTGGCAGCATATGTACAGAATCAGAGTTAATGTTTCAGACTGATGACCTTTCATCTTGCGTTAGTGAGATGTATAGACAGTGCTGATTACATACCTTGCTTTCTTGTGCCCTGTAAACTTCAGTCTGGTGAGAGATGGAATTGTTTACAGCTTATTTTTGCTAAAGAAAAAAACTTTTGAAGAGAGGTCAAGTCCTAGTTACGAAATGTAAGCATTCGAAGTATTGATACTAATGTGCAAAATAATCTACAGAAGTTTTTTTTTTACTCTTATGCTGCTATCTCCTCATGTGCACCCTGATCAAGGTGTCAGGAAGGCCTTGTAAAGGATTGGTATGTCAAAATAATATAGTTGAATTTTTCAGGAACTCACTGGCATTGTGAACCACAGCTTGTTATATGGATCTTGTATATATGGAATTCTGGAAGCCAATTCATTTTTGCACAAGAATTCACTTTTTGGTGGGTAGGGACAAGTAATGTTACAAGTAATCAGCACTGGGCCATCAGCTTTTCACCATTATTAGTGGCTTGGCAAGGAGAGAGTACAAATTCAAGTTGAGGATGTGACTGAGGAAGGAACCACTAGGTTATGTGGATGGGAGTTCCAAGGTTACAAAGAGATAAGGCTTAAATGCTTGAGCAAAAGTATGGGAGATGAGGGAAAAAATTTTGTGGTTGAGAAAGATAAATTGGAATATTTTCTCCCGTCTCTTCATATAACTTAAGTACATAATCCTTCCTGTAATTCTAGTAAATCTCCTTTGCAACCTCTCCAAGGCCGTGAAATTCCAGTACACTGAATTGGACAGTGGATTGGGGGATTGCAATGATAATTGTTAAGTATCAGCATTTACTGTTGTTAGATCACTAGAACAGACACTGTCTGCAGTCCATACATGTGCAGAATAACAGGGAATTCCAAAAACTGCTGATTCGAAGCTCCTCCAAAGGATGCACTGTTGAAGTACCCTCAGTTTATAATCAACAGGAAATCCATATTTTAATGCAAACTTCCTCATTTATGTTGTTAGAATCACTTAAAAAGCCCTGAAAAAAGTTGTTGAATGAGGTGCTACTTTGTTTTTAAATGGTGTACTAATTTCATTATTAAATAACATTATGGGCTCTGGCAAGATAATTCTACATTTGTGGAAGGTTAAATTATAATAAAACAAATTCTACATTATATACTTTTAAAAGGTTGTCAATACTGATAATTCAGCTTTTATTTAAATCCAATCAATCATTTATTTTTCAATATGAGCATTAGAATTAGAAGTATATAATATAGGATGTGATTTTCATTTTCAGTTTGGCTGTTGTTGCTTACCTGCTTCCAGCCATTACACAGATGCATGCCAAAAACTCCCTTTGACTTGTCATTAGATTTAAACTGCTTTTGGGAGAAGGGAGAACCACAACTCAGGATGCTAGGTTTTTTTTGGGTAGCTTTCTTCAAAGTCAGTGCTGGTGCAGTTGCTTCTCCAATGGCTACAAACTCTAGCCTAATACTTCAGCTGAGTCTTAAACCAATGTTTTACTATTTGTTCTATGCCTCCATTTATTACACCAAGCATCCTTTAAGCTTTTTAGAAAGGCTTGCCATGCCACCTTGAAAACCTGCACTCATTAATCATGCATTACTTGTCCATTTCAGTGGTATCCTCCAGCAGGCTTTCTCACTATAGTTATGTGAAACCGAAACCCCCCACATTCAAATCCCAGAGTTGTAAAAATACTGAGGGAATCACTGTATAGTTCCTCCAGTTTGAAATCCAATCGTTGACCACTGCACTCTACTTTATGTCTCAACTAATTTTACATTCTTGAATGACCCCTATCTGAAGTAGTGCATTCAGTTTTGGGCACAGAATCTCAGGAAAGATATACTGATCTTACAGGGATACAGCCTCATCAGCATAGTACCAGAACTTAGAAAGTGAAATTCGAAGTTAAAATTTCAAATCATGAAGGAATTCAACAGAATAAATACAGGTGGGGAATCTAGAATGGAGGAGGCATCAAAAGAAAATTAGAGTGAGATCATTCAGGGATTAATAAAGGAAGCATCGTTTTACACAAAGGGTGAAAGAAATCTGACAATTTCTTTCCTCGTAAGGCTGTGAATTCTAATTCACCTGAAATTTTCAAAGGTACATTTCCTAATCCTAAAATCGAGAGAAACTGAGAGGGAATAAAGAAAACAAGGCTGAAGGGAGCCTTTGGTTTTGCATCAACAGCCAAAAGGCAGAGTAGTGAATAGATAGCTAAATGGTGAGTAACAGACTAAAGTGAGGAAAGGATATGAAGTGGCAAAGGAAGCGCAAAGGATGGCAGGGAGGGAAGAATAGTGGAAAGTCCAAATTCTGAAATACATTTAGAATTTTTAAAGTGAACTGATTTTCTGCATCACCATCATGACTAACTATTTTACCCATTTGTAAACTGAAATCTTGTTATAAATAATTGTATAATTTTTTTAGGTATTATAAATAAAAATAACAAACTTTATAATGTTTCATTTACCAAGAGATTTTTAAATAGCCTTGTGTGTATTTATTGCTCTGTCATTATTAACCACTGAACCTGACCACTGAAGAATGTTCTCTTCCTGTTGGGGAACACTTCAACAGTCACAGGCATTCAACCTCTGATCTTCGGATAAGCGCTCTCCAAGGTGGCCTTCAAGATACATGACAGAGTCGCTGAGCAGAGACTGATAGACAAGTTCCACACGAGGACGGCCTCAACCGGAATCTTGGGTTCACGTCACATTATCTATAACCCCCACGACTTGCCTGGGCTTGCAAAATCTCATTAACTGTCCTGTCTGGAGGCAATACACATCTCTTTAACCTATGCTTAATGCTCTCTCCACTCACAATGTCTGTACCATTAAAACTTGATTACTTGTAAAGATTTGCATTCCAACCATTATTTTGTAAATTGAGTTTGTGTCTTATATGCCCTGTTTGTGAACAAAACTCCCATTTACCTGAAGGAGCAGCGCTCCAAAAGTTAGTGGATTTTACTATCAAACAAACCCTGTTGGACTTTAATCTGGTGTTGTGAGACTTCTTACTGTGGTTACCTCAGTCCAATGCTGGCATCTCCACATCTTCATCTGCAAGTCAGGAAAATGACAATGTTCTTCACTTGCCAGGATGAGTGCAGTTTCAACAACACTCAAGAAGACTGACACCATCCTGGACTAAGGGACCCACTTGATTGCTATCTTTCCACAAACATTTTCTCTCTCCACCACTGACAAACCGTGTAGCAGCCACGTGTAGCATCTACAAGGTTCCTTTGCCAAATCCATGAACACTAAAAGAATAAGAGCAACAGACACCTCAAAACACCACCCCCTGGAGGTTCCTCTCCAAATTACTAACTTTGAAACTAACCATCCTAACTTTGAAATATATCATCGTTCCTCCACCGTTGCTGCGTTGAAATTCTGGCATTCGTCCCTAACAGCATTGTCAATATATAGGGACTGCAACAGTTCAAGAAGGCAACTCACCATTACCTTCTCAAGGGTAACCAGGGATGGGCAATAAATACTGGCCTACCCAGTGACATCTACATCCTGTAAAATGAATTTTACAAAATGCAGACTGTAGAAACTGACACATTTTAAAATCTAAGTTTTGAATTAAGTTTAGACTGTGATCCTCAAAAGGGCTAACTTAAGCTTTACAAACAATGACCAAATCAGATAACAAACATATTTTGTAAATTTCATAGAACATGGAACAATACAGCACAAACAGGCCTTTCCGCCCACGAGTTGCGCTGATCACATCTACCAATCCACAGACCTATCTATAACCCCCTATCCTATTCTTTTCCATATACTCATCCAGAAGTCTTTTAAAAGGCCCCAGTGAGTTTGCCTCAACAACCTCCGACGGCAGTCGGTTCCATTCACTCACCACCCTCTGAGTGAAAAACCTACCCCTGACATCTCCTTTGTATTTGCTTCCCTGAACCTTAAATCTGTGTCCTCTCGTAGTGACCATTTCAGCTCGGGGAAATAGTCTCTGAGAGTCCACCCTATCTATTCCTCTCAACATTTTATAAACCTCTATCAGGTCGCCTCTCAACCTACGTCTCTCCAGTGAGAAGAGTCCCAGCTCCCTCAACCTATCTTCATAAGGCCTGCCTCCCAATTCAGGCAGCATCCTTGTAAATCTCCTCTGAACCCTCTCAATAGCCTCTACATCCTTCCTATAATGAGGCGACCAGCACTGCGCACAATACTCCAACTGGGGTCTGACAAGAGTCTTATAGAGCTGCATCATTACCTCCTGACTCCTCAACTCTATTCCTCGATTAATGAAGGCCAGTACACCGTACGCCTTCTTGACCACTTCCTCCACCTGCGAGGCCGATTTAAGAGTCCTATGGACCCGAACCCCGAGATCCTTCTGCTCTATAACATAGCTAAGACTCCTACCCCTTATATTGTACTCCTTCATCCCATTATTCCTGCCAAAATGGACCACTACACATTTATCCGAGTTGAAGCCCATCTGCCACTTCTCCGCCCAGACTTGCATCCTGTCTATGTCCCGCTGCAACTTTTGGCATCCCTCCAGACCATCCACAACACCACCGACCTTTGTATCGTTGGCGAACTTACTAACCCATCCCTCCACTTCCTCATCCAGGTCATTTATGAAAATGACAAACAGCAAGGGTCCCAGAACAGATCCCTGGGGCACTCCACTGGTTACCGACCTCCATGCAGAACAAGACCCATCCACGACCACTCTCTGCCTTCTGCCAGCAAGCCAGTTCTGGATCCATGAGGCCAAAGCCCCTTGGATCCCATGCCCTCTCACCTTCTCTAAAAGCCTTGCATGGGGGACCTTATCATATGCCTTACTAAAGTCCATGTACACTATGTCCACCGCTATTTTTCAGCTATTTTTCCAATGCAAACTACAGATTAACGAAAGAAAAACAGCGCTTCTATCTCTGTTGTTATTCTCTGCTGGTCTTGACTAAACAAAACAACTGCAGCTATTTATTTGCAGAATAAAAAATCTATTTTTTTCTCCATAATTCATTTTGTGGTACTCATACGATTAGCTGTCAAGAATTGTACCATAGATAGTTCTATTTTTTTCTCCCTCGTTGCTTGGCTTGCTGTTAAGCTTCTTCTCCATCAGTGAGCAGGATAAAATCTCTTACCATGCCAAGCATGTGTGCACCTTGAAAATATGCCTACTGAAGAGTGAGATTTTCCTTCCTTACTTTTCAGTTTTTAGGTGTACCTGTTGCTGATCATAAATTTTAACATAATCAAAGGATAAAAATTCAATTGCATTAATATTTGCAAAAATCACATCTGGCATTCACTTTTTTTTTAAAAGCACTTTAGTGGAAACAAGCCATAAAACTCAATGCCACATAAAGCAATTTACATAAAACTGATTGAAAAAGATTAGTGATGTTGCATTTAATTCAACAAAGAACTACACAATATCAGTATTTTACAAAGCAAATGAACGGTATATACAAACTCCACAAATTAAAACAAGGTTATGTGCAAATTGAGGCTAGTGTTTGAAATCATTAGCAAAGTCATATTGTGGTTTAACTGCCTGCCAATCCATTCATGCTAATATGAAATTATGGACAATTTTGGTGAATTTCAGCCTCACAAGGAAATGCACACCTTTTGTTTTACTTCAGCTGTGCATGATAAATCTTTTGGTCCCATATGCATATGACTTAGTACATGAACTTTATAGCTTTTCTAGTGCTCTTTAAAACATTACTTGGTTAAAATTAAGTTCATTTATATCAGCAATTCAGGGAAGAGAATCATAACCAAATTAAGCCATATATACAATTCTTTGAAAAGTACAAATGTAATAAACATATAAACATGCTATAAAGACACCACAGAAACATGTCACAAGCTACATAAAATTTAAAAGTCTCCAGTAAATAACAGGAAATTGTTAAAATGTGGAATAAATTCTTCAGTAGGGCAGTAACACAAACATTCATCAAAACTCCTTTTAAAAAAAGTATCAACTGTAAAAAAAATTAAGAAAAGGTTACTAATTTTTAGTGTGCAAAACCTCTTTAAATATCAAGGTAAGCTACTGCAAAAAAAAACTGTCCATTTATGTACATATTCTACAAAACTGGCAAAACAGAACTGATCTTGATCATGAATGGCCATATTGACTATTACTGCACTTTCATCCCTGTTTCACAGGTTTGAGTGCAAACATTCCAATGCATTTCAGAGACACTGTTTCGACAGATATTTTTGTTTTAGATATTGATTTGCAATAAAGTACAAAATTAATGTTATTTTACAGGTTATTAATTTTTGGACAGTTCTAAATTCATGCTATACAGTATTCAGAACGTTTCAAGACTAAGGCGTCAATGACTAAAAACTGCAAGCAAAACTGTGAAAGCAGGATCCGTGACTATATTACAGTACATTAAGGTCTTTAGTGGCTGAAGTTTACATTTCACATTGTTAAAGAGCTATGGGATGTGTTTAAAGAGTGCAAATTTCTTTTGTTTAAGTTGCTTGCCAGTTTCTTCTGCTGGACTCGTAGTGGTTTTCACCTGCTTGACTGATGTAATCCTTTGATATCTTTATTGTATTGTTTATTTACTTTAGTGGCACTGGGCTTTAATCTCATATGACTGGTATGATCCCACCTGATCATCTTAAAATGCATCTAGTTAGGCATCAGAAATGCAGTTCTGGATCTTGTCCATCCACTGTTGAGCAATCTGTACATCTTGTGCACAGAAATTATAAACACGTCTACTTGTCTTCAACTGCATTAAAAGGAAAAGAACAGCATGATTCATCAAAAACATGCAAACTGTTTACATTTAAAAATGTAATTTCTTTTCATAAATTATGTTTTGTTCAGATGTTTCTTGCAATAGCACACTTCAAGATTAAGTATAGGCTAGGTAGCACAGGGGTAGGGGAGGAATTTAGGATGGTCAAATTATTAAAATATCAAGTAAAAAGTTCAGAACTTCCATGATTATTAAACTTAAATTTATTTATCTTAATTCCAGCTATGAACGTTTCCACCAAAATCAATGACAGATTCAATCAGAGACCCTGTAATGAAATTATCTGATTCATGGAAAGAACTTAAAAGAGACAAGAAACTTAATACATGTAATTGCAATGTTAACTTGATGATCTAAATATGGTTTCAATGCCATCCCATTTCAGCATTGCAATTAGAGGAAGTGACTATTGTTATAAATTGCTTGTTTTTTTAAGGTTACCTAACTATTTTTACTTTAAAACAGATGCGAACACTAAAATAGATATGTGAAGAACAATAGCAAACTGCATGTCTGTGTATGTTTACAGATAAAGATAGTTTTTGATTGACTGGTTTAACCACTGGATTCACGCTTCAGTCCTGCCAGCCTTTATTAACTAAACAAAATATTAAATAGTGTAAATTAGTGAAGTTATGTGCACCTACCATTTTGCTTGTCACAAATCATACGTACAAAAATGTGAAGAGTAATATATCTGACTATTGTAATTCACACAAATATTAAAATATGCTTGAATGCCAATAAAGGCTCTGTCTAATAGAAATAATTAGAAATAATCATCAATGCACAAATTCAATTGGAGTCAATCTAATACACTCAATTCCTTTTTCAATCAGCAATAGTTTGTCATTAATTTTTGCCCTACTCATGAAATATGGAATGCAAAATCTCGCATGTAATCAAAAATGGATAGAATCAAAATGCTATGCTTTCTCAGCAAATAGTTACCTACAAATACTTCCCTCAACAAGTTCAAATTCTTATTACTAAACTAAGTAAGGACTTGAAATAATGTATGTAAAAGGAATTTCAATGAAATCCAACTACTGGGAAAACATCAACTGCTGTTTACTCCCAACAGTCAAAAACAATATGAAATTTGAATTCTTTTATCGATGGACATCCAGCCACCTCTACAGCAAAATTTGACTTTGCGTCATTTGTACAGGATTGTTATTGATCAGAATAAATAAACTATTTAGGTATTCAAATTTTATGATAGAACCTCATTCTGCTGGGATCCAAATCATTAACCTTTGCCCATTTTGTAATTTTTAGTTAATGATCTACATTTATTATGTTTGAGATATACTTGTTGACTAAACAACCTAAAATGTATATCATGTATTGTTCAGTATTTGGAGATGCACACTGTTTACTTATATGGCTTTCAGCTGTGCATAGTAGATAAGTGATGTAACTTATTTTTTGCAGCAGCAAAGTGTTATGTATCCTTGTGGGATTTCAGCAATGGATGTTATGCTCATGAGGTAATCACATTCTGTTTCAGCTGTGAAAAGATATTTAATAATGAATTTTTGTTGAATTGGAATATTTATCGTCATGGCATCTTTCAGCATTTAATGTAGGGGATGCCTTCAGCATTGTGTTTTACAACTGACTGAAATCAATGAGTCAGTTGAATCTAGAATACAGCCACACTTATAAGATACAGGCAGAGGAAAGAATGTATTAGTGACATAGAGAACAAAAAAAATGGCAGAAACTTGTCCTATCAAACAGGCATCTGTAGAGATAAGGAGGAGTGCCAAGGCCAGAATGTTAACCAAGGCACTGTGGAGAAGAAGAAAAGTCAAATGTGGGGGAGAGAAAAGTAGAATGATTGTAATCTTAAGCTGTTTGATAATTAAATGAATAGAGAACATACTCTGCAGTCATGATCAAGAGTCAAACAGAGTGAATTGGCCACCCAATAAGAGTATGCTGAAGCGATTAAAGAAGGGACAAGCGTTAGTGGTCCTTGTCAGATCTATGACGAAGTACTGAGAGGCCTGGAGAAGATGTTTCCAGTGGTAGGGAGCACTAGAACCAGAGGGCACAATTTCAGGCTAAAGGGACGGTCCTTTAAAACAGAGATGAGGACGAATTTCTTCAGCCAAGGAGTGGTGAATCTTTGGCACTCTTTACCGCAGAAAGCTGTGGAGATCAGGTCATTGAGTGTCTTTAAGAGAGAGACAGATAGATTCCTGATCAATAACGGGGTCAGGGATTATGGGGAAAAGGCAGAAGAATGGGGATGAGAAAAAAAAATCAGCCATGATTGAATGGTGGAGCACATTCAATGGGCTGAGTAGTCTAATTCTGCTCCTATGGCTTATGGTCTAACTGAAGATGGTTGTAAATACCTCATCATTTGCGCTAATGTGTTGGGTCCCCCATTATTCAAGATGGGGATATTTGAGGAGCCTCTTCCTTTAAATAGATATTTTGTGTACCACCAAAAGATTGGTCATGTCAAATAAATCTTTTTGAATTATTTGAAGAAATAACAAACAGTATATAAGGTGGAGTTGATGAGACATTAACAATTACAGATGGGAAAGATATCTCATAAGAAAATTGTGGCAAAAGATGCAGTTCATGTCCATGTGCAGTAATGTCTGGAGAACCTTCAATCTTGGGGGTGTTAAGCACTTGTCTACACAAATGCCAGCCAATTACCACCTTCAACAAGAAAGAATCCAACCATCTCCTGGGGGAGACCTACAATGACACTTAGACCCAGGTCTTGGCATTGTGGGGGGAGGGATGTGCTAGCCAGTGACTATGGGTGCACCGATCATAGCCTTAAAGCACTAAATCTGCTGCTGATAGGCTTAAGGTTAATAGGCAATGCAGAACAACATTTGTGCTTAGAGCATGAAAGGGTGCAAGACAAGTGAGATGCCAGGAATTCTATGTTGAGTGCAAGATCATCATTGATCATCTCTTCTTGACATTCCCTTCTGTACTGACTGTCAAAGCCTGTCCACTATCTAAATGACATAAGTCAGGAGTGTATTGGAATACTCTCCACTTGCCTGGATAAGTGCATTTCCAACACGCAAGGAAAACACTGTCCAAGATCATTCAAAGGTGACAGTGACATGAAGGGAGACAGAGCAGTAATGAGGAAAAATGTTCTTTTAAAGCAGAAAAGCAGCCAGGTTTCTGACTCAGAGTTGAGAAGGCCAGAGAGCCAATCAGGCTGCCAAGGTCAGCACAATAAGATCTTCAAGCTTGAGGAGTGAGTGGGCTGAGGAAGAGGAGATGCTGACAATCATCGCAGGGAGCAGCGGGGCAATTCAACGACTAGGTCTGGGTCAGTGAGGGTGAGAAGTTACACAGGCAGCCAGCCTGAGCTTGCAGCGTGGACAGCCAAAAACATTGGGGGAAACAGCAGCAACAGAGGTGACTTGACTCCCAGATCCAGGGTGACAATCCCCAAGCCAGGGCTGAGGGAGACGGGGTGAAGCAATACCATAGTCAGCCAACCTGAGATAGCAGCAAGGCTGTGGAGAAAAATTGTAGAAGAAAAGCTACCTAAATTGCTATGCCAACAAGGGATGAAGTAAGAAAATCTTAAGTGAATTTGCTCCTGCGTTGGACTGGTTGATTGTGTCCTGCATGGTGTGTGCTGCTGTGATGTCTTTGGCTGACTTTTCCATCTTGTTGCATTTTTGCTTGCCTCAAGACACACTGATCATAATAATGACCACCTTTACCATCACTCTGACAAGAGGTAAGCTTGGATTTGAATTCAGCAATTACAGATATATTTTTACAAGTTAAAAGGTACTAAAGCAGCGAAGCTGTGATCAAATTTTGTATTTTTGTAGCTTGTGCCTTTGTCCTCTGTGGAGCAAGGGTGGATGAGGTTGTGAGGACTGTGACATCACTGGGGGCAGGGCCCAAGAAACAAAGATGAATACTGGGCTCCACAAAGTGCAAGATCATCATTGACCATCTCTCCTTGACATTCCCTTCATAGTCAAGGATATTACTATCGCTGACTTGCTCACTATCAACGTCCTTGGGGTTGGTGGGGGGATGTTAACCATTCATCAGAAGCTAAATTGGACAAGCCACATAAATAAAGTGGGTGCAACAGCAAGTGAGATGCCAGGAATTCTACGCTGAGTGAATCACATGCCGACTGTCAAAGCCTGTCCACTATCTAAAAGACACAAGTCGGGAGTGTGTTGGAATACTCTCCACTTGCCTGGATAAGCAAAGTTCCAACATGCAAGGAGCTTGACACCATCTAGGAAAAGGCAGTCACCTGCTTGTTTGATATCCCATCCACCATCTTAAACTTTCACTCCTCCTACCACTGACGTACAGTGACAGCAATGTGTACCATTTACAAATGCACCGCAGCAACTCACCAAGGCTCCTTCAACAGCACCTTTCAAACCATCACCTAGAAGAAACACCACCACCTGTCAGTTTTTTTCTCCAAGCCACACTCCATGAAAGTATATTCACTGTCACTGGATCACTTGCTCCCTAATAGAACCATGGGGGTACCTATACCACAAGGATGCAGCAGTTCAAGAAAGCAGCACACCATTTTCTTCTCAAGGGTAATTAGAGGGGACAATAAATTCTGGCTTGTCCAGTGACACTCCCATCTCATGAAGTAATAAATGGAAAGAAGTCAAGGGATATGATGTTGGGGTAGGTTGCAGAAATGAGCTTAAAGATCACAACAAAATAGAAAACAGAGGGTAGGAATGATCTCTGTTATTCACTAAGTGTTTGGACTCAGATATTGGCACTATGAATATTTATGGTTGATACCAAACTGCATCAAAAATACAGGAATACATGAAAGCAAAAATACTGTAGATGCTGGATATCTGAAATAACAATACAAAATACTGTAGCATTCATCAGGTCAGGAAGCATCTGCAGATGGAAAGTTAAAGTTTCAGGTCAATGTCTTTCATCAGAAATTATTCAGAATGGATTTCAGATTAGGTTAGTCCTAAATAAAAATGCTGAAATGAAGCTAAAGGAAATCCTATGTAATCCCTGAACAGAAACTCCTCCTTTCAAAGAAAAAGGATGTATTAAAATGTCAAAATACTTCATTGTACTTCAAACATATTAAAAAGCAAGAAAATTTGACCAAATTCTGTTTCAAGGAAGATGGTCATATGCCTTAATTGCTGTTGTGAAATTCTTGCAAGTGGCACAAAATGAAGGGAATTAAAACTTACATCAAAGAATGCTCTCTCATTTGAATGCTTAGGTGCACCTAATGTTGACGATGCTGGAATAACTGATTCAACCTCAGCCAAGTCGATGAACCCTCTGGGGTTTGTATCTTCACCAGTGTCATAGTACCGTAACTAGAAAATAAGTACATGCAACAATTGTAACAAGAGTTGAGTTCAACGATGATCTCTGAAGATGTGAAATACACAATGACACATCTGTAACTTAAGCAATGTAAAATTAAACCCAGAAACCATTTTAAATGCATAATTTTCAGTTATAGCTATGAATGACTCAGACGCTCAGCGTTAGGAACAAGGGTTTAATTCTGGCCTTGAGTGACTGTGTGGAATTTGCACGTTCTCCCTGTGCGTGTGTGGATTTTGTTCGAGTTGTCCAGCTTCCACTTAAAGCCCAAAGGTATGCAGTTCAGGCACATTCGCCATACTAAATTGCCCTTTAGTGTTCCAAAAGATGTAGATCAGAGGGATTAGCCATGGTAAATAGACGGGGTTACAGAAATAGGGCCTGGGTAAGATGCACTGTGGGAGAGTCTGTGCAGACTCAATGGGCGCCTGGCTGCCTTCTGCACTGTACAGATTATATGTTCTCGTACATCAATTTGCTTAAATTATATTCACATCAAATATTAACATGAATAGAAATATAAATGTACCTGGTGTTTAGTTATATCTAGAACAAACCATCGAGGTTTCCATCCTTTCAGTAAAGCACCTCTCTTATAAAGCACACCTTCAAATGATCTATGAAAATCGAAAAAAATAACTTAAAAATACAGAAAAGTGGTTATTTTTTAAATAAGCAATTTAAAAGGTTGCAATCTAAACAGCATTTCCAAAGTTAATAAACAAGTTTTTAAAAATCAACTTCCCTCTGTTCAGCATTTTATTTGTACCTATTAGAGATAATCAGATATCTAAAGAGATATTTAAAGTTTTATACATTAGATTCAAAGATTTTAACAATTAAATTTTCATTGTTGGAATGAAAGCCTGAAAATAAGTTGGAGAAGAAAAGCCAAAATTGAAAGAAGAAAAGGTCAGCAATTTAGAAAATGATCATACCTATTCTCCACATCCTTTGAAGAAAATTGATTATACAGTGTTGCTGCTCTCCTTGTGTTTACTCCATTGGAAGGTGATGTAGTGGTGCTCCTATCATTTTCACCAATCCCATTGTCTGCTAAATGTAGCATGGACCTTCTCTGAAAGGACTGCACATTGGATGCCATGAGCGATGAGGCAGGTCTCTGTTACATTGGAAGCAAAGACTGAACTTAAAAAATAAAATCAACAATTCATTCTGAGCAATTTCTTCTGACCTATTAGCACGTGATTGCTATTTGATATAATCACAAACTCACTTCTGCAGAAATTAACGAAGATGCACCAGAGTTTATATAATCCCCTATCAGTTGGATACTTTACTTTCCCCTTTAGGTCTTCTCTTGTATCACATCCAAACTGGTTCTATCAGCTAGGTCACAATCAATGCGTATCAGCTGATATTACTGAATTAAAAATAAGATTCTACAAGATGTTCTGAAAACAATCAGGGAAAAAAAACAACAAAAAAAAGACAAATAAAATGCCATTCATGTCAACATCGTGGAAAAGCTGATACAGCTCCAAAAAAGCTGATGGACCACTTGCTTGGCAGCATTTCACAATAAATGCCGGTAGATAATTAATACTTAAGAAGGAAACAAAGAACAAGGGTAAATTTAATTCAAGTAAGGCGCAAAACAAAAAAAAAGGGAGGTTGGATTTACAGAGAGACAGAAAATAAGTTTTTAAAATTTTTCACATCCAGAAATGAGACTTACCAGTTTAAATTATTCTATTTCAGCCAGAAAGATTGACTGGCTTTGCTGAACTAAATTCTTAATAAACACAATGTCCTCAGTTTAATGAGCAAAAAAAAACAAGCAAATCAAGTTCTTAAGAGGCTAATTTTGATAAATTAACCAGCACATTTAGGACATTTACAATCCATTAGCATCTCTCATTCTCTTAAACTTCCTGACTGATTTGTACATTAATAACAGCATACATTGTAAATTCAGTTACCTTATCCATAAAAATTTAGGAACAAAAAAAACAGTAAGCAGCTTAGCATTTAGAACCTGTTCCTTCATTCAATGAAATCATCGCTGATTTATGCTTTAACTCTAGAAACTCATTTTTGCCACATATCTCTTGATACCTTAATTTAAAACTGAGATTGATAGATTTCTGTTAAGAATTGATCCAGCATCAGATGCCATGTGTAAAGGAGAGTTCTAATCTTCTTCCACTCTTTACATGTAGAAGTGTTTCATAACTTCATTCTTGAAAAGCCTGCTTCTAATTTTTAGATTATGTTCCCTGGTCCCAGATTCCCCAGCTGGTGAAAATAGTTTTTATTTGTCCTACCGGTTCCCAGAAGTTCCTTGGAATTTACTAAATGGTTCCTTAATCTTTGGAATTCCTAAGAATTTATTCAAATTCGCAAAATTTCTCCTTGTCGTTTAACCCACTGAATCTAGATGCCATTCTAGTCAATTAACATTGCAGTCCAGGCAAGGCAATGCATCTTTCCTAAGAAATAATTAGAACTGCCAGAGTGGTTCACTTGTGGTCTAACCAGAGCTTTATATAGTTGCACACAGTTTCTAATCCCTTGGATTATCTTTTGTATTTTGACTTGCCTTTTTCCTTGCTCTTCTATCTCTACTCCTTTCTTCTTTTTCTTTCTGCAACACACTTTTCCCTTTTGACTGTCACTGTTACTCAGCTGGGTTAAGGAACTGTTTCAAATGGAGAGTTGCTGGCTACTGAAGACTCCAGTTGGAAAAGTGATGGGATATGTCCTGCCTTCCACTTGTTCCATCGTCGCTTTCCAACTTTATGAATGATGCAAACTATAAATTTTCCTGTGCATCAGAAAATGCTGATTAAATATGCATGCCTGTGGATCATGCATTTTGTCCACTTATGGCTATCATACTTATTTCCAGCAAAGGAAGTCTGGAAAAAGAAATGTTTTAACAATATGTGCAGTTCTGATTCCAAATGATTCTTACCGAATTTCTTATTGTTTCTCCCAAGAACTTCACAATGACATTTATACCCTCAGTCATCAAACTTTGAAAGATGTTTGTCTACTTTCTACAGGCAGCGTTTTAAATATGAGGCACAACATTGGACAAAACACAGGAGACACTCTAGTTTGGGATTAGCAAAAGGAAAACCTGCAGTTCACACACACATACCAGTCAGAGGTTGCCAAAATAACTATCCAATCAAGAAAAATCTTGGATCACTGCAGAGAAGTGTTTCTTTAAAAGAAAACTGATCTCAAACTATCACTGAGTTGCTGATGTGTATGACGCTGTCAGTGCCCAATCTACCAACTTTGATGTGCATTTGGAGTCACCATCAATATTTAAACTTTGGCAAATGTAGCTGTGACATTTTAACATTTCAAAGCTGTGACGGTAAGTTTTGTTATCACATGACAGAAGGAAAAAAGGCCACTATGGAGGTGATGAAATGGAAGCTATTTTTGAGACATTTACACCTGAGTAAGATAACTACAACTTTGCAAAAATGCGCTAAAAACCTATACCTATTTCACGCACAGGAAATATACAGCAGCACAGATCTGCTAGTCAGCAGCGATGCTGCATGCATAGCTGCCACTTGCAGAGATCATTTTTAAAAGCAGATTCTTCCAATTCCTGTTGCAGAGACAAAGCCTTGGCATTCCTTTTTACTGCATCAGTTTCCATATTCAGATAAATTTTTAAAGATATCAAGTCTATCAGCTCAGATAACTTTGAAAGGTCTCAAGTCTTTCAATCAGTTAGTGTGTGAGTTTGCGGGCGAGTGGGTAGATGGTTAGATGGGTGAGTAACGAGTGAGTGAGTGAATGAACGAACGTGAGTGGGTGGGAGCTCTTTGTTGGGTTTGGCTGGGTAGTCAGATCTTGTTGGGGACGAGTAGTTGGAGTTCAGTCTGATCAGTGTGGCTGGTGGCCAGGTCAGGTTGGGAGACTAGTGGGTTGAGTGGCGCTTGGATTAATTATGCTGTTAAAGTTACTGTTAGAGTTACACCAAAAGTTAAGAAGTGTAACATTTCTACGTTTAGTATCCGGATAAGTATCTGGCCAAGTCTCTGAGCTGAGATCAGTGCAAAAGATATTTGTGGGGTGTTCTAACCTGTGCAAATCAGTCTCTGGAAATTTAAACTGCTCAAATAATTACAGCCTACAATTCCTTAGGGCTCTGATGCATAACAGCAGTGCATTCTGATACCAGAAGATCAAGCATGGTGGCACAGCATGGTAGCACTTAACTCACTCATCAAGTAAGCATCTGTCTCTTGTGTGAACTCCATGGAACTTCTCATGACAACATCAGATGCAAGAAGGACTGTCAGCTGGAGCAGTTTGAACTCCAGGTTTCAGAGCTAGAGCAGCAGCACATCTTTGAGAATGAAAGTTTCAGGAAAGCACGTTTATAGATGATGCAGGCCATAGCTGAAGCGTATACAAGCAGACAGGGAATAGATGATCTTGTTCGACAAGGATGCAACAATACACCCAGCAATTATAGCTCAATCTGTTTAACTTTAGTGATGTGAAAGCTATTAAAAATGATAATTCAGCAGAAATCATTTGGTCAAATGTGGATTAATTAAGAAAGACCAGGATAGATCTGATGAGGAAAAATACTGTTTATCTAACTTGGTTGAGTTCTTTGATAAAGCAACAGAGAGGGCTAATGAGGGTAATGCGTGTCAACATGGACTTCCAAAAGACATGTGCATGGATATGAAATAAAAACAGAACATGCTGGATAACTCAGCAGACCTGGAAGTTTCAGTGAAGTAAGAAAGAGTTACCTTGGCTCTGACAACTTCTAATAAAATCGCTACAGTGCAGAAGGAGGCCACTTGGCCCATCAAGTCTGCACCGACCACAATCCCAGCGAGGTCCTATTCCTGTAACCGCATATATTTATCCTGCTAATCACCTGACACTAAGGGTCAATTTAGGATGGCCAATCAGCCTAACCCGCACATTTTTGGGCTGCGGGAAGAAACAGGAGCACCTGGAGGAAACCCTCGCTCACATGGGGAGAACGTGTAAACTCAGTGACTCAAGGCCAGAATCAAACCCTGGAGCTGTGAGGCCAGCAGTGCTAACCATGTGCTATCTTGCTAGCTCCCTGAACTATTCTGCCACCTCCCCTCTTCTCCAACTATACAATTCATTACATTTCTATCCCTCTTCAGTTCAGTTAGAGAAATCACAACTACTTGAAGCATTAACTCTGTTTTTCTCTCCACAAATGCTGCTAGACCTGTGTTTATTCAGCATTATCTGCTTTTATTCAGATCTCCAGCATGTGCAGTATTTTGCTTTTAATTAGCATGGGCATGAAACAGCTGAGTGACAGGAAATAAGAGTGATGAATGATTGGATTGGAGGAGGGTATGTAATGGGGTTTTCCCATGACCCTAGCTTTTCTTTACATACATATAGGACTTAAGTTTGGACGTATAAGACATGATTTCAAATTTGTGAATGACACAGAACTTAGAAGCATTATGAACCATAAAGAGGATGGTAATAAATTTCAAAACATAAATAAGCTGGTAGAATGGATGGAAAAATGGCAGATGAAATTTAAAGCAGAGAATTGTGAAGTGAAATGTTTTGATAGAAGGAAAGAAGAAAGGCAAATAATTTAAAGCATATAATTTTAAAAGGGAGTTCAGGAGCACAATAGCCTGGAGGTACATGTGTACAAATGATTGAAAGTGGCAGGGCAGGTTGAAAAAGTGGTTAATAAAGCATATGGAATTTTAGGTTTTATAAATAAGGGCAGAGAATAAAAAAGAACATTATTGTAAAATAGAATGAAACACTGGTTCAGCCTCAACTAAAATATCGTGTCCAGTTCTGGGCACCACATTTCAGGAAGGATGTGTAGACATGAAAGATAATTAGACTTCACCATGTTGACGTATATAATTAGTAAGCTTAAATGATCACATTGTACTCTATACACACACTTAGTGACGAAAAGTTTTAATTTATATGCATCATTGTGATAATTTGAGAATTGTGGAATTGTAGTGTGCGTTGGTACGAAGTCTTAAAGTTGGCATCTCCGAGTGACAAATAGTGTGATGCAGCTTTAAGAAAAACTTTACAACCAAGTAGGTGGCTTGATTACTCGATATTTCAGAGCCTCCTGTTTAGATACAAAGTATAATTTAGCAGTTAGAAGGAAAGCCAAAGTTGCCAAGGTGATTGGTTAAAAGGTATGAAAACTTGATGTTTCAGAACTCCAAGCTCAGGATACAAATTAAGACGGGATTGTTTTGGGGAAATTGGAGACTCTTCCCATTGGTTAAAAGTTGCAAATATTTGGTGAAAAGCTGTTACATTTTAGACAGAGGTGTACATACTTGGGTTAAATGAAGGCAGGTTACCTTCAAAAAGAGTATAAAACTGGACTGCATCACTGAGGATTTTAAGGATTACTTACCAAGTGTCAACATTTATTACTTAACACTTGCTGGGAGAATTAGTGAGTGGGCATTTGCACAGCACATCACCAGTCATTGGGTATTTGTCACAGGTTGAGGGTTGTCGCAAGAATCTCTGGTGATCAGTGAATTAAATATAAATAGGGTCGAGACACAGAAGAAGAAAGAGCGAAAGCAAGAGTCGGACAGAGTGAGAGGGAGAGAGAGCACACAAGGCTGCTCTAGAGTATAGCTGAAGCAGTTAAGGTGGACTGGAAACATCAGTAGTTAAGTTAGACCAAGAAGTTGAAAATGATCCATGAAAATTGCCAAGTTTTAAAAAAGTTGCAAAGGGATTTGTATCTATGTTGGAATTAAACGGGCTCAGCTAAAATTGCATAGGATCCCATGGGTCAGGAGACCAGGTTCAAAGAACCCAGAAGTCCTGAAATTCACAGTAAAGAGAATCCAACATGCGTTGAGCTCATGCCATGTCTTGACTCATGAAATGTTAAGTATGCATCTTCACTGTCCAATAAACCTTGTTATTCCTTGACAAGGACTATCTGGCTTTGGGCTTTAGTAGCATTCAACTCCCTACACAAGGGTGCAGAAAAACTTACAACAGGGTTGAGGAACTTCAGTTCTGTGGACAAATTTCAAAATCTAGGCTTTCTCTCCTCTGAGAAGAGAAAATTACAGAGATTTAGAGATGTTGAAAATCTTGTGGCAGGGCAAAGCAGGTAGAAAGAAACCATACCCACTTATGGAAAAGTAAAGAAGATGCTGATCTAAATAAATGATGGATCCAAAAGTAACATAAGGAGGATGCAATTGGGCCTTTGGAAGAGAACCGGATTATTAGCTAAAGATAAAAAGTTTGTTGGACTATAGAGAAAAAGGTAGGCGAGTGGGACTAGGTGACGTACCATCACGGACACTACAGGCCAAATGGTGTCCTCCTGTACTGTAACCATTCTTAGATTCTACTCCTTTTCCTCATGGCCATATTCTTAGACTAAACTGATCTGTTTGTACTCTATCCTGTTTCAGCCTGAGCAAAACTTCTTAGTCTACATATTCTCCATCACAAGTTCCTGCCTCAGTCCACTGACAACTGAAATATTTGTTACTCATACTTTTGTTTCTTCCAGGTTTGACATTTTCAAATCTATCATTTATAAATTTTAGCTTGTCCAAAATTGTGCTGCCAATATCTATTTCTGCACCAGGAAGCGGTTATTTACCATCTTCACTAACCAACATTGTGATCTGGCTCCTTCATGTCTCCATTAAATTTTTATCGTTATATTTCAATCTCTACATTGTCTCTCACTTGTCTAACACTTCAACCAAGCTTCCTCTGATTTTGGGGTGGTAAAGCTACACATTGGGATAGCACCATATTAACTGAAGTACTTACAGTTTGCTCTGTTTTTAAGTCTTCTTTGAGACTGACTTTTACTCGATCCCAGACTGGTTTCCACCATTCAGAAGTTTGATTCAATTCATTCTCTAGCCTTTCAATCTCCTGTAAATGCAATATATTAATGAAATTCTTGATTACAGAGAGCTAAGCTTAAGTTGATACCAAGTTGATCTTCCAAGTACAGGCACAGGCACACCTCAATCTTATGACGTTCGAGTTATGATGAACGGGACTTACAATGTTTAGAAACTGACACCATATTTTGACTTTACAACATGGTTTTGATTTCGTGATGTCACGCCAGCATGTTCATATGCATGTACCAATGTTCTCCATTGTCCATTGGATGTTTACAATAAGAAGTCTTACAGCATCAGATTGAAGTCCAATAGGTTTATTTGGCAGCACTAGCTTTCGGAGTCTCAAGCTCCCTCATCAGGTGAGTGAGGCCTCGAGTTCACAATCAGGGCATATAAAGACACATATTCTTTTATGCCCTATTTGTGAACATAAGTTCTCACTCGCCTGATGAAGGAGCTTGAGACTCCGAAAGCTAGCGCTGCCAAATAAATCCGTTAGACTTCAACCTGTTGTGAGTCTTCTTATTGTGCTTACTTCAGTCCAACGCTGGCATTGCCATATCACTAGACAATCAAGCCATTTTATTAGGTTGGAAATGAGTGTTTTATTCAGTCAAATTATTTTTGGAACAAACGTCATGATTTTAATGCATTTATACATAATGTTTTAATTAATATGCATCCCAGACTCTCAGAAGTTCAAGATTAAACAGGCACCTGACAGTGATCTATGGCTTCATTATATCCCCCATACTAACTATAGGACTTGTGCTAAGGCATGCAGGCATCAATAATCATCTCAGCTATTTGACAGGACACCAGTTGAGAGCATTTAACATTGTCAGACACTCCCATGAGTGATTTCTGGCCTAAGTTCAAAAACCAATCCCTCAGTTATACCATTGTTCTTATGGGAAAATTAGTTCTGACTTGTGACACTATTCCTAGGACTGTCAGTGTGGAAAGCTCACTTGGAATAATAAAGATGCCAATAAGGAGTTAGATTTTATTATTCTTGCCTGAACTAGAGATAGTTTGACACATAATTTATTTGACATATTTATGTGCTTACATGGTTCTGATACAATAAAACTATTTAACTCTTATGTTAATAATCTAGCAGATATCTACACTAATTCTTGGTATTCAAATTCCAGTACAGGAGGTCATTTCATTCACCAAGTCTGTTCTGCCTTTGAATCAGTCAATATTGATCCATATCATAACTATCTGCCTGTCCTTGATTCATAAGCTTTGATAGCTTTCCCTGAGGACGACTGATTTGAGTCCTGAAATTTCAGTTGACTCAGTACCTACAGCCTTTTGTAGGAGACGGTTCTAGATTCCCATTTCCCTTTCTGTGGAAAAGTGCTTCTCGAATTCACTCCTAAATGGTTTTGCTCTAATTTCAGGACTTTGACCCTTGCACTGGCTTCCCCCACCCTAGGGAATAATTTCATGTATATCAAATGCTTTTAGGCACTTCATATATTGCTTCTCAATGTTTTAAACTCAAAAGAATAAAGTCAAGGTTATATAAGCTGCCCTTATAATCTGACCCTTCATCATTTAGTACTGCATCCTACCAATGAAGGATGAAAAACTGATTGGAGTATCTCGATGGATTTTAACCAAGGGTCTGTCCGAAAGAAGCATCAGTTCTTCCTTATGTTCTAGTCCTTTTAAGATAAAGGTAAATGCTCCATAAGCCTTCTTATTATCTTCTGTACCTGACCACTGATTTTTAGTGATTTTTTTTATAGGATCACAGAATCTCTGGTGTGCAGAAGAAGGCCAATAAATCCATTGAGCCTGCGCCTACAACAATCCTACTCAGGTCCAAACCCTGTATTTACCTTAATTTCCCTGACACTGAAGGGCAATTTAGCATGGCCAATCACCCTAACCCGCACATCTTAAGAATGTGGGAGGAAAGTGGAGCATCAAGAAGAAACCCATGCAGACACATGGAGAATGTGCAAATTCCACACAGGCAGTCACCTGAGACTGGAACTGAACCCAGGTCCCTGGTGACGTGAGGCAGCTGTGCTAACCACTATGTCACTGTGGTGTCCATAGATGTATTTGGGTATTCGTTCCTCCATATATTCTGCTTTCTTGGGTCCATAGTGAATGACCTCAATTTCCCCACGATTTTCACTTGTAAAATGTAATTTACCTATACTTCTTTACAACTGCATCTGTGCACAACTGAATCATTCATGCCTTCTAACTTACATTCACAATACTTTATAATAAACTAACGAGAAACAAGATTTTCTTTAAACTGCAATCCCGACAAAACTAACTTCACTAAAAATGATTACCCTGCAGTGTTGATCAAGCACTTCTGTGCATTCAGCTGGAGTGACATCCATATACAGTGACATTAATATAGAATCTTTAAAACACATCTGGCTTATTCTGTTTTTCATACTTTTGATACTATGTATTGGTGAGTCAAATGTGATAGGTCATCAGAAACTGCATTTGTCAAATAAAACTCTGCTACCTTTACATCCATTAATTGCTTTGTCATTCTTATTTAAAACCAAAGAAAGTAATTAGTATTTAATTTCACTTTGTTCCTACCTCTAGGAGCTTGGTAATGGCATCTGGCTGAACTTTGCTGACATTGTCGTAACAGGGCCACACTACTTTTCTGTGGGTTTGTGGGACTGATCCATCAGTTTGTTCTAGTTCCTCAGAAGCACCTGCTTTTACAGTCACCATGTCCCATTCATAGGAAGGGCCACTGGAAAGTGTCTCTCCTGTGTAGTAATCCCACTTCTTCAAAGCAGAAATGTTTATGCAGGGCCTTAGTACATGTTTCTACAAAGAAGAATTTACTGCATTATTTAAAAGGAACTGGAAATGAAAATATAAAATGTATGTATTCAAATTTTATATTGATGTAAGAATTGCAAAATAGTTGATCAAATGTACAATGATATAAATAACATACTTCCCCTTCTTCAGGGCTATACAGATAACTGAAGAAAACAGGTCCTTTCTTATGAATTCTGTCAATACATTCCCAAACACAGATTCCTTTTTTTGCTTGTTTGTCCACCTTGTCCTCAAACAAAATACCTAGTAAAAAGGATCAGTATCCACGTTACTTTTAACTCAAATTGTGATTTGTACAGAAAAAAGACAATCCACAAGATACTTTATGAATAAAAATCTTGATAACAAAGCTCAGAATATTCTTGGTCTAATGTTTAAATTCACATCAATGTCTACCCTTGGTTTAAATTCTTCTTTTCTTCCTTGAAATTGATTTTATTCACTTAGGATCCAAGGAGATTTGAATCAGGTTACACTGAAACCAAATGGGTGAGATACGAATTTTGTGAATCAGTATGTATAAGAATCATTCATTGCCAAAACTTCAGGCTTAATTTAACTGCAGTATCAAATGAAATTATTTCCACCAATGGAACATAAGGAGATCTTAATGAGCTGTTTTTTTATGTAAAGTCACACTAGGATTCTGTCATCAGTTAAAAAAGATATGGAGATATTTTTCTCCCGCTGTTTTTGGGTATCAGGACAGGTGGTGGGAACAATGAACACTCGTGGGAGTCTCAAAATGCAGTTTACACTGGTGGGATTTCCCGTTCTTATTGAATCACCGCCCCCACACCCCCCAACCCCCACTCCCCACCCCATGTTGTAATGCAAATCCTGATGTCCAACATTGGGATCCCTATCTGAATACATTTAAATATCATCATTAAACCTTTGTGCCAGATAATTCTCCATATTAAGACTATCCATTCACACTGATGTGAATCATGACAGGTCTCCTGGGATGTGCACCTGGCAGGCAGAACCCATCTCTGGACAGTCTTAGTGCTGGACAGCAGTATTTCTATTTTTAATCTCTTGTTTAGCACTGCTGTCTCAGAGTGCCAAGGATCCAGCCTTGGATGACTGTGTGGAGTTTGCGTATTCTCCCCATGTCTGCATGGGCTTTTTCCAGATGCTCTGGTTTCCTCTCACAGTCCAAAGATGTGCAGATTATATGTATTGCTGTGCTAAATTACCCCCTTAGTGTCAAGGTAGATGTGTGGAGTTATAGGTTAGGGCTTGGTGGGCCAGATGGCCTCCTTCTGCACTGTAGGGTTCTGGGATTCTATACATGGGGCACCCCTTTGAAATTGCTGGCAGGACGGGCAATGTGACATAGCAGAATTGGCACTTCATTTTTTTTCTGCTCTGAACAGATAGGGAAAGCCACCTTTGGGGAAATTCCACCCATACAGCTTAGGATTAGGCCGTTCAAGTCTGCACCAGCTCTTTCAAAAAGCATGCGATCAGGCCCAATCTTCTCCTGTTTCCCCACATCGCTGCATTTTTTTTCTCCTTCAGATATTTATTTATCCAATAATATTGCATCCACTGCTTTGGTTACTTTTAGCTAGGGAAGTAAGAGAAGAAAATATCATATTTCCACCTTACTGATCACAGTGCATCTTAATTATAAAGACAATTATTGAAATTTATTTCCAATTAAAAAGTATTTTTTTAACCGCATTTAAATAAAAATTTTACTGAGGGCCAAGTAAATCATTGGGGCATGCATATGCAGTTAAGGTACAAGTTGAAATATAAACTTAAAAAGAACTGTGAATCATAATGGAGCAAACAAAATGTCACAAATATAAGCATAGGATAAAAGCAAATTACTGTGGATGCTGGAATCTGAAACCAAGAGAGAAAATGCTGGAAAATCTCAGCACGTCTGGCATCATCTGTATGGACAGAAAAGAACTGATGTTTCGAGTCTAGATGACCCTTTGTCAAAGCTAAAAAGCATAGCTAAAGGCAAATCTAAAACACAAATTCCCTTCACTCCTTCTGTCAGCATTCTGCAGAGACAGTTACCTCCAGGATAACCTTGTTCACTCCTCCACCATACCCAACCTCTCCCATCACCCATGGCATCTTCCTATGCAATCACAGAAGATGTAACATCTGTCCCTTTACCTCTTTCATGCTCACCATCCAAGATCCAAGACACTCATTCCAGATTAAGCAGTGTTTCACGTGCATCTCTTTAAATTTGGTCTATTGTATTCGCTGTGTGATCTCTATACTGGAAAGACTAAACATAGACTGGGTGATCACTTTGCTGAGCACCTTCGGTCTGGATGCAATCAGGACCCCAATCTTCCAGTTGCTTACCATTTTAACACACGATCCTGCTCCCACATCCACATGTCTGTCCTTGGCCTGCTGCAATGTTCCAGTGATGCTCAACGCAAACTGAAAGAACAGCATCCCATCTTCCAGTAAGCATATTACAGCCTTCTAGTCACAACATCAAATTCAACAACCTCAGCTCTTTCACACATCAATTTATTTAATTTTTAACTGTTCTCTTTTATTTCTTTATTATCTTTATTTTTTTTCCTCCCACTCTTTCCCTCTATTTTCCTTATCTTTTCTCCCTCTTTGCTTCTCCTTACCCCTTTTTTCTTAATTTTACCTCTCTCTCACCCATCTCCTGCCTCCCCCCACATCTTCATCTGTCACAATTTACTCTCTGATTTCAGCTTCCCTGCCATTTAACCTTTCACACTTTCTATTCTCTCTCTGATTTCCATTAGCAGTCTTACCCCTTTTTTTTTGGGCTATGACTCATCTTTCATTTCCTCACCCTGTAAACATCTCCCACTTTCTATGCCTTTTAGCTTTGACAAAGGGTCATCTGGACTTGAAACATCAGCTCTTTCTCTCCTTGCTGATGCTGCCAAATCTGCTGAAATTTCCCAGCATTTTCTCTTTTGGTGCCACAAACATAAAATTAGCTTGTGAGACATGGAGTCTGTTGATGATTCATTAGGAAGTTGGAATTCCATTTAAAAGTCAGCTAGGCTCATTCAACAAGGATTTATACAGCCAGATAAAGAGTGTAAAATGGCAACTTTTCATGTGTTCAATGATTTGAAGTCTGGAGTTAGGGGAATAAATTCAACAGTTCACCCAATAGGGAAGCACAGAATCACTGACAGAAATCTCTGCATTTTTGTGTTTTAAATTTGCATTATACGGGATTGCTTTCAGCTGCCTGAGCTGAAAGATAATTTAAGACTTTATCCAAAAGACAGATTTTCTAAATGCGACATTATCTCAATATTGCAGTCTTAATGTTAATAAATTGTGTACTCCCAAGTCTTGAGCAGAGTTTGAATCCACAGCCTTATAATTTGAGAATAAATGTGTTGCCACCAGAGCCAACCTAACAAAAATATACTAATACATTTAATACATTCAATTAATATTATGTAATCTAGAATAGTAGGCTATTTTACAAAAGTGTAACTCCACACTTTTTCATATAGTTGCTGGATGTGTTCTTCAAGCTGAACCATGAATGGACTAATTCAAAAGGTTGAGCATTATTGAGTTTTGACAAATAGATTGTTGCAGTTGAAGTTGTTGAAACAATTAACGATCACTCTGAGAGACAACTAGATCACAAAAAGTAGAAAGGAACAAGGTTGAGGGGGAATCGTCACATGATTTGCCAAAGATGAGGAAAAATCCAATGATCAACAGCATTTTCATCAACATTGGCTGCCATTATGTTTGCACGTATTGCAAAGCTGAGCATGCAAGACAAGGCTTGGCTAGTTACTTGGTGCTAAAGTTAGTAGATAGAGGTATCTTGAGACTGTGATAAAATTCTATACGTGTAAGTCCCTTCTTTCTCACTGACTTCTGAATAACATATTACTATATCCGCCATGCGAATTCTAAGGTACAAACGAGAGAACAACAACGTCTGTTTCATTTCCTTAATTCACAGAATTCAGAACTCTTAGGAAAAAAACTTGGAAAGCCAACAGATATTTTGACTTGGTCTGCTTTAGTTGTGTCAACATCACCTACTAATACCTGTAATCCAAGAACATTTATACAGTTAAAACATACCATGCTCTAGTCTTTCATAATCAGAATCAAGCAGGAAGGTTTTGAAGCGGTTGGACACGTAATGGTAGGCCAAGAACTTTAGATAATACTGGTTGAACTCAAACTCCATTGGATACTGCTGATGAACCTAGAGGAAAAATATAATTCAAGAAGCATGATGTGGGTCATAAAATGCAGAAACTAAATCCTGAGCCAATAATAGAAAGTGATGGAAATGCACAACAGGTGTGTGATGGAATTTGAAGAACAGGCTGACATTTCAGGTAATTTTTTTTTGCATAAGTGGCCAGATTCTATCTTGAAACATTAACCTATCAGATAATACACAAATCCAGTGTTGCTTAATTTCTAGGGCAAAGTAACATTTCAGTTCAAATCACCAGTCAATTGGGGAAGTCAAGTTGTCCATGTGATAATGTTCACCAAGAACAACCTCTACCAAGATGACATAAAATCACCCCAAAGAACCCTACCTGTACATAATTAAAAAACAAATCAGCAAATTTTCACAGCATAAATATGATAAATTAGTTTGGCAATGTATTTGAATCTTGTGCTACAACAAGCAGGTGCGATTAATCTATGGGTCCAATTTTTTCAAATGCAACCACTCACACACTAATTTTAATGTTGATTTCGCTTTAATATGTACACATACAGCGATAAACTTTAATGTGGCTTTAAAGTGTTTTATGCACTTCTGCATCTTTCAATTTTCTTGCACAAAATTTATCTGTAAAATTGGTGAAAAAAATAAAGTTTTCTTTACCTGATGCACACAGTCCAGAAACTGCAAGAAAACAGGAGCAAAACCACTTCCCTGGCTGCTGGGAGTGAGATTACTACGTTGGCTGAACTTGTGGCCAAAGGACAGCCATTCCTTTTCGATCAATATTTTAAAACCTTCGAGTGTTCTGTAGAAAGGATCACATAGCAACTGCACCAAAGAAACCACCTGGGGACGGGGAAAAAAAAACCAAAATATTTGATTTGTCATCAGAGTATTCATAGAGATTTATGCACTGATGAATTATAAGAATTGCATCACTTCTGATAATGGTATGAGCCCTGTCAGGCTGTTGCAGCTGGCCTTGATACAGTACCCCCTCACCACTACTGGGAGGGCCCTGGCCACTCTGCATGTGATTGGTCTGGGTGGCAGCCCTGCTGTTCCGAACAATCGCCCACAGAACGGCAGTGGGTCTTCCTCTTTTCTCCATGATCGCCTGCAGAGTTGCAGTAGGGACCCCCTTAATTTCTAATCGATTGCAACTGCAGAATTACAAAAGGATACCCCTCCTCTCTCTTTGATCAGCTGCAGAGTATGCAGCAAGCCCCACTTTCCCACCAACTGGGCCCTAGTAGGCCTCGGCCTCCAGAAGGCCCCACTGCCTCCGGCTCTGCCCGTTTGGCATTGCTAAGTGCTGGGTGGCAGACTGGCACTGCCCAAGGGGCACCTCCCCTCCCCACCCACCCACACACACACAAGAGAGCGTCAATGGTCTTTGATTCTATTGGTGAAACCATCATGGCTGGTCCACGATGCTGGGGACCAGTTGTGATTCTCACCAGAAAGAACCTCTCTGGTGAGGCCAGAAAGGCATATGAGCTGGGACAACTGTGTCTGGGGCTTGTCAGTTACATGCAAAAACAGATTTCAATAATACAAATAATTTATTCAGCTTCATGCTGGAAATGGGCGCGACGTTTACTTCACTGGATATCCAGTGCTGATAAGATCGCAAGAGGCAAGAAATTGGGCATGAACCTGATTTCTCAACTCTTATGTGATCGTACCAGCTTTCCCTGCCCATCAGCCGGCGAGGTCTGATGATTACGCCCATGCTCTCAAATCTATGTTCTCGCCCTCAAACTGAATGTTAAATTCAATCATACTGTTGTTGCTGCTACCTAGGGGCACCTTTACTATGAGATCATTAATTACTCCCATCTAATTGCACAAAAGCAGGTCTAGTATAGCTTGTTCTCTGGTTGATTTCAGAACATGCTGTTCTAAGAAATTTAAGGGGGAGTCCAAAACTGGATAGTTGAGAAGGAATTTATTTTCTCAGAGTTGTTAATCTTTGGAATTCTCTATCCCTGAAAGCAGTGGAGGCTGGGTCACACAGCGTTTTGATCTATGTGAGAGTTAACTGTTACCTGGGAGCAGATAGGAAAGCGGAATTAAGGCAACAATCAAATCAGTCATGATCAAATTAAATGGCAGAACAGATTTGAGGGGCCAAATGGCCAACTCCAATATCTTATATTCCAACTGCTAGAAATTTGGTTACGCGATTTTAAAAACATAACTGTGTTGGAGTGTTTTCTGAACTTTTAGCACAAAACTGGAGCAGGTTCAATTTATGCTGTATTGGAAATCACAAAAGGTATAACAAGAAAAATTTAGATGATAATTTTATAAAGTTACCTGTGTTGTAATGTCCATGCCATCTTCCAAGCTTACCATTACTGAGGAACCACTCTCAAGCAACTCTGCTATAACCACAGCCAGTTGCAGTATTCTGTGTATCTGAGAAAGCATAATTAAATCTAGTGTAGTAATTCTGCTATATAGTGACATTTCAATGTAGCAACTGCACTTCAGCTTCAATGTTCTAATTGTAAATACACTTTTTGGGTGATATTCTTGCTTTGTTAGCTCAAATTATCCCCACTATCTCAATGCTTTTATGTAATTCAAAATTCCCTCTCCCGACAAAGAGAAAATATACAAAGTATTGATGGGTGTTTATAGTTCAAACAGAACTAAAATAAAAATACCACCCAGCCACCATTATTCCGTAATGATATCCTAATGAACACATTCCAACTAATTTATAAAGGCAATGGGAAAAAAAAAGTACACTTCCAGGTATAAATCTGTACTATTCATCAGGTACATTAAGTAATACATTTGCTATTTTCAATGAACAATAACATCCAATGTTAAACAAAGACAAAAACTTACATTTTGGCAAATATAATTAGGTTCAGATTTTTGGTAATAACCTTAAGAAAAGAGAATCACTTATAGTCTACTTTTTCCTGGTGACTTAACAGTTCCTGCAATAATCAGGCATTATATTCTCCATTGAATTTTATTCCAACAGCACACTATCGTCTGAGGAGGAAGGAAAGCCAGAAAACTTTGACATGTTTTTCACGTTTACACTATTCAGAAGAGTAGAATGTTTCAGCAAAAGCTGTGCCACAGTGTTCAGTTATTAAGAAAAAAAATATATCGGCTAAACAGTTCTGAGCAATTGTCTCGAGAATAAATTACCTGCAATAGCCACTCAGATTCTCCCAATAACTTGTATAAGGTCATGTCCGCATCACTAGGAATTGTGCTGGGTACACATGCTCTCATTAGCTTTTTGAAACTGGCTTTCACCTGACGAATATCACAGTAATCCACAGGTATCAACTCACAGTTAATTGCAAGGTCAGGTTTAAAGCCCTGAGGACAAAGATCATATCAGTATTGCTAAAAGAAGTTAAACATAAAACTATTTCAAATTTGCATAGATACATTTTTAATCGTCTGGTTTGCAATGATGCACAACGCTGGACAATTTCAGAGAAAGCTGAATGGAGTAAAATAGCATAAAAGTAAAGAAAAATCTTAAGAAATATTGGCGATCTTTTAATAAGTTTACATTAATGTCACTCTATAGTCAATTTGCAGGTACGTGTGAGTATAGTCTAAGGTAATGAGTATTGCAAAACCTTGCAGGAAACCAACGGTGTAACAAATCATAGGCACAATTCTTTACCCTACCATTTATTACCATATTCATTATCTTACAATAAAGGAATTTTAAAAATATTAGCTTAGTGAATTTAATAGTTTCTTCACTTTTCTACTTTATTTTCTATCTATCTTAAAAAAGATAATTTAGGCAACTACCTCTTTCCCAACACCAGTAAAAATGTATCTTAAAGTATTTACAGTTTAAAACACTATGAATATATATACACACAAGATGAACACAAAAAAACAATTATGCTATATTGTATTAATTTCTGTATTTGCATATTTAACTTTGCAGTTAATTTAGTAACAACAAAATAAGCAAGTGTGACTGATACTAAGAAAATTATATTCTGGTAAATTCATCTGAAAATAAATGCATGTAAAATTCAGTTTCCATCTTACTCTTAGCTGAGATTTTTCCCCAAACAGGTACAGTGCTGCTTGATGTTTCAGAAGCTGGTTCTGCAGAGAATTGTCATTGCTAGCAGTCACAGGAGATTCTTTTCCTGCCAATCGTGCTCCTACATCAGTGGTTGAAAATTGAGTATTGAAGCGATTACTCGAACGCAGGCTGGCCCACATGCCTGAAGAGCAGAAAAAAAACTTAATTTCGAGATATACTAACATCATATATGTACATAAAACTAAATAGACTTTCTTTTTGAAAACAAGACTGCTAATGAGGTCTTTTGATTACTGTCGGTGATTTTAATGCACAAAAGTTCAATAGGACAATCCTTTTGTGTGCTATTATAAAGCAGGACTAATCGATTTATTAAGTGGCTTAACAACTCAATTAAAATAGTGGGCAGTAGGACATCATACCAATGCATTCAGCATTCATCTGCTAATAGTGGTTTCTAGTTCCTTGTGACACACTCTGATAAAGCAATATCATTAAGTGGAATGAAAATAATTATTTCTAAAATTATAGCACTGGATTTTCCAATCTGCAGATGTGGAAATGAAGAAGCAATGTACATTTCTAATGAGAAGAACTTAAGAAATCTGTAGATCAAAGAAAATTATTTTTGGTTTGCTCTCAGAAATAAATAAATTGCTGTCCTTAGCAGAGTTGCTTAAATCAATCTCATGTGAACAATGCCTTTTTAGTTGATGACCAATAAATAAACTTATGACCATAAATAAATTATTGGTGATATAATCAAACCCCATCTCTTCTAATATCAGAATAAACAGGTAGATTTGATGACAGTCTTACCTCAAAAAAGATTATGCATTAGCATTTTTGGAATAATTTTAAAAAATAAATTTACCTTTTCCTTACCCACTAATAACCAACTCTTTATGTGAGCAAACATTGTTTTCAAATGCTCTGAGGCACTTGAATGCTTTCTCTGTTAAAACCTCTAGGAAGTTTTGGCCATATTTTAATACCAATATATTTTAATATCTTCACTTAAGATTTGACAATTATTCTTACATGTTTAGTGATGCTAGCTGCTTTCCCAAGCTGTGTCCAGTATATGCCTGCAAAAGTTACTGTATCATACTTTATCATGGAAGGTTTCCTTCACACCAATTTGCTAATTGTCATTTTGCTCAATTTGGAAAGCTTGATAAGCTGTTGGCTATTGACTCTAGTGACTTTTTTTTTGAGTAGCTTCAGCCATGAGAGATGTCCTAGAGTTCAGTTCTTATTTAAAGGATCTTGAATGCTATATTCAAGCCTGACTTTCTCCTAATCAGTAGGAAATAGTCAGACTGGAAGGCAGAGACGCCTTGTAGAAAATAGCCACTAAAAGATAGAGTATATTTCAAGCATTAGGTTTATAGTGTTAGATATTTTGAAATGAATAATGAACATTTAAGCCATTTTGCTGTCCTTCTTAATATGATTCATCTGTTCACTATGAATTGTTCCAATAGTATGCAGCTAAACCAGAGCATTTATTTTTCTGCCTATTGATCATGTGTAAGCACATACTATAGCAAAATAACAGGAACAAAGTGACAATTGTTGTCAATACAATTTTATTATATATGTAGTTTGGAGTGGTGTGCACTGCTCCTTTAAGAGTATAGGTCAGGTGACCCAGCGTAGAGTCTGGGGGAGACAATCTAGAATTGACTGTGCAACTGTAAAGATACAAAATAAACTGTTCCTCGTTTAAGTATATTAACCTACCTTACAGTCTTTTTATAATTAGACCCAATAAAATAAATTTATGTGGCATTACCTAAATATTGAGCAATTAAGGCACTATTTGGGATGTCAGAGGTGCAGGTTCAGGGGTAATCTATGATGCCATGTCTGAGGATAGTATATGGTTCATCTTATTCTGAAATCATTTAAGTAAAAATAAGTCACTTGTTACAGTGAATCATAATTATGCAATAGTGGGATTTCTCCAGTATGCACACTTCAACTGCAACATCCATGGAACTCCATGCAGAGATGTAATTTTCAACACTGTTCAGCTGATATTGGTAAACCTAGGAAGAATATCAAGTCCCACCCTTTGCTGTTCAGAGAGGCTAAATCTTAGTGAAAATGATTAACACAAAAGCTGAATCATATTATGATCTGAAGAAACCAAATCTTGGAATGCAGGTATCACGACAGTTATTTCATATCCCTACTTGTCTTGAAGTGGTTGATACTTCTTGTAGAACTGCTGCAGCAGCAGTTTGATACAACTGAGCGTTTTGTTAGTCCAACTCAAATAGCAAATGAGAACTGGAGTCACAAGTCGGCCAGATTAGGTAAGGCAATGAGGTTATTTTCTCTAAAGAACATGAAAGCTAGTTGAGATTTTAACGACAATCTGTCAGCTCCATTGTCACTTTTATTGAACAAAAAACTGACATCATAGATTTAAGTGAAAAAACAGATTTGAAATCACATTCCCTAAGTTAACTTAGGCGTCGAGATTATTAGTTCAGTGGCAGAACCACTAAGCTAGTGCTTGCATGACAGATTCCATACTTGGAACATAGTAATTGCCACTATGTATACTGACTACGTCAGAGTTTGGTTCAACAATCAGAAATGATTTTTATATTGTTTAAGATGCTAAGGCAGATGGCTAATGGAAAAATAATATGTTTTGTTAATACTTTAATTTTTTCTTTCACTACTTCATAATATTTTGAGATGTTAAAATCTAAGTCAACATTTACTGAAGGCTATTACACCAATTGCCAAAGACAGGAAGGATCATGTGGTAAAGTTAATGGCTCCAATAAACTAAACAGCACATCCTGTTGGACCCCATATAATATAGGGATATTATATGGAATAATATCCCTGGCGTATAAGGATTGGAGGTGAGGGTGTGAATGAAGGTGAAGATGTTGGGTGGAATTTTGTTGACCGACTGGAGACCTGTTGAGGGGTATGTGTTGCCTCTTTTTGGGAAGGCCGCCAAACTACATGTCAGTGGCTGGCCTTCCCCTGGAATCAAGATCTTAGGGTGGAAATGTCTCCTATGAAGAGCTAGGGTCGCTGACTCCAACAGGACATATTCCAAGTAATGCCAACAGGGTTCTAATGGCATGGTATGAGAGAGTGAACCCATTGGGAGTGGAGTGGTGGCAGGGGACAAATTCCATAGCCCTGGACACCACTTTGGCTTTCTTTGACACACATTTTGTTTGGAATTGTTATTATGTGTCTGGATGATTCCCGGAACAGCGATCACTTAACCTTTAATATAGCTGCTGCTGAATCCTCAATCCCTTCGGCCCAGACCCGACCTTTGCTCATCACCTCACCCTGCAGAAGCAGGCCTGCTTCCTCCCGGTGATTACATTTATTCCATCCTCAGGACAACAGCTTGGAATTTCAAGCCAGCTTCCTGCAGAAATGTTGATTTCCCTGTCAGCTCACATTGCACTCACCTCCGCTTCGGTAGGAAGAAAAAGGCAGGACAACAAGCAATGACATCAATGAGCTAAGTACATTTGTGCTGCTCTGTAGTAACGTGCTATGTCATCACACTAGCCACACTGTGTGGAAGCACTGCCTAATCTGCCTTTGAAATGTTTTCAACGAAATGAGCCCTATAGCTGCTACGATGCGAATCAACGGGCAATCCTACCATCTTCATATCTCCTGGAATGCTTTCAACTGCCATGCTGAGATTCAGGGTCAATTCTGAAAATCTCCTGGCCAAGGGGAATGGTAACCCTAACTAGAGCTGATGGCCAATCACAGACTGGCAGCTATTGTGTTTAACAGCAGCACAGTGAGATGGTGGCTGCTGCAGGAATAATGCTAACTGGAATCCCAGAATCATATATTGTACTGGGTGATAGCTAAGTATTCTGGTGGAATGGGGGTTTTATGGGGTGGGAATCATGGCATGAGGGATGTAGGGGTTTGGGAGCAAGAGGGATGGTCTGCACCTGAACCAGAGAGGTACCAATATCTTGGGGGGTAAATTTGCCAGTGCTATTCCAGGGGGGGAGATGGGAACCTGAATTGTTGTGCCAGTATACAGGAGGATGTGAATAGGGAGGTCACGGATAAGGTTTCTAGGTCGCAGCAGTATAGTGGCAAACGGGAGGGTGGTTTGAAGTGTGTATACTTTAATGCGAGGAGCATACACAATAAGGTGGATGAACTTGCAGCCTGGATTGGTGCTTGGGACTTCGATGTTGTGGCCATTTCAGAGACGTGGATAGAGCAGGGGCAGGAATGGTTGTTGCAGGTTCCGGGGTTCAGATGTTTCAGTCAGAGCAGAGGTGGTGGTAGAAGAGGGGGAGGAGTGGCATTGTTAGTTAAGGACAGCATTACGGTGGCAGAAAAGACGTTTGATGTGGACTTGTCTGCTGAGGTAGTGTGGGCTGAGATTAGAAACAAGAAAGGAGAGGTCACACTGTTGGGAGTTTTTTATAGGCCTCCAAAAAGTTCCAGAGAAGTAGAGGAAGGGATTGCAAAGTTGATCCTGGATAGGTGTGAAAGTAACAGGGTAGTTGTAATGGGGGACTTTAACTTTTCTAATATCGATTGGAAAAGCAATAGTTCAAGTACGTTAGAGGGGTCAGTTTTTGTTCAATGTGTGCAGGAAAGTTTCATGACTCAGTATGTAGATAGGCCAACAAGAGGTGAGGCTATATTGGATTTGGTACTGGGTAATGAACCAGACCAGGTGTTAGACTTGGAGGTGGGTGAGCACTTTGGTGATAGTGACCACAATTCGGTTACGTTTACCTTAGTGATGGAAAGGGATAGGCACATACCGAATAACAGTAGTTATAGCTGGGGGAAAGGTAATTATGAGGCTATTAGAAGAGATTTAGGATGCATAGGGTGGAGCAGGATATTTGCAGGGGCTGAGGACATCTGAAATGTGGAGCATATTTAAGGAACAGCTTCTGCACGTCCGTAATAAATATGTACCTGCCAGGCAGGGAGGAAGTGGTCGAGTGAGGGAACCATGGTGTACTAGGGAAGTTGAATCTCTGGTGAAGAGGAAGAAGGAGGCTTATATAATGATGAGACGTGAAGGCTCAGTTAAGGCACTGGAGAGATATAAATTAGCCAGGAAGGAGCTAAAGAGGGAGTTGAGAAGAGCTAGAAGAGGACATGAGAAGACTTTGGCGGATAGGATTAAGGAGAATCCTAAAGCTCTTTACAGGTATATAAATAATAAAAGATTGGTTAGGGCAAGATTAGGGCCAGTCAGAGATAGCAGTGGGAAGTTGTGCGTGGAGCCTGAGGAGATAGGAGAGACACTGAATGAGTATTTTTCGTCAGTATTCACGCAGGAGAAAGACAATGTTGTCGGGGAGAATACTGAGATACCAGGTTGTAGACTGGGCAGGATTGAGGTTCATAAGGAGGAGGTGTTAGCGAATCTTGAGGGTATGAAAATTGATAAGTCCCCTGGGCCAGATGGGATTTACCCTAGGATTCTCTGGGAGGCTAGAGAGGAGATTGCAGAGCCTTTGGCTTTGATCTTCATGTCGTCGTTGGCTACAGGTATAGTGCCGGAAGACTGGAAGATGGCAAATGTTGTCCCTTTATTCAAAAAGGGGAGTAGGGACCATCCTGGAAATTATAGACCGTGAGCCTGACTTCTGTTGTGGGCAAAGTCTTGGAAAGAATTATAAGGATAGGAGTTATAAGCATCTAGAGAGAAATAAATTGATTAGGGATAGTCAGCACGGTTTTGTGAAGGGTAGGTCGTGCCTCACAAACCTTATCGAGTTTTTTGAGGAGGTGACCAAAGAGGTAGATAAGGGTAAGGCAGTTGATGTAGTGTATATGGATTTTAGCAAAGCGTTTGATAAGGTTCCCCATGGTAGGCTACTGCAGAAAGTGCAGATGCATGGGATTGAAGGTGATTTAGCAGTTTGGATTAGGAATTGGCTAGCTGATAGAAGACAGAGGGTGGTGGTTGATGGGAAATATTCAACCTGGAGTGCAGTTACAAGTGGTGTACCTCAAGGATCTGTTTTAGGGCCACTGCTGTTTGTCATTTTTATAAATGACCTAGATGAGGGTGTAGAGGGTTGGATTAGTAAATTTGCTGACGATACCAAAGTGGGGGGAGTTGTAGACAGCGAGGAGGGATGTTACAGTTTGCAGAGGGACATAGATAGGTTGCAGAGCTGGGCCGTGAGGTGGCAAATGGAATTCAATACGGATAAGTGTGAGGTGATTCACTTTGGTAGGAATAACAGGCATATGAAATATAGGGCTAATGGAAGGACCCTTAATAGTGTGGTCGAGCAGAGGGATCTTGGGGTACAAGTACGTAGCTCTTTAAAAGTTGGCACCCAGGTTGATAAAGTTGTTAAGAAGGCGTACGGTGTGTTAGCTTTTATTGGTAGAGGGATTGAATTTCGGAGCCATGAGGTTGTTACAACTGTACAAAACTCTGGTGCGGCCGCACTTGGAGTATTGCGTATAGTTCTGGTCGCCGCATTACAAGAAAGATGTGGAAGCATTGGAAAGGGTGCAGAGGAGGTTTACCAGGATGTTGCCTGGTATGGTGGGAAGGCCTTATGAGGAAAGGCTGAGGGACCTGAGGTTATTTTCATTAGAGAGAAGAAGGTTACGCGGTGACCTAATTGAGGCGTATAAGATGATCAAAGGACTGGATAGGGTGGATAGTGAGAGCCTTTTTCCTCGGATGGTGATGACCAACACGAGGGGACATAACTTTAAATTAAGAGGTCGTAGTTATAGGACGGATGTCAGAGGCAGGTTCTTTACACAGAGGGTGGTGAGGGCGTGGAATGCCCTGCCTGCAGCAGTTGTGGACTCGCCTACTTTGGGGGCATTCAAATGGTCGGTGGATAGGCATACGGATGATATTGGAATAGTTTAGGTTAGAGGGTCCACTGGCTGGCGCAACATCGAGGGCCGAAGGGCCTGTACTGCGCTGTAATGTTCTATGTTCAAAGGTGCGGAGATGGCTCTTTGTGGTTCTCTTCACTAAGATGGCATGGGCAGAGATGAGAATAAATACCTCAAGCTTAGTGGCACTGGGGAAATTGCCTGGTAATACAACAATTGGTGGCAATGAGTTTCCAGGTTGTAGCAGCACCATTGCAGAGGTGCCCAACGTCTGGCAAGGGGAGTTATTTGGTTCTGAATATATTAAATACATTAAAACTGTTTACTAATATGATAAAAACATTTTACGTCTGTGATGGCACACAATTCAGGACAAATTTATCGATGTACATTTCTTATAGTGGACTGGCTTATATTCAATTTTGGTTGAAAAAAAAAGGAAAGCCTGAAACAGAGAAACTCGTTGATCAAAAGGTGGTAGGACACAGAATGTCTTTAGTCTCTGACTTGAAACAACAGTTGCAATTACACTTAAAAAGCAATGAATTTAAGAGACCAAAGCCTGAATTTTTTCATATGGCACGTTCTTGCCTCCCACCATCTGATCAGTCAGTGGGGAGCACATCCCCCAACTCCAAGTGTTCTGCACCCAATTAACATTCAAATGAGTCTTAAGCAGCTGTAGATGGGACTTAACGTCCTTCACTTGGGAATCCTTGGGAGAGCTGCTGGTCAATCTGACTGGCTAGTAGCCCTTCAATCTCTGAAGTGACAAGAACTTCAGTGAGGCAAAGAGGAATTGCATAAGAGACCAAATCCAGCCACCAGAAGCCAAACTACATTCAAAAGGATCTCAGGGTGGGGAGCGTAGCGAAGGCCGGGGGAGACATAGAGGCAGCGATCAGGGCCTCAGGGGGACAGGCCAGAGTTGGGGAAGGGCATGAAGTCAGGCAGCCATGGGACTTTAAGGGCCCAACCTAAGAAGGTGCTTTTATGGAAATGCCTCCTCCCTCCCTAGATCCAAATCCACTGATTGCCCTCTTAAGATCAATAAATTCACCAGCCTAAAAATCAAGTCTTGAGGGTGGGAAATGGCCTCAACAAGAGCAAGGGCAGACTGCCCACCCAAAACCATTACGCTCCCACTCTTCTCTGAGTGCAAAGGTGTGTAGTCAGGGCAGGCAAGAATCCAGAGGGAGTTCCATTCCTTCAATTTCACATTCCTCACAGACTAAAAATCTGCCAGCAGGTAAGGTTGAAATTTACCGTACATTTACTGTACTGTTCTATGTTCTATTTTACAGCGGAAGAGGATCAGAGGCGACTTAATAAAAGCTTATAATATGATGAGAGGGATAGATAGAGTGGACATTCAGAGACACTTCCTCGGATTGACGTAGCTTTACTAGAGGCATAACTATAAGGTTCATAGTGGGCGAGACAGGAAGAATGTCCGAGATGGGTTCTTTATTCAGAGAGTGGTTGGGGTGTGGAATGGACTGCCTGCTGTGATAGTGGAGTTGGACACTTTAGGAACTTTCAAGCAGTTATTGGATAGGTACATGGAGCACACCAGAATGATAGGGAGTGAGATAGCTTGATCTTGGTTTCGAACAAAGCTCGCCACAACATCGAGAACCGAAGGGCCTGAACCGTTCTATGTTCTATATTATGGCATTGGATAGTTTATATTAAAGAACAGTTTTGTTGTTTTATATTTCACCAACACATAAACAAAACAGGAAGCAGCTATATTTTACAGAAATCAAAAAATGTCAAAATGCTGCACAGAAAGAATGTGAAATTATTTAATGCATGCAATGTGTGTCAGATGTGGTTTGGTAATATTTATTTGCTAAAAGAATTTCTGGCTGGGAAATCATTGTTTATATTTATGTGGCTTAACCATAATCTAAGACACATGACTTGTACTATGATAAATGACAGGCTTTTCAGTCTGGTAATGAGGAGATGTTGTCAGTGGTAGAAAAGCATGATATGAATTCACAAGGGACACCGAAGAATTAACCTTTAGATTGCTGAAAATTTAGTAAAGTACGATAGAATAAAGATAAATTGTAGGTAGTTCAAAGATTAAATCAGTCCATCTTTGAACAAGACACTGAAGAACACAAGTGGGATCTGGACAGAATATACTTTAACACAGTACCTTGGTTGAAGACTCTTCCCTTAGCGGTACTCTTTTGTTGAGAATGAGTGAACAGCTTGTCTCTGTACCCAAGTACTGGTGGATCACAACAATGACAGAGAAAGAATTTTCAGACATCTTCGCATGAAAATCAAACTGACCCCAAAATTACAAGCAATTATCATGTAAAAAAATAGGGATGTGGCAATAGATTAAAGGCCTGAAATTTACTGCAGCCAATGCCTGCCAGAAACTATGGTGCCCACCTGCCAGTGCAGGGACAATGTTGTCTAGTTCACCATCTCTCAAATCCTTCTAAAGATGCAATCAGAGGGTGGTTGGTGTACTTTTAAAAAAATATGTAAAAATCTTTGGATGGGAAAAACAACCTGCATGCATGCCCTGGTACAACCCACTTACACTCTTATAAAGGTCAGTAAATCATCATTCATTTGGTGAAACTACAATGATGTCAGGTCACACTGGAGCCTAGGAATTTTAGACATGGATTTTCCATACTTTGGTTCTTCCCAGCTATAATTTGCCTACTGAAAGGTGGACTGGAGTTTCAGTGTTTAGGGCAGGTCAAGAATTTCTAGGAGCTAGTGCAACCAGTTTTTGTTATATTTCTGAAGTCATAGCAGGAAATTGGTAGGAATTTTACATTCATAATCAATTTCTATTTAAAAACTTTAACAAGTTACATTTGCCACAAAGCCAATTTATTACATTTGTAATTAATAACTAATCAATTGGTTGATGTAGCTCTAAGCACAATATTAAACAAGCAATTCAGAAACAATTAAAAGCATTTTTGCAAAACAAGCAAATTTATACTGATAATTTTAGAAAATTGTGAAAATTCACAATTATATATTTAATACCAACAAACTTTACAATGTACAACTGTAGGAACCCAAATATCAAAGAAAACTGAACAAAATGGGATGATATTAATAATCCCAATTCTGACTGTTAAAGTAATTCTACGATCTCAGGCTTGATGATTTTTACAGCCCCTCAGCCAATGCTGAAATATCTTTTATATCAATGCTTCATATCAAAATAACATATGCTGATAAAATAGTACATATATTCAGGACGAGATTTTACATGAAAATAGTTTGGAAAATCTCAGGACATTGTTTGAGAGCTAATTTTGAATAGCGTATCAACATTTGGGACACAAGTTATATAACTCTGACAAGTTAAATAACTCAGTTACATTCATTCCAAAATATATTCCAAATTCTGGGACAATTGTCTCTCGGTAAAAAATGTGCTCCATTTGTGCAAACTACAGAATAATACAAGAAAAAGCTCTGTTCCAAAAATTCCGCTGTTTATGCCAAGATTGCCCTGATTTAATCCTATAAAAAGGGACATGATTTATGATTTATCAAATTGTGAAATAGTTGATTACTTGCTTTGAGTATTCACAAACATTCTTTGACCAGAGTGTGGAGAGAATGTGCAACTTGCTGCCACAGAGAATAGTTGAAGCAAATAATGTAGAAACATTTAAAGGAAAGCTAGACAAACACATTAAGTAGAATGGAAAAGAAGGATTTAGCAAGTAAGAATGGGGGGAGACTTGTGTGGAGCAAAAATACCAGCATGGACCCACTGAGCCAAAAAGTCCTTTTCTGTGCTGTAAACACTTCATGACAGATCAGCTTTGATTCAAAGATTTAAAAGAAGTTTCTTAGTTCTGCAAATGATTCTGCAAGTTATCTTCTAGCAGTTTTAAGTAGTGTTTCCGATCTCTCTATCAAGAAATCCTTAATCTCGGGTTCACAGTGAATATTCTTATATTCTTATAATAGACTCAGAATAGGCATACAAAAATCAGTATGATAAAAATGCAAAGAAAATGCTAAATTACAGATATCCTTCAATCAGAGCATGCCATTTACTACATGTCTTAGAAGAAGTCTGCATATAAGGAGACAATAGTTTGATAATAAGACATGGAAAAAACAAACAGTCTCCATTGCATAATGTTCCTAATATCTTTTAAATAAGATTTGCTTTAGTTGACTGGGTTTATACAACTAAGTGGTTTTACCATTTAATATTTAGAGTAAATGCTTCTTGTTACCAGTGTGTTTATGCTGGGGTTTTTCTATGCTCTATCAATGAACTGATATTTGAGGATGAGTGATTCAGTGCTGTTGGGCATTACAGTGATATCATGAGCTCCTAAGGAATGAGATGGTCTTAATCTTAGGGTTTCTATCACGGGAGGACTTCTCAATGGCTATATTACTGCTGCAGTTGTATGGCAGCCTGGCCTGATATCCTGCCATGTGCGGAAGCAGATAGGGATGATTGGCTACACAAATCGTCAATTGGAAATAAGGTGATACTGTGAAAATGTAATTGAGCCAATTAACTTGCACTTATTCTCGGGCACAAGTGCCCACCGATCAGCAAGCAGGCTGGTCTGATCACTTTGGTTATATCTGCAGATCCTGAGAGATATTCCTCCAAAGCTCTCAGAAGCTAGTTACCATTATACCATTTCAGAAGACTCCAAGGCCTGAAGATCTGGTAAAGGGTTCACAAAGGCCTGCCTAGAAGCCACTCTGTCAGGGAACTTGATGCAGATGGCTGTAGTCTGCAAAGTGTTCCAAGCAGTGCTGGACTGTGTTGAATCCTGCTCAGCATTATCACTGTTCTTTGCTAGCCTCTTCCATCTATCAGAGGTCCTCTAAGATGTCTCTATGTGAGCAAGACGCTCAAAATAGGATCCATCTTTTTAAAACATAGAGTCTGCATGTTCTCCCTGTTTCTGTATAGGTTTCCTCTGGGTGGTCCGATTTCCTCCCAGAGTCCAAAGATGTGCTGATTAAGTGCAATTTGTGTATTGTGAAAGATATTTGTCCAGGCTTTGTTGCACTGGGCACATATTGCTTGACAAAGGGATTGCTGAAACTAGCTGAGCCTCAGACGTAACATGAGGGACTTCTGTAGCGGGAAATAATTGATAATTTACCGCTTTGTCTGGTAAATGCCAGTGTTGTAGCTATGCTGAACAACTTGATTATAGGCATGGCTAGTTCTGAAGCAGCTCAGCAATGTAGCCAGAGTGTTATCAGGTCCACTGTTGTATCCAGTGTGTCCTATTTCTTAATGTCACACGAAGCTAACTGAATTGGCTGAAGACTGGCAGTGGTAGTGGTGGTGGTAGTGTGGGAATCTCAGGAGATGACCAATCTGGATCATCCACTGGATACTTCTGGCTAAAATGGTTGCAGTGCTTCAGCCTCGTCTCTTACTTTTATGTGCTTGGTTTCACTATTATTGAGACTGGTGGTTTTCATCAAACATTCTCTTCCTAACAGTCACTTAATTATCCACCACCGTTCATGACTAGATTTTGCCTGACTATTGATTTTCAGTTTGATCAACAAATGTTGGGGTTGCATATGTCAATAGTGTGCTGCTTCTCATGTTTAGCATGCACCATAATCCTGTATTGTATTAGATTATTATCTCATCTTTAAGTTTTCTTGGTGCTGCTACGAGGACATTCTGGACTACAATTGGCATCCTGGCTAGAGGGCAGTGATTGAAAAAGGATTAAGACTTCACACCATGGTCTGAATTTCCTCAGCAGTCATGATGTGGAGATGCTGGAGTTGGACTGGGGTAAACACAGTAATAAGTCTGACAGCTTGGTGTTGTCAGACTTCTTACTGAATTTCTCAGCAACAGACTACCACTCTGTATGCAATACATTACCCAAAATACTTCAGATGGATGGAGTAGAGGCCGGCGAGGGCAGGGCAACGGAGACAGTTATTCAGAAGTTAGAAGTGGTTATACTCCTTCTAATATTTTTTGGTTAACTATTGATGTAAGTGAATTGGAACTATCCAAAATTTGAGAATTAAATCACATTTTTCTTTCCCACTGCAGGGCAATTGCCACGCAAACCTTAGCTGGGAACTTCTGAAGCAAGTTCCCCGCCAGATCTTTGGGTACATCTGTAATACAATGCTGTATCAGAGAAGCTGACACTCATTATCTCTGAAGAGATTCTAAAGATGTAGAGATGCTGGCATTGGACTGGGGTAAACACAGTAAGAATTACACAGAATTTGCTCAGATGAGGAGGATTGTGATAGACATCTCCAGATGCTGAAAGACGCCCTCATGAGAGCAGGATATGGACACTCGACTCATTGATCGACAGTTCTGATGCACCACAGCGATAAACCGCACTGACCTCCTCAGAAGACGAGCACAGGACATGATGGTGGACAGATTACCTTTGTTGTCCAGTACTTCTCCGGAGCGGAGAAACTACGACATCTTCTCTGGAGTCTTCAACATATCATTGATGATGATGAACATCTCACCAGGGCCATCCCCACCCCACCATTTCTTGCCTTCAGATAACCGCGCAACCTCAAACAGACCATTGTTCGCAGCAAACTACCCAGCCTTCAGGAGAACAGTGACCACAATACCACACAACCCTGCCACAGCAACCTCTGCAAGACATGCCGGATCATCGACATGGATAACATCATCACACGTGAGAATACCATCCACCGGGTACACGGTACATCCTCTTGCAATTTGGCCAACGTTGTCTACCTAATACGTTGCAAGAAAGGATGTCCCGAAGCATGGTACATTGGGGAGACCATGCAGACACTACGACAGCGGATGAATGAACATCGCTCGACAATCACCAGGCAAAACTGTTCCCTTCCTGTTGGCGAACACTTCAGCAGTCACGGGCAGTCGGCCTCCGATCTTCGGATAAACATTCTTCAAGGGGGCCATCACGACACACGACAGCGCAGAGTTGCTGAGCAGAGATTGAAAGCCAAGTTCCGCACACATGAGGATGGTCTTAACAGGGATCTTGCTTCATGTCACACTATCTGTAACCCCCAGGAGTTGCCTGGGTTAGCAAAAAACCTCACTTACTGTGCTGTCTGGAGACAATACACATTTTTTTAACCTGTGCTCAGTGCTCCTTCTACTCACATTGTTAGCCACTTTAAGACTTGACTAGCAGGTTAGGTGTAAAGATTCGCATTCTAATCAGTAATCTGTAAACAGTCTGTGCTGGTACGTGTGCTGTTGGGAACCAGGACATCTCATTCACCTGACAAAGACCATACGTTGAAAGCTTGTGAGTTTACTATCAAATAAATCGGTTGGATTTAAACCTAGTGTTGTCAGACTTCTTACTGAGATTCTAAAGATCATGTGGGCTGCAGAGAGCAAGTTCAAAAGGGAATTATACAAAAGCATTTCATTAGCCAGGCCCAACCAAACCAGAGTTTTCTAGTCCGCTTGGACAAAGGATCCTGTAACTTCCTTTCAAATGCTTAATTGTTGGAACATTAATAATCCCACAAACACAGACAAAGAAATACATACTCTTTGCTAAAGCCAAACTAGAAAGGTAGGAGTCGTGTGTCATGAACCTACCCCAACTCATCTTAGCAGGGAGAAAGAATTATACTGCTTTGCTGTTCTGCAAATCAGTCTGCGATCCGCAATCAACCAAGCATCAACACCAAGAAGGGCTCTGTCCTAGTCTGAAAGCCTGGCCCCATCTACACTGTTTCTATTGGAATTCTGTACCAGTGCCTACAAAACTAATATATCGTTGCATGTCTATCTCAACATGAAAATCATCTCTACTAGGGAATTATTCAACATCAGCTTTCAATCTGCTGGCCTCAGTGAAGGAATATGCCATTGCTTCTGAAGTTAAATGAAACTGTAATTCATTGTGCAGTGGTCTTTGCCCTGTGACTCTTTCTTTCTTTATCCTCCTCTTTTACTGAGTGAAAATGAGGGTACGTTGTAATCCTACTCTTGCATTTTCAAGTGTGTGCAAATAAACTAAACCTTTAGATTTACCCTATCTTGAGTTTGCTGTAAGGTTACAGTTACTGCTAGCTGGGTGACAGTCAGGAGAAGGGAGGGGAGGAAGTAGTCAGTGCAGGGATCCTTTGTGGTTGTTCCCCTCAGAAATAAGTATGCATTTTGGATATGAGAGTGTGAACAAGATTCCAGGATGATAATCTGCCTCCCTGATGCCAAGGTCTGGATGTCTCTGAGTGATAGGAAGCATCCTAAAAAGGGAAGGGTAATCAGACAAACATCATTGTCCACATTGGTACAAATGATGTAGGCAGAAAGAGCAGAAAGGTCCTGCAAGAGCAATTTAGGGAGTTAGCTGGAAAGTTAAAAACAGGACCTCTAGAGTAGCAATCTCTGGATTACTCCCCTTGCCACATGCTAGTGAGGGTAGGAATGGGGAGATTGTGCAGCTGAACACATGGCTAAATATTCCAGAGTATAGGTGTTTTAGGTGAGACAGAGGAGGGGCTAGAAGAGGCGAGAGAGTAGCAATAGTGGTTAGGGAGCATATTACAGTGGTACAGAGACTGGACAATTTGGAAGGATCATGTAACGAGTCACTGTGGGTAGAGCTCAGAAACAGGAAGGGTGCAGTTACTATGCTGGGGGTATACTACAGTCTTCCGAACAGCTACGTAAAGTTAAGAACGGATATGTAAAGAGATTCTGGATAGGTGTAGAAAAAATAGGGTTGTTGTAATGGGAGACTTTAATTTCCCTCATATAGACTGGAAATTCTTGAAGGCTGGGGATCTGGATAGGGAGGAATTTGTAAAATATGTCCAGGAAGGTTTTTTGGAACAATATGTTGATAGTCCAACTCAAAAAGGGGCTATACTGGATGTAGTATTGGGGAATGAGCCTGATCAGGTTATCAAAATTTCAGTGGGGAAACATGTGACAAATCGTGATCACAATTCTGTAAACTTTCAGATAGTCATGGAAAAGAATGAGTGTTATCCTATGGGTAAGGTGTTGAACTGGGAGGGGGGTAGGCTAACCACAGCTGGATTAGGCAGGATTTGGTGGCTGTAGATTGGCAGCAGCTGTTCAAGGTCAAATCCATATCTAGCATGTGGGAATCTTTTAAGGAGGAGTTGATACAAGTGCAGATCAGGCATGTGCCTGTAAAAAGGAAGCTTAGGAAAGACAGGATTCAACAGCAGTGGATAACCACAGAAATTGTGGGTGTAATCAAAAAGAAAAAAAAGAGGCATAGATAAGGTTCAGGCAGCTTAAAACAGATGAAGCACTGGAGGAATATAGAGAAAGTAGAAAAGAACTCAAACAGGGAGTACTCAAAAAGGGGTCACAAAATGTTTTTGGCAGGCAGGATTAAGAAGAATCCTGAGGCATTTTTTATATACGTTAGGAACAAGAGGGTTGTCAGAGAAGGAGTCGGACCTCTCAAGAACAAAAGAGGGGAATTATGCTTAGAACCCAAAGAAGTAGGTGAAATCCTAAATGAGTACTCTGCATCAGTGTTCACACAATGATTGGTAATGTCTCAGAAGGACAGGTAGACCTGTTGAACATATTGCAAGGGAGGAAGTGTTAGTGTTTTAGGAAGTATTAAGGTAGACAAATTCCCAGGGCCAGATGGCATCTGTCCTAGATTACTGAGAGAGACAAGAGATGAAATTGCTGGGCATCTAACAGAAGTCTTTGTTTCTTCATTGGACACAGGTAAGGTCCCAGAGGATTGGAAGATAGCAAATGTGGTGCCGTTATTTAAGAAGAATAGCAAAGATAACTCAGGTAATTATAGGCCAGTGAGCTTGATGTCCGTGGTAGGGAAATAGTTGGAGAAGATTCTTAGAAATAGGCTCTAAACACATTTAGAACGGAATAGTCTCATCAGCGATAACAATGTGGTTTTGTAAGAGAGAGGTCATACCTCACAAATTTGGTTGAGCTTTTGAGGAGGTGACAAAAATGATTGACAAGGGAAGGGCTGTGATGTCGTCTACATGGATTTTAGTGAGGCATTTAAAAAAGTATCTCATGGCAGGCTGTGCAACAAGTTAAATTTCATGGGATCAAAGGTGAACTAGCTAGATGGATACAAAATGGCTTGGCCATAGAAGGTAGCAGTGGAGCGGTCTTCCACAGGGATAGTGGTGTTCTACAGGGCTCTGTACTGGGATCTCTGCTGTTTGTGATAATATATAAATGATTTGGAAGAAGATGTAGCTGGTCTGATTAGTAAGTTTGCGGACAATACAAAGATTGCTGGAGTTGTGGATAGTAATGAACATTGTCAGAGAATACAGCAGGATGTAGATAGGCTGGAAAATTGTGTGGAGAAATGGCAGATGGAATTTAATTCAGATAAATGTGAAGTGATGCATTTTGGTAGATCTAATGCAGTGGGGAACTAGACAATAAATGGCAGAATCATCACAAATAAAGACACACAGGGAGATCTGGGTGTGCAAATCCATAGATCCTTAAAGGTGGCAGCATAGGTGGAAAAAGTGGTGAAGAAGGCATATGGCATGCTTGCTTTTATTGGAAGGGCACAGAGTACAAAAGTTGGCATATGATGTTGCAGTTATATACAACGTTGGTGAGGCCACATTTGAAATACTGTGTCTGGTTCTGGTTGCCACACAACCAGAAGGACATGGAGGCTTTGGAAAGAGTATAGAAAAGGTTTACAAGGATATTACCAGGAATGAAGGGTCTTAGTTATGAGGAGAGATTGGGTAAACTGGGGTTGTTCTCCCTGGAAAGGAGGAGGATGAAGGGCGACCTAATAGAGGTGTATAAAATTGTGAAAGACATAGAAAGGGTGAACAGTGGGAAGCTTTTTCCCAGGTCGGAGGTGACGAACACAAGAGGTCACAAGTTCAAGGTAAGAGGGGCAAGGTTCAATACAGATATGCAGTGGATGTATTTTACACAAAGGGTGGTGGGGGCCTGGAATGCACAACCAAGCAAGGTGGTTGAGGCAGACATGTTAGGATCATTTAAGACTTATCTAGATAGCCACATGAACAGTTTGGGAGTAGAGGGATACAAACAGATGGTCTAGTTAGGAACACATGATCGAAGCAGGCTTGGAAGACCGAGGGACCTGTTCCTGTGCTGTATTGTTCTTTGTTCGTATTACTGAGGCATTGGGAAATACATTACTGCTTATAAAGGAGGAAATCAAAATGAGAACATCTTCCTATTTGAAGGTAGGTGGCAAGTGGAAACATTAGGGCTATTTAAATTAAACCTCCTCTTGTCTGTAACATAGTAGAATTAGGATATGTCAGGCCATGAGATTACAGATTGTGGAGGAACCCAATTCTGCTGTCTGATGGTCCATGGAACCTCATGGATGCGTCATTTTGAATTGCTAGATCTATTCTGGATTTATCTTGTTTAGCATGATGCCAGTGTCACATTTTTCTTAAGAGCAATTAATGATGGTAACAATTTATGGGCTTTCAAGTGGTGTTCACATCCCATGAGTGAATAAGTGGAAACAACATTAAGGGGGGTATTCTAACAGTGAAGATTTGACTATATCTTCATAATGATTCTGTGGTGGTCACTTCAATCAACAAAGTCATGGATAGATGTATATACAACAGGTTGATTAAGGATAAATAAGCTCAAGGAGGCATTTTCTTCATGTTGGTTCTCCCATCACCAGCTGCAATCTGGCAGCTTAGTCCTCATGGACTCGAGCAAGCTCAATCAGTAGCATTGCCACTAAGACACCCTTGATCGTTGACAGTAAAGTCCCCCATCCAGAGTATATTCTGCGCTCCTATCCATCCTCAATGATGTTCAAGTGCAGTTCAATACGGTGGGCTACTGATTTATTAGCTAAATTAGCACAATTAGCAGGTTTCCTTGCCCATGTTTGATCTGTTGTCATGAACTTTATAGGTCAGGCATCAACATTAAGGGTTTCAGTTCACGCTATTTTGAATGTGGTAAATTTGTCAGCCAGTTGGACAGGGCACAGCGAGGGAAATAATAGAAGGCTTATGCTATGAATTGAAAAGTATTATTCTGTGACAATGACTTTGTTACATTATTACTTACTTTTATAACTTGTTATAAATGAGCCAGGCTAAATGGTCGATGTTTCAGTAGAGGAGCAGTTTGGGAGCAGTGACCACAATTCAGTAAGCTTTAAGGCATGGATAAAGATGAGTGTAGTCCTCAAATTAAAATACTAATTACAACAATATTAGGCAAGAACTGAAGAATGTAAATTGGAGACAGATGTTTGAGGACAGATCAACATCTGACACGTGGGAAGCTTTCAAGTGTAAGTCGAGAGGGATTCAGGACTGGCACATTCCTGTAAGGATGAAGAATAAGTATGGCAAGTTTTGGGAACCTTGGATAATGAGAGATATCATGAGCCTAATCAAAGAGAAAAAGGAAGCAATTGTCAAGGCTAGGAGGCTACGAACACACAAAGCAAGTGTGGAATACAAGGAAAGTAGAAAAAAACTTAAACAAGGATAAAGGAGGGCTAAAAGGGGTCACAAAAAGTCATTGGCCAGCAGGATTAAGTAAAATCCCAAGGCTCTTTATACATATATAAAAAGCGAGAGTGTAGTCAGGGAGACAGTTGGCTCACTGAAGAACAGGGGAGGGAATCTATGTGTGGATACAGAGGAAATGGGTGAGATATAGGATATAGAAGACAGAGGTTAGCAGTGGATGGGTGTATTTCTGAAAGGAGGGCTGAGACAAGAGGTGTTCTTCAAGGATCAGTGCTGGGACATTTGCTGTTTGTAATATGTAAAAATGATTTGCAGAAAAATGTAACTGGTTTGATAAGGAAGTTTGTGGATGACACAAAGATTGATGGATTTGTGATAGCAATGAGAGCCATCAGAGGACACAGATGGATATACATCGGTTGGAGACTTGGGGCAGAGAGATGGCAGACGGCGTTTAATCTGAACAAATGTGAGGTAATATATTTTGGAAGGGCTAATACAGATATGAAATATATAGTAAATGGCAGAAGCCTTAAGAGTAGCGATAGGCAGAAGGATCTGGGTATATAGGTTTACAGATTATTGAAAGTGGCAATGCACTGGAAAAGGTAGTCAAGAAGGCATATAACATGCTTGCTTCATCGGCCTGGCTACTGGGTTTAAAAATTGGAAAGTCACGTTGCAGCTTTATAGAACCTTAGTTAGGTCGCACTTAGAACAGTGTTCAACTTTGGTCGCTACACTACCAGAAGAATGTGGAGGCTTTGGAGAGAATCCAGAAAAGATTTAGCAGGATTATGCCTGGTATGAGGACCATTAGCTATGACAGGTTGGAGAAGCCTGGTTTGTCCTCACTAAAACGAAGGAGGTTAAGGTGTGATGTGATAGAAGTCTACAAGATTATGAGGAGCATAGACAAAGTCAGAAGCTTTTTCCCAGGATGGAAGACTCAACTACTAAGCAGCATAGGTTTAAAGATGAGGGCAAGGTTTGTAGGAGATGTACAAGGCAAATGTTTTACACAGAGGGTGATGGGTGCCTGAAACTTGCTGCCAAGGGAGGTAGTGGAAGCAGAGATGATACTGAGTTTCAAGGGGCATTTTGACAAATACATGAATAGGATGAGAATGGAGGGATATGGTCCCCAGATATGGGAGTTTTAGTTCAGACAGCTAGCATGATTGGTGCAGGCTTGGAGGGCCAAACAGCCTGTTCCTCTGCTGTAATTTGTTTTGTTCTGGCACCCCTTCCAAGTCCTGAAAGTCCTTAGATATTAATTAGGAGACTTAGCAGTTAGGTTTGACTAGGTGTGCCTTTCCACATACAAGTTCAGTACAGAGATTGATGCAAGATGGTTTGTCCGGTTTTATTCTTATTATTTTGTTGTAGCAGTTTGGTACAACTGCAAGGTTTGCTAAAGCATTTCAGAGGGCAGTTAAGAGACTGCCATATTACTATCGCATTTAAGGAAATTTCCTTCCCTAAAGGACATCAATGAACTAGGATGGGTTTTTACAGTATGGATGTTTCATTGGCAGCACTAATGTTTTATTCCAAATTTATTAGTGGAATTTAAATTCCCCAGCTGCTGTGGTGGGATTTGGACTTTTGTCTTTGGATCATTAGTCCATGCCTCTGGGTTATTTGTCCAGTAATGTGAAAACAAAGCTACCGTTCCAGCAATTAATATTTCCGTTGTCTCTTTGGTTTTAAATTCTGCTGTAGCATTGGATCTCTGCCTCTCCTCTGGGTATTTTCCAACAATTTATGATGATATTAGTTAAGATGGAAGTTCCACATTGCCTTAATTTGCTGTCAATAGTGCTGTCAAGATTCTGGCGCAATGTTGTCTGCCTATCTGTCTTGCCTACATTTTTAATCTTATTTTTTATTCTTTATCTTATTTTTTATGTTACTACTTCAACTTCAAATTAACTATTTTTAACGATCATTTTGTTTTTCCAAAATATATGTGGTCTATTTGCATACATTTAAGGTCATGACTTCCATCTGCCAGTGCGACCAACATCTCTAAGAGCTATCTTCAACTGGTTAAAAATGATGTTCAAAGGTTATTTTCTATCAATTTGACAATCAGAACATTCATGTTACAACTGGTTAGTTTATCAAAGAGGCCAGATCAAACTTTGACATTTTTCTGGTGTGCTTCCAAATCTTGGCAGCATCTTAGTTATACAGGCATACTGAAATAGTAAAAAAACGCAGGTTCAAAACTTCAAGATCCTAATTTCATACCTTAGAGTGTAATTGTCAAAATTATATTGTTCTCTTCTTTCTGAATAAAATGTTCTTCTAATATTAACACGTAGAACCGTAAAACCGAAGGCACACATTCCAGTTATTTAAGTTTGATAATGCTCCTGTGAAGCTCCTTAGGGCATTTGCCCAAGTGCTCCTTAATTTTGTTGCACTGACATCTATATAAATTTTCATAATTGATTTCCCTTTTCCAAGTAGCTTACCCTTGGGATGGCAGAGTGGTCTCCTGAACACATATACCACTATCCAATAGTACAGAATGAAGGGACATGTGTTTGAGACCCTGTATGTTGAATTGTTTTCTTAATTGCTTATGCACATATGTGTTAAGATTGAAAATTGAGCTCAGAAAGCATCCCTATTCTTCAATAAACTGATAAATATGTAACTAAAAATAAACCTATTTAAATATAGAAATAAAAATATAAATAATATGCAGGAAATAACAAATGATTTTGTACTTTTTTTGATAAATATTTTTTTATAGGGGGAATTCTTCTTGCTCCAATGATCTCGAATATGTTCCACCTGCAGGTGACCTCCTTTGAATAATACTCTCAACTGCCAGGAGAAATATACTATTTAGCTGCAACAGAAGCACTGATTTAATCTCCCTTATGCTTTCCCATTAGAGAGGAGCTGAGATCAGGAGGTCACTTCTATGGGGAAAATAATCTGTGTTAACACAGCTGAGAGTTGTACTATATGTTCTGAGATTATATTTCAAAGTCTCCAACTTTTTAAGGCAAGGAAAGAACTTTTACGAATTCTTTAACTTCTTGAATCTGAACTTTGAAGTAAGGTTAGAATATAACAGCACTAACCTCCACGTGTAAAACTATTTGGGAGATGCACATCCAAATGTGGTGGGATCATCTGCTTTACAACACTGGTTGTTCGAGAGGACCGTTTGTCAATGGCTGTATCTGGGAAAAAAAGTGTTTATAGTTTGAATTTGATTCACTCATAAATAAATTTTATAAAGAGGGAATTAAAAAACTCCTTTGATAGGTTTATACTTTTACAGCTAAGTCATACAGACCAGGAATACCTGGGGTTCGCTACTCAATTCATGCAAAATTAGCTGATCTAAATTTAGAAACATTCAAATTCATTTCAGATATCTTAGGGCTAGGAAGGAGAAAACTGGTCAAAGTTCCCAACCCTAATCAAAATCCAACATTCCATACTTATAGCATCATAGAATCCTACAGTGCATAGGGAGGCCATTTGGCCCAAAAAGTCTGCACCAACCACAATCCCACCCAGGCCCTTTCCCTGTAACCGCGTGTATTTACCCTAACTAGTCCCCCTGACAATAAAGGGCAATTCAGCATGACCTATCCACCTAACCTGCACATTTTTGGATTGTGGGAAGAAACCAGAGCACGTGGAGGAAACCCACGCAGACACAGGGAAAATGTACAAACTCCACACAGACAATGACCCAAGGTGAGAATTGAACCCAGATCCCTGGTACTGTGAGGCAACAGTGCTGACCACTGTGCTGCCACTTGATGGAGATAAGGTGAGACAAGATAAAGCCTTTGATGCCTAACTTAATACTTATTCTCAAACATCTTTTGGGTAAAATATGAAAGAATGCTTAGCACCATGAAGACGTAGCTCAATGCTCGGCATTCATTTTCAGAAAAAGGAGCAAACAAAATAAGAACAGTGGCAAGGGAAAACTGAGCTCTTAAAATATCCTTTTCTTTAATAAAATTGTTCAGTACTTAAAATGACAAGTCTATAAATAAACAGATTTACAAGACTAAACAAGTGCAAGTAAAGTTTAAGGACTGCAAGTATTAAAATAAGCTAATGTTGTAAGTGTATAATTAAGTTGCATTAGTAGTATAGGCTGAGTGCCTATTTTGATTAATTCAACATTATTTCTCTAGCCGTCTAGCATTCAAAGCTTCATATACTTCATTATCCTTTATGATTGCCAATTTCCACTGGACATATTATGAAAAAATCCTCCTCTCCCTTTTTCTAAATTGTGTATTCACAATTTTGGGCTTATTTAAACATTTAAAAAATGCATAGACAACTGTACATTTGTTTTAAAGCAAGGTTTCACAATCTGCTCTAATGAGTTGCGCGACTAACATTTTCAGATAAACAGTCAAAGGAAAATGAATTGCTGTGCTTTTGGAAACTGGCTTTTAAATATCTATCAGTAAGCATTTTGATAAAGAAGAATGGATTAACTCTCTCCATTAAATGAAATATCTCTTTAACACAGCATGACATCCAGAGGGGCGTCATGTAACTCAAACCCACTGTACGTCACCTATCCTCCACGTCAGCTGTTGGCATCAACATATGAACATTGGAGGGAAAACTGCATCTCAGTGTAGAAGGCTGTGGTATTGTGCAGAATTACAAAGGCATTGGAGCAAGCAACCTCCTCACATTCTTTGTAAAGAAACAGAATAAAAACTGGTCAGTAGTTGTATAGAACCTCAAGATTGCTGAAAATGGAGAAATATTATCAAAGCTTTTTATTTTCCACTCAAGATAGTTATGTAAGATGAGTACAAGACAAAAAAGCTTTAGTGTGACACAGTGTGTGGTTAGCACTACTGCCTCAGTGCCAGGGACCCAGATTCGATTCCCAGCTCAGGTCACTGTCTGTGTGGAGTCTGCGCATTCTCACTGTGTCTGTGTGGGTTTTCTCTGGGTGCTCCGGTTTCCTCCCACAGTCTGAAAGATGTGCTGCTTCAGTGCATTGGCCATGCTAAATTCTCCCTTGACATACTTGAACAGGTGAAGGAGTGAGGAGACTAGGAGATTTTCACAGTAACTTCATTGCAGTGTTAATGTAAGCCCATTTGTGATACTAATAAATGAGCTTTAAACTGATAGTATAAATCATTTATAGTAATACTAAAAATTAGCTATCATACAGGGGCGTCATGGTGGCACAGTGATCAACACTTTTGCCTCACAGCTCCAGGGACCTGAGTTTGAATCCCGGTTTGAGTCACTGTCTGTGTGGAGTTTGCACATTTTCCCTGTGTCTGCATGGATTTCCTTCAGTTTCCTCCCACAGTCCAAAGATGTGCTTGATAAGTTAATTGGTCAGGCTAAATTGCCCATAATGCAGGTTACAGGGATTAGCAGGGTAAATGTGGGGAGTTGTAGGGATAGGGCCTCGAATGGGATTGTTGTCAGTGCAGACTCAATGGGCCGAATGGCCTCCTTCTACACTGTCAGGTTTTATGATTCTAAACAGAGTTTAAAATCAATGAAAATCATATCTTGAAGTTAAATAACTCCCTTCAGTCCATAGCACGACGTATTGCAATCAATTTTCATGCAACTGCACCTGGTGAAAAGGTGACATTGGGATGACCAGAAAGTGTGCTGCTCCCATTCATTTTGGAGAAGCTAGGTACTGCATTCAGCAAAGCTTGTAGATACTTTTCTTGTTCAATGCTACTTGATGACTCTGAAGACACAGGAGCTAATAAAAAAAAAGAAATCTTGTTACATTTAAAATACCAACCCAATTAATTGATTATCAAAGGATAAATGATGGTACTGCAATCCAAAGATGTGCTGGTTAGGTGCACTGGCCATGGTAAATTCTCCTTCAGTGTACCCGAACAGGCGCAGGAATGTGGTGACTAGGACATTTTCACAGTAACTTCACTGCAGTGTTAATGTAAGATTACTTGTGATTAATAAATAAATTTTTGTATAGAGTGTAGAGTAATAAGAACGGGGGAATTCAATTATCCTAACACATACTGAGACAGGAACAACATTAAATGTCAAAGAGCAGAAGAACTGATGTGTATAAGATTTTCTTGATCAGTGTTGTTCCAGTCCAATGAGAAAGGCAAATTTGCTGGTCATATCATTGGGTTCAAAATAGTTCTGTGAAAAGCTAAGGAAAAATCAAGTATACTTAACTGGAATTGGGCTAATTTCAGAGAAATGAAAAATAATCTACTGCAGGTAGATTTGAATCATAAAATGAGCAGGCAAAACAGTCGGAGACTTTCAAAGAGGAGTTAGTTTAGGTACAGATAAGTCACATTTCTACAAAGGGAAAAGGAGGGGCATCACAATCTTTAGCTCTCCAGCATATTTATTTTCAAGATGAAAGTTACAAAAAAAAAGGCTTTTAATTCAAAGGAGAACCAAGATGCATTCAGAAAATGCAGTGAAGTAACAAAGTCAATAAAAAGGCAAACAAAGAGTACGAGAATAGATTAGCAGCTAACATAAAAGAGACCCCCAAAAAACTCCTAAAAACGTAAGTAATAAAAGGGTGGTCAAAGGAAGGTTGGAACCAATTCAGGACCAAAAAAGGATGTAACACGGAGGCACTGGGTATGTTTGAAGTACTAAAGAAATACTTCGCATGTTTGCCTTTACAAAAGAGGACACTGTCAATGGAATAGTAAATGAGAAGGGAATTGTGATATTGAATAGAATAAAAATAGAGTGGAGGCACTGAAGGAAGTAAAAATGGAAATTGCAGATAATCTTGCCACAAATTTCTAATTCTCCTTAGCTATAGGGATGGTGCCAGAGGACAGCAAATGTGACAATTAAATTTAGAAAAGGAAACAGTGAATATTTAATGAAAATATATACATCTATTATATCACAGAAAGAAAATCCATCACCATTGACAATGAAATTGGGCTCAAAAGGAAAATTCAAATCAATATTAGTTGCATGATAGATATCAAATTACAAGGCTAAATTAATGATCACTAATACAAATAATTTTAAGTATTTAAACAGACGTTGGAAAATGAATAGGCCTTTAACAGCCTAGTACAATAGCATTTAAGTCTATTTTTATGTTATGTTATCCACCAGATTAAGTAATGCAACCATCAAAACCTCACTCACTCCACTGTCTGTTTATGTACTTTGATTTGTTATGCAAGCTGGGTGCCCTATCATGCCAGGAAGAACATGATGTCCTACAGCACAGATATGTCCACTCTTGCCGACTGATTGATGAAGTAACATATTTGGCAATCGTGCTTAACTGTGCTTGGCCACTTAAAATGAGATAGATGGTACAGAAATCACTGATAAGATAAAAGCAAGAGAACATGGTTTGTAATAAAAACATACGATTGAATAATTTGGACTTCTATATAATACCAAAAAAGAAACTGTTCTCATATCTTAATATTTAAACAAATAAACAATAAGGATAATATGTTGAAGTTGCATTTTCTAAATACTGTGATTATCTTTGAACCATAAGATTTTATTTTAAATAAATGCTTTGACAATGCTACTTTTAAAGTTTTAAAATTAAAAATGCAATTATATGCTTATCAAACAGGGATCTCACCAGCTGAATGTGGATTTTGGGATTTAAAGAGCCCCACAACTCCCTTTCCATGGAATCCGCCAGAGCGCAGCAGAACAGCCTTTGTTTTAGAGTGTTTCCAACACACAACCGGCAGCCGGTTGTGTCGATAACAACGTGCAACCTTCTGTAAGCTGTTGTCCAATACAGACTGAGGTACCACCACAAGTCCAGGATAACTACATTTAAAAAAATGAATATGTTATGGATAATCTTATCATTGTACATTCAATGGTCAATAAAAAAATTATTCAACACAAATTAAATACAAAACAAAATTATATTTTGGTGCTTGTTCTGTGGGAAAAATTGCTCAGTACTGTTAAATTTTTGTATGGCTTTATGTATGAATATCTTTTATATACGATGTTGAAATAATATCTACCTAAAAATAATTCTTACATAGTCTTCTCTGCCAAAAGAAGTGCTTATGAATAAGAAACATCCATTCTACCAGATTCGCAGACTGAAAGCTGATCTGACTGACAGACTTGGATACCTAGAAAAGGCTGCAGTAATTGAAGAGATGAGCTTTGTACCTGCTGGCTGTAGGGATTTCCAGCAATTAGGTTTGGACGATCATGATAATCGCGATGGATAATGGGACATGTGTGAGGTCAGGGTTGGCAATGGGGAAGATTTTGGAGTGGTGGGAGTGAGAGTCAGGGTTTATAGATTTCCTTGTGAAACCTTGTGAAAACATTCCTGCTTTCCCTGACTACATGAGTTCTAGAATGGCACTTATCAGACCGATCAACCCCTTCTAACTTACCAGGTTCTCTGTTAAAATTAATGTACCTAGTTTTCTTATAAGATTTCAATGCCCAACAAGCTTTCTGAGAATGGATTGATCTCCTGCCCCTTGTCCTGCCTCCATTAAAAACTGAAGTAGGCAGATTCTATATAATCACATTTCAAAACTTAACAATTTAACAAATCCATCTATTTTCAGAATTTAAAATTACCATACATATGCCTTATACAAGAAGTTTAACTATTCTGGTTTCAGAACAGCAGACTAAATCTATTTGCCTAGAATCTATAGATTTATAAAATGTACTTACATGTCACAATTAAAAAAAGGCAACAATATAGTCTTAATAAATCCACTAGATGGCAGTGTTACACCATTTGCTAGGGATTCCATATCTGTTTAACACACTATTACGACCAATCAGAAACAGGAATTCGCCATTCACTCCGTTAATCGGTGCATGCATTGTTTCTTCAGCTGGTGATGTCACTGTTGTGTGCCCATTTCTCATCCCCAACCCCGCTCACAACTCCCTGAGAACTAGAGGAAGAGGAGGGAGTGGAGACGGGAACAGGAAGGGACACAGAGCAGCATGGGAGGGATGCAAGAATAATGTGTGTTCTGTCATAGTTAGGTCTGCACTGGATGTAAGCACTGCAACTGCAAATGCTGCGAGTGCACTCTGTACAGCTGCTGTGTCAGAAAAAGTGGCCTAATACAATTTCTTAAATATACTAATTTTAGACTTAATCTTACAAGTATTATGATTAATACCAAGACAGATCAGTTACAGACATTTAGCCTCTCAATGACAGCATTAGTTGCAGTCACCATTGCATTTTCCTTGTGATCACCAAATCCCATCTTCACACTGATGGACATTGATCAATGTCTTGTGGCATCATCAATGTGCCACATGGAACAGATTAACAGATTTAGCAGCTCAAATGAGACACTGTGGCAATCACAGCAGAACTGTGGAACACAATCTGTAACCTCTTGACCTCAGCTATGCTTCACTCCCCTATGTCTTTCAAGCTAGCCAGCCAATCACCACTCTATCAGCCTATTCTCAATATGAGAAAAGGGCTGAAAAAGTTGTCAACTACCCTGTCAAGTGGCACTTAATCTGCAATAATCGCACAATGATGCACATTTACGTTCTGCCAGGAATGCAAAACTCCCAAGTTCATTACAACCTTAATCCAGGCATGGGCATGTGGCTGATTCTAGTGGTGAGGTGACATTGCCTGGTCTTGCTGTCATAGCAGAAGTGTTGGCACTAAGAATCCAACTAAAACTGAGATGGGGGAAAATTCTCCAGTAGCTCATTTCATATCTGGAACAGAAGTCAACTGGCTGCAAATGTTGGAAGCCAATCATTTCAGCTCCAGGGAATCGCTATAGGCGTTCCAAAGAGCAGCACTCTCTAACTATCTTCAGCTGCTTCATGAATGAAATTTTCTCTGTCATAAGGTCAAAAGTGAAGCTGTTTGCTGATGATTGCACAATGTTCAATTCCATTCACAATTCCTTGGGTGAACATTCAGCAAGATCTAGCTGGGCAGCACCCAGCTTTGGGCTAATAACTGGCAAGTAACATTATTTGACACAATTAGCAGCTGGCAAACATTTCTAACAAGAGAGAACCTAATTATTTAACTCAAGATTAAGCAGCAACATTACTTCAGACATCCTCACTATCAACACTCTGAGTTCACTGCTAATCAGAAAATTAACTCGATCAATTACATAAACACCATGGATACAAGACCAAGTCAAAGATGGATAATTTACTCACTTCCAGAAATCCACCTATCATCTATATGGCACAAATTAGGAATATAATGACATACTCTCTGTATAGCTGAATGAATGAAAATTGCAAGGACATTTAATAAGTTCAATGTTATAATCCAAGACAAAGCAGATTGCTTGACTGTTTAGACTGTGGATTATGTGCTATTTATCTCCCCTCTGTTTTTCTATCCTGCCTGTTAAAAGTGGACAAGTTTAAGTTTTCTCATAATACTCAATCTGCCAATTTTTTGCCACTCACTTAACTTACCTGTATCTTCTTAGATTCTCCACCCTCTCTTGATAACTTACTTTCCTACCTATCTTGTCATTGTCAAAATTAGCTCCCATACATGTGATCCTTTCATCCAAATAATTGATGCAGATCGTAAATAGTTGAGGCCACTGGACTAATTCTTCTAGTAATCCATTAGTTACAGTTTGCCAACCCAAAACTGACCCTTTTATCCCTATTCTCTGCTTCCTGTTAGCTAACAAATCCTGTATCCATACTAACATGTTATCTCCCACTTGTGATGTGGCATCTTATCAAGTGCCTTCTGAAAATTCAAGTACAGTTTTACTTGTATCCACTTTGCTTGTTGCTTTCTCAGAAAACGCTGATAAATTAGTCAACATAATTTTCCTTTCACACACCCATATTGATTCTACCTGATCAAATTATGATGTTTTAAATATCTTGCTAGAACTTCCTTAATAATGGTTCCTAGCAATTTCCCTCTGATGTATGTTAGACTAAATGGTCTGGACTGTAGACACTGAAGGGTCTGAATAAACAAAGAGACATAGAGGCTCAAATGCATAATTAGATGAATTAGTGTAAATAGGTAAAACTTAAAGAAAACCATTTTGGGTTTTATACATGAGGCATAAAATGAAACAGTAAGGAATTAATACATTTTTACAAAGTGTTGGCTGGGCCACAGTATGCATAGCACTAGATTTGCGTAGGAGTCAATTTTATGAGTGAAGACAGAAGTTAGGACAAATGTCCACACGCACAGAATTGTTAAAATATTAATTTATTTTTCACAGAGGCAAAAATCATTGCATCTTTTAAGAAGGATAAATATGGGGAAGAGTGAAGGAGCATCAATAATTTTGGATAACTACAGTTGATGTTAGTCTACCTTTAAGAGGCTTTTTTTCCTAAATCAGGTTTTCTACAGTTGTAAGCAAGCCTTTTTGGCTTCAGTTGTTTTCTCATTATGGCATTAGTTTGTCTAGAGGAGTCTTTTTATGCTGCTTAAACTGTTTATTTTTATGGAATGTTTATGACTCTGCATTGTTAGGAGAAAAACTGGTTGGCAGGTCAGTGACAGGAGCTCTTTCATTTTGAGTTCTGAGCTGCAAGTCTTAATTTGTCAGAAGGGACAGCAAGGTGAAAATAAATGTTTCTCTCTCTTTCCCTGTTTTATTTGGAAATTCTGAAAACAAGGTCTTACCTTTCTGAAGGGGATAATCTGTTGCTGCTGGCTTGACCACAGTCTACCTGGGATTCTGGGAAGCTGTTCTAACTTCAAACTGTTCTGGATGTGTCAAGAGGATTAACAGAACTTATAAGACAGAGTTTTCAATTCTTCAACCAAAGGACTCAAGTCCAATGTCACATGAGTTTTGGTCTTTGCTGCGTTGCATCTGTTTAAAAGGTTTTGTCTGTGGCATGGGTTTTGTTTGATTGGAACGTTTTAGATACATTTGATGAGGGTTATACATCATTATGGTTATTTTGTTTGTGACTGATAAAAATTGTTGCTAATTTTTTTCCATGTATGTTAATTATGTTCTTAAATAAATTTTATTCGATAAAAGCTCCATCATGATCATTTGAATCATAGCTGACGTAAAACATATCATGCCTACACTCTTCAAATTCAAAATGCAAAACATAAGATCCAGGCAGGCTCCATAAAACACTTTGGAGTTTCTGACCTGAACCATAACAATAGCTAAGTCTGGCACAGACATAATTAGCATTCACTGCTATAAACATGTGTGTGCTGTCTCTGTGTTGTGCAATATTTCCTGATTCCTGTCCGTTTTCCAGCTCTCTTCAGTAGCTGTGCTTTCTGAAATTGCACCATTAAATCCTGGAAATCAGCTGCTCCCCTCCCACTATTGCTGGTATCACTGGAATCATTTAAATTGGTCTGCTTTTGATATTTTCATTTTAACCCCATATAATATCTGGTCTAAAATGAGAAAATTGAATATTTGCTGTCAGGTTTATATTAAAAATTAAAACCAGAAATTTTCTTAGAAACAGACTGGTCAGAAAACAGGAAAGTAATAATCCAAAACCATCATAAAGACCAAAGAGTCTTTCATCCCATTGGTCTGAATTGATTTAAAATTCAGGAATGATAGGTAAAATAAGGTCTATTCTCGCCTTTTGAAGTCCACAGATCATTCTTCACAGAAAGCATTTGTAAAGATAATTATGTTGTGAAGCAAAACATTTATGTTACAAAAACAGTTTCAGAATATTGTTGCTTTGTTGAACTAGCTTTGCTGTTTTCTTTGTGTGTAAATAAAAACTATATTTATCATTTTTTTTAAACTAAATTATTCCCATTATAATCCTCCTTATTCACCTTATTATGACCATAGAAAAAGGAGTAAACCATTTGGCTTCTTCATCAGCCCGCTCCACCAATCAACAAGATCATAGCTGATCTGATGTGCCCTTAACGCTAGGTTCCTTTCTGACCTGTATAAGCCTCGACTTCCTCGTCGATCAAAAATCTGTCCAAATCAGCCTTGAAGATATAAAATAAACTCGTGTCCTAAGATCATTGTACTATGATACCTGATTATATTTGCCACCACTGTCACGCACAGTTTCAAAATCCATACAGGTCATCATCTCATCAAATATTTGCTTGATCTGTATTTGAAAGACTGAATTAACATATACAATTCAGGTTATATTCTTAGACCTCTGGTTACACAAATTGAGATAGGGCTTTGAGATTCAATTGTGACTCAATTTTGACAAAACTAAGACACTTAAGACATTTTACGGAGTGACAACTGATGAGCTTGCCAGCCAGCCTGAGTGGAAGGTATTACACATGTGCAGACCTATGTGCATGTGTATTAGCAGAGGTCTGACAGACAGAGAGTAGTCAGGCCTTTGCTACTGCAGACAACCTCAACCAGCAACAACTCCCCCCAGCAATCGCAGGGCCCATAACTCAAGATGCAGCCCCTGGCTCCTAGACCGATCGCGGCCCCCTCTCCCTTTCCACCAATCCTCTCCACTCCCCATTGGCCTGCCTCCAATTGGACTGACCCCATTGGCCTATCCTCCACAGTCTCTTACCCCCATTGGCCCCTTCCCCTAGCACACCACGATTGGCCCTGCTCCCAGCATTGTCCAGTAACAAGGTGCCCAGTGGACAGTGCCCAGGTGACAGGCTGGCACTACCCGAGGTGCACCCCCTTGCACTCAGCCTCCCCAAGGGGGCCTGAATGGCCTCTGGTTCCACTGCAAAGCCAACACGATTGTTCCCCGTTCATGGAAAGCAGATATTTTCATCCCTGGAGAGAACCTCTCCTTGCGAAGCCATAAAGGCAAGCGAACCTATATAATTGAGCACTGGGCTCGCTAAGCAGATACAAAACAGCATTTGTATGCAATTAAGTAAATGAATCAGTCTCTTGCCCACTTCTGACTGTGCTGAAAATCTGAATCTCATAAAATCACAAGAGGGGCGAAAATCAGGCCATTCCCGCGAGCTGCTTTATGCTTTAAAACGATACTGTGAAGAAACTAAATTGATTGCAACACATACTGAGGCCAAGAAAGCCATTACATACACGTGCAAATTCTTTCTTTATTTTTCCTTAGCACCAATAAACATTTTTGATCTTACATTTTTTAATTCCTGTTCCAAATTTGATTTGCCAAATGTCCCAGACTCCCTAAAAAACTTGCACCAACATCCTACTCTACCTAATTAAAAAAAAATATCATCTAACAGCATTCAACAGTCATTATACAGGATTAAACTGAATATCAAGTCCAACCAGTTCACATCGTTATTTATGTTCCATCATTCAAGCCTTATCCCATTTTCTTCTCAGCTAAATCTACCATCATAACTGTCTGTTCCTTTTTTCCTTATATAGCTTCTCTTAAATAGATCTATATCACTTTGATCACTCACTGTGTCTTCATTTCCACATTTTTACACTCTGGGTAAAAAAGTTTCTTCTGAATTCGCTATTGGATTTCTTCGTGACCATTCTGTAACGATGGCCTCTCATTATACTCTTTCTCACAAAAATAAATGTTCTTTCTGTACTTTTTCGATCAAAACCTTTTATAGTTTTAGAAATTACTATTGGATCATCCTTCAGGCTTTTTAATTCAAGATCAAAGAGACTCAGTCTATCAAATCTTTTCTAATAATGTGAACCCACACATTTCTGATATCATTCTCTGCATCTTTTCACTCTTTCCAGTGCCTCTCTATGCTTTTTATAACATGACAACTAGAGTTATATGTGGTACTATGTCTGAACCAAGGTTCAATACAGGTTTAGCATAACTTTCTTATTTTTCAACTCAATGCCTCTGGAAATAAATCCTAGCCCTTGGTTTGCCTTTTAAATGGCCTTGCTAACCTGTGGCAGAATTTACTGTATTTGATATATTTGGAGACTCTGAGCTCCTACTTAGACTTGCATCTTCCAAGTAATAAGTGGCTTCCCTATTCTTGCTACCAAAATATACTACCTCATATTTATTTGCTGAACTTTATTTGCCATTATTTTTCCATTCCGCAAGTTAATCAATGTCCTTCTGTAATTTGTCGTCAGTCCTCTTTAGTATTGGTATGAAAAAAACCTTTCAGCAAAAGACCTGGTCAGCGCCTTCACCATTTGTTAGTTCTCCTGACTTGTCTTCTTCAGCGTCACCTTATGTGTGGCTCAAGCAATAATTCAAAGATTATTAACCATTGAGATTCTGCTTTTTAGCATGGGGCCCAACTCTTGATACTTTATCAGCAGGATCTCCTCCATATTCCTATCTATGTTGCTTATTCCAACATGACCATAACAAGTAGATTAAATCTCTTTCTTTCCAGCTCCTCTCCAGCTACCTTGAGTTATCCTTTACCTTGGTGTCAACTTGCTGAGGGTTCTAGTTCTTGACTGCAGGAAATGCTCTCTCTTCATTTTATTATAGAAGCTCTTGTTACTATATTTCTATTTTGCTCTTTCCTTACTGGGACAGACTTGAGTCATAATGCCTCTGTCTGCATTGTTGTTGTCCTTCCTGCAGTCTTTCTCCTTGTCCTCACAGGTAGCGAGTAGATCGTATTTGGTGGACAGAACCAACATTTGCAGGGCCTTCTTCTCAATTTCTCCAAAATCCCTTCATTCTGAAGCCAGATTGGTGAAGTAGCAATTCAGATACCAATCTTTAAGTTCATTTATTAATGAGATCAATAGGCTTACATTAATACTGCAATGAAATTAGTGAAAATCTCCAATATTAAATTTATTTATAGAATGCAACATTACATATGTCTGTCTCCTTCCTAACAAACATCCAGTGTCCCAAAAGTCTTTCTTTACATAATTTTGATTTAAAAAATGATCAGTAAACTAAACAAATTAGGTGACAGCCTCTGGTGGGGCACTCTAGCTAAAACAAAACATCAAAAGGAAGCTTTCCAGTGAAATCAAAATGTTGGTCCTGGGTGATTAAGCAACCTAGTGTCCACCGGTCACAGAAGTCTTGGGAGAGTACCAATGAACACTATGTGCCCCTCTCCAAGTCCATCTGGCTGCGAATGTAGCCACAGTAGGGGCAGACAGTTGTGTCACATGACCCCCTTGATAGCCCTCTGCCTGGACCTGTTAATGGCCACCTTGGCCAGGACTAGGACCTTCCCTCCCTACCAGCCCCACACTGCACTGGGTGAGTATCTTTGTGCTTAATCAACTTACACTGTTCATATTTGTATATGTAACTTTGCTAATACAATTAACACAACATCAACATCTGCTGTGCAGCACCCTTCAATCACAATTCCCTCCCTTTTTCCTGAAACTGTGTTTTCTCCTGGATTGTGTCAATATTCAGAATAAAACCGTTCCTTAGGTATCAAAGGTTCTCAAACTTGTACTCTAGCTCAATGAGTCTGAGACAGAGAGATTTGAGAGGGAGACATGTCTTACAAAAATCTCATTACCACAAACTCCCACAATCTGTAGTCAAAACACAATTTTTTTTCTGGACCCGTTTTATTGTTCATGAAATGTAAAAAATCAGATTGATGTTAAAAAAAAGTTACAGCAAATTGAACAAGCTGCAACTTTAAGGATTTCAAATGGGGCAGCACAGTGGTTAGCACTGCTGTCTCAGAGCACCAGGGACACAGATTCAATTCCTGATGTAGGTCACTGTCTGTGAAGTTTGCACATTCTCCCTATATCTGCATGGGTTTCCTCCAGGTACACCAGTTTCCTCCCACAGTCGAAAAGTTGTGCTGGTTAGGTTCATTGGCCATGCTAAATTGTTCCTCAATGTACCTGAGCAGGCACCAGAGTGTAGCAATGAGGGGAATTTCACAGTAACTTCATTGTAGTGTTAATGTAAGCCTGGTTGTGAGACTAATAAACAAAGTTTAAACTTTTTAACTTTAAATGGAGTGCAAAAAATTAAACTCTTGCTGATCCTAAGACATTCAATAAATACACTGAGGTTAACCAGTAGGGTCCATTAGAGATCAAGAGGGCAATCTGTGTGTGAAGCTACAGGACATTAGAAGGACGTTGAATGACTATTTCGCCTAGGTTTTTACTCAGAAAAAAGAGAATGTACATACAGGATTCAGGAAAAAGGACTGTGAGAAACTTGTACAGCTTGACATAGGGGAGGAAGAGGTATTGGAGATTCTGATAGGCTTAAAAATGGACAAATCCCCAGGATGAATTGCATTGCTGGCTACTGTGGGAGGGGAGCAGGAAATTGCAGTGGCTCTGACTCAAATTTTTAATTCTTTTTTGGTCACGTAGGAAGTGCCAGAGGACTGCTAAAGTGGTTTTAAGAAAGGTGGTAGAAAGAAACCAGGAAAACATAGACTGATGAGTTTTAGCTCAGTTATTGGAAACTATTACAGAAAGTTCTGAAGGACAGAAATAAACTCCACTTAGAAAGGCATGGCTTAATTAAGGATGGTCTGCATGGCTTCGTCAGAGAGAGTCATGCCAAACAAATTTAATAGAGGTTTTTGAAAATGCAATCGAGTGTGTGGACAAGGGAAGTGCAGTTTGTGTAGTTTATGTGGATTTTAGCATAGCCTTTTATGAGGTTCCACATGGAAGCTGATTAAGAAGTTTGAAACACGTGGAATTCTGGGAAATTTGGTGAGATGGATCTGAAATTGGCTTTGCAGTAGGCTGCTTGAGTGACTGGAAGTCGATGACCAGTGGCTTACCACAAGGTTCAGTTTTGGGACCCTTATTGTTTCTTATGTACATGATATAGATGATAATGTGAGGGGAAATGATAAGTAAGGTTGCAGATGACTAAGATGGATTGGTAAAATGAGCAGGGTAATGGCAGAAGATATTTAACCCTTACTGCGAAGTGATACACTTGGAAGAAATAACAAGACAAGGGAGTATTTAATGAATGACAGAACATTAGGAAAAAATGGATCTTGGGGAAGTTATTCACAGATCCTTGAAGGTGGCACAGCAGATCAATAGGATAGTTAAGAAGATATGTGGGACACTTGCTTTCATCAATCATGCACAGAGTATAAGAACAAGGAGGTAATATTGGAGCTGGACAGAATGTTGGTCAGGCCACAGATGGGGTACTGAGCATCGTTCTAGTCACCTCACTACGTGACTGCACTTGAGGGATACAGGGGCAGATCATCAGGATGTTTTCTGGAATGAAGCATTTGAACTACAAGGAGAGGTTGGGTAGGTTTGGATTGTTTTATTTAGAGCAGAGAAGGCTGAGGGGGGATATAATTTAGATGAATAAGATTATGAGGGGTATGGACAGGGTCAATCACAAGGGAGTACAGTTCTAAAGTAAGGGACAAGAGATTTAGAGGCAATTTGAAATTTATTTTCAATCCGAGGATGCTGGGAATCTGGAATGCATCGCCTGGGAAGATAGTGGAGGCTGAAAACCTTACAACCTTTAAAAAGTATTTGGATAAGCACTTGAAACATCTTAACATTCAAGGATATGGGACAAGTGCTGGAAAATGGGATTAGCATGACTTTAGTCGTAATTATCATTGGTGCAGACTCAATGGGCTGAAGAGCCTTATCTGCAATGTACGATTCTATGACTATGTGATTCCATGACTACTGGCTCAGGGGGCATGGGTGGGGGTGTGAGGGAACGCGTGTGGGGTGGGTACCTGTGCCAGAATCTGAGTGAAAGACTCCCACTTTGTGCTAACCTACATATGTATGATATCCTTAAATTGTGACCAGTTTCAAAGGCAGTAATGACAATAAACAATGAATCCATTATCAAATATCATATAAAAAAGCCCTAATTTTGTACATTGATAAATCTGAAAGAATAATAATGAATGAAAAATAAATCTGAATCTGAATTGAGTGCAAAGGATGGAAATGTAGTTCACATCTGCTCATCACTTACTCTAAGCAAGGTAAATAACCATTCAAATAACATATTTCTCAACATAATTTTTTTCTCTGATTGCTCTCATCAACTGTCTGACAATTTCTGATGACCATGATGATAAAGGCTTTCACAGAAATGCCAGGCCTTTTGCTGACTCAACCTTGAAATCAGTTGAGCTCAATTTTCTATGTTACAGTGGTCCAAATCTACTTCAGGTCATTGAATAATGTTGTGCAGATTTTTGTTAGTAATTAGCACTCTGCCTTGTAGTTTATGGAAGGTTTAAGTGCTCCTGGACTTAATCTCAAACTGATTTCAAAGTTGCCTGATCTCTCCCTCTCAGATCTGCTCCCACCAATCCCTTCCATACCTTCCAATCAAGGTCCCAGTTCTAGCAACAACTTAGTTCAGATTCAGCTCACCTGCTTTGATTACCAACAACCTGCACTACTAGCTCCAGTGCCTTTGTTTCAGATTGTGGCGATGTCTTATCTCTGCTCCACTCCTGGGTCTGCCTCTGTTCATTATTTTCCTGTCTTAATAGGTTTGGCTGATTGTTCCTTAGACTCACACTTGGTTTGGCCTAAAACCTCCCATCAACCTTACTCATAGGCTGGAAGATAGTGGGACTCTGTTGAAACTTGTTGGAAAATCAAGATAATATTTACGCAGCATTTTTGGTCTTGAACAGCCGCACCCATTTTTTTACTAACCTTTTACAATTTACATACTCATAGATTTTTGAATTCCTTATGTTAGGTGCCAGTCTCTTATACTCTTTCTTTGTTTCGCTTATTCCTTTCTTCATTCTCCCTCTGAACTTCCTGTATTTAGCTAGTTCTCATTTGTAGCATCAACCTGACATATTTTATACGTACCCTTTCTCATCTTCACCTCACTTTCCATCTCGTTCACCATGCAGGGAGCTCTGGATTGTTTGTCCTAACTTTCCCCATCATGACAATATACTATGTTGACTATCCAAAATTTCTAGAGCAGACACAAGAGAGTCATGCAGACTTAAAATAATAGCTGTGTCTCTCCCTAGAAATGCTGCCAGAGCTGCTGAGTTTTTCCAGCACTTTTTTTTATGCCCCCTTCCTTGTTGGGTCGGAAACATTCTGATCCAGAACTTTGACAAAGTTTTGACAAAGAGTCATTTGGACTCAAAACATCAGTTCTTTTCTCTCCTTACAGATGCTGCCAGACCTGCTGAGATTTTCCAGCATGTTCTTTTTTGGTTGTTGATCTGGAAAACTGCCCTGAACAAATACACTTCAGAAACTATGTCCCTCTCTGCTGTTTACACTCTTCCAATGCAAGTCTATTTAAAATCACCCAACTTTAGAGTTTTTATACCTCTGTAATTTCCTTGTAAATTTGTTCCTCTTAATCTTTCACGTTATTTGGTAGTCTATAATGTACATCTAACGGCCTAATGGTTTTTTTTTTAGCTTTAACAAATAGATTCTGCTCCTTATCCTTCTAAGACACCTTCCCCAGACTCTAACGTTCTTCCTAACTAAACTGTCACCGCTCTTTCATGTCTTCCTTGAACTCATTGTATTAAGAATATTTAGAGAATCATATTCATACAGCAAGTATTAGTCCTGATAAAAGCCAAAATACTGTGGACGCTAAAGTCTGAAACATAAACAGAAAATGCTGGAAAATCTCAGCAAATCTGACAGCATCTGTAGAGACAGAATAGAGCTAATGTTTCGAGTCAGGATCAGTCCTGCCCTTTTTTTGCCCTTCATTATTACCAGAATGTCAGATTCCCACAATGTTCATTAAAATATTACACACAAGATATTTATTTTGTGTTGTCAATTCTGCCAGTGTCCCTAAGCTAGGGATGTTGAGAAAAAAAATTTGCAGATTGTCATTCTTGATCGTTATCCAGTGACTACTGCTGCAAAGTGCACATGTTGGTAACATTCTTTCAATGAATCAAATGTATTGATCATCCTCCGTCAATGATTTTGGTACAGAAACATCACTCTGTTCTTCAAATAATTCAATGTGCATCAGTTAATTTAATGGACAGGATTTTTAAAAAATCTAAATTGACTTGTATGCATGTCTCAAAATCCCTTTAAGTGCTACTTCAAACTGTGTCAACTTTGCATGAAACTAACTTTGTTGTTGCCAGCGATTCATTAGTTTAAATATTTTGACTCAATTTATCTTTTTTCTTGAGTATTTCACTAATAGTATGGAGCCCAAGCTTCATTTCACCAGAATGCCTTTGTGACATGATCTAGCTATTGATTTGTGACTGCAAAGAAGACTTAAATGCACTAACCTTCTACATAGCAAATACATCCTATTGGCAGCAGTTATCCTGAAGTGCTCTGTCTTTGAACGAGATGAGCTTGCACTGATAGTTCCCAGACCCAGACGCTGATAGTCTCGGAAACACGCTCGCTCTACTAACTGTTCCATGGTTGACTTTTCTGAAGCTTTCAAAGTGCTACTTGTGGGAAGTTCACCATCATCTGAAGCTATGATGTACAAAAATGGAGAACATTACTAATCACGCAGATTACAACATAAGCAAAGTACTGTATATGTTGGAAATCTGAAATAAAAACAGGAAGTGCCAAAAATGTTCATTAAGTCTGGCAGAATCTGTGAAATACAACCTAAGTTAACATTTCAGGCAAATGACTTTCCACCAGGAAAATGTTTGCATTGAAGCAGGTTTCAAGCAAGAATACGCAGGGGAAAAGGGGTGATGGTGGAAAAGGGAAAGCAGAGGTGAGAACAGAACATAAATTCTGTGATAGTGTGGAAGGCAGTAGTGATTAGATGATAAAAAAATGATGATAAAAGAATGATGATACAAGACAAAAGAGGACAGTAATAGTAAAGGAACAATGAAATTGGGAAGGTGTAAATGGGAATAACTGAATTATTACCAACAGTTATCCAATGATAATGATTTGAAATAGGTGAACTTCATTTTGTATTGGAGAAGTGTCTTATTGAAAAATGAGATATTGTTACATTGCAGGCTTGTCCAGCTTGTGGCTTAGAGGCTAGACTGTGATTCCCATAACCATTCTCTATTGCTCCCTGAGCCACTGTTTAAACTGCCTGAAGTTGAAGATTCTTCAAGGTACTGCTCCTCCAATCAGAGATTGTTTCTCTCCTACATTTATTGTTGATAGGCCCATTAGGTCAGCCTATACAGAGCACATAAAGGAGAGAAACAATCTCTGATTGGAGGAAGAGTGATGGTAAATGAGGAAGGAAGAAAAGTGAAGCTACAGAGAATGCAGGGTCTTGACAGAGGGCTGTGGGGGTCCAAAGAGAGGCGCTGACTGGACCAAAGAGAAAGATCGGTTGCTGGGCTGCGGAGGTGGAGGGGAAAGGTGAAAGGGCCTGGGTGTAGAGGTGAAGGGACTCACAGCCAGAGGTGAGAGAGTGAGGGAAAAAGTGAGAGAATGAGGGAGAAAATGAGTTAGTAAGAACGTGCGCATGCGCACATCTGGCTCACTTCCAGGCTCAGAGTGCCCAGTCATCCTCAACCCCATTCTCTGACACATTCTCTCACCCGCATTTAGTAGGTGGGAGTGAGAGAATAAACATGCTGATACTGGGAGCAAGCCGGACATGGAGCCTGCACCAACAACAATTCAATAATTACAGGCCCTATCACTGTAACTTCATGTATTTACTCTGCTAATCCCCCTGACACTAAGGGACAATTTACCATGATCAATCAACCTTACCTGTTCATCTTTGGACTATAGGAGGAAACTGGAACACTTGGAGGAAACCCACGCAGACACAGGGAGAACGCACAAAACTCATTTATGACTGGAATTGAACTCAGATCCCTGGCATTGTGAGGCAGCAGTGCTAGCCACTGTGCTACCATACTGTCCATAGAGATATGAAAGCAGGTTCCATCTGTGATAAAACATTCTATAATTCTATGCACAAGGATCTCACAAATTTCCACTCCAGCAAGGCTATTTGTGTGTCTCATGCACATCCAAATACTGGCTGAGACCATGGCTGGGCTTAGTGCCAAAAAACAAAGTGGGAAATAAGAGAAAAAGGAATAAAGATTTAGAATGAAAGCCATGCGGAGACAGTGACACAATTTTTTTTGTCGATGTGTTTCACCCTAGAAGATGTTCTGCATTTTACAGACATGTAAAATTCACATTTAATATCATGCTTTTATTACAGTAACCACAAATATATTGATTTTGTTAATATTAATGATTTTGGTACAGAGATATTAAAGTATCTCTCAAGGGATCTATCATAAAGTTAAAATTTATTTATTAGTCACAACTAAGGCTTATGTTAATACTGCAATGAAGTTACTATGAAATTCTCCTTGTTGCTACACTCCGGTGCTTGTTTGGGTCAATGCACCTAATCAGCACATCTTTCAGACTGAACATGCACAGTAAAAGAGGAACTGCAACTGTGCTGTTGCTGTTGTCATTAAGCTCTCCTGGCTACTAATGAAGATCAGCTAGGGGTAGAAATCATCTGAAAAATATTTAATGGCTTTTCCATAATTTCACGAGTCTGTCAATGTACTGGGGAATACGAGTGCAAGCTCTAAAACCAGTTTTTTTAGATGGCCCTCCAATGGGACACCTCACAGTTGCTGGAGTGTCTCCTCATGTCTCACTCCATGGCAACCCTGTGTGTGTGTTTACCTTGGATGCCTTGGGGAAGCTCAAGAAACTTTAGTGTGGTATGGAAAGAAATATGGCTGAAATCAGCATTTTTCAGGTGGAATAAAGTGGAAATCTATCCTAACATAAATTGTACTCCAGTTTAAAAAAAAATCAGTTACATGCATTTATCCAAATCATGATAAGTATTCCTTGATGTTCTTTTGGACAGCACAAAAAGAAATAAGAAATTTGCATCAAAATATGCAGTGCTAGAAATCATCTCTATTTATTGCAATTCAAACAAAAGGAACTGGCAAACAATCTAAGCCTAATAGCAAACTCTTGGATAGGAAGACTGCCAACTTAAAAAACGCAAAATATTTTATTCATACACGTATAGTGACTGTTTTTGGCAATTAATAATAATTTCCTGGACACAAATGTTGAAAGATTGACTGCAGGAAAGGCAATATAAGCCGCACAGTAGCTAGCATTGCTGCCTCAAAATGCCAGGGACCTGGATTCAATTCCCAGCTTGGGTCATTGTCGAGCTGGAATTTGCACATTCTCTCCATATCTGCGTAGGATTCCTCCTGGTGCTCCAGTTTCCTCCCACAGCCAGAAAGATATGCTGGTTAAGTACATTGACTTGAACAGAATATAGCGACTAGGGGAATTTCAAAGTAACTTTATTGCAATGTTAAAATAAGTCTTACTTGTGACTAATAAACAAACTTTTAAAGAAACTAAGGATGGACAATAAATGCTGACCTAACCAGTAATGCCCACATCCCATAAAATGAATTAAAAAATAGGAATTGTGCTGAGTCCTGTTATGTACTATTCTAAATAAATATAACAAGATAATTAACACACTCCATCCGGCAAAGATAGTATTGGAAGAAACAGGCATGGTTGCAAGCATTTTATTTTCATCGATATTTCTTTTACCATATCATTGAACGATTATAATGATAACCTAAACTTAGTATCACAGAATGGTGAAAGCACAAGAGGCTAGTCAGGTTGTCATATCTGTATCAACTATCTGCAAAATCAATGCAGCTAGACCCCCGCATTTCCTTCCTCGTCAGGTATTTATCCAATTCCCTTTTGAAAAGCACCATTACATCCATCTCCATCACCAACTCAAGCAATATGTTCCAGATACGAACCACTTGAGCAAAAGGAGTTTATTCTTCATGTTGGTCATTCACCATTTTCAATACCCTTCTGATTCTCAATCCTTCTGACAATAGAAACAGTTTTTCATTGCTATGAAATCCATTCTCAGAATTCACTTCCCAAATGAGAACAACTCCACCTTCTACTTTGTATTCATTTAAGTTCCTTATCCCAGGGACCAGTCTCACAAATCTTTTCTGTACTCTCCCTAAAGTGTTTGCATCCCTCTTGATGTCTGATGACAAGATTTGGACACAATAGTCCAGTTGAGGCTGAACCACTGTTTATGAAGGTTCACTCCATCTTCCTTCCATTTATATTCTCTGCCTCTCCTTATAAAACCTAGATCTCATATGCCTTCATGATGCCACCTTCAATGATTGCTGCACGTATAACTTCAGATCTAATCCTGAAACTCCTTTAGAATGGTATCCATTGTTTTATATTGCCTCTCTTTCTTCTTCTGACCTAAATGTATCACTTAATACATTTTGTCTGCACATGTCTACCCATTCCACAAGCTGGGCTATGTCCTCTTGAAGTCTATTACTGACCTTCTTCATAATATTGATGAGTTTGGTATCACTTGAACAATTTAAAATTGTGCCCTATACACCTATGTCTATTGACATATATATCAGGAACAGCAGAGGTCCTAGTATTGATCCCTGGAGATTAAATGGTATTATGTACCCTTCATATCCACAGTGTCACTTTCTCTTTTATTCTATAGGCTTCAACATTGCTGGAAAGCTTATTATCTGCACTTTACCAAACACTTTTGGAAATCAACAGTCACTAGAACAGGATGATTCTGTCAGAAATAAGATTCACAATAGAAAGAGTAAATTATTCCATTTGGGAGGTGAGGAAAAGAATTTCTGTATTGAGGCTAAATGTTGCTGCATCAGGCAGTTGTTTTTGGCTTGCCAAACAATGAAGTTTTCCAAAATAGAGGACCCAACACAGTGAGCCAATCTCCAGGGATCAGGTTTCCATAAGTGTTTGAGAAAATGCAGATAATAAGCTTTCCAGCAGCGTTGAAGCCCACAGAATAAAAGGGAAAGTGTCACTGTGGATATGAAGAGTACATAATGCCATTTAATCTCCAGGAATTAGTACTAGAACCTCTGCTCTTTTATATATATATAAAACATTAACATTAGTTATTTAACCTAGTAGATATACTCTTTGGCAAAGTTGCTCTTTTCAACTCTGAAGTATATTTCAAAGGCTAATGTTTAGATAGATTAAAATTATCATGCACTTCCTTGGAGATCCATGCAGCTTTGGAGCTTGGTTATAATGGATTGAATTTTGTGTTTATCAGTGTACAGACTTAACAGTAAAGAGGGAAAGAAAGATGGAATTAAAAGAGATATAAAATCTCCAATAATAAAAATGAGAAAGAATGAAATTCAACACTAACCCTAACCCTGTAAAACTTAATTTTCTGTGCAAGAGAGGTTGTTTGGCAGTAATTAAAACTTAACACAATGTCATAGATTTACTTGTATTGGAATAGGAAAGCCCCAGATTTAGTAATTATAGCAGTTTCATGTAGTTCAATGCCAAGCTTCTTGTTGAGGTTGTGCAGCTTTTGGAGAGAGGGGGACAATTTCATAATTTAAGTGTTTAAATAATCCCTGGAAATTGTTCTTCAGTCCATACTTTCAAACCAGTGAGCACTGATAGATAAATAATTATTTTTACTGCAAAAACCAGACCATTACCTACAGTACTTCTCGTGAAAACAACATCTGACTCAAAAAATGCATTTATTGCTGTTAGGTTTGTATTGTTTTATTGGAATCTTTTGCTTTAAAAAAGGCCAAAAGTTTCTGGTGGCAGGGTATCAAACATTGAATCATCAAAAGGAGGCCAAATGGACTTCGCTGTCTTTGTCCTTGCCAGCTCTTGCTTTACCAACTCAACTAGTCACATTTTCTGTAGTCCTGTACATTATTTATCTTCAGGTAATTAACAAACACGCTTTTGAGAGCCAATGTTTGAATCTCCATCCATCACACACTCAGGCAGTACATTCATTTTGCTGCATGAAAAATGGTTGTCCTTGTAATATTTTTGGTTCTCTTGCCATTTACTTTAAATTGGGGTTCCTTTCCACCAATGGGAATAATTTCTCCCTACTTACTCTGCATAAACCAAGAACTTAAACATCTATATCAAATCACCTTTCAACGTTTTTTTCTAAGAGAAACATCCTGAGAAACTCTAATCTATCCTTGTAACTAAAGTCCTTCATCTGTGGAAATATTTTAAACTACTTATTTTTGAATCCTGTCAAATGCTGATATATCTTTCTAACGTGTGGTGCCTAGGACTGAACAGAAAACTGCAGTTTAGACAAAACCATTTTTATAAAGATTCACCACAACATCCTTGGTTTTGTCTCATTAACTGTTCTTTTAACCTGCCTTATCGCCTTTAACAATTTGCACATACATACCAGCTGGATCCTGCATCCCCTCTAGAATCACAGATTTGTCTCTGGAATTATAAACCTTTGAGTTCAAGTCCAACTCCAGCTCTTGAGCCCAACTATCAAGGCTGGCATTCTGGTGCAGTACTAAGTGCTGTGCTGTAAGAGATGGAGCTTTTCAGATGGGACAGTAAACCAAGGCGCTATTTGTCTGTTTGAGTGAATTTAAAAGACTTTTTCATGGAAGATCAAGGAAGTTGTCCCTGGTGTCTGGATAATAAATATCCCTCAAATCAACATTACGAAAATATTTCATGGTCTTTATCACATTGCTTTTTTATGGAGTTTGCTGTGTTGAATTTGGCATTTTTCTGATGCTACAACAATAACTAAATTTCAAAAGTACTTCACTGGCTGTAAAGTGACATGTTCAAGTTGTCTCAAAGACATTAAATAAATGCAAGTCTTTCTTTCTTCTACACTTTAGTTTATATTGCTGATTTTCATTCTTTATCTCAAAATGTATCATTTTATACTTTTCCATATGTTGATTATTAGGCTCATCTATGCCCCTCATTATTTTATAAATCCCCTAAGCCTCCGATGCTTCAGGAGGAAAGTTCCAGTCAATCCAGCCTCTTCTTATAACTCAAACCATCAAGTCCCTGTAGCATCCTAGTAAATATTCACTGCATTGTACAGAAAGACAAACCAAGAGAAAGAATGATTTGGTTAAGAACTAAGAAAAAAGAAGAAACAGAAATAAAAAGTTATACAAGTTATATTTCCTTTTAATGAACTTCATGCTGCCAAATGTGGTTAAATGAGCAGCCAATTAAGGAGATAGCCCTTTCACAAAGCTAACGGTGGAATATTATAATTCTACCAGTTTGTCCACATTTCTGATTTCCACATCTACCATCTACCTATTGCCTAAAGTTGTTGTAGCACATGCACATAATTATTGGCAATCATTATGAGCAATGTCATTACTTTGACAGCCATTAATTTTAAGTAGATAACCACTGCCTCTGATAATTCACAACCCATTTCTCTCTCCAAACCATGACCCCTAACAAAAAATTGAAACTGAGTCTCTTCCAGACTGAGAACTTCCATGTCTGATAACCTTTCCAACATCTCTCTCTTCCTCAACCATATTCCGGCTCCCTGGGCAGGATTTTTTGGTTGTGCCCGCCCAAAAGTTAGAAAATACTGCCCGAGATCAATAGACCTTTGCACGGTTCGAGTCCCACTGTGATTCCCATGGTGGGAGAAAATTGCACACTCTGCATTCTTCTAACTCCACATCTGCTACCTCCCTTGCCTTGCAAATTTGTCCTTTCTCTCCCTCCATTCCCCTGCCCCTTCCCTCCCATGGAACCCTCGGTCCAATTAACCTTTCAGTCCATCCTATTTCCTTGCATGATCTAAATACTGCTCCAGGTTTTGATACTCTCTAAGAAAGATTTGCCCATTATTCAAGGTGGAACTTGATTCCTCCACTAGTGGAAACAACTTCTTCATATCAACACCAGCTTTCAAACACTTCAATCAGCTCATCTTTCAATCTTTCATGCTTAAAGGAACAGGTTAAGTTAATGCAACCTATCTTCATAATTTTAATTTTCTAAGTTCCAGTAACATGCTGGTGAATCTGTGCTGCATCTCATCCAAAGTTAATATACCCTTCTTGAAGTGTAGTGTTCAAAACTGAATGCAGTACTCCAGATGGGATCTAACAAAAACTCTATACAACTGAAGCAGGACGATCTCCTCTTTCTAATTCAGCCACTTGAGAAAAATTTGATAAATCCATTCACATTTTTCATTGCTATTCGTCTACTGGCCTTTAATGATTTGAACTTGAATGCCAATATTTCTTTCCTCTTCCACTGTTCTTAGTTTTGCACAATTTTGAAAATACAGAACTATAGAATCCCTACAGTGCAGAAGGAAGCCATTTGGCTCACCGAGCTTGCACTGACCACAATGCCACCCAGGCCTATTCCCATAATGCCACATATTTACCCTGCTAATTCCCCTGATGCTAAGGGTCCATTTAGTATGGCCAATCGCCTAACTTGCATTCTGCACATCTTTAGAATGTGGGAGGAAACCGCAGCACCCAGAGGAAACCCACACAGACACAGAGAATGTGCAAGCTCCACACAGTCACCCAAGGCAGGAATTAAACCCTGGGTCTCTGGTGAGGCAGCAGTGCTAACCATTGTGTCACCCTTTAATTTATCTTTCTTGGGCCCAAAGTGAATGGCCTCCTATTTTTCCACATCTGCTATATTTTATTCATTAATTTATATATTCCATCTTACCTGAAACATCATCTTCCTCATTCCAGCCCGACCGATTGCCTCTTTCATCTATTGTTAAAACAATTGGTTTCTTTTTCCCTGTATACTGACGGCCTATAGTCATTTTTCCAGCCTTCTTTGCACTTTTTACAATATTCTTGGAAAGAGTGCTAGAAATCATTTCAGAAAGAATCAGTAAGCATATATTGAGGCACTGTTATTTTTCCAGTTCTGGGACAAATATTATGTTAACTATAAAAAATTGCCAACCAGGCAGGCTTCAAGAATTTAAAAGTATTTGGTATAATATTAAAGCATAATTTTTACATGCAAAGTTATTTAATTGTGGCTATTACTCATTACAATGAAAGCTATTATAAAAACAGTACGCACTTTCCACATCAATATAGAGAAAGTCACTGACTATAAAACTAAACAGAACTTTCTTCTGAGTACTGAATGCCTTAAATAAATTTAGTTCTTTTATATACGCGAAACATGCAAGAGTTCTATAGGTATGTGAAAAGAAATAGCTTGGTGAAGACAAATATACGTCCCTTACAGTAAGGAACAGGGGAGTTTATAATGGAGAACAAAGGAAGTGCTGGCCAACTAAATACATACTTGGTTCTTTCTTCACAAAACGTGGACACAAATAACGCACCAGAAATGTTGAGATACGCAGGATTTAGTAAGAGGCAAGAACTGAAGGAAATCAGAATTTATAGGGTATTGGGGAAATTGATGGGATTGAAGATCAATAAATCTCAGGACCTGATAATCTACTTTCCAGAGAACTCAAGGAATTCAGCTTTATGTTGGTAGTGGATAAAATGCTACAGTCCACTACAAAAAGATTTAATAGCAGAGCACTTGGAAAAGAATGGCAGTATTGGACAGTCAATATGGATTTATGAAAGGGAAATCATACTTGACAATCTGCAGGAATTCTTTGAGGATGTGGCTAGTAGAGTTGGCCAGGAGAGAGTTAGTGGATGTGGTTTATTTGAACTTCTAGAAGGCTTTTAACAAAGTCCCATATAAGAGATTAGCATGTAGATTAAAGTGCATAGAATTGGGGTAGTGTATTGAGATGCATACAAAACTGGGGGACAGGAAACAAAATAGAAACGATCAGGTATTTTTTTCCAAATGGCAGGCAATGACTATTGGGGTAACACAAGGATCAGTGCTAGGACTCCAGCTCTTCTCAATATATATTAATGAAATAGATGAGGGAACTAAATGTAATATCTCCAAAATTTGCAGATAACATAAAGCTAGGTGAAACGTAATGCAGCAAAAATGGACCGCAACCAAATGCATGTCAGCAAAACATAAATTGAAACTACACATTATTTTGGCAACAACAGAATTTTTTTCATTAATGTTTTTATAATTTCAGAGGCTTGGTAAGAATAATATAATCAGTACGTGGAGGATGCAGAGATGTCTCAATCTGATTTGGACAAGTTGAGTGGGCAAATGCATGGTAGATGAAACATAATGTGAATGAATAAATAATTGGAATAAAAACTGGAAGGACATTATCTGAATGGCCATAAATTAGGAGAGTGGAATGTACAACCTGTCCTTGTATGCCAGTCACTGAACGTAAGCATGCAGCAGACAGTAAAAAAGACAAATAGTGTATACAAGTATCCACATTGGATGCCTGGCATTGAGAAAATTAACCCCAATTAGGCTGAAGATGGAAAGGGCTCAATATGGAAAATCCACAGCTGCCAGGTTGTCCTGGAAGCTCATTATTGCAGTTCATTGGGATCTAAAGGTGTGTTAGGGATTGAAAAGGACTCGCCTGTCTCCCCATGCCTCTTGAAACCTGAATGCTGATGCACAAATCCTGTCTGGTTTCCCTGTGGGCTTGTACGCATGGAATCCCTCATTGTCAGGCGCTTAAGTAGTCAGCATTGGGAAGGGTAGCAGGGTCACCTCTGAAAGTGCTCATTGTTCTTTCTGAGCCTTGCCCCTTGTCCATCCCTGGCAATCTTTCCTTTGCAATTGCTATCCTACCCTGCTCACCTATGTCTAAGGATCCATGGGCACGGCCTTGGATCATTAGCAGCAGTGACAGCCACTTCTCCCAAAGCACTGACTGCAGAGGAGAGCTATTGGTCTCTGACTGACTGACTGACAGCTCTCAGGAATGGGATATTCGTCCCATGGGTTTGATTGCATGGAAGTCCCGACATTAGCCAATTAGATGAAGGCACTTAAAGTGCATTGGGCCTTCCCCATGGAGATGATGAGACACTCCCACTCGTTCTCCAATCAGCTATGGGGGACACCCTCCACTAGCCACTGGCTTCTCTATTACAAAATTTCATACCATTCTACGGTTAGTTATTTAGAAACAGAATTGAAGAAGCAAGCTGGTTTAAGTTAGTTCGTCCACTTTCAAGTCTCAAAACCAATTGGTAATCCGTTTCATGTACTCAGAGAAAATAAGTTGCATTTTGCATAGCTAAGGTAAGAATAGCTGTAATATACAAGCTAAATAAAAATTTTTTTGAAGTTAACTTCAGAAGCTTTCACTAGTCTAAATAGGAGCAGATGCTAAAAAAACTATGCTGCATTGGAAAATAATTCTGAAAGGGTTAAGAAAATGTATTAAAGTCTTACTTGATTTCAACATACCAGCACTGATTATATTATTACCAAGCCCCTGAAATTATAAAAACTTAATGAAAAATATAATTTTATTATTGCCAAAACAACTACTTCAAATGTGTAGTTTCAATTTATGTTTTGCTGACATATATTTGGTTATTTTTTTGCTGCATTACCGCTTCATTTTTTAGTCACCAGACAACTCCTGTAATTCTAGGTTTCTGTAAACTTTGCTTTTATGCTGGCTATTGGAAAACGAATGCCAGTAGAATAGTGACAAACCTGGCTTATTGATTTAATCGTCTGGCAAAGCATTTGTCTCCACTTGACACTCCAGAGTAGCACAATACTAAACTCAGTATAGTGATTTGAACTGCATTCTATAATTTTGTTGTGGTCTTGTTGTGATTTAATTATTCTATAGCTTTGTTAAAATTTATCCATATACAGCTTCCTATTAAAGTGCATTTTGTTATAAAGATATATATTGACTGAATTGTGGCCTGGGCAATAGTTAAATGCAAGATGGCTGCTATACAGATTGATATAACACGAAGAAGTTTTCAACTTCTAATTTCTCACATTATTTGCTACAGCTGCCAATGTAGACAAACAACTGTTTCCTTACTACCACACTCATTCTCACCAATCCCAATATGATTGCAAAGGTTATGGTTTGTATTTAAGCTATGTTGGTGTCAACAACAAAACTCTTAATGCATTTACAGTGATTCCAGAATATGTCTAATTTCTCAAACTTACCGAAAAGAAGTGTTTTTTTCCTTCTGTTTTGGCAAAATTATCTGTGGTGCATTCTGACCTGCAGCAAAGGCGAAAGTGTTGAAGACTGACTGTGGATACCGAAACTTCAGTATGTGCTTCTTGAAGATCTCCACCATCTCAGAGGTTACTTCTTCATCAAATGCTACTTTAATTATCTGTAACAGTAAACAGGAAAGGTATATTCCTGCTCTGGCGCAAGATCATTAAGAGGTGCTAGTGTGGGTTCAGTCAAGGTACATCTCAATCAGGGAGAAAGACTGGGCAACCATGGCCAAGGCTGCATGGAAGATGAACATGAAGAGAGCATGAAGAAATAGAAGGAATGTTATATGGCAGATGTCAAATTGTTAACACAAGTTGAATATAGAAAATTCAGAGGTGAAGTGAGAAAAGAAACAAGAGGCATAATAAAGAGAGAATAAGAGAATGTCAACAAACGTAAAAGGGAATCTAAAAGTCTCCCATAAGCATGTAAATAATGAAAGGGTAGAGGAAAAAGAGAGAGGACAATTAGGGACCAAAAAGGAGGGCTATACATGGAAGCAGAAGGCGTAGTTGAGTACTAATTGAGCAGTTTTGTAATTGAAAGCTAGTTTCATGGTCAACATTACTGAAGCTAGCTTTCAATTACAAAACTGCTCAATTAGTACTCAACTATCATCAAATGTCATAATTAATAGAAAAGCCAGGGTACAATTACCAATACCTGCAGAAGCAGGGAGACAGGCATTGTAAGATCTAACAGCCAAGAAGTAATTATAAGATCAAGAGCTAACAGGCCAGTTTAATATCTCATAGCCGTGAAGCCATGCTAAAGTTTAAGAACTCTTAGAGCTGAAGTAGTACAGAAATGCAATTTAAATATCTTAGCTGGAGCAGCAAAAGATGTCTCCCAGACTTGATCTTTAGTGTGTATTGTATCATAACTTTAAGATGGAGTTGACTTCACGATTTACTTAATTTGGATGTTGTTTGGGAATGGGAAAATCTAAAGAGTTCAGGAATTGCAGATGTATCTTGGAACAAGGGATAATTTGTATATAAAATGTGTGTTTAGTAATTCATATATTTAATTGTCTTAGAATATTATAGTTCCATTCATGTGTATTTGTCTTGTCTTTAAGCTGATAGATGGTCTTCACTTGTTACATGATAACTGGGCTGGCTATTCATACTGTAGGTTTAACGTGACACCATTCCAAAAATAAAACTTTACACACCATGAACTGGTGTTTCAAGTTAACATCTGCACAGTTTGTGATGTGTATGGTCTTATCCTGGTGTTATGCTCTCTCGCTCAGGTTTACTTTCGTCATCTGGGTCATTGGAGTGCTGATTTAGGCTCTGATTTATCATATGGATTTCCCTCATCTTATTGGGGCAGGGAAGATTGTATCTTTCTCCAGGATATCCTAATTGTGGGTGCCTTGATGATTCTTCTTCCAACTAGCTGGGTCTCCTTGATGGGGAAATGGGTTAAAATTTGTGGTTGATGGTGAAGCTTGAGTGGCAGTCAGATGTGGCTGGGATGATTGAAACTTGTTTTGTGGTGAGTTCAAGCATGATGTGAGAATCCTTGGCTAAATGGCTGCTCTTTTATCAGTGTTTTACTTTATTTGGCTTTGTAGGCAAAGGTAGTGGCTGTTTTGGAAATTTGTGCTTAGGTGTGGAGATTATAAGTTTAGGTGTCCCTAATAGATAGCATTTTGTTATTCGTGGGATTGAAGATAAGTTTAGTTATCTGGGTTGTGTTTTATCTGAACTTCTTGTGAGGTCGTATAGCTGTGCTCCTATTATACTATTACTTCTTTTGGAATATAAAAGCTCTTGCTGCAATTGTATAAGGTACTGGTGAGGTCGCAACTAGAGCAGTGTGTGTAATTTTCGTTTCCTTATTTGCGAAAGGATATATTGGCCTTGGACGGAGTGCAGAGAAGTTCACCAGATACCGAGGATGATACCATGATGAGGGAGTCAGCTTATGAGAAGAGATTGAATAGATTTGGCCTGTACTTGATGGAGTTTAGAAGGCTGAAGGGGGGATCTTATAGAGACATATAAGATAATGAAGGGGCTAGACAGGGTAAAAGGTACAGAGATTATTCCCACTTAGAAAGGAAACAATAACTAGACAGCACAGCCTCAAAATAAGAGGGAGTCGATTTAGAACAGAGTTGAGGAGGAACTTCTTCTGAGGGTAGTGAATCTTTAGAATTCTCTGCCTATTGAAGCAGTGGAGGCTACCTCGTTAAATGTGTTTAAGTCATAGGTAGATAGATTTCTGATCAATAAAGGGAATTAAGGGTTATGGGGAGCAGGCGGGTAAGTGGAACGGAACTACTATCAGGTCAGCCATGATCTTCTTGAACAGCAGGGCAGTTTCAAGGGGCGAGATGGCCTACTCCTGCTCCTATTTCTTATGTTCTTATGCTGAGTGTGAGTGTACACTGTTATACATGCCTTAGATTTGGGGCCATATCCTGATATTCCCTTTTTTCTGCATTACTCTCTCATTGATTGAAGATTTTAGGTTCCGATTGCTTGTATCTGACACCATAAGGGCTTCATTATGCCATGCAGCTTGGCCCTTGTTACTCTGAGGGTTTACACTATTGTGCCATGGGCTCATGGCTTTATCCTTTTATCCTGATATCCCCTCCTCTGTGTAATAGCTTTCCTTTGTCTATATGGAGGGAGCACCAATTACAATGATTATAATGAATTTGCTGATTTTATTTGTGAGGAAAAATGAATATGCTGTACTTTTCAATCCTTGAAGGCATGTTGCATTGTTTGTAAAAATGGGGGAAATCTTTAATATTCTAAAAAAAATTTTCAATGGCTCTGCCTTCAGCAGATACTGGAAAAGCTAGTTTTAAAGATTGACAACCCTCAGAAAAATTTCTTCTCAAATTTCCTGTCTTAAATTATTCTTAAATTGTGTCCTCTAGTTCTAGTCTCTCCTATGTGCAAAATATCTTTTCCGCATCCACCCTGATAGATTCCCTCAGTATTTTATAAATCATTTCTCATTCTTCCAAACTCCAATGGATACAGGCCCAGCCTGCCCAATCTTTTCTCATAGCATAACCCACTTACCCCAGCTATCAGTTGAGTTTATTAATAAAGGCATACAGAGTACAAAAGCAAGTAAGTTATTATGAACTTTAATTAAACCTTCAGTGGAATGAGAGTTTGGCCTCAACTGGAGTATTGATCCAACTCTGGGCACCACACTTTAGGGAGTATTTGAAGGCTTTTGAGAAAGTGCAGCAAAGATTTACAAGGGTGGTTCCAGGGATGAAGAACTTTAATTATATAGGTAGCCACAAGAAGCTCGAGTTGTTCTCCTTAGAGAAGAGGAAGTTGAGAAGAGATTTCATAGATGTTCGAAACCATGAGGGTTCTGGACAGAAACTGTTTCCCAGTGGCAAAGGAGTAAAGAATCAGAAATACAGTTGTAAGGCAAACGGCAGAAGAACTATAGGTGACAAGAGATTTTGCAGCTTGTGGTGATGAGTTGAAATAAACTGAATGGCAATAGCAGGTTCAATCTGTGCTTTCAAAATTAAACTGGATAAGCGCCAAAGGCAAAAATATTAAAGGGTGAGGGAGAGAAGGCTGGGTGTGGGACTTAGTAAATTGGTTTTGCAGGGAATCGGCTTGGACTTGATAGTCTTCAGTGCTCTGACAATTATATGAATTAATCTGGAACAAATTTGCAGGCAAAGTATACCTGAAAGGTTGCTGATCGAATCTGTAGTCCTTCTTGCATATTTTGTTGGAGCTGGTTTTGAATGCTGATCTTTTTTTCCTTTGTCATTGACGCAATGGGAAAACTTCGAACTATTGTTTGCTCGCCCACTGTACAACATGTATAAATAAAACAGGTTTCTAAGTAAATAAATTTGAAACTTTGAATGTAGCTATCTTCACGCTAGTTCATATATTTTTACTATTTCTTCCAGAACAATAACTTGTGATACTATAATATGTCAGTTACATGTCATTCACATGTCTGTTGCCTGAATTAGCATGCTATGGGTTCAAGCCTCATGTAAGAATTTAGCAGCACTAATTTTAAATCCAACCGATTTATTTGATAGTAAATTTGCGAGCTTTCGACACAGGACTTGAGCATAAAATTCAATGTTGACATGAAGTGCAACATAAAGGGAGTATTGCACTGAAGGAAGTGTTAATGAGGAGTTAAACTGGTAGGTGGATATACAAGATCTCAGCTATATTTATCCCTCAATCAACACCACAAAAGAAAATTACATTGTCATTATCACATTGCTGTTTCTGGGAGCTAGCTGCATGCAAATTTGCTGCCATGTTTCTCACGTGACAACTGTGACTGTACTTTGACTGTAGTTCAGAAGCACATCTTTGGCTGTGAAGTATTTGGGATGTCATGTGATTGTGAAACATGCTATATAAACGCAAGTCTTTTTTTCCCTTTTTAGGCCTCCATTTCACATGAATTTGAAGTTATTCCAGATGTTGCAAACATAGGGCAGGATTTTCTGGCACTGCCTGCCAGTGGGATCTTCTGGTCCTGCAGAAGACAACCATCCCTGCAGTGTGTTCCCCAGCGATGGAGCAGATGAGCCATGCAAAATGCCGTAAACATTGGCAGGACCAGATAGTCCTGCTGGTGGCCAATGGCATGCTGCCTCTACTGCTGAAAAATGCATGGTAAAACTGTATGATATGCAATCTACATTCAAGCAGATGTCACTATGCCGAAGCATTGTGGCATGCAATTCTATTTTTGAAAGGCTACGTATATTAAAGGTACAGCTTTAAAAATTCAGAGGATAGTAAATTCCAAATGTTAGGTGTCAAATTGTGCTTTCACACAGCATCATATGTTAATTTTAATGCAGAATAGTAAAGTAATTACTGAAGTGCTCAGAGGCAGCCTGTTTATATTTTCTGAAAAAGAACCACTTCTATACATTTCACCAGGAAATTCGATGTCAAAGAGATCATCTATTTACATTTATCTAGCTCCTTGAAAAGATTTTGCTTCTAGAAATAAAAGGAGCTAGCCAAGAAACAAAGTCTGTAAAATGATACCAGAATGATAAGTGTGGATAGTTCCAAGATTAAATCACCTGTGTGGTATGGATGCTTCCAGGTACTTATTTTGTAACATTGTAACAATGTTAATAAAATAACAATATCCACTTTAAATGATAAAATTGGAGATTTTGGTACCATACAAATCTAAGACAAAATTAGAATAGCCAATTTATGAGTAACGGAATACCAGAAAACAGTTCAATGTATGGCAAAACATTTAACTTATAATTCAAAGAGTCAATGAACTGCATCTTCCTAATATTGGTCTGCCCTTCAATTGTTAAACTACAATTGCAAAAGCATCCTAATCACAAGAATTTTGGTGAAAATCTGCCAAGCGTTTTTTTTCAACTTATTGGCAAAAAACAGTGCTGCATTATAAATTTCCCATTTCCTAATTAAGTGCATATGTTTAATACTTAATGTTATAACCGTAAAGTATTTTAAAAAATCCTACCCAAGGGATCATGTGGTGTGCCCTTGAAAATAATTCTGTATGTGGTTAGAAATAAGGCCCCCTCTGCAGGCAGAATGTGTGGTCCACCTAGTGTTCCTCCTGATGCCTCCTCTCGACCGTCTGAGTCCAAAACAACACGCAATCCCTCACCAACAAACTCTTCACCAGGTAGTAAAGCTGGCCGCAGTATCTTGGGCTATAAAAGTATTGGAAAGATAAACTGTAACGAGTATATAAATAAATACCTCAAGAGACCATATCCCTTCTGTTGATTGCCACAAGGATCACAAAGAAATATTTGATTCTGGTTCATAACATATTTTGCTTTGGGGAATACATTTGGTTACAATTAAAGAATTATCTACAGCCCAAGAGACTTAAATTTATACTCAAAGCATCAATTTGATGATAAACATTAATACACAACTTTCACCAGGAAAACTTTACAGTATAATGAACCAACAAAAGTGTTTCTCTTAGCAAATACAGGAAATGTTCACCATTTTAAGCAGGAAGCTTGATGCAAATTTTATTAGTACCTACTTAGCAAATCCTTGGCTGTAGGTCCTCAGCGACAGGTTGATTCGCCAATTCTGCCACAATGTACCGTACACTGGATATGAGAATCCCACAGACTTCTATACAACCTGGTCAGGTTACCCAGCTGTAATTGCTTTATGGTCCAAGTAGTGGCTGGTGAACAATTCCTGGCATTTCAGGCTTCCTTTTTAGGTCAATCATCAGCCCAGTTGCTAGTTAGTGTCCTAAGTTTTCATAATAACTTTTTTATTTAATTTCCTTCACAAATACATGACATTAAATGTTGGGCCAACATGAGCATTTCACCCCAATTTTACAATTTTGATCAACTTAATGTTTAATATTGTTTGTAAAAAAAAGTTCATCCCTAATCTTCATTTTCCATCGTTTTCATTTTCGTGCTTGTTTTTAAGCCTCTATCTTTTTTCACAACATTCTATCCTATCTTTTACTTTTCATTTATAATTACAGATACATTTTTTTCCAAACAAGCCTCATTGTTTCTGAACAATAGTTTTCCATCCCTCTGCACTCTTTTTTCTTTCACTCAGTTTCCTGCAAAGTCACATAGAAGTTTGCATTTTCAATCTTTCCCCACATGCAGAAAAACATCACACATGTAATCTGACATTTTGTTCACCGTGAGAAATTTATTCTGCTTTTTTGGGAATGGGACTAAGTGAGCATCCTTCTTCTTTTCACTCAAAGCTGATGTGTTGGAGATGCTTCATTTTTAAGCAACTGTACTTACTAGGGACTCAGAAAATTTAGCAGCATAATTTTCACTGGACATCATTTATCTAAACTTTTAAGTTGATATCTTCAATAGTTACGTCAACATTGAAAAGTTACTGCATCAACAGGTCCATCCAAACAGACGACAACGCAGAATCACTGAACAGGAACTGATGACTAGTCAAGTCCCACATATATGAGGATTGCTTCAACCAGGATTTGGGTTCATGTCACATTACCTGTAACCCCCATGACTTGCCTGGGCTTGCAAAATCTTACTAACTGTCCTGGCTTGAGACAATTCACACCTCTTTAACCTGTGCTTAACCCTCTCTCCACTTGCATTGTCTGCATTTGTAAAGACTTGATTACCTGTTAAAACTCGCATTCCAATCATTATCTTGTAATTAAGTCTGCGTCTATATATGCCCTGTTTGCAAACCCAACTCTTCACTCACCTGATGTAGGGGCAGCGTTCCGAAAGCTTATGCTACTAAATAAACCTGTTGGACTTTAACCTGGAGTTGAGAGACTTCTTACTGCGCCTACCCCAGTCCAATGCCAGCATCTTCACGTCATATCGAGATATTTTTGATTCAAATAAATTAGGATTAAGTTTTGTTGAGCATTTATTATTCCTGTGATCTCATTCGTCAATGTAGTGTCTCTCATAATAGTTCAAACCTTTTTATTTAGGTTCAAATCTTGTTATAATGCAGGGTGAGATAGAATTTGTAATTTTTTTTGTGCAAACTACCAACCAGTAGAGATTAATTTTTCTAAGTATACATACTTAGAAATTTGGTGCACAGTTGAAATAGATTTTCCCCAGTTAAGGTACTCTTTCACAAGATATGAATGATTGTACCCTTCAATCTATGGCATAAACTTTGATAACTTTCATAGTCACTTCCAAGATTTTTCCACAGATCTGTTGCAAGTTTGGGAAAGGATTGTCTTCCATGATTTAAATGGTAATATGCAGGGTTCTTGTGGATGACGATCACTTTGGCTAATCTTTTGTAGCCGAACTGTTGCCAAACCTAATGACATTAATAGTTGTACATTTCAAATACAGATTCCATTATATTCAGGTATACAAGTACTGATGATTTCACCACTTTGTTACCGTTGCTCCAGACTCGACAGAGGTTTTTTTTTGAAAAGATATGCAGTATTCACTAAAGTGACTTGTAAACATATTCCATAACATCTTTTAAAACGCAGGTTAACTGCAAGTTCTTGGGATCCAGTCAATGGCTTTTATGTTAACTTTACTACAAATTGTGTCGACTGAACTCTCATCCAACATGTCCAACAGATGTGATTTAGATATAAAGATATATGGGAGTTCCATTTCACTACTGAGAAGCATTTTAACACTATTTGTCAAGATTACATACACAATCATTTTGGTATCTTCATGCAACTGAAGCAACAAGGTCTTCAACTGTGAATTTCTTCCAATATGACCATTAATTCCTCAAAGTTCTAGTGATTATAGTTTATTTTGTTCCAGTTACAAAAGATTTCCAAACCGCACAATCCATTACAATGATCTTTCTGCACAGAATTGGGTTGGTGCCTCTGGCTTCAAACTGGCCATGCAGTCTTAAAGATTTCCATTCGTTTTTTTTACTGTCACTGAATTCTTGGTAAATTAGCAAGTTCCTAGCAGACCACGAACTGCAATATGACAAATAACGTCTAGTAACTCATCCAAAATTGCATCTCGATCCACAGTGAATTCCCACTATAGTTTTGGAGGAAAACAATCAGTCTCCTAAAAGTGAGGAAAAAATTGCTGTTTGGAACATGGATATTATTTGGACTACAATAAATTGAAATACAACACAAACCTCCCTCGCTTGAATGATGCCTAGTCAGGCTACTATTTGTTCATTAATATTCCAGGGGTTAGATGCTGCTCTGGCCAAATACTGGTCAGTAATCTTCTGCATTTACAATTGTGTTTTAGGCTTCCAATTAGTTACTGAGCAGTTCCACATAAAGTTGATGAAAAACTTCATTCTTAGTGCTTTATGTTGAAGTTATTTTGGTGTTTTGTTATAGCACAATATTCAGGCTAATCTTTTGGAACTAATCTATTTTCTGCAGTCATATCCATGGAGTTTAATTTTCATGGCCATTTCTCAAAAGTGCTTGAAATCCGTTTTGAACATTGTTAGCCATTTCCATTACATGATTGTCTCTGTCACTGAATTAGTAGTCTTCATTAGTTTAGCTACATCCTGTTGAGTATAGGCTACAAGCTGCATCAAATCCCTATAATACAGAAGGAGGTCATTCGGCCCATCGAGTCTGCATCAACCACAATTCCAGCCAAGGCCCTGTTTTTGATCTCCACACAGAGTTGCTTTAAATTCGCCTCCTTTCTACATAGCTACTCATTGAATAATTTCACCTCTCAATGGATGTAGTAACTTCAGCTTAATTTTCCACAATCCTAGTTATGTGCTTTATCGGATCTCTTTTAGTTTTTGCTTACAAACCTCAGCATTTTCTCCCCTTTTCTATGCTGACTCATTTTCAGGCTCCAGAACTTACACATAAACTGGCTTTAAAAGTTAATTCACATTCCAATCCTTGTAAATTTCTTGTAGGACTAATATTAGAAATAGAGGAGTACAGTACATTACTCATTGACCACAAGATATAAAATGAAAGGAACAGATTAACTTACATGTTAGAATACATTGTGAAATATCAGGAATACTTCTTATAACTGAGGTGTAAATTTGAGCTGAGCTTTTCTAATTATTTCTTCATGTTTATTTTTAACTTGTGCTTCCAGGTTGCTTTGTCCTTTTGCATTACAACGTCCAGTATTTTTCTGCCACTCACTCACCAAAGCTTTTCCACACAAATGTCAGGTTATAGCCTTAGCTTTCTAGTCTTCCCCAAGTTTGGAATGGGTTCATAATATTCCACAGGTAATGTTAACTGTACCATTGAGATATTAAAGATACCTCACTTTTGTTTAAGATCATGCTGCCATTTTAAGTGCACTTGTTTTAAAGAAAGGGTTACAGGGTGGTTCTATATGTGACTATAAGTACAACACAGCAGTATTAAATGCAAATTTCCAATGGCAAAATAAGTATTTAAAAAAATTCATATTGAGAAAATGTCTGAAAAATAATTTCATTTGTAGAAGAGGCAGATGAGCCCTGGTAATGCAAAGCATTACAATGATACAAACCATGCCATTGTTGCATAAAATTAAATAAAACTGAAAATTATTTTACAAGGATCTAATCTGATTAGGTTTTCAAAGAATATTGCAACATTACTTGTATTTTTCTTAAGACATTAGTAGTTCATCCAGCAAATATTAAAATATGAATTGTTTTAAAAATACGCCAATATCCAGTGTTAACTTTTGGGACATTACATCAGTGATATCTGGGCAAAGAGAAAAATAATTAAATGGCCTACAAAACGGCAATTTAAAAGCAACATTGTCAATTTTGTAGTAGAATGTTTACCGATTATTGGTGGATGAAGTCAAAAGAAGTAAATCATGCTCAGCCAACGATTTGGTCAAGATTGAAAATGTAATTTTAAGCAGGATTTATGACAAAATTCCTTTGAAATATCTGACATTGCAATTGATAAAATAATTTACATGATAAAAAATTTTGATCTCAAAATAGTGGATTTAATATGGCAACAACTACAAATCAAAAATCTCATTGGTCTGGTATCCTGATATTTGGACCATGACTAGCAGAAGACATTATTTTGCAGTCCAACAGACCAATTGGTGCTGCAGTGATTAATGAAAAGTGTAGATTACCCTCGGGCCCTATTTACTTGCACCAATCTGAAAGGAAAGAAGAAAGCAAAGAATAAGGAAATTTAAGTACAAGCCAAACTGAAATGATTGTAATTATGAATGAAACAAAAAGAAAGGAGCAAATGAAATAAGGAGAAAAAAATTCTAACAATAGGAGGCAGAGAAGATTTAGGAAACAAAAGTTAACGATTTAGACAGCCAAAGAAAGGAAATTTTTTCTTACAACTTTTGTGTCAGATATTAAGATCAGCTAACAACAATATAATCATGTTGGATTCAGTTATTTTGGTAAATCTATACCTTTGTCTAAGTTCCTTCCAAACGTAGTCGGGATAATAACACGCTATCTGAAAGGAGCATTTATATTTACCTTCTGTATTGGTGGAAGCCTCCTGCTTTCCCGATGAACAGCCTCAAGTGTCTCGATATGCATAGCCACAATTCCTTAAGTAAATAATAACAATTCCTTAAATAAATAATAAATCTGTTGGTCAACTAAAGCACTTATACAATTAAAACTGTTTAGTTTCTGCTGATTTCAAGTGATTTTGACTATTTTTGCCTCTCTACTGACTTTTTGAGGATGTAAAAGAGGCATAATATATTTCCACAAGCCAAAGGAGCAAATAATCAAATCAGAAACAACAAAAAAGAACACCATGTTGTTAGGAACCAATTCAGAAACTTCAAGGTATAGTATGAAATTAGCCTAGACCCCAACTATTTTTGATTTTAACATTAGTATGAGCATAAGCTGTTTCACTCCAGATGTAATTCTATTGATCCACTGGGAGGCCTTTATTAAAACAAACTTTATTTAACAACAGAAAATATAACAAAAAATGAGCATAAATACTTAAGATAACGTAAGGTATGATTCTTAACTGCAGCTGTTTCTATTAGTTTCAATTTAAGCAACATCCCACAGATATAAATTCCTCTTCAAAATCAGCAGCAAGACACAAATGAATTCCTAGTCCGTCAGCCTTTTAACCTATCTGGACAGAGATGCAGACAAACACTCATCTTCTGACTTTCAGACAGCAGCCTCCAAAAGAGAATCTGTCTTCACACAGCCAAACTCCAATGAGAGACAGAGGGAGAAAATGTCTTTTGCCTTTTGCAGATCTCTAGAGATGTATCTATTTTTTTTTTTTTTAGCAGATTCAGGCTTCAGTTTCCAGAAAGAAAGGAAACGAGCTACTGCTCTTTTCAAATTCAAACTCCAATTGTCTGTTTTATTGCCTCTCTGTAACCCAGTTCTACCTACTATGATTTGTAGACAACCAATACCATAATCACAAGCAAAAACATACCCTTCAGCAGAAATATAACATAAAATATATTTCTTCAAGGGCACAATATTGCGAAAAACAGCAAAGATGTGGGACTGAACAACATTTGATTTAAAATGGTTTGTGACAAGTATGAAATCTAGTGCAATAGATTTCCTTAGTAAATTTATTGATATTCACTGCTTAATATGACTTCCATTACGGTTGACTAGGAATAACAGTTACACAGTTCCAAAGAGAGTTTCAGATTTTGTCAGCTGTGGGCTCTAAGTCAACAGATAAAAATCTTTTAGTTAAGCCACTGCTTCATGCAGTCAAAATCAGGACTCACATTGATATTAATTTCCTCTTTACTTAAGTTATTCATTTAAATTAGTGCATGCTAGCTGTTCACTACATGGTTGGAATCATGCATCTTTCTCACTAACTCTATCTTGACAGATAATTCTGAGAATTGAATCATAGGAAGTCTAAAAATTTCATGGTGACCTGCACTGTTTTTATGCCAATGGGAAATAAGGTTATCATACTGATAGCCTGGAAAGGTATTCAAATCAACATTTTCTCAGTCAATCATTTACACATTGACTAGAGAAGTGATTCATATAAAACAAGTAATCCGCTGGAGACTGCAACCTTTAAATCATAAAAAAATGGAGTTGGAGGAGGCCATTTGCCCTCCCCCCCTCAAGTCGGCTCAGTCAGTTGATTGTTAGCTAGCTTGACTACATATCTGACTTTGTGCTGTTTTACAAGAAAATCAAATCCAAGGGAACCTGGTAAATACAGGCAAAGAAACAGCAGGGTATGTCATGTCTAGAGAGAAACTGAAGGGGGATTATATCATCAAGTGTTGCTTTGTCAAATGTAAGTCTCTATAAGCTAACTGCACTTACAATAAACACTTGTGCACGAATTTTCTACAGTGAATGTGACTCAAAACACAAATGATCAACCCTAACAGATATCTCCATGTCTGCTACATAACTTTATTCAATGAGGTTGATGGTTAAGTCCTCAAAAGTCTAATTTTAACAGAAAATTAAGGAATCTGTATTTAGAAAGATGTTAATGGAATAATCCTTTATAATGAAACTATAAAATATTTGAATACTAAATGAAAATTAGCAGCCTGTCTGTATCTGTCTTCGGTAATCAAAAAGGAAAAGAAATTATCCTCATGCCAGCTCCATCCAATTCTTGGCTTTCTGATAATAGAGGATACTTAATATTCTAACCTGGTATCATACAATGCAGATTCTTGATGTGGTCCTGTGTGACTCCACTTTCTGTGCAGACCTTGTCAATAAATCTGGTAATGAAACGAATTACTGAGTTTGCAACATCATTGTTCTCTGAATCTTCAAACCCGCTTTCAGTATCATAACTCTCAGCCACGCTGCCAGCAATGCTGAAAATAAACCAGAATAAGCTTCAATAACTATGTAGAGATTATAGCAATATTATAAACTATAATTTTAAGAAGCAACTCATAAAAAAGGAATCTATTTTTCCCCCGATACATCGGGGGAAACATACAAAGAGTCACATACTTGTAATTCAGAGAATAAGCATAACAGATTTCCACATGGTTGTTGACATAAACAAATAAAGATGCAGAATGTTATATATGGTACCTTCCATGGATGTTCTCTTCCATTGTGCTCTGCTTGATACTGTCCCTAAAACTACAGAGATTGGCACTTCACTATAGAATCTCTGCAATGCAGAAGGAGGGCAATAAAGCACCAACAACAATCCCACCCAGGCTCTATCCTTGCTTGTCCCCCTGACACTAAAGGAGCAATTTATCACGGCCAATCAACCTAACCACATCCACATCTTTGGACTGTGGGAGGAAACTGGGGCACCCGGGGGAAACGCATGCACACACTCCCCACAGACAGTGACCCGAGGCCGGAATTGAATCCGGATCCCTGGTGACGTGAGGGATGTTAACATGATGCCCATATCTAGGTAATGAATGTGAATTCCTTGTTTAGTTGTGCTGTATAACAAAAATTGTTTACCAACAGTTTTCTTTTTTAAGTAACTCATATTATTCTCCCAGCAGAATAAATAATTATTTCAACAATATCATATGCAAACCAACAAGTAGAAAATCTCAGACCACCTAATAATAATCAAAGATAGCTATCAAGAAAGATTTCATGACAGTGTTCTTGAACCTCTCGGACTGTGCTTTGATCCAGCTGAGACTGATGAATGAACTGTACTTTAATAGTAATAATGCTACAATGACATCAAGAATGTCACAAAACAAATGTAAAAGTAAAACGCTATCAATTTGCTACACTCCAGAATTATTTAGCATAGTCAATACTTGAATTCAGAGAGTATTTGAAAATAATGTAAAACAGTGAACAAATCACAATACACGAACCAAAGTTTTTCAATAATTGGCATAAGGTAACCAATGGTGACAAAATTAACTACTTTTGTGTGCATTAGTTTTTTTTAATATATTGACCATTCCTCAGGTTTCCAATGAAAACATTCCTGATTGAAAGTCCAGTTCTTGGTGTTGCCGAAAGATAAGTCTTTTTGAAGATGAATACAAACCATCAACTATAAGGCCTTTTTTTTTTATAAAGATTGTATTTGCTGACTTTACTTGCTAAGTATTGATTTGAAGATACATTTTCTCCAAGGGAAAATGCATTTAGTTCTCGGGTTTTTATTTTTTCTAACAGTCTTCTATTTGCAATTATTTATCAATTGTTGAAACAACAAACAAAAACAGAAAAGCTGGAAAATCTCAGCAGATATGTGGGAAGAGAACAGAGCTAACATTTTGGGTCGAGACAATCTTCGTCAGATCAAATTCTATTGACTCTATTTTCTCTCCACAGGTGCTGTCATACCTGTTGAGATTTTCCAGCATTTTCTGTTTTTGTTTCAGATTCCAACAATCGCAGTATTTTACTTTTATATTGAAAAAACAAATGTTGCTGCACATCCTTTCTATCAATGTATGTCCATATAGTTTACTTGATCAATATAAGTATCAATGTAAATGACATTCAAACTATTTAATTGTTTTATGTGCTTGAGTTGTTTATGATGGATTTATAAGGCTCTATTTCAATGCTGCAAAGTTCATCCTGCAAAATTGAATGGTAATGAAACGATCAAAAATAACTGTTAAAACTTGGTTTGCTTATGCATCTAGAGATTTACAAATCATAAACATAATGACCTCCCCTACCAGCATTGTAACCAGACTGAAAAAGTTGACGTAGCCAACCTTTAACTTTCAAAAAACTCATCAGGTTCAAATAGATTATGCAGTGCATTCCAATTTAATCTCAGTCATGAGTTGAACGCCAACAAAAACAAATGGTACACTGCACTGCTAGCATATTTTGCAAAAAACTGCATTTCCTTTTCTCTCAGGAAGATGCAGTGTAGGGGGACAAGATGGCTCAGAAAATTTCAACTTCACCTTTCAACTCTGGGAAAGGGAACTGAATACAAATCAGACTTTTAAGAGAGTCATGGATGCCTGTTAACTGAGTTTTTCCAACTGCTGAACTTTTGCTAAAGTATTGTCTTAAAATGAATAGGAAGCGTTAAGGTGACAAGTCGAAATGTTTCACCAGTTTAACAGCTGCAAGGGAGAGTTCAAAATGTAAAATTTCATGATTTTATGTCAAAACAAGTGCAATATGAAACCTAGCATGAATTATGATCTTTTACTACTGACTTACAAAACTTCAGAACTTCAACTATATGCAACAGGCACAATATTGAATTTTTATGGAAGAAGAGAAACCAACTAAGCTTTCTAAATTAAACAGCCTTAATATGCAACTCAAGTATTTCTAACAGAATAATGGGCTTATATCAAATTTAGCTTTTCGGATTATTAGTGTAGGATCCTATATAGCAGACTAAATTTTGCAGTGAATTGTCTGCATTCAGTTTCATTACTACTTTAAATCTGACCGCAGCTTCAGGATTTAGTGCAAATGCACATTAATAAAGAAATCGTTATATTGCATTGTATTATTCACAATTCTATGCAGGCTCTGTCCACCCCACATGCCACAGTCCACTCCATCGCTATCAAAATCCAAAGCTGAAAACCAACTGCCTTGACAAAAACTTTCCCTTGTCCAGTCTTACATGGCTATTTCATGCCATAAAGAGATAATACTCAATTCACCAAGTTTTTAAGTGGTGATTTGAACAACAACCCCTGCTGAACTATTGACCTTTCTCTGAAAATTTAGATTTTTTGCGATATTAAAGAAAAAGCTTTTCATTTGCATTGCACATTTCATGGTGACTAGTCCTCTGACAGTTCTTTACAGCCAATGAAGTGTTTTTGAAACGTTGTAAATTTGCCACCCAATTACGCACAGCAAGCTCTTCCAAACAACAACACAACAATGACTAGACAATTTGTTTTTGTTATGTTGATTGAGGAATAAAATAGTCAGAACACTGAGGTAATTCCTCTGTTCTTTTTTTAAATTGTACTGCGGATCTTTTACTTTCTTCAGAGGGGCAATTGGGAACTTGATTTAATGAATTATCTAAAATATGGCATCTTTGACAGTGCAGCACTTCTCAGTACTACACTTGGGGTGTCTATGGAGCTTCTATAATAACCTCCTAAGTATGTCCTAATCTTTATTTTGTTCTCCATAAAAATTTTAACAAGTGATTTTATTATGAGTGCTTCTCATTTCCTCCTTGGCTGTCTGTCAGAATTCTTTAATGTGATTGGCTGTTTGGATAGCACAACCCTGTAACTCACCCCTGAGAATCCCCATTAAATAATGCTACAGTGTATTACACAATGATAGAGCTGAAGTTCTTGCCCACTGAGATTGCTAGATCTCTGCAATGCTTTGCTCGTGGTCAGTGATGAGTGTCCTTGCTTTGCCAATTACCACAAAATCCAGGCCATTACATTTTCAATTAACATCAAAGTAAGCAGGCGTCTTAAGGCTAAATATAAGCCTTATTGCTTGTATGATTTTCAAAATATGCATCACATTAAAATGAAACTTGAAAGGCCGTTGTACGTATAGGCTTAAAGGATCAAGATTTAACTTTATCGTTTATGTTGCGTTAGTGCAAATGCTTCTACCTTCCGTGAACTTACAGCTGACCTTCAGCACACCAAAATTTCCAACTAAGGTTTGGCTGTGATAGTTGAATATGAAAGAGGAAATCAATTGACCATGACTTTTATTTGGTTTTGTCAGTAAATACTTTTCACAATTTTCAAAATACCGTGCAGGTCTTATGTTCATAACATCTAAAGCATTTTCTGCTTTGATTATATGAATGTAAGCAATGGTAGCAACATTTAGGATATGAAACCATGTTTTTACAAGAACAAATTGCATTATATTCTTTAGCATAGTTCAGTACTCAGTGTTTACATTAAACCACATGAACCCAATTCTACGAACAGAATAAAGCATAAAATGAAAGGATTCAACATGATTTCAGACAAACCTGTTCGTGACAAAACTATTGCTCCCACTTTCCCAGTCTCCTGTTGTAGCATTTCGCAGTAGCTTGTTTTTGCTTGTGTCTAAAGGAACCAGCAGGTAGACCATGAGCTGGGCATAATGAATGGCTTGGCTAAACACAGTGTTTTCCTCTCCCTTTTCCAGCTCCTGTTGTTTCTCTTTATGGAGTGTTGGCCATAAACGCAGCTGTTCTGCTGCAATATCCATGGCTGTTTTCTCATGCTCCGTCGGTATTGGATCTTTATCCTAAAATAAACAAAACAGAATTCAGCAGCTGGATATTGAATTTTTCTTCCTTCCAGCTCTTTTTGTGAATGCCCTTTGCATAGGCTAAGAACATAAGATAAACTGCAGACAAAGCATCAAATAGCTCAGAATGTGTTACAAGACATTAAAATATTCAAGGGTGAACATGATATGCTAAACCGCAAGTGATTTATCAACATTATACAAACCACAAGATTTGTGACTGTCTATAAATACTTCCCCCACGTGTGAAAGATTGGAATATATACTTTTATTCGACAAAATCAAAAGCACATTCTTTGACAAAAAGTACCCAGGCCAGCATTACATGATTCACGTTGATGCGCTTCTGCAGTATTTAACTCTCAATGAAGCAACTTATTCCATTGCCTGTAACTGCAAAGTAGCGAACACGTATATATTAAGATATCTTGAATTATATCATGAACCATGTTTTGATCATATTTTGTTAAGAATATCTGAACCTAGTAATTCTGATATTGCCTATTTCACTTGTCGCTATTAATAATAAGCAGCTGACAATATTGAAGAGGTTTACCACGAATCAGGAAATAAACAGCGGGGGGGGGGGCAGTGTTCTCTCATCTCACAGCAGAGCTTTTGTACTATAGCAGGCCTGGAGACTCAAGCAAAGGCCATTTCACGAGCTTTCCGCTGGGTGCCACAGCCTCTGCGAGTTTCCTACCATTAGATTTCCAATGTCAGCAAACATTGTTTTTGTTCTGTTTATGCACTGCCATTTGTTTGTATCCCTCTATCCCGGTCTGTTCATATGGCTACCTAGCTAAGTCTTAAATGATCCTATCATGTCTGCCTCAACCACCTTGCTTGGCAGCACATTTCAGGCCCCCATCACCCACCGTGTAAAATACGTCTCCCTGACATCTGTGTTGAACCTTGCACCCTTAATCTTGAATTTGTGACTTCGTGGTTGTCACCTCCGACCTACGAAAAAGCTTCCCATTGTTCACCCTCTCTATGCCCTTCACAATTTTATACGCTTCTATTAGGTCATCCCTCATCCTCCGTCTTTCCAGGCAGAACCACCCCAGTTTGCCCAATCTCCCCTCATAGTTAAGACCTTCCATACAAGGCAACATACTGGTAAACTTTTTCTATACTCTCTCCAAAGCCTTCACGTCCTTCTGGGAGTGTGGCAACCAGAACTGGACACAGTATTCCAAATATGGCCTAACTAATGTTTTATATAGCTGCAACATCATATGCCAACTTTTATACTCTATGCCCCGTCCAATAAAGGCAAGCATGCCATATGCCTTCTGCATCACCCTCTCTACCTGTGCTGCCACCTTTAAGGATCTGTGGACTTGCACACCCAAGTCCCTCTGTGTGTCTATATTCCTCATGGTTCTGCCATTTATTGTATAGTTCCTCCCTACAAATCATGCAGATGACAACTTAAATACAATTTAAATTCAATTAGTGGGCCTGGGACTGAATCATCCAGCCTGCCAACTGCTAACCTCTTCCCACCAGGAGTGGATTCACTCCAGCAGAGTTTGGGATAGCTCCCCACTTGTGAGGAGCTGGTGGCCTGACCTTGCTGGAGTGAAGCGTGGGCCATCAAGGCCTCCTGGAAAATCAGGTAAGAGGGCATGCCCCCTGGGTATTGCCAACTTGGTAGTGCTTGCTGAATATCAAGGGATCAGGGCCTGTAAGGGGAAGGGGGAAAACAATGGTAGGGGTCCCATTGCTACCTTGCACTTGGGTAGAGTGACAACAGGAGGGAGGCCAGTGATCAGGACTGGGGTTGGGGTCAGGCCTACCAGTGGGGAGATCGGGAAATCAAGACTGCAGGGGGAGAGAGACACATCAAAATGGGCTGGGGTGTCATCGAGGCTGCCACAGGTATGGTCGAGGGAGGGGAGGGTCAGCAATCGGGCCATGAGGTCTCAGAGGGCCAGTAATGAGAGGTCACAGAGGCCACCAGTGCGGGACCACTATGCATGTACCGATGTCAGCACTGACAGATCGGTGCATGTGGTGGCCTGCTCAGCGCGATGCTGCCAGCCTCTCCAGCCAGAACTGATTTTTGGACTGATTCCCACTTGTGTACTCTACAATGCGCAGAGTATAGAAGATTCATTTTGAAACTCCCACTGGAAAAAAACAGCATGATTTACTCTACTTTTTATGCAATTTTTTTTGGTAGAGTCACCCCCAAGATCTTTTTAAACATAAATAAATTACTTCATTTAAACTGAAGTAATAAAAATTTATTTTTTTTTTGTATCTGAAGTAAAGTGGCTTGGAAATTTTGGATGATGTAAATTTGTATCATTGATGAAAAGCCATCAGCTAGAAGCATTAATGCTGCTTCTCTGTTCTTCTTCAGTCTGTCTAAGTATTTTCAGCATTTTCGGCTTTTATTTTCATTTTTATCATTAGGTCTGTTTACAAAATAAATGAGCTACCTGATATTCACAGTGACAGTAATAGTTCCATGTTAGTATAACTCAGAGTAAACAATAGGTTATAGGCCAGAACTTTACCATCTCGTCCACCATGGCATTGGCGTGAGCAAGGATCCGAAAACAGAAATATCTGTTGATCTCGGATGGAAATTTCTAGTTTCACCTGAGCAAGGCCGTAAAATCCCGCCCATTGTCTTTTTAATGCATTAATTTCACAACACACAATTCAGTTGTCAAATAAATGCTAACTAAATTGTCCATTAATCTTTCAGTTGCTGTTTAAAACTCCTGCTTCTTTTTAAAATTCCGTTCACTTTGATGCATTTGATTGCATTATTGTGAAATGGAAATTACACACTTGTCAAGTTCCATTTTCATACATCATTTTAAATGTAGAGGTAGAGAAATTATTTATCTAGAAATAACCAAAATAAGATGGCAACCATAAGTTAAAGAAGAAAGGAAAAATGTGGTTTATGTAGCAAGTAATATGGTAAATTATCAAGGATATTCTGACAGAATCATTCTCCCCAGTGATTCCTACAAATGTGAAGGACAAGAGTAATGAAGTTGCAAAAACACCTTTTTCCAATCTGCCCATTAACCAAACATCAATGTAAATTACCATACCTTTATTTCAAAATTCAAGATCATGGAATTCTTTACCGAATACCATAGTGGGAGCACCATTAGTAAACAAACTGTGCTGGGTTCAAGGAAAAGCCATCAATCTTTTCTCAATCCACTTGGAATGGGCAATAAATGAGGATTTGACAGCATCTCCAACATCCCAACAAAAAAAGTTCAAATGATTAAAACAATAAAGTCACTTGATGGAGATGGAAAGAAACACTAAACAGAATATAAATTTGTGCAACTTCCTTTTGTTCCATGTAATTCCAATGCACAATTAACTCTGCAAATGCATGAGCTGGGATATAGTTAACTAAAAAACTAGACTTTTAAGAATTATTTTGGGCTGGAGAAATATTCCAAGGATAAGTACTTATTGTTAGAGTTACTTTTAATACTAGACTTGTATTAGTATGTAAACAAGAGTGAAACTGAGTACCAATGGGCTAAATATCTGAACTTAAAAAAATGACACATTTTCCTTTGGTTCTTGTTAGTAAGTTACTTGTTTGTGCATTTTAGTTTTGCAACTGGAAGTAATGTTTAGAATTACCTTTTGCTTGAAACTTGATAGAAAGTTTTCATTTCTGGAAGTGAGGTAGAGTGCCCGTATTTGATTCTGCACATCATTGTAAAATGTAGCTTCCCAAAACTGTTGATTTGTCCAGACATGGTGATCTTGTACACAGGTGTAAGCAAACTGGTTAACCCCTGTTGCCAATTTCTGAAACAGCCACAAAACAATTCCTTAATCAATGACATCTGCATAATATTTGCTCTTGGACAATCTATCCACAAGAAATACATAAATTGAAGGTATCATTTCATTTCTGTTTCTCTTTTCATAATAGCATGGTGTGTATGTGCACCACACGGACTGCAGCAGTTCAAGAAGGTGGCTTTCCACCATCTTCTCAAGTGCAATTAAGGATGGGCAACAAATGCTGGCTTTGTCAATGATGCTCATACTCCATGAAAAAATAAAAAGATACAATTTGCTTAATTTTGTTTGCATCATATCTTAAATTATATTTTAATTTGAAAGAAAGCTTTCATGTCCAAAAATATTTACTCTTGGTGATTGTTGTAACTTTAGAATTACATCACAAATCAGTTATGAAACAGAGTTAGGACAAGTCGGTCATTCTCAGGTTGATAAATTGTAACCAGTGCAGTACTACTGGGATCAGTGTTATTGTTTCAACTATTTATAACCTATATTACTGATTTGGATAAGGGAACCAAATGTACTGCAACCAAATTTTCTGATGAAATGAAGATATGGAAACTTTCAGAAGAATACAAAGAGTCTGTGAGAAAGCGCAGTTTAATTGGTAGACAAATTTGGCAGATGGGAGTATAACATAGGAAAATCTGAGGTTGTCCACTTTGGAATAGAATAGCAGAATATTATTTAAATGGAGAGAGATTGCAGTAACTGAATCACAAAAGTGTTAGCATGCAGATAAAACATGTAATTAAGACATGGAATGCTGGTCTTTTTTTTTGGGTGGCACAGTGATAAGCACTGTGGCCTCATACCACCAGGACTCGGGTTCTATTCCTAGACTGGGTTACTGTCTGTATGGAGTTTGCACGTTTCCCACGTGTCTGTATAGATTTACTCCAGGTGTTCCAGTTTCCTCTCACCGTCCAGAAGATGTGCTAGTTAGATGGAGTGACCACGCTAAATTCTCCCTCAGTATACCTGAACAGGCACCAGAGTGCGGCGACTATGGATTTTCACGATAATTTCATTGCAGTGTTAACGTACAGCTACTTGTAACTCTAATAAATAAACTTTAAACTTCTTGCTATTGGGGATAGATTATTAAAGTAGGAGAGTCTTGCTAAAACTAAAAAGTGCATTTGCTGAGGCCACATCTGTGGAGCCTCGAATAGTTTTGATCACCTTACTTAAGAAGGGACATACCAGCATTGGAATTCGTTTTGAGAAGGCTCATTAGACTGATTTCTGGGATGAAGGTAATGTCTTACGAAATGTGATTGAGAAAGTTTGGCCAAAATCATTCGAGTTTCGAAGAGTGAGAAGTGAATAATGCAAGATCCTGAGGGGGTGTTTGAGGGTAGATGCTGACAGGAGGTTTTCCCTTGTGGAAGAATCCAGAACTAGAGGAAACAATTTCAAAATGAGGAGTCACTCTGAGTTAGAAATGAGGAAGAATTTCCTTGCTCAGGGTCATTAATGTTTGGGATTCTCTTCCCCAGCAAGCAGACAGAGGCAAAGTCATTAAATATATTCAAGGTTGAATTAGACAGATTTTTGATTGACAAAGAAGTTAAGGGTTGTGGGAGACAAGCAGGAAAGTGGAGTTAAGGCCACAAACAAATCAGCCAGAATCTTATTGAATGATGGAATGGCCTACTCACTCTCCTATTTCTTACATTCTAACTTGAAGAAATATATTTAAGCTTAATTATTTTAAGCTATAATTTTCAAGTAGCAAATCTCTGAAAAGATGTTTAATGGCTTCTTGGCTACCTCAGCTGGATTTCTGATTCATGTTACAGAATTCACTTATGAGCATTCTAGGTTAATTCTAGAAATCTCTCCTTAAACCGCGCTGCATCTCTACATTTCATTCCTCCTTTAATATGCTCTTTAAAACCTACTTTCCTTGATTAAGCTTTTTGCCACCTGTCTTAATTTTATCATATGTGCCACAAGGTCAAATATTGCTTCGTAACATTCCTGTGAAATACTTTGGAATATCACATTGAAAGTGCCATAAAAACAAAAGATATTATGTGTGTATATTCTCTGTAAACTTCTATAAAACACAGCATGAAATATCTGATCTTGCATTCAGATCTATTGTCTTGGGTTTGAAATCTTGATGCTTTTGGAACACTGTAGGTACAAATAACCAAATAGATAATACTTTATTTTTCCATTAGAGGGCAGCAGATTTCTACAATGTTAAGACTCAAGTTATATACAACTGAAATGTGCTGATACTTATTCAAATCACCAACTGCATAATTTTTTTTAAAGTGGCTTTTATGATAAATTAACCACATCCTTTTTTACTGAAGGTAAATATCCATCCATGAATAACATACTCTATTCTGTTCAATATGATATTAATAAGACTACAGTCAAGGTGCAACTTGAATGTGCTTGTCTCAAAGTGAATGACAAAGAAGCTGCTAAATATCAAAAGGTGATATATATAAAAAAAACACTTAAACTGAATCATCAGAAGCAGATGAAGTTTCTAATCTGACTGATTTATCATGCTAATCATAAATGACAAGCACACTTCACCAATCAACACAAAATTAACTTTTAAGCAAATCTTCATTTGTTGCAGTATTGATTTCCTTACTTGAAAGCAACAAATCCCATTTAACATAGTGTATGTACTAAAGGAACCAACTTCCTGGATTGCTTTTATGCAGAAATTACACTCAGATTTATGCCAGTTTTTGAGCTGAACTCACTACTGAGAACTTGCACTAAAATTTATGAACAAATGAAATTGACACAGACGTAGACCATTTGGTCCCCTAAGCCTGCTCTGTTATTTGATAAGATTATGGTTAATCTGGTTGCGTTTTGAGTTCATTTCCACCTACCCCCCCCCCTCCCATTACGTTTGATTCCCTTGCTTAATAAAAGTCTATTTGCCTCTGCCATTAAAACATTCAATGACGTCACTTTCATTGCCTTCTGAGGCAGAATTCCAAAATTGCACAACTCTCAGAAAAAAACATTTCTCCATCTCTGTCCTCTAAGGGCAACCCCGAATTTTAAAAGTGTCCCCCCACATTGGACTCATCCATAAGAGGAAACATCCTTTACATGTCCACCTTGTCAAGACCATTCAGGATCTTATACACTTACAATACTTACACCCTCACTCTTCTAAATCCAACCCAGCCTATCCATCCTTTCCTCATAGGAAACCAGTTCATTCCAGGTATCAATCTAGGAAACCTTCTCTAAACTGCCTCCAATGCATTTGATCTCTTCCTTAAATAAGGAGGTCAAAACTGTGCACAGTATTTGAAATGAGGGTGATTTTCTGGCCCCATCGTGGAATGTTTTTAGGCAGCACTAGCGGCTCACAGCACGATCTTCTGGTCCTGTCAATGTCTATGGCATTTTGTGTGGGTCACCCATTCTGCTGCTGGGGATCCCATTGTGGGGTTCATCTTTAACAGGACTGAATGATCTCGCTAGTGAAAAGGGCCATAAAAATCCTATCTGTGGTTTCACCAATGCCCTGTATAACTAAAGAATACGATCCTTACTTTTATGTTCAACTCCTCTAGGAAAAAAGGATAATATTCCATTCATGCCTTATTGCTTAGGTGCAAATCTGCATACTAACTTTTTGCGATTCATGCACTAGAGCATTCAGATCCCTCTGCAACTTGGAAGTCTGCAGTTGTTCTCTGTTTAATTAATACTCTCCATTTTTATTCTTCCTGAGAGTGAACAATTTCACATTTTGCCACAGATCTGTGCTCACTCACTCAACCTATCTAGATCCGTCTGCAACCCCTAATGTCTTCACAATATAAATTTCTACTTGTCTTTGGATCATTTGCATAATTAGTTAACATAACTTTGCTCCCCCTGATATAAGTCATTGATGTTAATTGTAAAAAGGCCCCAGCACAAATTCTTGCGGAACTCCATTTGTCACATCTTGCCAAAGATCCACTTTTGTATATTCTGTTTTCTATACAGGCTTTTTGTTACTGCAGTACATCATGAGCTTTTATTTTCTGCAATAATTTTTGATGTGGCATCTTATCAAATGCCTTCTAGATATCCAAGTACAGTACATAGTCAGGATCCCCTTTATCCACAGCACTTTACTCCTTCAAAGAACTTCATTAAATTGGTTTAATGTAATTTTCTTTTCACAGAACCACGCTGACTCTTCCTGATTATCTTAAGTTTTTCTAAATGGCCAGTCATAAGGTCTTTAAACGACTGATTTTAACACCATCCCCACCACAGGCAGCAAGTTCAAAGATGTGCCAGTTAGGTTAACTGGCCAAGGTAACTTCTCCTTGGTGTCGGGGCACTAGCAGAGTAAGTACATGGGATTATGGGAATAGGGCCTGCGTTGAATTGTGGTCAGTGCAGACTTGGTGGGCCAAATGGCCTCTTTCTGAAGTGTGCAGATTCTACAATTTTACACTAATTGGCCTACAGTTTCCTGTTTTCTATCTTTCTCCCTTTTTGAATAGAGGATTATAGTTTCTAATGATTGCATAGTATTAGCACATAACATCACCTTACAGAGAACATAGGTGGTGTAAAACAAGCCAGAATCAGTGTAAGCAATTGGGTCTTGAGAACACACAAACCATGTGCCATGTTTCTTTTTAAAATTCCTGTTTAATTTATAAATATTAGAAGAGCTAAAATTTGAAGAAATTAAACTATGTCTTGGTGTAATACCAGCATAAATCAGTTATGCATGTATTTCCTCAAAAAAACATAATATTTTGCCCATGCAAAATAATTACACCAAAGCTTTCCACCAAATTTCAAGGTAGTTAATGTATCTGAGGCGATAGGTCAACGCGTGGTTTGGAATCAAGTTCATGATGAAATAATCATTCAGGAATTCAGGATGGTGTAGCATTATTGGCAGAAAATGATCTTCTATTTATGTCTTAAGCTCTAATGCAGCATCAGGGATGGACCACATGGGCTGAATGGCCTCCTTTTATGCCAACTATTTCTATTTTTCTAACTCAAGTAGCCAAGCAACCAGAACAGTATACTAACTAGATTCAGTCCAAGGTTCGTTCTCACCTGACCTGAGTTTCCCAGGAGGTGACTTGCAATTTTGGCCAGACAGCTTTTCCAACATCAATCAAGCATGTGCTCACCCCATGGCCAATTCAACCATTATTCAGATTTTTAAAATAGCATTGGGTGTTTTCTATTCAACTCTGTGACCAAGGATGTTCTGAAAGTTGAAATTACGTATAGCATCATTTTTGAATGTACTTCAAACAAAATAAATTCAGCAGCTATTAACTGAACTTAAGCAGCATACAGATTTAGATTCACCACTCATCAGGCAGATCAGTAGTTAAAGGGTTAAAAAGTCTGTGGCCCAAGCAAACTAAAATTATACTCAGAGCTAAAATTCCAATAGACCCCAAATGCCTGGGCTTCCTTCAGTAAAATAGCTGAAAATCTTAGCATTCGGAAAACTCGACCATAATGTATTCCAGACATAGCGGAGCTGCCAGAATGTGATGCCAGTCAAGTTTGCATGGACTTCCCGACCAGGAGCCAACCATCTGCAATATTTTAAATGGAATAATATGCAGTGATATTGTAAGTTTAACATTTAGTAAAAAGATAAGATTTGAATTCCAAATTTACAAAATTTGTGGCCTTAAGACCCACATTACCAGCAAAAAAAATACGTAAATGATATATAGCATTTATCTGGCTCTTACTAAACTTACTGTGAGTAATGTCTGCTAGTAATAAATCAGTACTAAACTTACTGAGCAGGATTTTCCACGTGCCCCCACGGCCTGTTTTGCAATGGCGGAGGCAGTAGTGACCTGCCAGGCCAGCGTCGGGATCTTCTGGTCCTGTTGCTGTCAATGGGATTTCCTGCTGAATGCACTGTCACAGGGAAACCCATGGAAGGGGTTTGACAGCACTGGAACTGGAAGATCCTGCCAACAGGAACGGCTGGAAAATTCCAGTCACAGAGTAATGTTTGCTAGTAATAGGTCAGTTTTTTTGAAAAAAAGTTTTCTTTTAGGTACACATGGCATGTTGCCAAAAAGTTAAAATCTTAAAATTCACGCTGCTTGTTAGCTGTAGTCAGATCTGGCAAGCACATTCCGATTTTAAAAACTCCCTTTCCAAACAATTAAACTCAGATTGTCCTTATTGCAACTGTAACATTTTGTGGCTTAAAGAATAACCACTTCAAACATGCTGCATCTCAGCAGCATAATGCTACTATCATGAGAAATATTGTGCCTATTATTAAAATGAACAATCAAGCACTAAACATAGGGCTACAATAATGGATTGAAACAAAGAGAGGTAATTGTTAGTAATTAAAAATGTATCAATCTATCATCAGGATATTAATATAATCACTGAATACTATAGTGCAGAAGAGGTTCTTTGGCCCATCGAGACAGCAACAATGCATGAAAGCCCTGACCTGCTCACCTAATCCTCCTTGCGAGCACCTAGCCTATATATAGCCTTGAATGTTATGGCAAGCGAAGTACTCACAGTTCTGTCTCTATCTTGACTTTTAAAGTAAATTTGTGCTTTTGGGCAAGGTAATAATGTATGGGCCCAATTGCGTAAATATCTGTACAGTACCTACTTTGTCCATAATAAAAATAATTCATAAGTACACTTTTCTGTCTGTTATTCACTCTTCCTATTTTTGTTATAGGCAAATATCTTGCAGATCAGCATCACTAGGGAAAAGTACTGGAAAAGCTATCATGCTTAATGCTGACAAGTCCCCCTAGCCCGTATCTCATGGTTTAAATAAATGGCTGCAAAGACAGTAGATGCATTGGTTATAATCTTCCAAAATTTATTGGATTCTGGTAGGGTCCCAATGGATTAGATAATAGCTAATGTAACACCTTCATTCATGAAAAGGGACAGAAAGCAGGAAACTAAAACCAGTTAACCTAACATCTGTCACAGGGAAATTAATAGAATCTATTACTAAGGAAGCTATAGCAGGACACTTACAAAATCATGATGTCATCAAACAGAATAACAAAAGGAAAATAGCATTTAACTAGAGAGTTATTTTACAGGGTAATAAGCATGGAATAAAGGGGAACTTGCAGATCTGCTTTTCTTGGATTCCAAAAAGACATTCAATAAGATGCCACAAAAAAAGTAAACTACACAAGATATGGGCACATGGTGTACGGTAGAACATCTAAGCATGGATAAAAGACTGGTTAGTTAATAGGAAGCAGAGAGTAGGAATAAAGTGACTTTTTCAGGTTGGAAAACTGTAACTAGTGGAGTGCCACAGGGATCAGTACTGGGATTTCAACTATTTGCAATCTATATCAATGATTTGGATTAAGTGACAGGTTAAGTGAATGGACAAAAAGTATGGCAGATTAAATACAACATGGGAAAATGTGAACTTATTCACTTTGGCAGGAAGAATGGAAAAACAGCATACTATTTAAATGAACAGAGATTGCAAAACTTGGAAGTACAGAGTAATCTGGGTGGCCAGGTACAAGAATCAGAAAATATTAATATGCATGCATAGCAAATAACTAGAAAGGCAAACGAAATGTTATAGAAGCATCAAATCATCTTTAGTATATGAGGGGCTATTTGGTCTATACTGGCTTTTTGTGCAGCAATCCAGTTAATCTGCATTATAACCCAAAGCCTTGCTAGTTTATTTCCTTCAATTGAACATCCAATTTCTTTTGAAATCATTGTGAAATCCAGCTTTCACCACCCTGCGGACAATGAGTTCCAGGTCATTACTGTGCACCTCTATAACACCTCATTCAATATTTTTGCCCCAAGGAGAACAGCTAAGGTCCTGAAGCTTCTCCTGTTTATGGGCTGCTGCCACCTCTTCTGCCTCTTCATCCCCCTCACCTCTACCATCTCCCACCTCACTCCCAATCCTCCCCATCCTCTCATCTAATGTCTTTCCCACCTGATCTCAGCTCATTCTTTAGCACCCAACCGTCCCCATACCCTCACTGCTCTCACCTCAACCCCAGCTGCCAGCATACTCTGACCCATCCTCACCCTCTCACGACCCTCTCACGACCCTCTCTCCCCTACCTCACTCCCATCCCTAAATTTTCACTTTCATCCCAACAATTTCCCTCATCTCACATCTCACCCCTTGACTTCCTTCCACCCCCTCACCTCACTTCCCCCATCACGTCATCTCAACTGCATGCACCTTTCCCCAGAGGACAAGATATAAATTTTTGAACAAGAGATACATTGTGGAACATGAAGAAGAAATCTTTTAATGCAGTATGCAGTAATGAGCTGGATTGTGTTGGCTATAAAAGATGGAGGAAGTGGAACTTATTAATGGTTTCAAAAGGAAATTGGATAGGTATTTGAAGGAAATAAACTTTCAGTTATGAGAATAGAGTAGGGAATGGGACAGAATTGCTTTACAGAGAGCTGACATGGATTGGTGGATTCAGTGGCCTAGTTCTGTGTCATTATGACTTTATGCAAAACACTTTCAGGTAGACAACAAGTTCAGTTTGAAAAATATAATAAAAATTTAACTTGAAACGAGTAACCAGCTAGTCTGCTGTGTAACAAGTACTATGGATGCCAACTGTCTCCCAACAAGTTATCCCTGTGCACATTGTTGATGCTTAAATTCCTTTTTCTGCAAGGATAATTAAAGATGAATAATAAATGCTGGATAGCCAATAACATGCAGACCTCATGAATAAATATTAAAAAATTGTGGCAGGAAGTGTCAGTAAACTTTGTGACCTGCCTTCTGTTCTTACTTGACATTCATATGTTCACACTTGCAGGAGAGAAACAAGAATGCAGATCGACTTCCCTTCAGCCTGACCTAGCAGTGCTAAGGCTATGTGTATTGCTACCTACCATAATCAGCTACCTCATTACAGACTGGCAATAAAACTTTTTACTTGCAGCTTTGCTGATCTAGCATAGGAGAAACTACTACAACAAAGATGAACAAGTTGTTCCTATTAAAAAATTCAAGGACCTATTCTATTAAAACATTGGATTGATTCAAGAAACGACATTTAATCCCAGTGGAGTCCCAAGTTTTAAGAATGTTATTTAAATTTGAAGTACATTGAAAAAGGAAACTTATTCCATTAAAGGCCATTTAACTATTGCAACTCACATTTAATTCCGAGTTATTTGTACAGTAATAGACAGGAATAGGCTGCAATACTCCGGCAGTCCACACCAGTGGAATTCTCTGGTCCGCCATAGCACACCCCCGCTATGAGTTTCCTGATGGCAAATGGTGGCTTCAATAGGAATTTCCATTGACAGCAACAAGACCAGAGGATCTCACTGTCAGCAAACAGCGCATTACCTCCTGCCCCTGAGAAAAAATACTGACAGGAGGCCAGAGATTCTCATTGCTGTGTTAAATGGTGGTATAATCTGTAACTTTATTTACAGTATCATAGTTCAAGTTATAGTAAAATACAATGAAAGAAAATTCAGTTATTTTCTATATTCTAGCTTCATTTTGAAACAACAGAAGAAAATATTTGAGCTTGCATGTTTCACGTGAAATTAGCTGAGGGTTTATTTGAAGGTTTGAGATGGCTGCACACGAAATATTATGCACAAAATTTGAAAATATATCAATTAAAAGCAAACTTTGTGATAAACTTCCATTTTCCACTGCTAAGAATTAGAACAGCCCTGGTGAATCAAAGGTGGCAAAAATAAAAATATTGAATAATCATATATGCATGGTATGGGAATGAGACAAAGGTCTAAAATGTAATTCCTTACAGAAAAAAATAAGTTCTGGCAGCCTCAGCCAGTTCTCGATGGATTAAGCACATGGCCCAGAGCTACCCCTAACTGAGAAGTTTCGATGCAAAGAGATTCCTGTAAAATTGGAAATGAATATACTGCTAGGTGCAGTAAACGAGGCACCTTAGGTTAATTATTCTCAAGATGGCCAGCATTTTGCTGCCTCACAACACATGATCTGAAATTGCAAAAAAAAACCTCCAACAAAAATGTGCAAAACAATTCAAACAAAAATGAGTGAAGATACCATATTTTCAAAAAAAATCCCACATTACATGAGAATACATTTCATATGACAGATTTTGCTTTAAAGCCAAGAACATAAAACAACATAACAATGAGACGCAATGCCTGGCCAAAAATGCATAAAAAACTTGTGGCAAGAAGAATGCAAAACATTTTCCACAAAATATATGCTTAAAACAACATATTTTCTCCTTTTTGTCCTTCCTCATTCTGCTTCTTTTCCATCAGAAAAAAAGGTCAGAATTCTAACATGTATATAAATATATGTTTTCCCATAACCGACACCACAGAGAAACTAACAGAACAAATGCAAGGCAGCATAAAGTATTAAAGTATGAAGGAAAAATCCAACAAATAAAAATGAGTCTGAAATTAAACACATTATGTGACTGCAATCTTTTTGTTACAAAGAAGATGAAACTGATTTCACAAATTGATGTGCCTTTGACTTAACGGGCGAGATTCTCTGACCTCCCAGCCATGTGTTTCCTGCCAGCAGGAGATGACATGTTATTTGCTAGTGGCAAGATTCTCTGTATATGTTGGAATTCTGATGTCAGTGGAAAACCTGTGGGTGAGAGTGCACTGCCGGCAGGATCGGAGAATCCTACTAGTGTGAACAGCTGGAGAACTCCTGCCAACATTTTTAATGTTTATTTATTATTGTCACAACTTGGCTGAAATTAACACTGCAATGAAGTTACTGTGAAAATCTCCTAGTCGCTACATGCTGGTGCCTGTTCAGGTACACCAAGGGACAATTTAGCACAGCCAAAGCACCTAACCAAGACATCTTTCGGACTATGGAGGAAATCGGAGCACACGCAGGAAACTCACGCCAACGAGGAGAGAACGTACAGAGTCTGCACAGACACTGATTCAAGCCAGGAATTGAACCCGGGTCTTTGGCGCTGTGAGACAGCAATGTTAACCACTGTGCCACCATGCTGCCCATCTTTTTCATACAGGTTTCAGCATCCATTGTGTTCAAAAGATTTTAATAAAAAAAAAAGACCTCAGGCACTAGAATAATTAGATCTAAAAATTAAAAAAGTCATATGCTCTCAGCCACTTGTACTTAGATAAAACTTTAATGCAATACAATGTTGCAAAGTGCTTCATGAAGGTGATATCAAATGACACTGAACCATATAAGAGGCTATTAGGACAGATGACCAAAAGCTTGGACAAAGAGGCATGGTAATAGGGAATGTCTTCAAGGAGGAAAGCTAGGTAAAGAGGTAGAAAGGGTGAGGGAAGAAATTCAAGAGATTGAGGTTCAGACAGCCACTAATAATTACTAAAATCAAGGATACTCAAGAGGTCAGAATGTACGAGTCCAGAACTAAGGGGTCATAGTTTGAGGATAAGGGGTAAACCTTTTAGAACTGAGATGAGGAGAAATCTCTTCATTCAGAGGATGATGAATGTGTGGAATTCAGATATGACATTGAGGTTGCAAATGGTTTGTTTCAATCTCAGACAGTTGCCAGGGACAGGGATGTAGTTGAGGAAATCAGGGCCCAGTTTATAGTAGAGACTGAAGATAATAACTTCACTTTCCCACTATTTAACTTAAATTTCTGCTCCTCGAGGGCTGCATGTCAGATAAGCAGACTGACAATAGAGACAATAGAGGAGTCAAGTGAAGTACGTTGCAAGATAAATCTGGGTATCGTTAATGTACATGTGGAAACTGACATATTTTTGGATGGTGTTGCAGAGAAAGTAGCATGCAGATGAGAAATACATCTGAAGCATATTTCAATCAGGTTTGTTTCAAAGGCTGATATGAAAAGAATACAAGATAAAAACTCTATATGTATAATGTTATAGTAAGAAGTCTCACAACACCAGGTTAAAGTCCAACAGGTTTATTTGGTAGCACAAGCTATAGATTTCGGAAGGCGCCACTTCATCAGGTGAGTGGGATTTCAGTTCATAAATCGGGCACATAAAGGCACAAACCTAAATCACAAATTAATGGTTGGAATGTAAGTCTTTATGGTAATCAAGTCTTAAAGGTGCAGACAATGTGAGTGGAGAAAGGCTTAAGCACAGGTTGAAGAGATGAGTATTGTCTCCAACCAAGACAGTTAGTGAGATTTTGCAAGCTCAGGCAAGTTGTGGGGGGTTAGAGTGTGACATGAACCCAAGATCCCAGGTAAGGCCATCCTCATGTGTGCAGAACTTGGCTATCAGTCTCTGCTCAGCAACTTTGTGTTGTCATGTGTTGTGAAGGCTGCCTTGGAAAACACTTTTGTGCACTAATGAAGTATCTGAAAGTGCATCATAAGTGATTTCTTGCTCCTCACACGATGTGCTGTTGAAGTCCGTGCAATTAAAATCACTTGACGTGTCATGCAATTTCCACTTTTATACTATTAGTCCTGATGCAAAAACCTCTGAAAAGATTGCAACTTGTTGAATATGTTAAACTGGGTTTTAACAATGTATTATCTTCGTAATTATTATTGAACACTTTAGCCTTTGTAAACTTCAACATTATAATTAAAAACACCATAGGTTTTTGATTATAAATAAAAATAGTTCATGATATTTCAGCTTCTATAATAATCCCATGAATCTGTGTTTATTTCCTAATTAATGTTTAAAAAGTGAAAAATAAATTGCGCATTTGACTTCCCAATTCGCTGTCTTTAAGAATGCTTCAGATCGGCTGCATATTCTGCTGGATGACATTACTATTAATAGATACTAGAAATCCTCTCCTAAAAGTGCTAGGATGTCATTTCATGTCATTTTGGAATTATGCCCTGTACACCAAAGCATCAGGAAAAGCAGGGTCCCTAACACTAACACTTGGGAACCCCACTATACACCTTCCTCCAGTTCAAAAGATGACCATTTTATCACCATGCTTAGTTTCATGCTACAGCCAATTTCACATCCATCGGACTAAGTTCTTTTTATTCCATACACTCAACTTTGCTGACAAGTCTGTTATCTGGTACTTTATTAAATGCCTTTTGGAAGTTTGTGTCCGCCACATCAATTCCCTCTGCTATTTCATGGGAAAAACACACAAGCAAGTTAGGTAAATACCTAACTTGAACAGCCCTAAATACCTTGCCTTTATGTTGTCTCTCCATGATCTTCCAATCACAACGTATCACTTTTCACATTTCTCTATACTGAACTTTACCTGTCATTTGATTGCCCAACCTGCCTGTCCTTTTTGAAATTCTATGCTAACCTCTTCACAGTTCACAATGTTTCTAAGCTTCATGTTAGCCAAAAATTTTTAAATTGTGCCCTATACACCAAGGTCTAGGTCATAATAACAAAACAAGCATGGATTTCAAAACTAATCCTTGGGGAACTCCACAAATAATCTTCCTGCAGACTGAAAAACATCCATTAACCACTACTCTGGTTCACTAAGCCAATTTTGCATTCATGTTGTTACTACTCCTTTTATTCCATGAGCTATAACATTGCTCAACCAATTTATACTGGTTTTTCTTAAGTAACAAATATTCATTAAAGTAACTCTTAATTTTGTGCTTGATTGGCAATGCTGAAAACTTTTCTACAGAGGTCAAACTGACTGGTCTGCAGTTTTATGGGTTTATCTATTCAGCTTTTTTTGAACAAGGATGCAACATCTGCAATTCTCTACTCCTCTAGCAGAAACCCTGAATCAAGAACTGCAAGATTACGGACAGTTTCTCTGCAATTTCCACCCTTGTTTTACTCAGTATCCGCGGACATTTTTTTATCCAGCCCTAGTGACTTTACAGAATGTTGCAGCACAGATGACGGCTATTTAGCTCATCAAAACTAAAGTTTATTTATTAGTTAGAAGTTACATTAACACTGCAATGAAGTTACTGTGAAATTCCCCTAATCACTACAGTCCGGCACCTATTCAAGTCAATGCACCCAGCCTACACAATGTCTGCACTGAACATCTGAATGAGCAATTCATCTAGTGCCATTTCCTTGTCTCACCCTCAGTAACCGTACGCTTTGTTCCTTTTCAGATAACAAACTAAATCCCTTCTCAGTGCTTCATTGAACCTGCAACCACCACACTCTTATGTAATTCATTCTCAGCTTTAACCATTCACTGAATGAAAAGCTCTTCAGAAACATCCCTTCTTTTATCAATTACTTTAAATTGGTGCCATCTCATTCTTGATCCATTCACAAATGGAAACCATTTCTCTCCACTTATTCTGTCTAGACTCCTCATGTTTTTGACACCTCTCAGCTATCTCTTCTGCAAGGAAAACAATCTTAATTTCTCTAATATATCTTCGTAATTAAAGTTCCTCTTCCCTGGAATCATTCTCATGAATCTTTTCTGCATTCTCTCCAATGCCTCAACATCTACTGCAGTGCCCAGAACTGAATACAATATTCTGACTGAGGCCAAAATTTTACAAGTTAAAGTCAAGGGGGGTCTCCAGCTATTCATGCTGGCAAGATTCTCCAGTGCTGCTTCCATGCAGAGACGTCAAAGTGAAATCTCATCGATAGTAGTGGGATCAGAGAATCTCACCACTAACGAACAATATGCCACCTTTTGCCACCAAGAAACACGTGACTGGGAGGCCAGTGAATTTCTCCTGCAAATTCCTTCACCTTGTACTCTATATCCTACTAATAAAGCCTAGCATACTGTGCAATGTGTTCTCAACCTGCTCTGACATCTTCAATGTCTTATGCACACATTCACCCAGTTCCCTCTGCTCCTGCATTCCGCTCAGAATTGTACCCTTTATTTAATATTGTCCCTCCATGTTCTTCCTACCAAAATGAATCACTTCACATTTCTCCACTTTGAACTTGCCTACATCCTTTTGAAATTTTACACCTTTCTTCTCCCAATGTCTCAGTTGGGATGTTACATTACAGTTGTATAAGTTACAGTTGGAGAGGCCACATTTGTAAGAAATGTGCTGGAGAAAGTGGTTGAAATTGCTTCAATAGCAACATTTAAAAAGTATTTGGATAAATATATGGATGGGAAAGGATTAGAGGGATAGAGGCCAAATGAAACTAGTTGGCAGGGCACTACAGTTGGCATGGACTGGTTCGGCCAAAGGGCCTATTTCCAAATGTCGGTGATTTTGGGCAGGAATTTCCAGTCTTGCTCGGAAATTCACAACTGATCTCCCTCCACGGTAGTACAGTGATTAGCACTGCTGCCTCTCAGCGCCAGGGACCCAGGTTTGATTCCGGGTCTGGATCACTGTTTGTGTGGAGTCTGCATGTTCTCCCTGTGTCTATGTTTCCTCTGGGTGCTCCGGTTTCCTCCCACAATCCAAAGCACGTGCTAGTAAGTGCACTGGGCATGCTAAATTCTCCCTCGGTGTACCTAAAGAGGCACTGGAGCATGGCAACTAGGGGGCTTTCATAGTAATTTCATTGCAGTGTTAATGTAAGTCTACTTGTGACACTAATATAAAAAAAATTTATAAACTTTCCATGTGTTCAAATACGCATCACCTGTTTCCCTTAATAATCTAATTAACATAAACAAATGTAATATAATTGGCATTAACATACAGAAACAATACAATTGAGAAGACATTGACAGATACCCCTCTTTTATCAAAACTAAAACTTCTGAAAAATGAAAAATCTCTCCAACTTATAAATAAGAAACAAAGTTTTTTCATCTTCTATATCTCAAACTGCAACCCTTAAAAGATCCCATATTCCCTCTTCTGTAAACAAAACTTGTGGTTTTTTTTGCAGTGTATAAGTCATTACAAAGCAATGAAAGAAAATATTGGTTTTTCAGATTCTCATTAAGCATCCCTCTTTCAATACATCTAATAATTTTCATGCAGCAAGCAGTTTCTTTATAAAACAGGCCAACAATTGGTGACTTGCATTCAGCCATTTTATTTTGGAGATCTTTCTTCTTTCCAGCATTTCCTTTATGCTAGTAAGGTCCATCTTCAACATTTTTTCAGTGACACCCTTTGTCAAATAAACACCGGTCAGGATTTACCACCCGGCCCGCCATGGGAAAAAAGCGGGCAAGGGATGGACAATGGAAAGGTCTGTTGACCTGGGTGGGATTTTATGGTTTTGGGACGAGCGAGGCCATAAAATCCTGCTCAAAGAAAATGGTTATCCATATAATAATCTATGGGCAAATGTTTCTCAGTTCACCCCTCATGTAGAATTTCCTTCAAAAAGTACACTCCATATATATTACTTCCACTAATGCTAATGTGAAGCTGCTTTTAAATACTCTTTTCTTTGTCAATGGACAAAATTTATTACTCTTTCCCAGAAAGAAAATGACAAACTCTGCTGTGCCAGAATATCCATTCAGAAGGTTGGCATGTGAAGAATCACTTAAAATGACAACCAACATATCTTCTGGATCAACCAAACCTGGAAACCTGAGTCCTGATTTCTTGGTATTTAATTTCTTTATTTGATTTCAGAATGGTCTAAGTTGTAGCATGTTTCATCACAATGCTCAGGTCAAATCATCATAACTGGCATCAGGTCCAATCTGACTGTATAATCAGTTCACCTTTCCTATCAAAATTCTTAATTCATCCATTTCTTCTTTATATGCAAAGTCCTTTTTTTGTGAGGACATGGCCCATTTTATTGGAATATGTTTTACAATTTCTAAGAAATATTGCTGATTCGAGGTCACTCCTAAATTAGTCTAACCCTATTTATTTAAAGGTCCCTGACATTTAATTTGCAACCTTAAATTCCTTCTTTATTTCATCTATCACTCTTTGCTCAAATTCTGAAGAATCTGCCCACAGGAAATCATCAATGTGCTAGTTCCTCCTTGTGATACCAATATAACATTAACTGGACCTGCTCTTGGCTGAATACAACACATTTTCAACAGGATGGACCTAACTGAGAAACAGCATGCCTCCTTTAGATCATTCAATGCATAAACACAATTGTTCAATTTTGCACAGTTTCCTTTCCAAATCACAAGCCTCATTCCCTGTGAAATTTCTCACCTTGCAAAAATGTATCTTTACTATCAATTGATCTACATTTTCAGGAATGGGTTGCTAAAATGGCTAAGAAAATCTTCAAGTTAATTACTCCTGAAGTAGGGGAGTCCACTCTGACATTTTAATCCTATGTCTTTATTCAACATCCCTAGCCACTAGTTTAGCTATACCCTTATACATGTTGCCAGGAAGTAACTTTTCTGCACATATCCACTTGTGTAATAATGTTAGGTACCCCCATCTGGTATTTCGGTGGATACAACACTTTTTATTTGGCACCCTTTATCAACTCAACTTCTAATCTGTTAGCAGCCACTACAATTTCTTGATTATGCAGGCTTTTACTAAGGGGATGGCATTCCTAGCCTGTTCTCTGAAACTTGTTCTTGTCAAACTATGACCTCCACTCAACCTTCCAACTCTTTTTGGATGACTGCTACATGATCTCTCCCTAGGGCCAAGATCACATCCTAGTTCACATCTTGGTCCACTTTAGAACTCTCACTGCACTTTCCGTCCTTCCACATCTTTATCCAATTTTGCCAAACCACGGGTTTTGCCTTCTGTCTCTCATCTTGCAGATTCTGCCAATGTTTGTATCTTCCGATGGTTCTTCCTACTCTCACTATAATGGTGGCATCCCTCCATTCACCGGCCCCATACTGGCACACGTTATCCTACCATGCCAACTTTGGGTAGTTTTTTTTAAACAAACAGTCATATTTTGTGCTTCTGTATCACTTTGCTCATATTTAATAAATCTTTATCTGTCATAATCTCCTTTTGTAACTGTTCAATTGTCAGGAGTGTAATGGAATGCTGCCTGTTTGTCTAGATGAGTGCAGCTCCAAAGGACTGAAGAAGCTTTACACGAGTCAGGATAAAGCAGCCTGCTTGATTGGTACTCCTTTCATAAACATTCAATCCCTCCAACAGATGCAAGACAGTTATTGGTGCCTCTTCATTTTCTATTACTTGTTCAATTCTGTAAATGCATAATCAGTGCCAATTAAGTATCAAACAGTAAAATTATTTTATTCCATCACTAATCAGAATCTTACTTGGGCCTTTCCATTCTTTTGCTCTTTTATTTTAATACATCACATCCCTGTGTTAAATTGTATTTCTGAATGTCACCTGCAATGCCGTTAAGGCTTGTTGAATTTTCTCTGAAACCTCACATTGATAAATTTTGACTGCTGGGAAAAAAAATAAACTAATTGGAATTTCTTCCAAAATCAGGGATGATCCCATATCACCAAAGGTCTTTTTAGATTTCGCCCATAACTAATTGATAGGGATTGTAGCTCCCAACTATTTGGAATAAATTCTTCACACGGACTGCCCACGCCAGGACAGATGTCAGTTTACAGCTCAGTTGGTCAATCAAGCATTTGTAAAAACAAATCAATTACTGTGTAATTTCTTTGACAAATCCCATTAATAAATTGACTTTTTGCTGCTGTATTCATTACTATTTTCACATGTACCTTTAAATTAATCTTTGGCAAATTTCCCCATTTTCAGTTAGCAATTTAGCTTGTGCTTCTAGTCCAGTCCCTATTCATTTTCTATTACCTTGTCCACAATTACCTTGTTTTTTCTGTTATTACTGCTGATATACTAATCTAGTTGCTATTTCAATATATTAATCTAGTTGCTATTTCTGTAAAGTGCAAGAGAAAAATGTTTTTGTCCTTGTTCCACACCTTAGAATGAATTGCTACAATTTTGTTAAAATCTCTCGTCTATGGGAGATATTGCCACATTTTAAAATTGATGTTGCCAGCAATTCATCAGAAACAGTTACTTATACTGACCATAATCCATTGAAGTTTTAAAATACCAAATGCAAGACTGATGAGACAGAGTTGACTACTAGTCATTTAACTTGGAGATTAAGCACGTGGTAAGATGAGAGAATGTGACTGCAGATGCTTTATCATGTTTTTGATATAAAAGGATAGAATGTTCAACTGTGAAAAAGAAAGATTGAACTGGACTATACAACTTTAAATTTGTATGTTTAAATGTGAAAAGGTATATATTTTATACAATACTAGTTGTGTGCAAAACTTGAGCTTTGGGAAAATATGGCCATCTTTTCACGTTGTTGGTTTATTTTTTGAGGGACAGGTGTGATGATAGCATTGATTGCTATTGATATATATTGTTTTTTTTAAGTTAAGGGGACTATTTTAAAGTTCAGTAATTTTCTACAAGCAGTATGTCAGGCTGGAATAAAGCTCAGATGCTTGCTTGGGCAGCAGATTAAATACTCATTTTAGCCATGTAGTGGTGACTTGTGAGAAAGCTAACTGACTTTTCTTTTAGAAAAAGAGAAGATTCCCCAGAGTTTTTGATTAATGGAAATAGTAGGTGGGTTTAGGCATGCAGGATCATGTGATGTGATTAATGAGAGGAGCTAGGTTTGTAGCTAAGGAGAAACAGCATTCTATTCTGGGTGAAGTTTGTTTAAAGACTGAGTTTTGCAAGATGCTGTCTCCACAAAATCTTTCTGAAAAAGTCAAGACTGACCTTGAGATTCTCCACTTTGGTAGAAATAATAATAGGAGGGATTATTATTTAAAAGGCGAAAACCTGCAGCATACAATGGTGCAGAGGGACCTGGGGGTCCTTGTGGACGAATCGCAAAAACCCAGTCTGCAGGTGCAGCAGGTGATCAAGAAGGCGAACGGAATGTTGGCTTTTGTAGCGAGGGGAATAGAATATTACAGCAGGGAGGTCATGTTGCAACAATACGGGGTATTGGTGAGGCCGCAACTGGAGTACTGTATGCAGTTTTCATTGCGACATTTGCGAAAGGATATATTGGTCTTTGAAGGAGTGCAGAGAAGATTCATTAGGCTGATACCAGAGATGAGGGGGTTAGCCTATGAGGAGAGATTGAATAGCCTGGGTCTGTACTCGGAGTTTAGAAGGCTGAGGCATGATCTTATACAGACATATAAAGTAAAGGGCCTACATAGGATAGAGGTAGAGAGATTCTTTCTGCTTAGAAAGGATAGCAAAACTAGAGGACACAGCCTCAAATTAAGGGGGAGGGGCAGTTTAGATCGGAGTTGAGAAGGAACTTCTTCACTCAAAGAATGGTAAGTCTCTGGAATTCACTGCCCATTGAAGTGGTGGAGGCTACCTCGCTGAATATAGTTAAGTCACGGTTAGATAGATTTCTGATAGACAAGAGAATTCAGGGTTATGGGGAGAAAGCGGGAAAGTGGAACTGATCCACTTCAGATCAGCCATGATCTTGTTGAATGGCGGGGCAGGCTCGAAGACCTACTCCTACTCCTATTTCTTACACCCCTGATAGCAAGCCTTTTTTATGATTGCTAACTATATTTAAAGTGTTTTTTTTTAAAGAAGAATGTTGTTTCTTTTTAACTGAAACATTATAAGTTAGAAATTAGAGTTGTTTCTTTTAATTTTAAATACTGTTCAACAGGTAATATTAATCTGTTGCATTTTATTAGAGTTATGGTTAAACTGTGTCATGAAATAAAGTTTGTTTTACTTTCAAGGGTACTCAATTTCTCAGCATCATATCTTCACATTTATGTCAAAATATAAAAATTGTCAGTGTCTAGCCTGGCTTCATAATGAACTTTGGAGTTTCCGTCCAGGATCCTAACACACATTCCTTAACATTATTTTGCCTTTTACTATTTAGATTTTAAGCAACCTACCCCCACATACTGTAGAAGTGCACCCACTGTCTAATGCAGCACGGTTGAATGAATCCGCAACTAGAATAATCATTACCAGACTAAGTGTTCTGGTTACCAGTACAGTTTCTTCTGACTGATCAGAATTGTCATCTTTCCATTCTGATCTTTCCTTGTCATGCATCATTTCAAAACCCTGTTATTCCATTTTGGATAACTCATCACAATGATATTTAAAGTCATATCTGAAATGTGTGCTTACACTTCATTAGTTATTCCTATGCTTCACTCTTCCATCATAGGTATCTAACTCCTGCCGTGTTTGAGCTATCAAAAGAGTCACTGTCCTCATTTCTTTGCTTGTGATTCTTCTTTCGTATTCACACATACACCTCCTATTTAAAGTCTCAAAATGCTGTCACAGGTAAGCTTGCAATGAAGTAACATTAAATCCTCCACAGTTTGTTATTGCTAAAGGCCTGATTAGCATATGAAAACGGCAGGAAATGAATGTTCCCCCGAAAACTTCTTAAAGTTTTAGTCATCTATTTCAGAAGTGTATCTCTTTTTGAGGAACCAACTCCAGTCAAAACATGGAGCCTATCCACACATGATATTTTAAACACAACCCCAACAAGTTGAAAGTGAGCACTGAATTGGAATTAGAATTTCTGCAATCTTTCATACAACTGTTAAATTCCATCACACATTCTAATGACTTTCCATTCTTCAAAATTTATCAAATCTGACTATGCCTCACATGCAGATGATGTAAAGATGCCGGTGTTGGATTGGGGTGGTAAGAACTCAGTAAGAATTTAGCAACACCAATTTTTAATCCAACCGATTTATTTGATAGTAAAATTGCGAGCTTTCAACACTCCGTGTCTTCCTCAGGCAAATGCAGTGTTCTGGTCTGCAATTGCACACATCAGCACAGACAGTCAGAGATTACTGATTAGAATGCGAATCCTTACATCTAACCTGCTATACAAGTGTTAAAGTGGCTACCAATGTATGTGAAGGGAATCCTGAGCATTGATTAGAGAATTGTGTATTTTCTCCAGACAGCACAGTGAGTGAGGTTTTTTGCTAACCCAGGCAAGTTACGGGGGTTACAGATAGTGTGTCATGAAGCCAAGATCCCTGTTAAGACCGTCCTCATGTGTGCGGAGCTTGGCTATCAGTCTCTGCTCAGCGACTCTGCGCTGTCGTGTATCACGAAAGCCCCCTTGAAGAACATTTACCCGCAGGTCGGAGGCCGAATGCCCATGACTGCTGAAGTGTTCGCCCACAGGAAGGGAACTGTTTTGCCTGGTGATTGTTGAGCGATGCTCATTCATCCGCTGTCGTAGTGTCTGCATGGTCTCCCCAATATACCATGCTTCGGGACATCCTTTCTTGCAACGTATTAGGTAGACAACGTTGGCCGAGTTGCAAGGGTATGTACCGTGCACCTGGTGAATGATATCCTCACGTTTGATGATGTCGTCCATGTCTATGATCTGGCACGTCTTGCAGAGGTTGCTGTGGCAGGGTTGTGGGGTATTGTGGTCACTGTTCTCCTGAAGGTTGGGTAGTTTGCTGCGAACAATGATCTGTTTGAGGTTGTGCGGTTGTCTGAAAGCAAGAAGTGGGGGGGTGGGGATGGCCCTAGCGAGATGTTCATCGTCATCAATGATATGTTGAAGACTCCGGAGAAGATGTCGTAGCTTCTCCGCTCCGGGGAAGTACTGGACAACAAAGGGTACTCTGTCCACCGTGTCACGTGTTCGTCTTCTGAGGAGGTCAGTGCGGTTTATCGTTGTGGCACGTCGGAACTGTCGATCGGAGTCGAGCGCCATATCCTGTTCTCACGAGGGCATCCTTCAGTGTCTGGAGGTGTGTGTCACGATCCTCCTCATCTGAGCAAATTCTGTGTATATGGAGGGCTTGTCCATAGGGAATGGCTTCTTTAATGTGTCTAGGGTGGAAACTGGAGAAGTGGAGCATTGTGAGATTGTCTGTCAGTTTGCGGTACGTGAGGTGCTGAGGTGACCGTCCTTGATGGAGATGCGTGTCCAAGAATGCAACTGATTCTGGAGAATAGTCCATGGTGAGTCTGATGGTGGGATGGAACTTGTTGATATCATCATACAGTTGTTTCAATGATTGTTCACCATGAGTCCAAAGGAAAAAGATGTCATCAATGTATCTAGTATATAACCTTGGTTGGAGATCTCGTGTGGTGAAGAAGTCTTGTTCGAACCTGTGCATGAAGATGTTGGCATATTGAGGTGCAAATTTGGTCCCCATGGCTGTTCCATGTGTCTGGATGAAAAGCTGATTGTTGAAGGTGAAAACATTGTGGTCCAAGATGAAGCGGATGAGTTGTAAAATTGCATCCGGAAACTGGCAGTTGTTGGCATTGAGTACTGAGGCAGTTGCAGCAATACCATTGTCGTAGGGGATGTTGGTGTAGAGCGCCGAGACATCCATTGTGACAAGGAGTGTCCCTGGTTCTACGGCTCCATGTGTGCTGAGTTTCTGTAGGAAGTCCGTAGTATCAAGACAAAAGCTGGGGGTTCTTTGTACAATGGGTTTCAGGATGCCCTCGATATAGCCGGAGAGGTTCTCACACAGGGTCCCATTGCCCGATACGATGGGACGGCCGGGTATGTTTGCCTTGTGTATCTTTGGAAGGCAGTAGAGATCTCCAATGCGGGGAGTACGTGGAATGACAGCCCGGAGGGTGTTCTGAAGGTCCGGATCAAAGGTTTTGATCAGAGTGTTGAGTTGACGAGTGTGTTCTTTGGTCGGATCTGCTGGTAACTGTCTGTAGTGTTTCTCATTGTTTAGTTGTCGGTACGCTTCTTCACAGTAGTCCGTTCTGTTCAGTATGAGGGTGGCGCCTCCTTTGTCTGCTGGTTTGATGACAATGTTGCGGTTGGTCTTGAGAGCACGGATGGCCTTGCGTTGTGCTTGGGTGGTGTTCGAGACTGTCTTGTAAGTGCGGTTGATAAATCTGGTGTTCACGCACCTCCTGATGGCTTGGGCATACATAGAACATAGAACATTACAGCACAGAACAGGCCCTTCAGCCTTCGATGTTGCGCCGATATAAAAAGCAATGCCCCTCCAAACTAAACCATTCCCTTCTCTTCCATATACTTATCAACTAACCTCTTAAACGCCACCAACTTGGCGCATCTACAACTGCTGCAGGCAGGGCATTCCACTCCCGAACCACCCTTTGGGTAAAGAACCTACCTCTGATATCCTTCCTATAACTATCACCCCTTAATTTAAAGCTGTGTCCCCTCGTGCTAGCTTTCTCCATCCTAGGAAAAAGGCTATCACTGTCCACCCTATCTAAACCTCTAATCATCTTATATGTTGCGATCAGGTCCCCTCTTAGCCTCCTCCTTTCTAACGAAAACAACCTCAAATCCCTCAGCCTCTCCTCATAAGACCTGCCCTCCATACCAGGCAAAATCCTGGTAAACCTCCTCTGTACCCTCTCCAATGCCTCCACATCTTTCTTATAATGCGGGGACCAGAACTGCACACAATACTCCAAGTGCGCCGCACTAGAGTTTTGTACAGTTGCAACATGACGTTGCGGCTCCGAAATTCAATCCCCCTACCAATAAAAGCTAAGACTCCATATGCCTTCTTAACAACCTTCTCGACTTGACTGCCTACTTTCAGGCATCTATGCACATACACACCAAGATCCCTCTGTTCATCAAGACTACTAAGAATCCTACCATTAGCCCTATACTCTACACATTTATTATTCCTGCCATAGTGCATTACCTCACACTTTGCCACATTAAACTCCATTTGCCACCTCTCGGCCCAGCTCTGCAACTTGTCCAAGTCTCTCTGCAAACTATAACACCCCTCTTCACTATCTACCACTCCACCGACTTAGTGTCATCTGCAAATTTACTAATCCATCCTTCAATACCCTCATCCAGATCATTTATAAAAATTACAAACAGCAGGGGCCCCAAAACAGACCCCTGAGGTACACCACTTGTCACCGAAATCCACGATGAATATCTCCCATCAACCACCACCCTCTGTCTTCTATCTGCTAGCCAATTCCTAATCCAATTAGCTAAAACACCCTCTATCCCATACATCTGCATTTTCTGCAGAAGTCTTCCATAGGCCACCTTATCAAACGCCTTACTAAAGTCCATATATACCACATCAACCGCCTTACCCCATCCACCTCCTTAGTCACTTTTTCAAAAAACTCAATGAGGTTAGTAAGGCACGACCTACCCTTCACAAAACCATGCTGACTATCTCCAATCAATTCATTACTCTCTAAATAACTATAAATCCTATCCCCAATTATTCTCTCCAACACTTTGCCCACCACAGAAGTAAGACTCACTGGCCTATAATTCCCTGGAAGGTCTCTCTTCCCCTTCTTGAACAACGGGACCACATTCGCTATCCTCCAGTCCTCCGCTGCCCCCGACATGTCCAGTCAGGGGCAGCGGCCTTCCGGAGGAGTCCAACTGGATTCATTCCTCTTCGGTTGCTGCACTGCAGATCCCTCTGTCGGCTGTTCTGGTTCATTAGCTGTCTCATTGAGTCCGCTATTGGCCTCTTGGGGTTTGTGGAAGAACTCATGCAGCCTCATTCGCCTGATGAATTCCTCTGTGTCCGCTGCGAGACTAAATGTTCTTCAAGGGGGCTTTCGTGATACACGACAGCGCAGAGTCGCTGAGCAGAGACTGATAGCCAAGCTCCGCACACATGAGGACGGTCTTAACAGGGATCTTGGCTTCATGACTATCTGTAACCCCCGTAACTTGCCTGGGTTAACAAAAAACCTCACTTACTGTGCTGTCTGGAGAAAATACACAATTCTCTAATCAATGCTCAGGATTCCCTTCACATACATTGGTAGCCACTTTAACACTTGAATAGCAGGTTAGATGTAAGGATTCGCATTCTAATTAGCAATCTCTGACTGTCTGTGCTGATGTGTGCAATTGCAGACCAGAACACTGCATTTGCCTGAGGAAGACACGGAGTGTTGAAAGCTCGCAATTTTACTATCAAATAAATCAGTTGGATTAAAAATTGGTGTTGCTAAATTCTTACTGAGTTCTCACATGCAGATAGCAGATCATCTTTCTTACAAATTTTGTCCATAAGATGTTAAGAGATTGTCTAAACTTTCACCAGTGTCCAAATGACAAGTCTCTAACTCCAAAAGCATTTTGCAGCCGGGAAGTGAAAGCGTTAAGACCATATCTTGTTTTTATTTCAGTGAAATGTAATCCGTGTCCATATATCTACTTCACTCTTCCACTAGTCATAACATTCACAGAACAACATTGGAAGATTATACTCTGATATCTCATTCTTGGTTTCAGCCATTTTTGTTTGAAGTCATTCCAAATACAATTTTCCATCTGAAAATGTACATTAAGTTTCCAATTTTTACCTGCTATCAATGCTGCATAGGATTCCAGCCAGTTGAAGTAAAATCAAAGACACAGTATTTCCTTGGTGTGAACGTTTATTAACTTTGTTCAGTTGCAATGCTCCTCACCCACACCCAGCGTTTCAACTATATTCTGTTTATATGCATTCTATTACTCATCACCAGTTTCCCTTAATTTTGGGCGACACAGTGGTGAGGCTCTGCTGCCTCACAGCGCTAGAAACCCGGGTTCGATTCCCAACTTGGGTCACTGTGTATGGAATTTGCACATTCTCTCCATGCCTGTGTGGATTTCCTCCAGGTGTTCCAGTTTCCTCCCACAGTCTAAACTTGCACGGGTGAGATGGATTGGCCATGCTAAATTGCCCCTTAGAGTCAGGGGAACTAGCTAGCGTAAATGGGTATATGGGATTATGGGTATAGGACCTGGGGATTGTGGTCAGTGCATACTCGATGGGCCAAATGGGCTCCTTCGGCACTGGAAGATTCTCAGGCTCTCTGCAATTGACATTAACAAACCCTAATAATTACATTATTTTGAATAACTATATTACTAAAATGATTAAGTATCATTTCAAGTATTGAGTGATGTATTGCAACCTTCATTCAGAATCTTGCACAATTACATGCTAAGATGCGACATGAAATACAGTTCACTCAAACTGCATTTTTAGTCACCACGTCAGCTAACAAATGAAGACCAGAAATAATTCAAGTAGTACTTAGACGTGTACTTGTGATGCCAAGGCATACAAGATTATGGACCAAGTGCTATAAAATGGGATTACAATAATTGTGTGGTTTATCTTTAACCAGCATAGGCTTGATGAGGCAAAAGGACCTTTTTCTGTTTCCATGACTCGAAAGTACAAAATGTTTTGCTGTTAAAATGCCAGCAGCCAGAGTATCCCATTCAGCAAAACAAATTACAAAAAATAGAAAAGTCTCATGTTCAATTCTGTCCAATTGCAGTGGTTAGTCACTATTCATCTGACCAGTTTTCATAAATAGGAGCTTTACATTAAACAAGTAATTTGAATCAAAAGTTATTTCACATAGAAAATATGTTAAGTTCTTTACTAAAGATTTCACTCGGAACGAAAAGATTCTACTCTTAAAATAACAGTGAGGCTAATGGCATAAGACAACGACTACAGGATTTAACATGAAATTCACCTGTTGTAATTTACACTTATTTTTCAATTTTCATCCTTTTATTTTTTTCCATCTTTCACCTGACCAACTAAGGAGATACACAGATGATTACCCTCTTTACTCCTGGTGCTAGGTGTAGTTATCTATCCAGATTTGCCATGCAATAATTTTTAACATAGAGCAGCATAAGGGCAAGAGTAACTGACTGCAACTTATTTTCTTCATTCTTTCATGGAAGGTGAGCATCACTGGCAAGGCCATCACTTGTTTGCCCATCCCTAACTGCCTTGAGAGTTTGATAGACCATTTTGGAAGGCGATTAAAAGTCAACCACATTGCTGTGGATTTGGAGTCATATGTAGGCCACACTAGGTAAAGATGGCAGATACTCCTCTCTAAAGGAGGTTAATGATCCAGATGGGATTTTACAATAAATCGACAATGGTCTCAAGGTCACTTTTATTGAGGCTAATTTTTCTATTGTAGATTTTATTAACTGAATTTAAACTCCACCAGCTGCCACGGTGAGATCTGAACACGCATCTCCAGAACATTAGCCCAGACCTCTGGATTATTAGGTCAGTGAAGTTACTACTATACCACCATCTCCCCGTAATGTCATTCAGTGCCCAGATATAACAAAATCTAGCTAAATGTGTGAATAAATACAACAAAAGAATACCCTGAAAATGAAAAACCTTCGTGACATCAAACTGTTTCCTCTAATTCCTAACATACGTACTTAAAAATAAGATTTTATGTAATATGTTTACCCATGTCATCTTACAAATAATTTTGGAAGTCCACTCAGTCTTAGGAACCTGAAATTGAGATACTTAAATGATCTGTTGAGAGCTCAAGTCCTTCCTGCATAATCTTTCTCCCACTGTGTATAAATTCTCTTCTTCTTTGGGCAGGATTTTCCTCCTCTTTCTATTGCTATTTTACGGCAATGGGAGTGTCGTTGGTTGTGGAATCTTATGGGCCCCACCACTGTCAATGGGGCTTCCTGTTGAACATAGCCCTGGGTGCGAGAAACCCACGATGGGGTTGTGCAATCGGTGGGACTATAAAATCTCACCAACATAAATGGCAGCAAACTTTCAAACCAGAACCTTTTATTGTTGCAAAAGGTGTGCATGCATAGATCTTCCTTCCAATCCAGTGAATTACATTCTCACCAACATAACTCCGTAAAAGAGAGATTCCCTACAGCCATTGGATGGAATTCCTGTATGTTGGAGTCACAAGGAGTCTGTTCAAGGAGAGAAAGATCTTTTCCCATAGGCCATTGGCAATTAAAGCTACCAATTAGGTTCGCTGCCTACAATAGGCTTCCAAGCATTTGATGTGATGACCAGATCAATAAAGTATGAACAATTCCTTTCCTCAGCCATAAGGGAATGCATTCCAGTTTAATTTTAGGGGCAAAAAGCAGCAAAAAAAAGTTCATCTTCCATTTTAAATAAAGTTTAGAATATTCATGATGAATTGCTTTTGCTCACTCATATCTCCTTTACCGCAGCAGACCTAAGATTTACATTACATGGCTTTACAATTCATACCTGAATCCTAGGATTCAATGATTAAACATTTACCTTACTCCTGTACTTTCTACAGTTGTTCCTGTACATACAGCAGGATCCTACAAGCTGTTCAGTATCATTCATGATTAAAACCAACAGTTATAAAAATGCATTGTGAATACAACTAAATAAAAATATTTGCTCTTGGTTTCAGCTGACTTCAATTGAAAAGTGAAGTAAACATATTTCAAATATTTGTTTGCAAGTAGTTACATCCTGGAGCCAGAGGTCAGGTAGTGTGCATCAACAGGAAGAATGAGGAAATTGGTGCTGGAGCATTTTATATTGATAGCATTTTGAATGGTTAGCCAGCATTTCAGAATCTGCTGACAAAAATCAAGGTTGATTTGTTGTCTTTTTTCTTCCATCCATACCACGCAAGTCTTCATTGGGGTGGAATGATGGCACCATGATTAGCACTTCTGCCTCACAGTGCCAGGAACCCTGGTTCAATTCTGGTCTTGGGTGACTGTGAAGTGTAAACATTCTACCCATATCCTCATGGGTTTCCTGAGTGCTCTGCTTTCTTCCCACAATTCAAAGGTATGCAAACTGGGTGGATAGGCCATAGTAAACATACACGGTCATGGGGATAGAGTGAAGGAACGGCCAAGGTGGGATGTTCTTTGAGAATCCAATAAAGTTTTACAACACCAATTTTAAATCCAATCAATTTATTTGATTGTAAATTTGCGAGCTTTTGACTCTATGGCCTTCGTCAGGCAAATGCAGTTGCATTTAAAATTGGTGTTGTAAAACTTTACTGAGTTTACCCCAGTCCAACGCCGGCAGACTCAGTGGGCCAAAAGGCCTCTTTCTGCTCTGCAGGGATTATAAGGTTTACTTTGCACTAACTACCAAGTGATATTCTGGGCTCAGGTTCTGTCTCTTTTCGCTGTTGCTCCTAATCACAATTGCATGGATTACAGTCTGTATATAGTAGACAGAAGATTTCATAAGACCAGAAGTTCATCCACATACTATAAAGAAGTTGCAATTTCTTCTTTCTAGGGGCTAGCAAATGCACATCGGTAGTCCTCATTGCCAGCTTTTGTTGTGTACTGGAGATGTGATATATGAGATGGACTTTGGTTGAAAACGAATGGAGCTTTATTAATGGTGCGATCTTTTCATTGATTGCTACCACTCTTGCTGTTTACTGCGCTAAGTCATTCATCATTTCCGGTGAACCGATAGGATAGATACATATACATAATAGTTGTCAATCACCAAGTTTGTCAAACTCTGTTTTCTTGACAAAGAATTTATGAGAGTCTAATTCCCAGTCAACAGCAGCATGCAACCAGCCAGAGTTCCATGGGCATGTGTCTGCAGAATCTGCTTAGCTAGGTCTGGATGGGTAGATCCACCAATGATATCTTCAGATGACAGAATAGCTATAACAATTTGTTCTCAACTTCTGGATCTGAGCCATCTACTTCAGCTTCTTTGTAATCATCAATCCCTACTGCTCAGCTTGGACTGATGTGTCTACTTTCATAACTTTTAAACACGCTGTTAACTAAAACTGTTAGTTTCCAAACCTGGGTTTGTGTTTTCTCCTTGGAACTGGGAGGATCAGTTTCTTTTCCATGTCACCTGTTATGTTTCTTTTTCTGTTCACCTTTCAGTCAGTCTCTATTTTAGTTAAGGTTTGCCCAAAAAAGACAAATTAAGTAAAGATATTGATTCTCTCACACAGCTCTTTGTTATTTTGGAAAATTGATATAGCATGGTACCCAATGAGCATGAATCTGTAGATACATTTTACATGGGAAAACTGTGTGGGAATGTGCAGATGCAATGGAACAAAGAACAAAGAAGAACAAAGAACAAAGAACAAAAACAGTACAGGAAACAGGCCCTTCGGCCCAACAAGCCCATGCCGCCACCCCGATGTTCCCACCTCTACCCGCGATCCCTGTCCATGTTTATAGATCTATGGATTAAAAACCATGTGTAATTATGTATAATTATGGAATGTGTAATTATGGGACCAAGGACTTTGCTGAAGAAATATGGAGTACTAAACTAATAAATCAATAAATGTTGTTCTCAAACCTGCAGTTTACACTAGACCCGGCCACTTCCCACCCTGTGTTTGATGAGAAACTTGCACCTTGATGATCAAGATCAAAAAAGGCAGAGAGATTCTGGAGCTGCCAGTGAGGGTAAAAAGACAAGGATTTTAAGACGAGGTGGGATGAATATTTGAGCTGAACTTATACAGCAATGGGAATAGAGTAGGAAACTGGGCAAAAATATCAAAATACTGTGGATGCTGGAATCTGAAACAAGAAGAGAAGATGCTGGAAAAACTCAACAGGTCGACCAGCATCTATCCAGAGAAAAACAGAGTTACGTTCCAAGTCACTGACACTTCATTAGAACAGTCAGACAGTGGGGCTGGCTGGATTACTCTGCTGAGACCTGAAATAGGCTTGATGGCCCAAATGGTCTGTTACTTTGATGTAACAACTCTCCATGACACAAAATCGATCACAGGATCTTGATTTGCAATTAAATAACGAAGCTTCCACCGAGGAGGAGTGCTAGCTGCCAAAACCAAGGAATGCTGAAAATTGCACAGGGCAGGCCTCATTGGTAAATTTTCAATTTGAAACAAGAATCACAGATGCATAAAAATCACTCTCATGTTCTCTAAAAGCAAATCTTAAATTGAAAGCTACATCAAATCATTCAATTCCACAGCAGATGCATCTGCCATATTAAATGTAGGTAAAACTGTAATGTAACAGCTAGAATATTCGCTGTTATCATTAATTCCTGAATCATTGTATCAAAACAAAGTTTGATGTTTGCTCCCCATTTGACTATAGGAAACTGCTAAAAGCATTTTCTGCTTTTCACGTGTTTACTTCCTCAATTTGGCCAATAATTGACAACAACTGAATATTTTAAGTAATGCCATCCTGATCTGCCTGAAACCAAAACTAATTACAGCCACATTCATTTCCATGGAATTGCATTTTGAAGACATCTCTCTTCAGGCACATCTTATCTAATTGGAACCTTTCTATGTCACCTGCTTATCGGTGGATTAAACATGTTCTGGGCTCTACACCAGGAACACAAAGGACTAAGTACTCAAAGTATTTACTGAAACAGTTATCTGACTCGTCCAAAAAGATTCCATTAGCTTGATAATAAAGCAATGCAGAACACAGCTGATCTTTGCTTCACAGATTTTTTTCAAATTCTAAGAGACAAACACATGTTTACTTTGATAACTGTGTTGGTTCTATCCAAATAAATGTGTAAAGCCTTCTTAATATCCATAACATAGATCCCAAAATAACAAAATTTCCTAAAATTATAGTTCAATTAGATCCTGGAACTTAAAACCAATTCAAAGAGGAACATTAAAGGATTCCTCAAAAAAATGTCAGAGTCCACACTTACATACTTAAGGACTTAAAATCAACATCCCCTTTAATTGTTTTTTGTTGTAAAATACATAACATAATTGACTTTCTTTTGAAGAATTTGAAATCTTCAGACAGCCTAACACCTGGATCTTCAAGAGCTATTTGATAATATGCCACATGAGAAGCCTGTATTGACAATTAGATTATTCAATATTGGAGGGAATATAGTTGCATGAATGGAAAGCAAGTTAGCAAATAGACTGCCAACAGCGGGAGAAAGATTAGCTTCCAGATTGGCAATACTTAGGCAGTATGTATGGGGGTGGCACAGTGGCTGACATTGCTGCCTCACAGGCCACAATGGCTATCACTGCAGCCTCACAGCACCAGGGATCCGGGTTCGAATCTCAGCTTGGGTGACTATTTGTGGGGAGTCTGCATATTATCCTCTGGGTGCTCCAGTTTCCTCCCACAGTCTGAAAGATGTATTGGTTAGGTGCACTAGCCATGCTAAATTCTCCCTAAGTGTACCTGAATAGATGCTGGAATGTGGTGACTTGGGGATTTTCACAATAACTTATTGCAGTGTTAACATAAGGTTACTTGTGACACGAATAATAAATAACTTTCTATCCTACTTCCCCCACCAATCAGGTTGTGTGCTGGGTTATCTTTTGTTTTCCATTCACACAGATCATTCAGAAGATCAATGGTGGGATTTTCCGACCGTGTTTGCCACAAGTCCGGAAAATCTCACCTGTGCTCAACAGATCTTTGCATGGTCTGTGATCCATCTGCTATGATTCTTATGGCAGCAGAATGGGAAAATTACACTCAGAGAAAAAGACCAGGACTCAAAGACTACTAAGTATAAATTTCAAGTGAAAAGATGATAAACTATTGATATTGGAAACAAAGGCTTGATAATCTTGTGCACACAACAATTGAAGGAGTAATTGAGGGTATAAACAGAAGAGGAAAAAGAAATCTCAGATTGGTAGATAATATTAAGACATGGAATGAAGAAAGCCAGAAAAGGAGCAAGATGGCACGGTGCCTTACAACACCACACATCCGGGTTCAATTCTTGACTTGGGTCACCTGTTTGTGCAGAGTTTGCACATGCTCCCTCTGTGTTAGGGGGATTAGTTACAGGAAGTGCATGGGGTTATGGGGATAGGCCTGGAAGGGATTTAATTGGTACAGACTCCTTCTGCACCGTAAGATTCTATGATTCTATGATGTCAATAGGCCCACTAAGGATATGATAACGACAAACAAATGAAATGATTTGATATAAGACAAAGGCTGTTATTTCCAAATCAGGAACCATGGCAATTGCAATCTAGAAAACTGGTTATCTTGCATTTCAATACTATGAATACATTCAATCATCCTTCACACTATGAGGATGCTTTGATTCTTACAGTAGTCTGTTAAAAACTATTGCTTGCTGTGGCCAACTTTGATAGTTTTGACAATAAGAATTTACTTGTCCAGCAGTAACTAGACAGCTACAGCAATAAAGGGAAAAACAATATTGGACAAACTATAAATTTTATGAACTTATGCTTGTGCACCTGACACTTCATGAAAATAATATTAATAATAAAAGTTGAACTTGCATTGCTTTAAGAACTACTGAAAATACAGTTGGCAAGTGGGGGTTAGCAATAAAAAGAAATCATTGCTATGTTTGGAGTCTGTCAAATGAATGTTTTTTACAGTTCAATATTGATCCTAATCCCTTTAATTCTAAGGGCACAATGAGTCCCACTATCAAACCGAAATACCAAAGCTAATTAGGATTTGCGAAGTGCTGTATCAGCTTTTGCAGTTAATGTGCATTTTATTCCTATTGTGCCATTTCATTGAGCCTCAAGAAGAAATGACTGAACAAAACTAGCTTAGAAAAATATTGATCATATCTGTATTTGTTATAATTCCAGGGTTACAATAATCCTATATACACTAAAATAAGCACAAAGAAAACTATTACTTTTTTCTGTGAAAACTAACAAATTGTATTATGAACTGCCAAGCCCAATAATGAAATATTTTAACAACATATCAGCACAATGGGTTTCAAAGTGATTTCTCATAACGTTTATTTTTGAAATAAAAACAGAAATTCTAATACTTCCTCAGTTCTTTGCTGAAAACAATTTTTTTTAGTTACAATATAAACAGGGAAAACTATAAACAGGCACATGTATTTTCACTCATTAACTTTACCATTTCATAGTCATTATAAAAGCAAAATGCAATATAAACTAGATGACACAATTTTAAAAAGGGTACAAAAATAAGAGTGTTGGGTGGTACGTGCACACAAGGTAGCAAGGCAAGCTGAGAAAACTTAAAGTCAAACTATGAATAATCCTCAGTTTCATCAATAGAAGAATGAAGTATAAAACTAAGGAAGTTACGCTTAGCCTTTATTAAAATTGGCTTGACCTCTATTGGAGTATTACGCTCAATTCTCAGTTCCTCATTGCCTTCAACTGAGATGCAAGTTTAGTCTCCAACAACTCGACCATTGTGACACATAGTAATAGACTACAACAATACCAGTTACAGACCTCATATGGCTGGTCTGACTGATATAGATACACTGGAGAACTAGATGATGCACAGCAACAGAGAATAGCCAATGGGGAATCAGAATTTTGTGTAATTGGAAGAGTTTGACAAGGGTGTTATTTATCACTAGTCTTCTTCAACGTCTGTGTAAAAGAAATGATTAAAGAAGGGTGTGAAGGCACAGAATTTGGCATCAAGATTAGAACCATACAGATGTTCAGGTGCATAAAGATGCCACTTAGCCCATCCTGTCAGTGCCAGTTAAAAGGTGCTCATTTTAATCTCATTTTCCAGCATCTAGCCTTGCAGTTTACAGCACTTCAGATGCAGATCAGATACCTTTTAAGTTAGCGAAACATTTCAGCCTTAACCACCAACTTAGGCAGAAAATCACAGGCATCGACACGCTTTGAGTGAAAAAGTTTTTTCCATTGTCCCCTCTAATCTTCCTTAAATCTATTTGGTAATTAAGTTCTCAGCTAGAGGAAACAAGTCTTTTCTGTCTACTTCGTCTAAGCTTCATAATTGTATACACCTCAATTAGGACACCCTTCATTCCTCTGTTCTAAGGAAAACAATCCTAGTCTATCCAAATCTAATCCTAGCCTATCCGTTGTTAGCGGTATTGTCACTGGACTAATAGTCCAGAGACTCTGGAAAATGGCCTGAGGACCCTGGTTTGAATCCAACCAAAGCAGATGGTGAAATTTGAATTCAATAAAAAAAAAATCTGGAATTACAAGTCTAATGATTACCATGAAATTACTGTCAATTGTCATAAAACCTATCTGGTTCATTATATTGTTCAACGATCAACATCTGCCATTCTTAGCTGGTCTGGCATACACATGACTCCAGATCCACAGCAATGTGATTAACTCTTAAATGCCCTCTGAAATAGCCTCGTAAGCCATTTACTTTAAGGACAATTAGGGATGAGCATATCCAATGAAAGTTTTTAAGCTCTGGAATATTCTTGTAAATCTCCTCTCCATTTCTTCAGAGCAATTATATCCTCCCCGTAATGTGGCAAGCAGAACTACACAAAACTGCTATGACCTAAACAAGAGTTTTATACAATTCGATCATTACATCCTGCTTTTGTATTAAATATATTTTCCAATAAAGGGAAGCATTCCACCTTACCCAGCTGTCCAGCCACCTCCAAGACCTTTGCTTCACTTCTTCAACCTCTCTCAATATATTCTCTTTTGAGTATTCCCTTACTTTGTTTGCCCTCCCCCAAATGCTCTAGCTCACACTTCTCTAGATTGAATTCCATTTGCCCTTTCTCTGCCCACTCACCCAAATCATGTGTGTCATTCTGGAGTCAACAGTTTTCTTGTTCACTATCAACCATTATCAAAACCAACTTTGGATCCAACCTGCCACCTTTCCTTGTCCCGTGAGATCTCTAACCAGTTTGTCAAATGTTTTACGGACAATTCACGGACAATATTCACGACATTACCCATATCAATCCTCCTTGTTACTTCCTCAATAATTTTATGTTACGAAAACACAAAACCTTCTCTAACAAAACCAAGCTGACTATCCCTGGTGAATGCATAACTTGTAAGTGACGGTTTATCATGTCTTTCAGAATTATTTCCAATAATTTGCCCACCACTGAAGTCAGATGCACAATGGGTAGCATGGTGGCACAGTGGCTATCTCGTGCCAGCGACCCGATTCCTGACATGGGTCACTGTCTTGTGGAGTCTGCACATTCTGCCCGTGTCTGCATGGGCTTACTCTGGGTGGCCCGGTTTCCTCCCACAGTCCAAAAGATGCGCTGGCTTGGTGCACTGGCCAAGCTAAATTCTCCCTTAGTGTATCCAAACAGGTGCTAGAGTTGGCGACTAGGCGGTTTTCACAGTAACTTCGTTGCAATGTTAATATAAGCCTACTTCTGAAACTATTAAATAAACTTTAAAACTTTGCAGAAATAAAACTTTTTTTTGCTATACAAGGGCTGTTAATTTGATTTCTTATATTGAAACTATCGGCTTTAAAAAAATTTGGAAGTTTTCTCTTAAGTGCCAATAATGCAGCGTTTAAATCCACATCACTGAAAGTTACATGATTTTGCCAAAGCTGGTTCTGACTGCATTGCCTGTTTTCTTGTAAAGAATTATCAAGTTTATTTTTGTCTGGAAATGTTACATGTAAAAGAAGTCCATTCAATAGAAACTAGAGCAAGATAAAGTGAAAATTATTAACTCTAAAAAGCTGGATTTCCTTTAGAGTCACATTTGAACTGTTTGGCTGCAAAAATGACCCTTGCCAAACAACAGGGAATGTCTGCAGCCAGATTCTGTTTCAATGTGCACAAGTCCTGATTTCTGCTTATATCCTCAGATAGAGTGCTCAAAGTTTTCTGTCTTTGCTCGCAGCTGGGATTTTCGAGTGCCATTGAAAGTGAACAGAATTTTGCCTGGAGTGCCAAATTTTCCATTCTCACTCGCAACAGTCCCACCACGAACAAGACTGGAGAATTCTGCCCAGTATTAATGAACCATACTGTGAAACAGTTTGTAGCGCCACTTCTAGATTTCATCAAGACAACTTTAAAACCATTAACTACGTTAAGCCATTACCAAATTGCATTGTTAGAATTAACAGGGGAAAGATGGATGTAAAATTGGTGATGATAAAACAGCTTCAAGATAAACCAACAGTTAGGTTGAAATATAGTAGCTCCTTTTGAGAGGAATTCTAACTACTATACTAAAAAATGAAAATTTCAGTTTTTATTCTGTTTTGTTTTAAATAAATGATCTCATATACAGTTTTTGCTTCAGATGATGGCGTAGGAAAATCATTTCAATTTATATTATATCGCCAGTTTATATGATTAGATAATTGCAATGGTCATCTTAGCACTGCACAAGTGGGTTCCCTGTGTAGGCTTCAATTAAATTGACTGTTGGATCCTGATGGCCTCATTATTGACTGCTTTGGCTATTCAAGGAAAGATCTTGCACTTTCCAGCTATTCTCCCCTTTATTTTAGATGAGCAAATTAAGTTTAAAACCTACAGGAAAGAGGTGATATTAGTCTGGGTAAGTCACATGGGCCACTTTAGCTGACTACTTTACAGAAACAACAAGTGTCTGGTGTCTTCCAGCAATGATACAACACAAGTAGTCAACCACAAACTACAAAGACCACTTGTTTCCAAGACAGTGCATTAACAATCTTTCTTTCTGACGACAATCCTACAATGGATCAACTGCCAAAGGAAACAGTCACGATTCCACTACTTGAAATCTTCGAGATCTACCTTTAGATTATTTCCATTTAAAAGTCTTCATTATTGGGATTTTCTTTACAGTAGATCGTGCCTAGTTTGGCTAATGCTATCAACATTGATGTTGCTGGAATATAAATATATTGTGATACTGACACAACTGAAGCAGAAGCCATTGAATGTGGTATCTGAATGTTTCGAGCTTCTAAAAAGAACTTGTAGGTATGCAAATATCTATTTATTAAACACTCAATTTAGTATTTCACTTATGAAATGATACTGATCAATTCCAGCCTCCCAAAGTGCCTGGATCCAGGCAGTTTGTCTACCACCGGAATAAGTACACGGCAGACACCATCTCCCTAGCCCTACACTCAACCCTGGAACATCTAGATAACAAGGATATCTATGTAGGATTCCTATTATTGACTACAGCTCAGCCTTCAACACCACCATTCCCATGAAACTCATCTCCGGTTGATAACTCTAAGTCTGTACCCGTTGGAGTTTAGAAGAATGAGGGGAGATCCTATCAAAACTTACAGGATACTACAAACTCCATGGCCTGAAGCTTGACTCCTTCTTCTATGATTGGATCCTAAACTTCCTAACCTACAAACTGCAATCAGTAAGGATAGGCAACAACAACACTTCACGATCATCCTCAACACAAGTGCCCCACAAGGCTGTATTCCTCAGCCCCTTGCTATATTCCTCAAAAACTTATTACTGTGTGGCTAAATTCCCCTCCAACTTAATTTTCAAGTCTGCTCATGATACCATCGTAGTGGGTTGGATCTCAAACAATGATGAGACGGAATACAGGAAAGAGATGGAGAATCTGGTAAACTGGTGTGACAAAAATGATCTCTCCCTCAATGTCAACAAAATGAAGGAGATATTCATCAATTTTGGGAAGCCTATTGATCATAAGGCATAGGAGCAGAATTGGCTATTCAGCCCATCTAGTCTGCTCTGCCATTCAATCATGACTGATACTTTTCTCATCCCCATTCTGCTATCTTTTCCCCATAACCCCTGATACCCTTATTAATCAAGAACTTATTTATCTCTCTGTCTTAAAGCCACTCAAAGACCTGGCCTTCATAGCCTTCTGCAGTAAAGAATTCCACAGATTCACCATTCTTTGGTTGAAGAAATTCTTCCTCATCTTTGTTTTGAAGAATTGTCCCTTTAGCCTGAGGTTTTCCCCTCTGGTTCTAGTTTTTCCTACTAGTGGAATCACCATCTCCACTCTATCCAGGCCTTGCAGTATTCTGCAAGTTTTAATAAGATCCCCCCTCATTCTTTTAAACTCGACAGGTACAGACCCAGAGTCTTAAACCATTCCTCATACAACAAGCTCTTCATTCCAGGGATCATTCTTGTGAATCTCTTCTGGATCCTTTCTAAGCCCAGCACATCTTTTCATATATACAAGGCCCAGAACTGCTTACGTTACTGCATAGGGGGTGTGACCAGAGACTTATACAACCTCAGAAGTATACCCCTGCTCTTGTGTTCTAGCCCTCGTGACATGAATGCTAACAGTGCATTTACCTTCCTAACTGTTGACTGAACCTGCACGTTAACCTTAAGAGAATCTTGAATAAAGATTCCCAAGTCTCTTGTGTTTCTGTTTTCCTAAGCATTTCCTCATTTAGAAAATAATCTATGGCTCCATTCCTCCTTCCAATGTGCATTACATCACATTTTTCCACATTGTATCCCTACTACCTCTATCCCTCTATATATCTTTGTACTGGAGGACATGTCCTATCTATATCAATGGGGACGAAGTAAAAATGATTGCGAGTTTCAAGTTTTTAGATCATCTACAACCTGTTCTGGTCCCTCCATGTCAATGTAACAACACCTCTACTTTCTCAGAAGACTAAGGAAATTTAGTCCACTACAACTCTCACCAACTTTTACAGATGCACCATAGAAAGCATTCTTTCTGGTTGTACTACAGTTTGCTACAACTCCTACTCTGTCTAAGACCACAAGAACCTACAGAGCTGTGAACAAAGCCCAGTCTATCATATAAATCAACCTCCCATCCACTGACACCGTCTACACTTCTCGCTGCTTTGGAAACACAGCCAGAATAATCAAGGACTTCATGCATCCTTGACATACTCTCTTCCAACAGGAAAAAGATACAAAGTCTAAGGACACATACTAACTGACTGAAGAACAGCTTCTTCCCTGCTGTCATCAGACTTTTGAATGGACCTACCTCGCATTAAGTTGATCTTTCTCTACTTCCTAGCTATGACTATGATACTATGTTCTACACTCTCTCTTTTCTCTTTCTCCATACTCTATGTTTTGTCTGCATAGCACGCAAGAAACAATACTTTTCACTTATACTAATACATGTGACAATATTAAATCAAATCAGATACATATTGAAGGGCTCAAAAGAAATCTAAATGTGGGCAATGCTACCTATTAGCTGCAACCAGACATTTCTTCACAAGTGTGTCCAACTTGCTAACTCACAAGAAAAGTCTCAAGAATCAGCAGCACATTTTGGAATATTTAAATCAAATTCCAAAAGTATTTCATTGCTAAAACATTGCTTGTTTTGTTTTATTATGTGGCAATACATTTTTGATAACTTTGCAATACATTTTTTTTAAACCATGCTCTGTGCAACATCAATTCTGACCTGGACTTCGCATTCAGAAGATTCAGGAGGAATTGAAGCAGCAGCAAGATTTTAAAATCAATTGTCGGTCACAATCATAGATATGTTAAGTTACAGCTTTCTTTTAACGTTGCATAGACTGAGAACAATGGACTATGCCAAATAGTATGTAGTTATACATTCATATACAATGATTTGTCTCTGACAATATTACTTTCAGTTTGAATATAACTGATATGATTTCCAGTAATTTTTTGCTGCATAATTAATTGATCCTCCTCAGCTTGCTTTGCCAGATCTCCAAGCTGTATGAGCAAAGAAACTATTTCCACAAACCATTGATGAATATGTCATAAAATTAAGTATTCAATTCTTATTGATACAAGAAATTCACTTCAAATATATTCTCAACATAGCAAAGTCTGCGAAATAAATTAGGTTCTGTCTCGTTGCTACATTCTTTTTAAAAACAAAGTTCATTTATTACTTCTGTTTCCTAAAAAATTCCAGTCATTCTGTCAGTAATCCCAGTGCATTCCTCAATTTAAATCAAAATTCCCCTCTGAGTCACTGAATCCTGTGTCAAAACCTTCTTTAACCTTAAATAAGGTGGTTAATTTGCTCAGTATGAGTGTAACAGCAAAGTATTAATCTTACTTCAAAGTTAAATTCCAATGTTCAGTTACTCTACTCTAACAATCTTCTACATCACGCAAACAAAAAAATAACAAAGCTTGTATTTTCACAAGAAATAATTCAAGATGTGGTCTTATCCCTTTAAAATGCACCCCAAATGATTTGTTGTTTATAATTTGCCCACATAGAGGATTCTGCTAACATCCAAAACAAAATCACATACTGTCAATTGGATTTTCAACTAAAAAGATTCAGCTTTCAGTAGGTGTAATGATTGAAAATACCATTCTGTCTTCATATTATGGTTATTATAACTGAGTCAATTATAAGGTATGATTCAGAAAAAATTAATAAATTATTTACATGCTCAAGTCCTTATTAATGAAATACATAAAAGGAGGATCCTATCTAGCAAAAAAATTACACACTCTAATCCTGATCCATCATCATGCTGTAGATTCTCTTTGATCCTTCCTACCGCACTCACTAAACTCATCACTCCTCACCAGCTCTCTCAATTCTGTCCACACTCAATTTCATCTTCCACATCATTAATGTATATAGTGAAAGGCTGTAGTCCCAACACTGACCCCTGTGGTACACACTAGTCACCGATTACTATCCTGAAAAGGACACGCTTATCCCTATTCTCTGTTTTCTGTCCGTCAGCTAATCTTCTATCCTTGCCAGTACCTTGTCCCTAACACCACTGCTTTTTAGCTATTTAGCAATCTCTTATATAGCACCTTGTCAAAGGTTTTCTGGAAATTTAAATAAATCACGTTCACTGGCTCTCCTTTGTCTAGCTTCTTTGTTATTTTCTCAAAGAATTCCTGCAGATTTGTCAGACATGACTCCCTTCATGGTGAAGTTAAATAAGATAGAACAATTTGGAATAATTTGCAAAGTTTAGAAACACACAAACTGGAGCAGCTCCATAATATGAGCTGTCAAAAAAACAAAGTTCATAGCATGCTTAGACTCTAGATGTCTGAAAACGGCATTAAATAATGTTCGCATAAAATTCCTCTGCTGGAGGAATTACATCTTAAACTTGTAGGAACACTTATTTATTGGTCAGTTCACTTGGTGAAGAATTCATAAGCAAAGACTAATTTTGATAATTGTTACTTCGAACTATTACCTTCTGTCCATCAGCCAATACCTGTTTCGACAAACAGTCACAATCGCTTGTTAAGTGTAACAGTGTATCTGTATTTAGCTTTTTTAACTAATGACTTTAGCTCTCATTAGTTAAAAAAAAGGAACACATTCACATACACGTGTTGATCACAAGTTATGAAGTCAATTTACTCAAACAGTGCTCATCTGTCCATAAACAAACGCATTGAAGAGTGGACATGCAATGTCAACTGAACAAGACAAGGAATACCTCCAATATTGTTTAGGTTGTTCAATTTTCTTTCTCCCAACTTTGCACATAAAGCATCACCACTTTGGGAACTACTCAAAAAGAAGTGTCTTTTCTATAACACAACAATTACCAATTTTGTTCAACAAGCTCAAGAATTTGCAATCTAAGGAAACATCCTAGCTACACAATGATCTGAGAGAAGACACCATCTTGGAAGTAAGTCCTTCAAAAGAAAGGCTGAGTGCATGTTGACTCCTGAAACTTATCAGCAGCCCTATTAAATTGCTTGAACATAGAGCCGGAAACATTTTCTTTCATGTTAGGGCTGTGGGAGCTCCTACAAGAGCTCTGGAAGACCATAATTAATGAATGCCCAGATTCAAATCAAGGCATTTGGAAGATATTGAGACAGGATGAGCTCAGAATATCCTGTGGTGTTACCTTCAAAAGTAGATGCTCATTTCTGAATCACTGCAACCAGTATTTTGCAAGTTCCGCCAAGCATACACGGACATAGACTGTATCAGAAGGTTAGTACTAGAAATAATGTATTCGTCAGAGAGTACTGGTGGTGTCAAGGCAGGGAATGTGAGACATGTCAAGAACCAACAAATGCCACACAAAGTTCCTGCATACCTGTAGTCCGTTATTAACAATTACCTTTTGGCCATGGTGATGATTTCCATCAATAACAGACTAATTTTCTAAATTTCCAATCATATGTCAGTTAGAAGATATTTGATTTATGACTGTCACATGTATTATTATACAGTGAAAAGTATTGTTTCTTCTGTTCTGTACAAAGCATACCGTTTATAGAGAAGGAAATGACAGAGTACAGAATGTAGTGTTATAGTCGTAGCTCAGGTGTAGAGAAAGATTAATGTGAGGTAGATCCATTCAAAAGTCTGACAGCAGCAGGGAAGAAGCCGTTCTTGAGTTGGTTGGAACATGACCTCAGACTTTTGCATCTTTCTCCTGACAGAAGGTGGTAGAAGAGAGAATGTCCAGGGTGTGTGTGGTAACAATTGCACATAAGTGCTATTTTTAGTTTGTTTGGAGTATTGCAGAAGATTGTTTCAGACAGGAGCTTCATATGCATGCAAACCACTCCAGAATCTGAGAGAAGTAGGGAAGAGACTTCTTCCCTACCACGACCCAACCCAGATCAAACAGTCTGACTCACACAGTAAAATCCTTAATTGTCAGACATCAGCAGACCAGGCATGATTTGCGTGTTGTCATGTTGCACTTCACAGCAACAACAAAGTGCAACTATTCTTTCATCAGCACAACTGATACTGGGCAGACAGATGCAAACGATCCTACCAAGTCACTGTGTACATCTACACTTTCAGAGATTCAGCATGAATTTGAAGGATGTGTATGACCAGTACACAGGCAAAGAACTGTCAAGATTAACAATTGGCCAGAAAGTTTGGATTTTACATCCCATTGACAAAACTTAGAACCAGCTGAGGTCACGTATATGTCATGAACTAAGAACTTGAGGTATTTACACCTTGATAACATGACGCTAAAATGGAATCGATATTAAAGCAGTCAAGTTTCAAAATATGAAACAAAAAGCAATTCCATTGCAAGCAGAACATTGCTACAGATCCAGATCATTGTGAAAATCAATGTGAAATCAGCAATCCCATTATAGATTTACAATGACTAGACTGGGGCACATCAGCAGACCACTGTTATGCTTCACAAACACAAACTCAGAACTTTGTAAAGTTTAATTATGTATGTTGTAAATAGTTACTGGTTGTTTATTATTAAGGGAAAAGTTTAAGTTCAAATAAAAGGGAAATTTGGTAGAACCTTTGGTTATGATCCTATGATCACCAGATATGAAAGATACTACATGATAAGTACGTCATCATCCAAGCAGCTCTGATATCAGGAGCTCTCCCAGATTTTACTTGTGCTACTAAATCTTCATGAATAAAACACGCACTTTTGAGTTTACCAATCCCATGTAAATGGTTGATGTGTTTGTGTTCAACAATAAGAAAAGGAACCACAAAATTAACTTCCAGGATGTTGATGATGGGGCACTCAGAGACGGTAATGCCATTGAATGTCAAATGGAGATGGTTAGATCCTCTCTCACTTGTTGGGGATGGTCTTAGCCTAGCACTTGTGTAGTATCAGCGCTACTTACCACTTATCAGCGCAAGTCTGAACATTGTCTAAACCTTGCATCAAATGGGCATGAGCTGCTTCAGTGTATGTGGAATTGTGAATGGTATTGAACACTGTACAAACAATCCCATTTCTACCCTTGGGATGGAGGGAGGACATTGATAAATCACTGTAGGTACCTGGGCCTAGGACATGGCCCCAAGGAATTCCTGTATCAATATCTTGAGGTTTGAGATGTGCTTTAACAACCACAACTATCTTCTTTGTGTTTGGTATAACCCCAACCAATGGAATGTTTTCCTCCAATTCTGATCAGGATATTTAATGCCACATTGGGTCAAATGATGCCTTGATGCAGTTCAGTATAAGAAATATGCTATGACATGTTTTTTGAAAAAAGTAACAAAAGGAACTAAAATTCATTATAAAATTCTTGAAATACAGGAACACAGAAAAGGAGCAGATGCATGCATACAAATACTTAATGTGATTAAAAAGGCCTTAAAAAGGCAAATAGTCTCACTTGACAATCTGTCATATTCTTATAAAACAGAATTGTCTCAATTTCTCTTTCAATTTTAAACTGCATCACTTAACTCTTGAAGCAAATGGAAGAAATTTCCTGGAATTAAATTCTTCATTCTGAGGTCTTAATATCCAGTAGGCAAGACCCAGAATAGTTAAACTTTCCACATTTGGGTGATACTGAGGGTTGGAAAAGGTTTAGATGAGAGCTATAGGAATGGCTCTTAATTTAAATTATGTTAGCAATCTCCAGATTGGTGTTGGAGGCAGGATTAATAACTTTAAAGAAGCTTAGACTCAAGGATTATGCAAATCATGGTTCATGTAATCTCATGGACTAGTTTCAATTTCATCGACAGATTATAAAATAATTTTTCAGATTTTCTCCTCTCTGATTTGCAGTGGAATTCTGATATAGTTTTACATCTCTTCCAGCAGACTACATGGCTTCTTTCCACAGATACAAGGAAGCAACATTAGACACTTTCATGATAAGGAGCGGGGTAAAGCAAGCTTGCATCCTGATATCACCTCTTTTTGGCATACTCTTCTTTCGAAAGCTATTATGCATTGTGACTCAAATGAGGATGTCTGTCTACATGCCAGAGCTGACAGCAAGCTTTTCATGTGACAAAATTGGGTGCAAGACCAGAATTTAGAATTCCTGGTCCATGAGATACTGCTTGGTGATGCTGCTGTGCTGGCACCCCATACTGAAGTTCACCTGCAACAGCCAAGGTTCTCCAAGGTTTGGAAGGAGTTTGCACTGACAATCAGCATCAAAACGACCAAAGATATAGACCAGGACATAGAGAGTCCACTTCCACCAACACTGACAACTTCACTCAGGAGTCTGTTGACAGCCTCACATATTTGGAATCAATAATTGATGCAACTTGTCACCTGATATCAAAGTCAGCACCAGGAATGCCAAAACCTTAGTTGTTATCTTGAAGTTGAGAAATCATGCATGGGCCAGCAGCAAACTCATCGAAAATACAAAGCTGCATATATACCAGATTTGCATTCCCTGCACCTTCCCCCATAGCGAAACATGGGCAATTTAAGCAAGTTAAGCAAAGCAGCTGGATGGTTTCTACCTCTGCTGCTTCAAGTGAATATTGGGCACATCCTGTCAGGACAGAGTGTTGATTATGGATGTCCCCCAGTATGAAGGGATTTCCAACATGTTTGTCCTCAAGTCTGCAATGGTTTTATTGGCCATGTAAACTGAATGGATGGCAGCCACATCTACAAATGTGTGCTCTCTAATGACCTTACTTCTGGCATGAGACCAACGGGTTGCCCACATCTGCAATGCAAGGATGTGTTTCAGCAAGACCTCAAATTGACCATGAATGGAGTCAATGCATGGGAAATCCTTGCTGCTGACCACAGTATCTAGAGACAAACAGTCAAGAAAGCTTAGAAAAAGGACAGAACAACTGGCCAGAAAGCAGAAAGAAGAACACACCAGAAGTAATAAACATCTTTGACTTTGGATTGATGCCACTCATCTTTACCAACTGCAGACAGGAGTCACTCATAATTCATCCACCACAGCCAAATGGTGTTCAGTTCAGAAGTGGCATAGATTTCACTCAGAGTGCATCATCTACTGTGATGGATGGATGCCATCATCATCATGATATTTTCACTTACAAGTGGCATGTCCCCCTCATTTTTACCTCCTGTCAATTTTGATCTCAGCTCTCCAGATTTGGTAACTTGGATGCACTCTTAAGGAGAGTGAGTTTACTTTCCATGCTGGAAAAATAGAAGCTCTATAGATATGCAGATAATTTGGCTTGAATTTGAAATTCATCATCATGGTTAAGTGTCTTCATATACATCAGGCATTCAGTTGATAAAAAATAGATTACGTATGCTAAAAGGAAAACTATTCTTTCTTAAACAATGCCGTGTTAATAATTACTTTATGTTTTCTATGGCAACGTGTGCAACATCAGAAATTTACAAAGTTTTATACTTGACAGCAATATACTAATTCCAAAAAAGTTCCAGTGAAGATACAGAATGCGACTTTTACTTTGCAACCTGCCTCTTTAGGTTACTTATAAACAGTGATAGAATGTAATTGCATGCAGAATGAATAATAAATGTTTAACAACTGGAAAGTACAAAGAACTCAGAATTTAAAAACTTGGTGAAACATCTTGGATGCTAAATTAAATATAAATTTTGCAAAATAAAATTGAGAATAGAAACATCATTTTAATTATGGTAAATAATTCCAGCTTGATTTCCTTTTAACAAAGCTGTTACTAATCAGTGGCCTGTGTAGATTCTTTCCCCTTGTGTTTTTTGTCATTCCTCATAGCTTATTAAATCTGGAAGGGTATGACAATCACTTTTTTCATGGTCAAAACTATTGAGAGTCCCTACTGCCAGGGAACTGTACTTATAGAAGAGCAAAATAGGTGATGTTAGTTTGCTTTTTACTCTTCATCAATTCTTGACACCATAAAAGTGGAATGCAGAGAACGAACAAAATTAATTGCAGCTGGGGCCAAAGTCAGTGCTGGGCATTCCTGTCATCTGAATTTGAAGCTTGCAATGTATCTATTAGGTTTGATCAATTCATGTGCAAAAAAAATGTTTTTTTCTCATGACTAACCTGATAAAAACCTCCATGTTATCTTTTTTTGGTAATGACTGGCAATGAGTGAATTGTCAGCAGCTTATTTCACATTTCTGATGTTTTAATGTCTAATAATATTGATATTTTATGGTCAATTGTATGCATGTCAACAAGTGTCAATAAAGCACATATCTGATCACTAATTAATTAATGCTTCCATTTGCTAGCTAAAGCTGGATGTTCATTACAGATATAGTTGTTGGATACTTCGTAATCCTTGATGCTAAAAAACAAATGTCAGTCAACACTAGAACGCCCTGTACAACCTTAGTTTTCCAAAATCTTTTGGCTGTAATATGCTGGTATGAAGTGGAACACTATCTTAAAATCCAATATGATAGTTTTCAGATTATATTTCTTCTTAATAAATCTAGTTGTTAAATTTCATACCTAGACCTTTGTGCAATGAAATCCAGACAAGACCCAAGTTTTCTCTGGGGAGTTTTGGCATGAAATCACATGGGCTTACCCGGTAAAATGCTGTTGTCAGTGGTAGCAATGTAGCAGCAACACAATATTCTTCAGAAGTTGAACAATCCTAGAAGAAACAAACAGGAAATCATAAATCTTGATACCTTACATTCCATTCATTCGCAGCCAAATTATCTCAGCTCAATTACCACCCACCTGTTTGATAAAGAGGCAATGCGTGGATGAATACAATTAACTGGTTCCAACAATAATTTACTACAGACAATCTTTAGGGACCTATCACTTAGTTTTAAGTATACTACTGGGATACGAGCTAAGTTTTGAATGAGTAACATGAAACAGAACCTGCAGCAATTTGTGAAGAAAAATCCTCTAAAAATCCCCAAATTGAATGTACATACTACTGCAACTCCCATCAAAAGATACATAATCTTAATTAAGATTATTTTCAACATTAATAAGTGGGATATTAATGAAGACCAACAGTTTTTCCAAAATGGCTCGACACATCTGAGTTATTTTAACCAAAATGCCAAACATGTTTCTGAAAGCTGTCATGAGGCCCAGAGCAATAAAGTTCACAAAAATCAGGCTGTAATCTTCTAGTAAGGAAATGTTTGGAATGCCAAGATGTACTCTGACTTTTAGACCACAGCAGGGCTCCATTCTTGTATGCTGTGTCCAAATTTTAAGCTACAACAGCTGCACTTTAAAGTTACAGACACTTTTTAAGTCATTGGAAGTATATTATTTAATTAAAACTACTACTGACCTACAGACCATGCAATGAAGCAGCAATTTTTAGAGCATTCCAAACACAGGAAACCTGCTGTTGATAAACTCTTTTTTTGTCCAACTAATTGCTTTTAACTAAATATATTTTTAAAATATTTCCATTTTACAAGCAGAACGCATTTTGAAATTATACCAGATGTGCATGTTATACATATATTCATATAAATATACATACATATTATACACTTCAATCTGATATTATTATTTTTGCGTGGGTTGTTTTGTGAAAAGAAATAACAATAAACATTATGCTACTTGAGGCATAAAGAACATGGAGCTTTTCTGGTTAAGAAGTAGGAGTGCATGAAGTAGGAGTATTCAGACCTGACAATTAACCTTGATAGATAATAGTTACCAAGGGGTAGCATGTGGTAGAATTATTGTGACAGCTCTTTGCTGGAGATGTTGGGGAGATTTTCCCAAAGGTTAAAAATTCATCTATTAGGAGACCATCAAACCTGATAGTGTCACCCAGCAATGTAAAAATTATACTGAACTAATCACATAAAATATCATTTCAGGTATCCAACCCTAAGCTGGTTAATTATCAGATATCGCCAAGCGACATACTATATTATCCGAGTGGTATAAAACTATTCCCAACTTTCTACAACAATTAAGTAGTATACATTTTATTTGTCACACAAATGTTCAAAGATTTAAATGATCAGAAATATGCCAATCTCCAATTACTTGCTGTGCTATATTAAGAATAGGTTAAGAGAAGAAAAGTTATGATGCAGAAAGGAAGGGCCATTAGATCAAATTCTGGATTAAATCTACATACAAGGAACATTCTTACAGAGTGGAAAAAAGTAGTGGAGAGAGAGCAATTTAAACTAGCAAAGAAATAACTTGCATTTATCTACCATTTTTCATGACTTCATGACATTCTAACTTGCTTTAGCCATTCTGGAGGAGTGATAAATACTGGTTGGAAAATCAGGGAGAAAAGAAACACATTTTCCTCTGAATGTAAGGACAGATAATCAGGGCTCAGTTTAACATCGTAATCACAAGGCAATTAACAATGTAACATGTCTTCATACTGCAATGAAATATCACAGTGTGTTGCAGCAAGCATGACATATTCTTTCAATCCTCCTTAAACGTGAAAATTGTGCTATGGGAAAGAGTGAATGTAACACCTTTGTTCAATAAGGATATACCATTCTACTTTCTCAGGAGATTAAGAAAATTTGGCATGTCTGCCATAACTCTCACCAACCCTTCAGATACACCATAGAAAGCATTCTTTCTGGTTGTATCACAGCTTGGTAAGGCTCCTGCTGTGTCCAAGACTGCAAAAAACTACAAAGGGCTGTGAATGGAGCCCAGTCTATCACTCAAACCAACCTCTCATCCACTGACACTGTCTACATTTCCTGCTGCCTCTGAAAAGCAGCCAGCATAATGAATGACCCCATACACTCAGACATATTCTCTTCTACCTGCTTTCATTGGTAAAAAGATATAAAAATCTGAGATTGTGTCTGAACCAACTCAAAAACAGCCTCATCACAGTCTGATGAAAAGTCATCAGACTTTTCTTTGGACTTACCTCGCATTAAGTTGATCTGTCTCTATATCTTAGCTTTGACTGTAACACTACAGTCTGTACTCGCTCCTTTCCTTCCCTATGTACAGTATGCTATGTCTGTATAGCATACAAGAAACAATACTTTTCACTGTATATTAATATATGTAACAACAATAAATCAAATATAGATCATGCTAGAAGTAGGAAAATTCTTAGACACCACACTGCAAGACAAAATTAATTAATGCTTACAATGCATGAGCTATTCAGTTCGCATGAATTTTCTAAACTTAGTTGTATTTGACTTTTTTAAAAGAGATATCCAATTTGATTGATAAAAGGAGCATCAAAGGTATGGTGTAGATGGATTTGTAAATTTTATGGCTTAATGGATAGATAGTCCTTCTGGATATTTATTAGTGCCCTACTGTGGTGAAAGTTAATTACTTACACTCCAGTAGCAAACTGTGCATATTTGGTGATTCTTAATTTTTCATGAACTTGCACATAAATTGAGCTAAGTTCAGAAAGGTTCCCTGTAATTTGACAGAATGAAGGTGGGAGAGACAATATGTAAGGCATACTCAGTATATAGAAATTCTGCAGATTCAGACTTTTCAGCACCTTGATCAGGAAATTCTTAAACATGATGGTTGTTTGCGATGTGACCAGACATCTGACAGCTCCCAAAACCAAATTAACAGGGTTTAGGAGAGTGTGGTGGAAGCCACATTTTTATATAGCATTTCTTTTTAGAACCTTAGTATATATTCACTTTTAAAAATGTATCACAAAATCTGAACCTGAATTAAATCTGCACATACTAGATCCTTCTGTTGCAATACATACTTCATATTAACCCTGAATGTTAAGAATACAAGATAGATATTGTAATTTTTTTTTTCTTCCTAATCTTGTAAAGTTTATTTTTGTTTGTTCAAAACCCGTGGTATTCAAAAACCTGTGGTTTTATTCTCTGGGTAGAGGGCATGAATTGCCACTTTAAACAAAATGTTTCTGGTCTCTGATCAAATCTTACCAAGAGCTCGGGAGACCCCAGTCTAGGACCGTAATATAAAAGTTTGCTTAAGGCATTGACTTTACCAATTTACTGAGTGGCACATGCGAGAATACAATGAGCATGCTATCCCCTATATTGAATGCCTGCAAAATGAGCATGCTACTTCAGATTTCAGGGCCTTTGTTTCCTCTGTTTTTTTCCAGTTTTTAAATCCAAATTTCTACCTTTCCATAATTTTCATAATCCTCTCCCAATAGTCTTCAGTTTGATATTAAAAGTTCATGCACACCAATTTAAATACATTTTCTCTCTCCACCATATCTTACACACTCCCAAGGACTAATTTGTCAAGCAAAATCTTCCTTTCTGCATTTTGTTTTGCTGTTTCTAATTATTTTTTCTTTTTTGTGGATATATCTAGCAAATTAATCTTTAATTGTTCCAGCTTGGTAACTCATCTGCATTCATCTATTACAACATGCCTCTTTTAACTATTCTTTGGCATTCCATTTCATAATCAAAGTCAGATTTCATTTAAAATTTTATGTTTATGGTTTACCAATTAAAAGTCACCAGTGAATAAACAAGCATGCTGAATTGAACATTTTGAAATTACACAATTGCAAGTGATATTAGTGAAATTTGCACTGTAACTAATACATTACAACACAGCACAAGAAACAGGCCCTTCGGCCTAACGATTAGTGGTTAGTCTCTTCAGTTTTGACTGTATTTTTGAAGTTAGTTTTTTTCTGTTTCTGGTTCCACATTTATCTCTAGCTCTTCCAACTCAATTTCAAGATTGCTGATGACCACTTCTTGAATTTCATGCTTTCTCACTTTTAATCGAAATTCTAACTTCAATTGCCTAGCCACACTTGTAAATTTGTCAGTGGATAATGCCGTTAAACTGTTCGAAGTTATTTCACTCTATTCTAAAAACAAATTGGCCTCAAAAGTGAGCATTTTGGTTAATAGGTGATCACTCTAATATACAAGAAAACAGTACTGGCATTTTAAATTAATTCTGGGGATTAATTTAGATCCCATTTCCAATTATTCTCCTTTGATTATGGTTCAAATATCAAACAAGCCCCCAAATATATGTCCCAACCATGATAGGAGAGATGAACTGATTCTTCTTTTTGTTCACACTCCTGGATTTGTTACAACAGACTTTGAAATTAAAGAGGTGATATTAGCAATTTAATATACACACTTAATGGTTTTTAGCTTGGTCCAAGAAATAAGGGAACTAGGTTCCTTATGTTAACAAGAAAAATGTTTCTTTTAAAACTCACTCGATGCAGAAGTTAATAAAAAGTTAAAATGTACCACAAGTTCAAGTATCCACTACTGCAAAACCACAGCAATGCAAGCTCCCAGCCAAGCATGCAAAGAAATAAAATTCTGCAGAGTATCTGATTTTAAAAACTTGACCAAGTAAAAAGTGTCAGGAAACAGAGGTAGTTTTTAGTAATCTACATTTGTACCTTGGATACCGGGAGTAAGGTTCAATTTATGTTTCTGTGGTTGAGTGCTGAAAAAGGGTAAAATTTCAGTTAGCTCTTGTGAAATAAAGATGCCTGCACATCTGTGTGATTTGGTTTCATTTCAAGCTGTATTGTACTTAAAGAGCTAATGACATGAAAGTATATAGGGTTAAAGAAAGACAAGGCTGATGTTTAGCAACCAAGGGCCTATAGTGAAACAACCTATTTTTAGTTCAGTTGGAACTAGGTAACTGAGAAGAAAGCAGCTCTCACAGAAACTGTCAGCAGAGAGGCAAGACAATGGGCTTAGTAGCAGAAAATAAGTCCCCAAAGCTAAAGAAAAAGATAGTTTTGGAACCTAGGGCATAAAAGAGAAGTCCCATAAAGACTGAACTAAAAGAGATAGAGAACAGGAATGTGAACAAATTATTAGTCACTGAAGAAAAAGAAAAAGAAAAAGAAAAAGGAAAAGAGGCAGATAAAGAAAAAAAAAAGAACAGATAAAGAAAAAGAAAAAGAAAAAGAACAGATAAAGAAAAAGAAAAAGAAAAAGAACAGATAAAGAAAAAGAAAAAGAACAGATAAAGCCTCCAGTTAAATACAGCAGACTGAGTGAAGTCAGCTAGCGAGAAGCCAGACATCTGATGTAATCCTAAGGTTGATGGCTTTAATATAGTCTGTGAAGCAGTAGTGTACCACTGGCATGGCTGAGTGCCTGAGAGATTGTGTGGAAGCTTGAATGCACATGGCAATCCACAGCAGAAGAAAACGAAAGAACTGAATTTCTGGAAATGGATTCTTGAAAGACATTAAAGCGTTGTTCAGGAGAAGATTCTAAGGTATGGTTTTTGCAAATAGAATTTGGAACCACTCATGTCGAAGATAGAATCCCAGTGAGATCAGTTGTCATCCACAAACTTATGAATCAAACCAGTTATATTTTCCTCCAAATCATTTATATTATATATATTACAAACAGCAAAATCCTAGCACCAATCCCTGAGGAACATCACTTGTCACAGACCTCCAATCAGAAATGCACGCTTCCACTGCTACACTCTGTCTTTGACCAAGTATTCAATGCCGACAACTGCTAGCTTTCAGATGTGATTTTACAATTCATCTGCTTCATCCTGGACCATAATGTCTTCACCTTCAACAACTGATTCTTTATCACGAAACAGCCATGGGGATCAAGTTCCCACCTAAATATGCCAACATCTTCAGGCACAGGTTCCAACAAGACTTCTTCACCGCACAGGACCTTCAACCAATGCTATACACTAGATATATGGATGACATTTTCTTCCTTTGGACTCATGGTGAACGATCACTGAAACAACTATATAGTGACATCAAATTCCATCCTACCATCTGTCTCACCATGGACTACTCACTGGAATTAGCTGCATTCCTGGACACAGGCATCTCCATTAAGAATGGTCACCTCAGCACTTCACTGTCCTGCAAGCCCACAGATAATCTCATGGTGGTCCACTTCTCCAGCTTCTACCCTAAACATATTAAAGAAGCCATTCCCAATGCACAAGCTCTCCGTATGCATGAGATCTGCACTGATGAGGAGGATTGCAGCAGACACCTTCAGACGCTGAAAGATGCTCTCATAAGAACAAGATCTGGCGGCTGACTCATCAATCGACAAGTTTGATGCACCACAGCAGAAAAACCGCACCGACCTTCTCAGAAGACAAACACAGGACACGGTGAACTGAGTACTCTTCATTTTCCAGTACCTCCCTGGAGTGGAGAAGTTATGACATCTTCTCCGTAACCTTCGACGTCATTGGTGAAGACGAATATCTCGCTAAGCCCCCCTCCATACCCCCACTTCTTGCCTTCAAACAACCGCACAACCTCGAACAGACCATTGTCTGAAGCAAACTACCCAGCCTTCAGGACAACAGTGACCACAACACCACACAACCCTGCCACAGCAACCTCTGTAAACCTCGCTGTATCATCGACATGGATGCCATCATCTCATGTGAGAACACCATCCACCAGATGTACAGTACATACTCTTGCAACTCGGCCAATGTTGTCTACCTGATATGCTGCAGGAAAGGATGTCCCGAGGCATGGAACATTGGAAGACCATGCAGACATTATGACAATGGACGAATGAACACTGCTCAACAATCACCTGGCAAGACTGTTCCCTTCCTGTTGGCAAATACATCAGCAATCACAGGCATTCAGCCTCTGATCTTCGGGTAAATGTTCTCCAAGGTGGCTCCATGACACACGACAGCACAGAATCACTGAGCAGAGACTGATAGCCAAGTTTCGCACCCGAGGGGGCCTCAACAGGGATCTTGGATTCATGTCACACTATCTGTAACCTCCAAGACTTGTCTGAGCTTGCAAAATCTCACTGTCTTGTCTGACGCAATGCACATCTCTTCAACCTGTGCTTAACATTCTCTTCACTCACATTGTCTGTACTTTAAGACTTGATTAACTGTAAAGACTCACATTCCAATCATTATTCTGTAAACTGAGTTTGTGTCTTTATATGCCCTGTTTGTGAAAAGTTCTCCCACTCATCTGACTAAGGGACAGCGCTCCAAAAGCTAATGGCTTTTGCTACCAAGCAAACCTGTTGGACTTCAACCCGATGTTGAGAGACTTCTTATTGTGTTCTTTGACTGAGCCAGTTTTGTATCCACCTTGCCAGCTCACCTCTGATCCTATGCAACTTCACCTTCTGCACCAGTCTGCCATGACAGACCTTGTCAAAGGCCTTACTGAAGTCCATATAGACAAGACCCTCATCAATCATCTTTGTCACTTCCTTGAAAAACTCTATCAAGTTAGTGGGACATGATCTCCCCTTCACAAAATCATGTTGCCTCTCACTAATACATCCATTTGTTTCCAAGTGGGAATAATTCCTATCTCGAAGAATCCTCTCCAATAATTTCCCTATCATTGATGTGTAAGGCTCACCCTGGCCTGAAATTATCTGGATTATTTTTGCTACTTTTCTTAAACAAAAAAACAACATTGGCTGTTTTCCAATCCTCTGGGTCCTCCCTTATAGCCAGTGAGGACAGAAAGACTTCTCTTAAGGTCCCAGTAATTTCCTCCCTTGCCTCTCAGTATTCTGGGGTATATCCCATCAGGCCCTGGGAACCTGTCTACCTTAATGTTTCTCAAGAACCCCAGGACCACCTCCTTTTTGATTTCAAACTTTCTACACATCCTTTCCCAGACTCATCATCCACCAAAGTTCTTCTCTTTAGTGAATACTGACAAAATACTCATTTAATATCTTGTCCATTTCCTCTGTTTCCACACGTAGATTCCCTCCCTTGTCCTTGAGTGGGTCAACCTTGTCCCTGGCTACCCTCTTGTTTTTTCATATTGTATAAAAAGCCTTGGGATTTTCCTTACTCCTGCTGGCCAATGCCCTCCTTACTCCTTGCTTAAGTTTCTACTTTCCTTGTATACCACACTTGCTTCATGTGTTTCCAGCCTCCTAGCTTTGACAAATGCTTTCTTTTTCTCTTTGATTAGGCTCACAAAATCTCTTGTTATCAAAGATTCCCAAAACATGCCATACTTATTCTTCATTCTTACAGAAATGTGCCGTTCCTGAATCCTTATCCTTAACTTACACTTGAAAGCTTCTCACATGCCAGATGTTGATTTGTCCTCAAACATCTGCCCCCCATCTATAATCTTCAGTTCCTGCCGAATATTATTGTAATTAGCCTTTCCCTAGTTTAGCACCTTAACTTGAGGATTACACTTATCTTTATCCATCACCTTAAAGCTTATTGAATTGTGGTCACAGTTCCTGAACTGTTCCCCTACTGAAACATCAGCAACCTGGCCAGGCTCATTCCCCAATACTAGGCCCAGTATGGCCCCTTTACTAGTTGGACTATCAGCATATCGTCACAAGAAGCCCACCTGGATGTTCCTTTGAAACCCTACCTCATCCATGCCCCGAGCACTGTCAGTACCATACAATATAGGAAAAATTAATATACCTTGCCAAAATCTGTCTACATATTTCTTCCTCCATCTCCTGCTGGCAGTTGGGTGGCCTATAGTAAACTCTCAACATTGAGACTACATCCTTTCTATTCCTGAGCTCTACCCACATTGCCTTGTTGTATCAGCCTTCTGAGGTGTCCTCCCAGTAAGAAGTCTGACAACACCAGGTTTAAATCCAACCGATTTATTTGGTAGTAAACTCAAGCTTTCGACCCTCTAGTCTTCATCAGGTGAATACCTCATTCACCTGACGAAGACCAGAGGGTCGAAAGCTTGTGAGTTTATATCAAATAAATCGGTTGGATTTAAACCTGGTGTTGTCAGACTTCTTACCGTGTTTACCCCAGTCCAACGCCGGCATCTGTACATCGTGTCCTCCCACAGTACAGCTATGATATTCTCCTTAATCAGTAGTACAACTCCCCCACTCCTTTTACATCCCCCTCTATTCCAACTGAAACATCTATATTTTGGAATGTTAAACTGCTGATCCTGTCTTTCCCTTAACCAAGTCTCTGTAATGGCAACAACATCATAGTACTAATCCAAGCTCTAAGTTCATCTGCCTTGCTGTTACACTTCTTGCATTGAAACAAACTTCAGTCTGCCAGACCCTCTTTGATTAGCAACCTCATCGTGTTTGCTCTTTGAGTCTTACTGGCCCTACTCTCTCATTCTCCTTTAGCTAATTCACCATTGGTTCCCACTCACTTGCCAAATGAGTTTAAATCCTCCTGTTTGACACCAGCAAACCTTCCGGCCAGAACATTTACACCCTTCCAGTTAAGATGCATACCATCCTTCCTGTCCAGGGCTCACAGCAAGTCAGAAAAAAAATCCTGGATTACTGAATTTCCACTAATCAAGGTTGGTTGATTCTCTACTCTCTTGAAGATAGTTGTATTGTTTTGGCATCCTCTTTTAAGAGCAAAGTAAGGTAAAGCCACGTTAAGATTCAGTTAACTATATAGGGGCAGTTAATGGCAATTAGGGCAGTGGTATTCTTCTGCTCTCAGATATAGGGAATCAGGGAGCAACCTATTCTTCCTGACAACTCAGTCTGCAGGTTTGTCCAGCTGCAGCTCCTCACAACCTGCACTGTTTGGAGCACACAGGGAGATTATCGTGCCAGAGATTCAGTCAGATAGACGGGTGACTGCCAAGAGAGGCAAGGTGGTAGTTCAGGAGTGTCTTGTGGCTATTCCCCTTTCAAACAATTATACCATTTTGGATACTGTTGAAAGGAATAGTCCCTCCGGGGAAAATATCAACAGCAGTCAGCCTGTGACACTACACCTGATTCTGCTGTAGAACAGGGTTGGGAAAAGAACAAGCAAGCAGTAGTAATAGGGACTCGCTAATTAAAGGTATAGGCAGGCATTTGTGTGGGTGCAATTGAGACTCCAGGATGGCGTGTTGCCTCCCTAATGCCAGGGTCATTAAAATACATTTTTAAGGTTAAAGGACATTCTTAAGAGGCAGGATTAACATCCAGAAGTCACTGTACACATTGGCATCAATGACATAGGTAGGAAAAAGAATGAGGTCCTGAAGTGTATATATAAGAGTTAGGAAGAAGGCTAAAATGCAAGACTTCAAGGACAGTAATTTCTGAACAACTGCCAATGCTACCTGCTAGCAAAAGTAAGAATAGGAAGATTAAGCAAATTAATGTGTGGCTTGACAGCTGGTGCAAGGCCAGAGATTTGGGTTTGTGGATCATAGGAATTTCTTCTGGGGTGGAGTGACCTGTTTAAAAGGGACGGATTCCACTTGAACTGGAGGGGGACTAATATCCAGGCGAGGGGAATTGCTACAACCACTCCGGGGGATTTAAACTAGTTTGGCAGGGGGCGAGGCCCAAACCAGAACGGAGATAGAAGAGAAGGTTGAGGACAGCAGGGATATTAAAGAGAGCATGATAAATAGTAAAGTCAATGTCAGTAATCCTAGTACTAGACAGATAAGGCAAGAGAAGGGCAGAGAGCAAGGAAGTTTAAATTAAACTGCCTTTATTTAATGCAAGAGGACTGACTGGCAAGGCAGATGAACTCAAGGCATGAATGGGTACATGGGACTGGGATGTTATAGCTGTTATTGAAACATGGCTAAAGGAGAGAACTGGCAATGTTCCAGGGTACAGATGTTATTGCAAAGATAGAACAAGAGGCGAGAGAGGAGGGGAAGTTGCATTTTTGTTTCAAGAGAACATCATGGCAGTACTGAAAGGGATTATTTCTGAGGTTTCGCCCACTGAGTCTATATGGATAGAACTGAGAAATAAGATTGTACTATAGGCCCCCAAATAGTCAATGGGAAATTGAGGAATAAGTACGTAAGGAGATGGCTGATAATGACAAGAAAAATAAGATGATAAAAGTAAGGGACTTCACCTTTCCCAACATTGACGAGGACAGCCAGTGATCTTATGGAGGTCTATAAAATAACGAGGGGCATAGATAAGGTAGATAGTCAACAGCTTTTCCCAACGGTAAGGGAATCGAAAACTAGACGGCATAGGTTCAAGGTGACAGAAAAGAATTACAAAAGGATCCAGAGGAGCACGTATTTCATGCAGAGGGTTGTATCTGGAACAAGCTGCCAGAGGTGGTCATAAGGACAGGTATAATTTTGTCTTTTATAAAGCATTTAGACAGTTACATGGGGAAGATTAGTATAGAGGGATATGGGTTATACGTGGGCAATTGGGACTAGCTTATTGGTAAAAACTGGGCAACGTGGACAAGTTGGACTGAAGAGCTGTTCCCTTGCTGTTAACCTCTTTGACTTTATGACTTTTGGTTTGCAGCAAAAAACTCTTCTGGTGAGTTTTCAAAACAGCTTTGATGAAGGAAGTTTTGAAGAGAATAAGCCCCTTCTATCCCTTGATAGTCTATCACACTGTTAATTTGTACATCCAACAGCTGGGTCACATGAGCTATGTGGTTTTAATCCAGAATTACCTTAGCCACTCCACAAACTGTATTTATTAAAGCAGCTTGTGCCTCTTGCAAATCGTAACTGCTATAGGCCAGTGTCCTTTGCTTAACAAAAATATTATTTCCAAAAAGTTACATACATATATCTCACACACATACATGTCCAGCTGATGACATTTTAAAGTTAATTTCTGTATAACGCACCTTCATAACATCAGCATAAGAACGTGCATACAGTTAGTTTGAATTAATATTAATTTCTTATTTTTGATCACTGAGAGGAGCCTTAAGCTTCCGAAGGTATTAGTTAAGAACAAATCATAAACAATTTGTTTCAGTTGAATTTTTTTTTGCTGCCCTGATAAACACAAAAAGATTCGCAATGGGCTCTGTGAACACTCATCAGCACAGAGCTCCAGAGTTGTGAACATACAAGTATGTATTTGAAGATTGTTAAGAGACTAAGACGCTAGACAGCATGCCAATTTTCTGCTTTCATCGTCTGCCAATTGTCACCAGCTATTTTTCTCAGGTTTTTAATCTGCTTAGCTATTTTAAATCATTTACATAATGGTTTATTTTTTTTGAAGCACTTTACCTTCTATATCTCACTGTTGACAGAAATCTCTGGATTGCGCCAGGTAACCCAAATGTCTTCTCTCTATTATCCGGTGCTGGAAGGAGCCGCAATTCCACTTTCCCACAGTTCAATCCCTCAAGATTTTTAACATTATACAATTACTGTTCTCATATAAATTGACAAATTAAAATGAGTCATTTTTTGATAAATCTCACCAACATCTTAGTCCCAATTCTTCCCATTAAACAGTAACTCAATAACAGTGCATGGCATGTTATAATATATGTGGCTGAGCAACAGACCTGATTTGATGTTGATAGTTGGCTAATTTGCTTTCAAGCAGTTTTACATATTGCAGACTGTGAGGTACCATAACATTAATAAATAAATCAACTAATTGTATGGAAGAAAATCAAATACAAATAGAGTTTACAATCTTAATGTTGTAGTTATGATTTCTCCCAGGACGAGGTCCCAAACTAGGTATGATTTAGATAAGGTACGCCAAACTGTTATGTTCCCAGGTCAGGAGAAATGAACTGGCTTCCATTCTTTATCCCCTCCATTGGTTGCAATGAGGTTAATTTAAAAAGGATTCCTTCTCTCATGGATACCCATTCCCAGTCCAAATGTAATTATGCTTTAAAAGGAGCCAATTTAACCAGGCTTTCTAGAGCTTTTTACCATTTGCTAGATTGGGTCTTCACAGTTACCATGGTGTAGGGTGCTGGATCAGAATTTTAAGTTATTTTAGGATGCCAGATTAGACCCCAAGGTTCCTATTTTGACATAAACATGAGGAAAGGATATTTCCATTTAGGAATGGTGTTTTTGACAAAATTATGGATTTTTTTATAGACAAACATTTTATTTAATACCACAGTTGAAATATAATTAACAAATGAAGCAGGTTAATAGTTGTTAACAGTTGAACAATATTTAAAGTATAAGGAAGCAACTTTACTTTCTGGTTCATGACCATTTCTGTTCCAAATAAGCAACTTTCCTCGTAGAAGCTTAGGTGCCATTTTAAATACAGCGAGCTATACTTGCTATAAATTGTGTTAATATTTTGAAGCTTTCAGAGCAAATGCATTTTTGAGCAGCTTACAGATCTTCGTCCTCAACCGACTCCCAGCTGGTCTGCAACTCAAACTGTGAAAGCACCTTTCTTTCTGCTAATAGACCCAGTTTACCACATGATCTGGTCAATCAACTTTAATCAGAAATCCTCGGGAAACTTCTTGTACACATAAAAATCCATTCGCTCTAACTCTTAGCTGAAAATTTTGCCATTTGCATTCACAGCCTTGATCTAAATGTTTTCTAGTCACAATAGCAGCTGGCAGAACAAATTCAAAATTCTAAACATTCCCCCAATCAAGACAAACTACATTTATACTAATTGCACTTGCTTGGGTGCAAATGCTTATTCTTCTCAAATGTCCATTTTTGAGTGTTCACAACCTTTATTTCAAGTCTTTTGGTACTTATAATGGGCCAATGTGACAGTGGATCAATCAAAACAGCAACAATAAATTAAAACAAATTGCTTACGTTTTGTTTCAATTGAGTTAGAGTGTTCATTAATTACTAGAAAGCAAACAGGAATTAATAAAATGCAACACACATCCACACAGATTGTAAATGAGCAGTCCAAAAAGAAACATTAAAAATGGTATACAAATCAGTCTTTGGCTAGTCCATTCAGAGTAAATGGAAAAATGTTGCAGCCATTACAAGTTCGGTAATTCCGATCACATTAATAATTCCGGTAGCAGTTGGCTTGGAGGTTCTTGGTACTGATGGTTAGCTGAAAAAACTTGTCTTGTTTCATTTTTTGATTGTGGCTCTGCAGACTTGTGACTTGCTCCCTAGGTTAGCTCTCCTACCCTGCCATTTTCCCCTATACTAACAATCTCTCAGCCTTGCCTCACTAGTGGCCATTATCCTGCAGAATAGCTTTAATGTGCCCTATTTTGGCATTAAATTTGCATGTGAGAAAATGGTTTGGGGACCTATTTACAATGTTGCCAACAAGGCCAATCTTGAGCACACAGAACTATTGGAATCCCAACAGATACATCAACCAGGAGAGATGGGCTTGTAGTAAACAATAGTAAAGAAAGAACCCAATGATCACTCAACTAGCCTGTCAAGCTAATTTGATTGCTCCATTTTGCATTTAAGTGTAAGATGCAGCCTGTTAAAGGCGTATAAGTGATTTCTATGAAAATGAAAGAGACATTTTTACCAGTAGGTAAAAGCATCCCTGTAGCTGTGAGCTTCACAGCAAACATTAGCACTGGAGAACTATTACACCAGACTAGCACAAGAGGCCAGGGTTGCAGCTGGCTTTTAACCATTTTCCTTGTGAATTCTAGGAAGGGAAAAAGCATAAGCATGTCTTTTGTCCAGGCCTACTTTCTTTCAACTCACATTATGTTCATAATTTGGAAAGCAACTCACAGAAAATGGTTTCTGCTAAGATGATAATCAGTTTCCACCATCTCCACCGGAGATTACAGCTCTGTTTTTGCATTGCATCTTTTCCTTTGAAGTGTCTCTATCTGAAAAAATGTGCAACATTCTGCTGCCTCTGGACTACCTGGTAGAGCGTAATCCACAAAGGAGTCTTGAAGCAAATATTACTTCACAGTCTCAGCCAATATTTGTTTGTATTTTCTTTTTCAAAAAAAGTACATCTTACTTAGAAGTTCAATATGTAATTATGAGCAAAAATTCATTGTCATGATACCATGTATTTTATGCTATGTTGATGTCAAGTACCTTGCTCAAAGAAAGATGTGGCTGTTGAAGGCCAATCATCTGAATTCCAGGACAGGGCTACATAACTCCCACAGGATGAAACATCTTCAGCTGCTTCATCAATGATGTTTTCCACATCTTAAGGCCAGAAGTGGAGAGGTTCCCTGATGATTGCACTAAGTTCATTGCCATTCACAACTCCTCAGATACAGTAGGAGTCCACGTCGATATGCAACACAAGGTCTGGATAACATTCTTGCTTGGGTCAGTAGCTGGCAAGTAACATTCACATCACACAAGTGTCAGGCAATGACCATCTCCAACAAGAGAAAATTTAATCTCATCCATCTGACATTCAATGGCACACTATCACTCATTCTTCCACTTGGTTGGAGAATTTCATCCTCAACTCCATCTTAAGTGGAGACAACTTGTTTTGAAACTGTGCTCCCTAGGTTAGCTCTCCTACCCTGCCATTTTCCCCTATACTAACAATCTCTCAGCCTTGCCTCACTAGTGGCCATTATCCTGCAGAATAGCTTTAATGTGCCCTATTTTGGCATTAAATTTGCATGTGAGAAAATGGTTTGGGGACCTATTTACAATGTTGCCAACAAGGCCAATCTTGAGCACACAGAACTATTGGAATCCCAACAGATACATCAACCAGGAGAGGTGGGCTTGTAGTAAACAATAGTAAAGAAAGAACCCAATGATCACTCAACTAGCCTGTCAAGCTAATTTGATTGCTCCATTTTGCATTTAAGTGTAAGATGCAGCCTGTTAAAGGCGTATAAGTGATTTCTAAATGTAGTGGCAGCTTCAAATATGGCATCATTTATCTTCTTGGAAATATATAAGGGATAAGTGGTTAGGGGGTTATTCCATCCAAGATGCATTTCTCATGGAAACTAATGAAGAGGTTGGTAAGAGCTGGGTCTAAAGAGGCAACATCATCTATTTGGGATTACATGGTGTCATTAAAATTGAACTCAATTAGGCAAGTTGCTGAGTTCATAAATTCAATGCATTCAGACAATGACAGCACTCCTAACCATAATATTGTGACATGATATGTCTCTATGGCATCTACGAACAGTACATTAGTCAACAGACTAGCAATGCTGAATGAACATATAGACATCAAATTGCTATTGAATTGCAAGTGTGTATTGTGTTTCATAGATGGAGTCCTCCACCATGTATGTGGAAAACTTGCTCAGAACTGGTTGTAGCAACTTGCTTAAAACATCTGGTGAATTCATATCGTGCAAAGCCAACTGACATAATGTATAGCCAAACAGATGATGTGGAATGAATCGCCTAAGAAAGGCTAAGGAGATAATATAGAAATATTTAATGGTGACTTGTGTATCAAATTTAAGTATGCATTATACCATGAATGGCAGAATCCTTCGGATCATTAACATACTTAGGGATCTGGACATACAGGTCACAATTCCTAAAAGTGACAACACAGCTGGCCAAAGTGATTAAGGCAGCATTTGGCATGCCTGCCTCATCAGCCTGGGCACTGAGTACAAGAATTGGGAAATCAAGTTACAGCTGTACAAAACCTCTGTTAAGCTGCATTTGGAACATGCAATTCTGGTCACCACATTATCAGAAGGACATGGAAGCTTTGGAGAGAGTGCAAAGAAGGTTCACCAGGATGTTGCCTCGTCTTGAGGGTGTTGGCTATAAGGAGAGGTTGAACAAACTAGGATTGTTTTCACTGGAAAGATGGAGACCAAAGGAAGACCTGATGGAGATCTACAAAATTATGAGACAGAGATGGGGGGGGATACTGAGGGGCTTTTCCCAAGGATGAAAGTGTCAACAAGGTGAGACAGGGAATGTTTAAGGGAGATGTGTGGGGGAAGATTTTCACAGAGTGGTGGGTGCCTGGAATGCTCTGCCAAAGGTACTGATGGAAGCAGGCACATTAGCAACATTTAAGAGACATCTGGATGGGCACATGAATAGAGAGGAAACAGAGGAATAGGGACTGAATAAGAGCTGAAGGATTTTTTTTAGATAAGGCATTATGATTGGCACAGGCTTGGAGGGCCAAAGGGCCTGTTCCTGTGCTGTACTTTTCTTTGTTCTCTGAATACATATTTGAGGAAATGGATGGCATGTGTATTCATTTTTAAGATCAGCCAGATGAATTCCAATTTTTTCTAATCTTCTATTTTTCTAAATTTTTAGGTTTTGGAGAAGGAATACCATGTTATTTGTTTTTTCAGCCTTTTTTTTGCCAAGTAGTAGGTGTTGTTGTAAAGCTTGTATATGTCAAAATCAGAAACATTTTTACTTCAAGTCACAAAGTGATATACTACTTCAGAAAAATTTATTTTTTTTAAGCAGCGAGTGATGAACTTTCATCACATTTTGACTTTGGTGGACTTCTAATAAGTAACCAACCTTAAGTTACTCACCAACAACAGCGTCATGCAGGATACAATCTTTCAGTCGCTGAGGTCCCCATCCAAAACCAAGCCAAAGTTCTTCTGCAACATGCTTTACTAAATTTATTTAAATTGCTCTGGAAAGCTATTGTGTCTTCCTTCACCCAAAAGTTATCTCCACTGTCTGGCTAAGAGTTTATTTTCATCCATCTATTAACAAATGATTTAATTGGATACATCCCCTCAGACAGCAATCACATCTTTTCCTATTTTTACGTACCATTTTCCACTACGTTGTAGCTATTACTCATTTTTGTAGCTATTACTTATTTTTGTACCTAAATTTGAAAGCTTGTTAAACACCATTACGTGAAAACATCTTCACTTGTTTTCTCAAATTTCATGCTCTCTCTCTTGATCATTCACAAATATTTTTGCCCAATAACATTTGAACTTCACTTCTGCACAGACTTCTTTCTTTCTACATGTCTGGATCGTTTCTCAGAGGAATTTCTGGTGGAAACTCTGGATGCAAAATTACACTGGCATCTGTCATTTTAAGTGCCTTTTTCTTAATGTCCTCTGTAGAATATCTCCACTCTCAGAGAAGACAGTTCGACTGCAGATGAAAATTTATTTCATGTAAAAGAGCATTGTGTAACACCAAAAGTTGATATCTAGATTCATATCTTCGAGTGTCAAATACAACCACATACTCAGATTCCCTGTATCAACAAAAGTTTAGTTATTTATCTGTGGTGGCATAGTGCTAAGTACTACTATTTCACAGCGCCAGGGACCTGGAGTCAATTCTGGTCCTGGGTGACTGTGTGGAGTTTGCATATTCTCCCCATGTCTGTGCGAGTTCCCTTCAGGTGCTATATTTCCTCCATGCAACAATGATGTGTGGGTTAAGTTCATTAGCCTTGCTAAATTGCCCCTTAGTGTCAGGGAGATTAGCAGGATCAATACGTGGGATTGTGGGAATAGAGCCTGGATGAGATTATTGTCAGTGCAGGCTTGGAAGGCTGAATGGCTTTCTTCTACAATGTAAGGATGCTATGATCGGCAGAAAGTGCATTTCAATAAAAAAAATTACACACGAGCTGGAATTTTCCAAAGTAATGTAACCAAAGTTGAATTGCCACCCCATTCCAAATTTTCTGCATAATGCCAGAATTCCACATTTCAGACATGGATTTCTGATTCCTACTTCTCCAGAAACATGGTGCATACCTGAAATGGAACTGCTTCTTTGTAACACTGGATCATGGAGGAAGACAAGCTATGCCTAATTTTTACATCCCTAAATGGCATATTGTGGTAAGTAAGTAGTTTGAATGTTCCAAAGCTTCTTCAAAAGGTTATGATGAGAAGGTAAATGTTTAAAGATAGCATGGATGAGGAGGTGTGGGGGGCTAGAGATTACTACTTCTGATGTGTTGTTTGCTAATTTTCTGCTGAGTTCCCTAAATTCTGACTACAGGACCACTTCCCTCGTTCTAGCCATGTTCTTAGTTCCGATGTGGACTAGGTTACTCATTGTTTATACTCTTTCCTCAGCATACTTTGCAGCTGCTCAGTGACTTCCATTCAGTATGTTTAACAAGGCTATTCAACTCACAAAGGTAGTTACTTCTATCTCAAGAGCATGACTCTTAATTTATATTTAATTTGAGAAACAATGCCAGAACTTACCACTTGAACCAAATTCCTAACTCCACACTCCACCAATATCTCAGTTATAGTTTCCTATCTGCGCACTCCTTATTATCCCATCTTGTCAAAGTGACCATTTATGTACAAATCAAACCAGTGAATACTGATTAATTCTTCAATTGTAGGAAGTGTCATAGACAAGTTTAATTGCTCAAAATAGAAATGCAAGTTTACTTGTAGCTTAAAGGTGGATATTGAAAAGGGGTTTATAGGATACTGTGCTATAGAGTGATCAACCATATTTTATTTTCTTATTTAGATTTAATTCTAGCCCAGATTTAAGGGATGATCACTCTGTTGGCTCCAACACTGCTTGTGGATACCATCATTTGGTACACAACACCCAGTGAAGTGTCAATCTCAAAAATACTGAAAGGATAGTTACTATGATAGCGAAACAGTACATCATAAACCATTCCACTCAACTGCAGAAACTATGTTTAAGTATTTCAACAAATGGAATAATAAATCGTTATGAACTAAAACTGTTAAATGAGGTGTTATTTTATGAAATTAGCTGATCACAATTAGACAATTATTTGTGCTCAGAAAATGAATGGGTTTTGTCTATTAGGAAAATTGATTTTATGTGGAATCTGAACGTAAGGGAACTTGCACAATTATACACAATGGATTTAAGAGCTTTATAAATCAAATTCAGGCAAAACTTGGATCAAACCTCTTACATAATGACCTCTGTACCAAGCACCTTACTGAAATGTGTTTATTCAAATAATGAACAACTAATATAAAACTAATGAATGTTAAGGCACATGGTTATTTTCATTCATTTAACAAACTTTGAGAGAAACTAAAATTCACACACTATAAGCTGCCATATCAGGAAAAAGTAACTTAAATGTTTACACTCCTCTTAACTGCATTAGATATTGTTACGTGAAAATTGTTCCAATTCAATCCAAGTGCAATAAATCTATTAAAAACAAGGATGATCAAATTCAAAGAGAGGTTATAACAAGTTATACCTCAAGCATAACGCTTATATTTCTTTAGTATTTTATCCAATATAAGTTCAAATGACTCTAAACTACTGCAATTATTATTTATCCAAATGAGATGCTTGATATTTTGACTGGCTGATGCCATGCAAGCATGTTTGAAAAACTAATTTGCACCCATATCATGTGTTTCCTTGATTATTCTACAAGTGAAAGGAAACTTACTTTTTTGAAAGACAATAACATCATGTTTGGATTTTTCATCCAAAACAAAATGGTACATTCTGCTCCACTTATGGCCAACTTATTCAGCATGGTAATGAGCCATGTGAACAGAAAAGTCCATGATTTTTTTTGCTTTCAGTCACTGATTCTCACCACTGCTTAAGTATAAACAAACCAACAATTGCTGGTTAAAGACAAAACTTGTTCTAGCCCAGACTGCCTCTGTTCCTTCAGCAAAATTACCAGCTAATACTCACCATTCAGGTTAATCTTATAAAGGTTCATTAGACACAGGATGCTACACGGTGCATAATAAATGATGCCTCAAGCCTGGTCACAGGATCAGTAAATGGAAAACAACTAAGTAAATAAGAGGAGGAAAAAATAGTTTGGGAACTTGTCAAAATTTGCATTACTAGAATGAATTTACTACATCTACAATTCACTATGAAAATAGCTAAATGGTGACTACTGAAGTGACTGCATGTTTTAAATAAGTCAACAGTACTCAGGGGTGCACTGTTTGTCCGTGTTCTGCTTTTGGATGGTTCCCTTCCCTGCCTCCTCAATCTGCTTCTGCTCAGTTTTTCCTCTTGTACTCTGTTTCCATTTACATAGATGATCTGGAGGAGTAGCTGAGTGTAGGATAACAAAATTTTGCTGATGACATGAAGATGAGTGGAAAAGCGTGGAAGGTGCGGAAAGTCTGCAGAGAGATCTGGATAGGCTGAGTGAGTGGACGAGACCTGGCAGATGGAGTACAACGTTACCAAATGTGAGGTTATCCACTTTGATAGAAATAATAGTAGGAGGGATTATTATTTAAAAGGCAAAAAGCTTCCACGTGCTACGGTGTAGAGGGACCTGGGAGTCCTTGTGCACGAATCGCAAAAATCCAGTCTGCAGGTGCAGCAGGTGACCAAGAAGACGAATGGAATGTTGGCCTTTATAGCGAGGGGGATAGAATATAAAAGCAGGGAGGTCTTGCTGCAACTGTACAGGACACTGGTGAGGCCCAATCCTGGTGCCTCATCCTAAGCCTTGCTTTGGGGGTGGTCCAGGCTACCAGGCAACAGATATGCTTTCTTGGTTCCCTGGAGTTTGGGTAAAGAGTTTTGCTGAAGGAATTTGTTGGTGAGGTGAGGTTTTATTGAAGGGTTATTTATTGAGGGGAGGGTTTTGCTGAGTAGGTTTATTTCTGAAATGGGGGTTCAGTGCTGAGGCAGGGATGTTTTGAGGGTTAGCGCTGAGGCAGGTGTTTATTGAGGGAGTTTATTGCTGAAGTGGAGATTAATGATCAACTTCTGCTGGAATTCTTCTTCATGAAGCATTAACACAATATGATTAATTCTCTATTTCAACAGTTAGTCAAGGCATCCATACTTAAAGCAATGGCACCGTAACTTCTGGTGCACCAAAACAATGTATTACAAATGCACTGCTGTCCGCACTGAAGTCTGACACCTTATACTTGGCTCTCCTCACTGCGGCCATGCTCCACATATAACTCTCTCCCTCACTGAAGTCTTGATGTTTATGCCTCACTTTCCTCGTTCTTTTTACTTCTTTTCAACAGTGAAATTCCAACCCTAAGCGTGACCGAACAGACAAGGATATTCCAGTTCAATGAACCGGGTGGCGGTTACACGCTTCTGGAAAGGTAAACCAGAACAAGATTGCTGCAGTTACAGGGTTGACTTTGCCATTAAAATGAACCAATTGGCCATCTCAGAGACTATCTTTGTGGGATAAATGAACGCCTCATGAACCTTCAGTTCATTCTAGCCCAGAACCAGTGAGTAACAGTGTTCAGCACATTCACCCCATTGCTGGAAGCTACAGACGAGTTGAAAAATCCTTAGCCTGAGTCCCAACAGACAATAAGTTGATCCTCCTCTTCAACTTTAATACCAAAGTTGGAAATGGACACAGACCTGTGGAGAGGTGCAATGGGCAGAGGATAGAAAGACGTGTGCAACTCCAATAGCACCCTGCTCCTGAGAAAATGTGTGAAACACAGTCTTCTCAGACCTAGTCATAACCAACACCTTGTTCCATCAGTGAGACAAGCAAAAGACCTCATGGCAAAAACCTCACTCCAAGCACTGGCATCTGCTGGACTACATCAAAGGAAGAGACTGCATGTGTATCACACGTGCTGTAACAGGAGCCTACAACTGCTGGACAGATAACCATCTAACCCACTTGGACCAACATCGAAGTAGCTCCAAAGCAATGATGACAACAGAAACAATGCTGGAAGAAGATCAACACTAAGGTACCAAAGGCTTTGATAAAAGAGCCCTACTGATCCAGTGCCTCACTGCCAACGTGATGACTCTTGTGAGCCACAGACAGAGACAGAGAAGGAGGGTGAGATTTTATGGCCTTGCTCATTTAGAAATGGTAAAATCCCGCCCGAGATCAACAGATCGTTCCTTGGTTTGCCTCTCACTAGCTCCAATTCTTATGGCAGAAGGGGCAATAAAACTCTGGCCAGAGTGTTCACAGTGCCTGATCTGCCCCCATAATCAGTACCTGTGAAGATATGCTTGATCTCTTGACCAGGACTCGTTCGATGAGAACAACTGACAGATGCAGTTAATAAGTCACAGCACAAGACTTTTTGAACCTGAAACAGCAACCTAACTGAAAGCAAGAAAGAAGCTTTACAGAAAAGGAAAGACTGAGGTCCACCAAAAAAATCCATGACCTAAAAAAATGATGGTGAGTGAAGAAAGTGCAAGAGATCCAACAGTCAGCCACAATGTTGACATGCAAGGTTTTTTCAGTGCAATCAAGACTACTTACAGCTTAAACGTCAAGACTTCTCCCCAGTGCTGACCAAGGATGGAGAGGTACTCATTAACAGAAAGGCAGTCAGAATGCACTAAAAGGAGCACTTTGAAGACCTCCCTGCAGAGATACTGTTCCCCAATACAAGTGCCTTCCACTTCATCCCACATTATGCTATCAACTATCACCACAACACAACTCCAACCCAGCATGAGGTATAAAATGCCAAGAGCTAAAGAACAACAAAATATCAGAAGCAAATGAAATCCCTGCTGCAGCACTAAAACACGGTGGAGAAGCACGAGTGCGTTTCCCTTATCTGCAAGGAGGACTATATGACAGGAGATGTCTCGGATGCTGTCACTGTGACCATCTTCAAAAAAGATGACAAGTCCAACAGCAGAACTACAAAGGAAATTTCCTGTCAGCCATAAGGAAGGTTATCATAAGAGTCCTCTTTGATCACCATTTCCTTGTGGCTGAAGACATCCGCCCAGAGTCCCAATGCAAATGCAGCCCATTTCGGCCACCCCCAAAAATTTGTAACCATCCTCCTCTGCCTGCTTCAAGATCACATACAAACCATGATACTACCAATGGATCCAACACAAATCCAATTTGCGGCCGGTCTAGGATCAAGTCGTGTCACTACACTGATCTTGCTATTCTCAAATCTTCCTTGCTGCAATGCAGTATCTCACTGTCAGCAAGCTTCCACTGCAGTGGAGTTAGACTGCAGAACAAATGGGAATCTTTTCAATCTCTACCACCAGCAGGCCAGATCCAAGGTCACTGTATCCTCTGTCCTTGACCCACAGTATATAGACTATCCACAATATGAGATTATTCACATTTACACCTAGACACACATTGGCCTTATGCTAAAGATCTGTAAGACAAAGGTCGCCAACCAACCAACCATCTACTCCCCCCCGCCCCCACCCCCCAGCACACAGCTCTGTCCCTCGATTATCAAAATCAATAGAAAGGCCTTGGACAACATGAACTATGTTTCATATCTTGGGAGCTAATGGCGCCCAAGGGGCCAATACAACTTATTGTAAACTGTTCCTTTGAAGCAGCAAATGTCCAATACCATTAGCCTAAATAATACAGAAGTGCTAAACCAGGAATGATCCTGAGGAAATTATGACTGCCTTGCAGACACAAGTAGATTTACAATGAAACACATCATGCCTATGCACAGAGCCCTGATGGATGGTGAGGCAGGGATGTGCCTGCTGGTGTCTGTGAGCACCTATTACAGCTCTGCATTTACTGATTGGCTCAACTGGGCAACATGGTGACACAAGGGTTAGCACTACTGTTTCATAGCACCAGGGACCTAGGTTCGATTCCCAGCTTGGGTCACCATCTGTACGGAGTCTACAATTTCTGTCTGTATCTGCATGTGTTTCCTCTTCCCACTACCTGAAAGGCATGCTGGTTAGAATGCATCTGCCATGCTAAATTTCCCTTAGTGTACTCAAACAGGTACCAGAGTATGGCGACTAGAGGATTTTCACAGTAATTTCATTATAATGTTACTGTAAACCTACTTATGACACTAATAAATAAACTTTAAACAGCAGGCAATGCAGAGCAACATTAGACTCTGGTTCAGATTCCTTACAGTGGGGAAACACTAGTCCGAACATTGTTTGAAATGACTAGGAGAGAGACAGAGACAGCTGAGGTTAAGATCCTGTGTTTTATTTAACTCAGGTCTGAGAAGAGCAGGCTAGCCAGACAGCCAATAACAGTGAGGCAAGGTGCTGTTACCATGGCACAACAAAAAATGGTGGTAATCCAGCCAGTTGGGACTTGGGGTAGCCGTCGAGCAGCAAGGGGAGTATCTCGACTCCCCGGAAATAGGAGGTCAAATGCCTGACCTTTCAGAAAATTCACTAAAATCAAGGTCTGGTGACTGAGGTTTGTAGGCAACCTTTCCAAATATGGAGACTATGCTGAAGGTATTTTTAATAATACTTGTCATAAATGCTTCTGGTTGAACGTTCTGTGTTCAAAAAAGTTAAAAATCATTTGCAAAATAATTGAGTCAGGAACATTTGACAAGTTCAGCAGTATTGATGAGCAAAATTGTATCTTTACAAGATTTTACATATGATGACATAGTGAAGGAAAGAAGTGCAGATGAAGCAAGAACATCTTAATCTTATCCTCTTCCATATTATCTTGTTTTAATCTGTTTTTCAAAATGGATCATTGCTGGTCTGACATAATGGCTGCAGCTGCTAACGTACTGATAGTTCTAACCATCACAGTTCTCAAGACTGGCCTTCAGAAAAGTCTCCTCAGACAGAATATGAAATTCTGTGCTCAGAACCATTTATATTAAAATTGAACTTGCTGGACACACCATTCACATGAATTTGTAGCAATAGCTTTGATTTTGTGAAAGGAAGTAAAATTTTTGAAACTGAATGAGACTCTGGAATAATGGCATATGCATCTTGTAGATGACATTTGGTCCTGCATGGGACTGGCCCATTCTGTTCTGCACTGGCCTGTGCTGCAATCACGTCATCAGCTGATTTTTCCATCGTGTTGCTCTTCAGCAAGTTCCATGTTTATTTGCCTCAAGATACACATTGCAATTCTGAACATATTTACTGTCATTCTGACAAGCGGTAAGCTTGCATTTCAATTTGGCAATTATTCATACCTTAATGTTATTCAACATTAAGTTTACAAACATAAAACTGAGGGAACTTAACAAGATTGATGTCAAGAGGGTTGATGCCTTTATGGAGGGGAATCTAGAACTAGGAAATAAAGTTTCAGAATAAAAGGTACTCATTTAAAAAGAAAACGAGGGGGAATTCTTCTTACAAACAGTGTGAACCTTTGGAATTTTCTGTCCCATTAAGGCCAAATCAGAAAATGTTTGAACTACAGGGGGAGGTGAAGTTTATGGGGGAACAGGCAGGAAAGTGGATCTGAGGTCATCAGGTCAGCCATGATCTTGCTGAATGATGGAGCAGGCTGATAGGTCAAAAAGCTCACTGCTGCTCCTTTTTTTTTTTAAGTATGCTTTCCAGCAGCTATTTTTATCCAGTGGTCCCTATCTAAACATGCTGAAGAGCTTCAATTTCCCAACCATGAGGGAAGGCCAAAACTGGACATACAATGTAGTATATGAAGTCTGAACAAGGTCTCTCAGTGACAATATTGCTTTTCTAGCTGTAATTTAAAGCTTACTATAATAATCCAAACATCCTGCACGCTTTGCAGTATTATTACCACATTGGTAATGGACTTCAATAATGCACTCAAGATATCCCTCAGGATCTTTTCGTGCTCAGCCATCTGAAACATAACTCTGCAACGCATTGTCAAATTGAGACAGAGTCAAATGTAGCTCCCCCGCCACTGAATGGAAAATTAACCCTGAAACCGTGGCAACCACATCTTCTCATTCTCCTCTTCTCCAAAACATGCTGCTCATCTCCTCTTCTTTTCCTGTCGTGTTTTCTGTCCTCTTCTACTTCCCCTCTGTAGGAATGGATCCTGTCTAATGGCACATTGGCCCTTCATTATTCCTTCTCCAAGTCTCGTCACACCTCGCCCCTTCCTTTTTTCACTATTCTTCCAGATTCACATCCGCATCCATCTTGCCTCTTTCTTTCACCTCCCTTCATCCACCTGGATCCACTTATTGCACAAAATAATTGACGTATCTCTATTAAAAATACTATATCATATTTATCATTCAGAGGAATAGAATACTAAACCATCATATGAAATGCTGAATAAAAATTTAAAAATAATTACAAGCAACAGTGATTTTAATAGGTTTTAATGCATTATGTGGCTTCATTAAGGACAGGTAACCCATTTTAAGTATTTCTGTTCTATATTACATATGGAATGAAAATATTACATAGTAAAATTTGTTTGTAAGATTATTCAAAATAAATGGTAGAGTATTTTGTCATGATAAGGCAATAAAGAATAAAAAATGTTACCTGTAGTGCACAGTTCATCATTCTGACTGTATAGTCAAATTGTTGGTGATCCAATATTGCCCGATTTTGTTGAACATGTAGACTTAGCTCTTGTATAAGACATTGCCGAGCTACTCGTCCTTTCAGGGCACGTAATGCAGCTGGAAGGGTCTAGAAAAGCAAATTTAATAATTGAAAATATCAGTTTTATTATAGATATTGTAAAAGAGCTGTGAATTTACATTTTATCATTACAATGCCACAAAACTACCACCACTAGAAGATTTTATTTCAAACCGCATGAATTATTTTAGCAAGAAGTTTGTTTTGTTTCTTGTTTCTTCACATTCTTTTCTCCCTTGGAGAGAGGTGTAGAGTTGATGGAATGATTTTCCAAGCTGATTAACAACTTGCTTTGAGCCGCCTGAATACTGTGGCCAACTAGTCCTGCAAAGGGACTTGAACTTCAGTGCCTTCTGGCTCAGAGGCAAGAATGCTGCCAACTGAGTCATTCAACTTCACACCAAGAAGTCAGAAAATTTAACAAATTCCCTCTGGAAATATGCTGGTTTGTTTTTTTTTTACAGAATCAGAGATTGGAATTTTGCTGTCATGCCAGACACAGAAATCGTAGCAGGCGGGACACAGAACATGAAAAAGTTTGTCGACTTCCAGCGGAACTTTCTATATTTGGAGTGAGCACAGCTGGAAAATCTGCCCATAGAGTTTACGGCACAAAAAGAGGCCTTCTGGTACACTGGCCATTGATCTCATTTTCTAGCTGTAGTCTCGAACGTCATAACTTTTCAAGTGCTCATCTAAATGCTTTTTCAGTGTTGCATGGGTTCCCACCTCTAAAACACCAATTGACAAAGTGTTCCTGATTCCCACCTTCCTCTGGGTGGGAAGGGTTTTCCTCAAATTCCCCCTAAAATTCCTGCCCATTACTTTCGATCCATATCCCTGGTTTTCCTCAATTAAGAGGAAAAGTTTCTTCCTATATCAATTTGTGTACATAATTGTGTACATCTCAGTTAGGTCTCCATTTAACCTTCTCAGCTCGAAGCACAACTCCAGCCTTGCTAGCCACTTTTGGCAGCTGAAACCCTCAAGCCCAGCAACATCTGAGTGAATCTCCTCTGCACCCTTTATAGTGCAATCACATTCTTCCAAAAATATGACGTTCAGAACTGTAGACAGTGTTCTAGATGTGGCCTAACAAGCATTTTATACAGCTCCATCATAACCTCACTGTTCTTATATTTGATGCCTCAGCTAATAAAGGCAGTATCCTGTACGCCTTTTTAACTACCTCGCTTACATCTCCTGCTGCCTTCAGGGACTATGAACATGCAACCCAAGGTCCCATTGGTCCTATATCCTTCCTAGTCTCCTACTGTTCATCTTGTATTCCCTTGCCTTGTTCATCCTCCGAAAATGCATCAAATCGCACTTTGCAGAGTTAAATTCTATTTGCCACTGTTAGGCCCATCTGACCCAGCCCATCTATATTACCTCGTAATCTCAGGCTTCCCTCCTTGTTATATTACACACCACCAATTTGTGCATTATCTGCAAATTTACTGATCATACCTGTCTAGATCATTAATGTACAATGCAAACAACAAGACACCCAGCATCATTCCCTGCTGTACATCACTGGACATAGACTTCCAGTCACACAACAACTTTTGACCATCACACTTTGCCTCCTGCCACTAAATAAATTTTGGATCTAATTTGTCACACTATCCTGTATCTCATGGGCCCAAACCTCCTTGATCAGTCGCCCATCACGGATCTTGTCAAAAGTCTTAATGAAGTCCATGTATACTACATCAAAGGCACTACGCTCATCTATGCACCACCTCAAAAAAAACAATCAAATTTGTTAGACATGGTCTCCCCTGACAAAGTCATACTGACTATCTCTGATTAATCCTTGCCTCTCCAAGTGGAGATTAATTCCATCCCTCAAAATGTTTTTATACGTGATGGTGTATTAACTGATCAGCTACGTAGTACTGAATTTTCAATTTGACTTCATTTTTGATTTGAACTGCCACATGAATTAGTATAGAGTGAAAAGTATTGTTGCACAGATAAAGCATACTTTACATAGGGAAAGAAAGGAGAGAGTGCAGAATTTAGTGTTATGGCCACAGCTATAGAGAAAGATCAGCTTAGTGCATGGTAAGTCCATTTAAAGGCAGCAGGGAAGAAGTTGTTTATGATTTGATTGGTATATGTCCTCAGACTTGAGTCTTTTCTCTGACAGAAAAAGGTGGAACAGAGTATGCCCGCTGTGCATGGGGCCCTTGATAATGCTGGCTGCCTTTCTGAGGCAGCGGGAAGTGTAGACAGCGTCAATGGATGGGAGGCTGGTCTGAATGATGACTGGGTATAATTCATGACCCTCTGTAGCTTCTTGCAATCTTGGACAGAACAGGAGCCATACCAAGCTGTGATCCAATCACCGAATTCTTTCTATGGTGCATCTGTAGATGTTGGTGAGAGTTGTAGTGGACATGCTAGATTTCCTTAGTCTCCTGAGAAATTTTTTTTTTTAATTAAGCAACATAGCACGGGAAACAGGCCCTTCGGCCCAACGAGCCCGCGCCGCCGTCATACCAAATAGTAGCAAATACATTATCCTATTTTAATATTCCTATATAATAACATATATATTATTCCTAATATGGAAAATTTTCACCATAGGGACAATTTGTTACCCAATCAGCCTAAGAGCGAATTTTTGGGTTGTGGGAGGAAACCGGAGTGCCCGGAGAAAACCCACGCAACCACGGGGAGAACGCGCAAACTCCCGCAGACACCGGCCCAATTCCAAGTGTCTGCACAGCCACATCGATAGTCTCTGAGCTGTCATGGTGCCCTTCAGATGGTCCACATAAAGCACTCATTTACGACATGAGGTACCAGGCAACCCATGAATCAACATCCAAGAGCTGTACCCGCACCACCTGCCGAATGCATGCTCAAATTATGGACCGAATTACCTGTGGAAAAAAGCCGTAGTTAAACAGTCCTAATATATCCCTCTATCTGCATACCGCTCATGTGGCTGTCCAAGAGACCCTTAAACAGCCCCAGCGTGCCTGCTCCCACCACCTTACTCGGCAGTGCATTCCACACCCCCACTACCCTTTGTGTGAAAAACTGCCCTCTAATATTCGTCCTATACATAGCCCCCCTCACCCTATGGCCATGACCCCTCGTCCTATCCATTTCTAAAGGTGGAAAAAGTTTACCTCCATTTACTCTATCTATACCCCTTATAATCTTATACACCTCTATGAGATCCCCTCTAAGCCGACGTCTTTCAAGGGAAAACAACCCCAGTCTATCTAATCGTTCCTCATAAGACAGTCCTTCCATACCAGGCAGCATCCTGGTAAACCTCCTCTGCACTCTCTCCAAGGACTCCACATCCTTCCGATAGTACGGAGACCAGAACTGGGCGCAGTATTCCAAGTGAGGCCTAACCAAAGTTGTATACAACTGCAACATCAAACTCCTACTCTTGTATTCTATACCCTTTTCTATGAAAGCTAACATACTATACGCCTTCTTTATCACCTTCTCCACCTGTGAGGACACCTTCAGAGACTTGTGAACCTGCACCCCCAAGTCTCTCTGCGTCTCTATGCTCCGTATAGTTTTACCTTTTATCCTATAATTCTCTTCTACATTTTTCCGGCCAAAATGCATCACCTCGCATTTTTCCGGATTAAATTCCATTTGCCATCTATCTGCCCAGTCTACCAACCTGTCTATGAGGCATTGGTGGGCTTTGTTAACTATGCATCCGCATGGAGGTTGTTAGTGATCTGGACACCTCAAAATTTGAAGCTCTTGACTATTTTTACTTTATCCCCAATGATGTAGACAGGGGCACGTCCTTTATTACGTTCCCTGAAGTTGATAACTATTTCCTTTGTTTTCTTGATATTGAGGGAGAGATTCTTGTCATCACATCAGTTCATCAGATTCTTTATCTCATTTCTTTTGTTTGAGATCTGACCCACAACAACGATATCATTAGCAAACATGAAAATCAAGTTGGAGGGGAATTTGGCCATACAGTCGTAGGTACATAAGGAGTATAGTAAAGGGTTGAGGACACAGTTTTGTGGAGCACTGATATTGAGGATGATCATGGAGGAGATGCTGTTGCATCTCCTAATTGAGTGCAGTTTGTGGGTTAAGCAGTCTAAGATCCAGTCATAGAGGGGAGAGCGGAGTCCCAGGCCACAAAGTTTGGAGATGTGTCTTGTAGAAATAATGGTGTTAAGGGCTCTACTTTGTAAATCTAGAAAAAATTTGTCATTACATGCAATTCTCATTGAATCAGAAAAATAAAATACAAAAAATCAGTGGAACAAAAATGGAGTTACAACTTGATATCACTGACTCTGAAATGTTTAAGAATTTGAATCGGAACCGTTGGTCAGCTGAGGCAGGGCTTGGAGATCACCAAAATCTAATTTAAATTATATAAAATAAAGAAATGTAGGCGCTGCAGTATCCTGACAAACTTACGTTGCAAGCACTACTTTTCATTAGAACTATCCTTTTGGAACATCAGCCCATTTGGTTAAGTGAATATTAATTTATTTACATATAAATATTAATTTTATATTTAATATAAATATAAAAATAAGGAAAATTCTTGTTGAGAAAGAAGAGTGTTGGGGAATAGAAATCATGGCTCATGTACTCAATGAGTGTGTGTTATCTGTTTTCATAACAGATTAAGATGCTACAAATGCACTGCAAAAGAGGTACTCTTAGGAATAGGAATCATGGCTCAATAAGTATATGTTATGTCTTTATAAAAGGCTAGAATGCTACTAATGTACAGTAAAGGAAACAACTGCAGCAGTACTGAATAGGGTACAAAAAGATTAAAAAAAAGCTATTTACCTTTTGGCAATACTCAAAAGGTAAAAAAGTCACTCGATCGAAATGGACTGCAGCCTATGTTACTGAAGGATGAAAAGATGAGAACTGAAAAGGTTTGGCTCCAATCTTCCAATGCCTTCTTAGATATGGGGATGGTGCCAATGGATTGGATATGTTGCAAACTGGATCCAAAAATGGTACAGTAACAAAACCAGCAATTACAGAACAATTAGTCTAATTTCAGTGGTAGGGAAAATAAGATATGATAATCTGGAACAAAATGAATTGGCACTTGGAAAGTTATGGGTTAGTAAATGAAAGTCAGCACTGGTTTGTTAAAGATAAATTGCAGTTGACTAACTTGACCGAGTGTTTTTATGAAGTAGATCTGGATAGTATGGTTAATGTAAAGGGCATGTGACCAAGTACCACATGGAAAGAAGATTAAAACTCATGAAATTAAAGGAATAGTGGGGCAGCGTGAAAATAAAATTGACCGAAGGACAGAAAGCAGAGGCCAGTGACAAACAGTTACTTTTCAGACTGGAGGGAAGTATAGAATGATTTTGTCCAGGCGTCAGCATTGTCATTGCTGTGCTGTTGGACATTATAAATTTGATTTATTATAGTCACATGTCTTAATATACTGAAAAGTATCATTTCTTGCATGCTGTACAAACAAAGCATATCGCACATAGAGAAAGAAAGGAGAGAATGCAGAATGTAGTGTTACAGTCATAGCTAGGGTATAGAGAAAGCTCAACTTAATGCTAGGTAGGTCCATTCAAAAGTCTGATAACAGCAGTGAAGAAACTTTGAGTCATTGGACTTTCGTATCTTTTTCCAGACAGAAGGTGGTAGAAGAGTCCAGGGTGTGTGGGATCCTTAATTATGCATGCTGCTTTTCTGAGGCAGTGGGAAGTGTAAACAGTGTCAATGGGTGGGAGGCTGGTTTGAGTGATGGACTTGGCTTCATTCATGACCCTTTGTAGTTTCTTGCAGTCTTGAACAGAGCAGGAGCCATACCAGGCTGTGATACAACCAGAAAGAATGCTTTCTATGATGCGTCTGTAGAAGTTGGAGGGAGTTGTAATGGACATGCCAAATTTCCTTGGTCTCCTGAGAAAGTAGGCATTGGTGGGCTTTCTTGACTATAGTGTTGGCATGGAGGAATCAGGGCACGTTGTTGGTGATCTGGACACCTAGAAACTTAACATATACAAGGACATGACCTCCACGATCCTCCCTGAAGTTGATGACTGTGTCCTTTGTTTTGTTGGCACTGAGTGAGAGATTATTGTTGCCACATCAATTCACCAGATTCTCTCTTTCCTATATTGTGTCTTGTCATTGTTTAAGATCTGACCCATTACAATGATGTCATCAGAAAACTGCAAAATCAGGTTGGAGAGGAATTTGGCCATACAGTCATAGTGTATAAGGAGTATAGTAAGGGCTGAGAACGTAGTCTGTGGGTTAGGGAGTTTAGGATCCAATGGCAGAGAGAGTAGCCGAGCCCCAGGCCACAGAGTTTGGAGACCAGTTTTGTAGCAATAATGGTGTTGAAGACTGACGTATAGTCAATCAATAGTCAATAAAAGTGTCTTTGTCATCTAGGTGTTCCGCGTTCTGCTATGGACTTGTTGCGATGGATGTAGTGGATCCAGGCAATCTGGGAGTTCAGTGGGACAAATGACAAATGGTACATGTGCTGCTAGTTATTGTCCTAAATTGGTTTTGTGAAGGGTAGGTCGTGCCTCACAAACCTTATTGAGTTTTTTGAGGAGGTGACCAAAGAGGTAGATAAGGGTAAGGCAGTTGATGTAGTGTATATGGATTTTAGCAAAGCGTTTGATAAGGTTCCCCATGGTAGGCTACTGCAGAAAGTGCAGATGCATGGGATTGAAGGTGATTTAGCAGTTTGGATTAGGAATTGGCTAGCTGATAGAAGACAGAGGGTGGTGGTTGATGGGAAATATTCAACCTGGAGTGCAGTTACAAGTGGTGTACCTCAAGGATCTGTTTTGGGGCCACTGCTGTTTGTCATTTTTATAAATGACCTAGATGAGGGTGTAGAGGGTTGGATTAGTAAATTTGCTGACGATACCAAAGTGGGGGGAGTTGTAGACAGCGAGGATGGATGTTACAGTTTGCAGAGGGACATAGATAGGTTGCAGAGCTGGGCCGTGAGGTGGCAAATGGAATTCAATACGGATAAGTGTGAGGTGATTCACTTTGGTAGGAATAACAGGCATATGAAATATAGGGCTAATGGAAGGACCCTTAATAGTGTTGTTGAGCAGAGGGATCTTGGGGTACAAGTACATAGCTCTTTGAAAGTTGGCACCCAGGTTGATAAAGTTGTTAAGAAGGCGTACGGTGTGTTAGCTTTTATTGGTAGAGGGATTGAATTTAGGAGCCGTGAGGTTATGTTACAACTGTACAAAACTCTGGTGCGGCCGCACTTGGAGTATTGCGTACAGTTCTGGTCGCCGCATTATAAGAAAGATGTGGAAGCATTGGAAAGGGTGCAGAGGAGGTTTACCAGGATGTTGCCTGGTATGGTGGGAAGGCCTTATGAGGAAAGGCTGAGGGACCTGAGGTTATTTTCATTAGAGAGAAGAAGGTTACGCGGTGACCTAATTGAGGCGTATAAGATGATCAAAGGACTGGATAGGGTGGATAGTGAGAGCCTTTTTCCTCGGATGATGATGACCAACACGAGGGGACATAACTTTAAATTAAGAGGTGGTAGTTATAGGACGGATGTCAGAGGCAGGTTCTTTACACAGAGGGTGGTGAGGGCGTGGAATGCCCTGCCTGCAGCAGTTGTGGACTCGCCTACTTTGGGGGCATTCAAATGTTCGGTGGATAGGCATATGGATGATATTGGAATAGTTTAGGTTAGAGGGTCCACTGGCCGGCACAACATCGAGGGCCGAAGGGCCTGTACTGCGCTGTAATGTTCTATGTTCTAAATTTTGCAGCTGTTTTAACTCATATTTATTATACAAATAAAGCACATTTATTGATATTTAATTCATATAATTGGTACGGCAAATAGCAAAATGGCATTTTTGTGAAGTGACACAACTCAAACTGCAATTCGATATTTGCATTTATTATTTACATAGTTCTTCTCTTGAAGTTGCTGTGCTAGTTTCTTATAAATAACAATAATACTATTATTTTAGCAGTATGTTTGAGTTTTCAGTGTTAAGAGATCTTTCATATTGACCACTGACCAAAGAAAATAGGATTTTGGCTGCATCATGGTCAGCAGAATATTGCATTACAAAGATATTGACTTCATTAACTTAGCCATCGATGATCTCAGAATTAGCTTGCAAATTGTTTTTGTTAATTCAGGGTGTTATAATTAAATCTATTAGATTTAATTATAACACCCTGAATTGACAAAAACAAATATTGATGCAATAGTTGGTGAACTATTGCATCAATACTGATCTCACTTCATCTCGGTTTCACTGTTGATAATAGTAACTTTCCCCTTTTGAAGTCATAATTATTTACACTTACAAATAGATAATAATAGGACTGTAAGATATTATGAGTAACCTTTGCAAAAAGGGGTACTGACACTAGCACTGACTGATAACTCAATTTTGTTACATTCTGCAGTTTCTTTAAACTATTAATTCAAAACACTTTCAACTTCAAAATAAATGCCAATTTGAGATTGTCTAGACAACATGATTTTTTTTTTTACAATTTAGGCTTTTAGAAAAGAGAATGATTGCCTTGTGGGACAATATGTTATAAGTTTAATATCAGTTGTAGTTGCCAACTCTACTCCAAATAGCATTCAACTTGAAATTTAAATCCCAAGATATATCTAATGCAAGAATGAAATAAATTTATGATAAAAATATCTCAATGCAGCCAAATCTTTGCCTTCAATCAACATTGGATTACTCATGCAAAGCAACATCTAGAATTTTGATTGCTATTTGTTTCCGCTTGGTGACTTTTCCATCCTCTCCATAAGTGTAAGTTTACATAGGCATTGATCACACATCAGTACTTCACCCAACAGGTTGTATTTATGTACAACTTCAATGTGGTAAAACTTCCCAAGATGCTCTACATTATTATCAATTGCATGTGATAATGACCCACATAAGGAGCTTTTTAAACGAGAAACATGAGGTAGAGAAGCAGATATGCTTAGGAAGGGAATGAATTATAGGCAGCTGATATCACAACCATTAATGGTGAAATTGGCAGTGCATAATTGGCAGAATTGGAGGAACATAGAATTCTGAGGGTTGTAGCAGTTCACAGTGAGGCAGGGTGAGGCCACAAAGGGGTTTGAACACAAGGAAGAGAATTATAATCTGAGGTATTGCTGGACTAGGAGCTATTGTAGATCAGTAAATAAAGGAGTGATACGTTAACAGCATTTGGCTTGACTTGTGGGCAAGAACAAAACTGCAGGCTACCAATACAATCACCAAAAAAAAACATAGGAAATTCAGTGGAAACATCTTTATCCAGGAAGCCATCAGAATGTGATGCATTCGGGGTAAGGGGCCATCAGAATATTTCAATGTTGTGATGCATTTGGGGTCAGGTGGAAAGTTATCTGGATACACTGGGCTAGATTTGATGCTCAATTGTGGAACCTCCTTTTGCAATCCCATGTGTCAATTGGAGGCACCAACCCAAGGTCATCCTTCCTCCAATTCCCTCTCCTTAGACTTCCAAATCCAGCATACCCGTCATTCCCTTTGCTGGGATAGCCTGGGCTCACCTTTACTCCAAGCCATCTTTACTGGGGCCGCCTTCAATTCTTGGAATGGCCATCACCCCCATCTAGAATTTCTGGGATTAGAGGACTGCTAACCATCCCAAAATAGTGGCAGGAGTCTGATCTTAAAACAAATAATACTGTTCCCCAATGATAAAGTTGCTGAGGGGCATCTGTCACTTTGGTGAATACGTGCACCACTGGCCATTTAGCTGGGTGGAGAGAGGCAATGACACTATAGCATCTAACTCTGAGCAGATTATTGCTAAACGAGTGCCGCTTGAAGCATTGCTAATGACCCCTTCCATCAATTTACTGATAATCAAGAGTAGACTGATGGGGCAGTAAATGGTCAGGTTAGATTTGTCCAGCTTTGTAAGTACTTGATGTAACTGAACATTATCCACACTGCTGGGTAGATATTTGCAGAGCCTCCTCCAGTGAGTTGGTTAACTGCCCACAACCATGCACGGCTGAACGTGACAGGACTGGAAAGCTTAGATCTGATTTGTTGTTTGTGAAATCACTTGTTCCATCTGTTACTTACTGCTTGTGTTCTTTAACATGCAAGTAGTCCTGTGTTGATTTACAATATTGATGCTTCATTTTTGGGCACACTTAGTGCTGCTCCTGGCATGCATTCTTGCACTCTGAGCCAAGGTTGGCTCTCTGGCTTGATGGTAATGGTAGAGTGGGGGTATGCTGGGCCATGAGGTTGTGATTGAATACTATTCTGCTGCAGATTGCACAGGCACAGCCAAGTCTTGAATTGCTAGATCTGGTTGAAATCTATTCAATTTAACATGGTAATACTGCCACATGACACAATGGAGGTTATCCTCAAATGTGAAGATGGGGCATCATCTCCACAAGGATTGTGTGACGGTCACTTCCATCAATACAATCATAGACAGATATATCTGCAGTAGGCAGACAGGTGAGGATGAGGTCAAGTATGTTTTTACTTCTGTTAGTTCCCCACCACCTGGTACAGACCAAATCAAGCAGTTATTTCAGTTGTGGTGCTACTGAGCTACTCTTGGGTTGGACATTGAAGTTCTCACCAAGAGGACTTTCTGCATCCTTGCCACTCTTAGTGCCTCCTCCATTGTATGCCTAAGGCTGTGGAGAGGGCTTTAAATTCAATAGTGGGTGGGGAGTGGGGATTCATTTAAAGTGGGATTTTTAAAGTTGAAGAGAAAGGATAAGACGAAAGGTGCAGTATTGTAATGCCATCAGCGATAATCAGAATGTAACTTGAAGGGACAAATCTACAAACACAAGCCTATACCAGCAAACAAGGTCAACAAAGTTGATGACCAAATCAACCATAGCATTGTGGTGCAGAGAGCCATTCAAGTGGGAGGACTAAATAGGAACGCAGGAGCAGGAGGGGACAGTAAAATCAGGGTGTTAAAGACAGAATTCTCTGCATTGAGAACTCAAATGTTGAAAACTGTGTTGCCTGCCTGGTGCCAGGGTTTGAGACATCTTCTTGGAACTGGAGAGATGATTGTAGTCAGTGGGGTAGTATCCAGCTGTCATGGCTCATTTGGAGAACTAGGAAAGAGGTTCTGCTTAGAGAACAGTTCAGTGCAAAATTACAAAGCAGAGCCACTTGGATAATAAACTCTGGATTGTTACCTGAGCCATGAGCAAGTTTGACTCCAAGTCTGGAATAGCAGATATTGATTTTGATTCAAGGGGCACTAGCAGTGTGGGGCTGCACATTGGGACAGTCTTTACATGACTTGTGCTGAGATCAGTATTCTTGGGAACGATAATGCTAGGGTAGTAAAGACAGTTTTAAATTAAATAGCAGCAGGATAGGGGTATGGTAAATTAAAGAGAACAGGCAAGGCAATACATCAGGGAAGTTTGAGGGATCATTACAACTAGAGTGTGGCAGGAAGCAACAAGGTATCGAAACTTATCTGCATAAGCAAACAAGATCAGGCTTACAGGAATGGTTAAAAAAAAATCAGAGATTTGCATTTGAATATGTTCAGGATCTAACAAAATGGATAAATTGAAATAAATCTGTATCAACTGATAATCATTTGAAGAGATGTGGCTACACTGTGGCCAAGACTGGGATCTAAATATGCAAGGGTTTGGGACATTTAGGAAGTAAGAAGTCTCACAACACCAGGTTAAAATCCAACATTTATTTGGTAGCAAACTCCACGAGCTTTCAGAACGCTGCTCCTTCGCCAGGTGAGTGGAGAGTTCTGATCACAAACAGGGCATATAAAGACACAGTTTACAAAATACTAAGTAGAATGCGAGTCTTTACAGCTAATCTGCTATTCAAGTCTTAAAGGTGCAAACAATGTGAGTGGAGATAGCATTAAGCATAGGCTAAAGAGATGTGTATTGTCTCCAGACAGAACAGTAAGTGAGATGTTACACGTTCAGGCAAGTCATGGGGGTTACAGATAGCGTGACATGAACCCAAGATCCCAGTTGAGGCTGTCCTCATGTGTGCAGAACTTGGCTATCAGTTTCTGCTCAGCGACTCTGCACTGTCACGTGTCGTGAAGGCCGCCTTGAAGAACATTCACCCGAAGATCAGAGGCCGAATGCCTATGACTGTTGAAGTGTTCGCCAACAGGAAGGGAACAGCCTTGCCTGCTGATTATCGAGTGGTGTTCATTCATCCATTGTCGTAGCATCTGCATGGTATCCCCAATGTACCGTATCTCGGGACATCCTTTCCTGCAACATATCAGGAGATGACGGCTGAGTTGCAAGAGTATATGTCATGTACCTGGTGGATGGTGTTCTCACGTGAGATGATGGCATCCATGTCGATGATCCGGCATGTCTTTAGAGGTGGCTGTAGGAGGGTTGTATGGTGTTGTAGTCACTATTCTCTTGAAGGCTGGGTAGTTTGCTGTAGACTATGGTCTGTTTGAGGTTTGTGCAGTTGTTTGAAGGCAAGAAGTGGGAGTGTGGGGATGGCCCTGGTGAGATGTTCGTCTTCATCAGTGACATGTTGAAGATTCCGGAGAAGTACTGGACGACGAAGGGTACTCTCTCCACTGTGTGCCGTGTTGGTCTTCTGAGGAGGTCGTTGCGGTTTTTGCTGCGGCGCGTGGAACGGTCGACCGGTGAGTCGACCACCATATTCTGTTCTTATGAGGGTATCTTTCAGCACCTGAAGGTGTCTGAAGCGATCCTCATCTGAGCAGATCCAGAGTATATTGAGGGCTTGTCCGTAGAGAATGGCTTCTTTAATGTGCTTATGGTGGAAGCTGGAGACAAAGGAGCATTAGATATCCTTGGGCTTGCAGTACAGCGAGATGCTGAGGTGACCTTCCTTAACAGAGATACGTGTGTCCAAGAATGCAACCAATTCAGGAGAATAGTCCGTGGTGACTCTGATGGTGGGATGGAACTTGTTGATGTCATCATATAGTTGATTCAGTGATTCAGAGGACGGTCTCAACCGGGATCTTGGGTTCATGTCACACCATCTGTAACCCCCATGACTTGCCTGAACTTGCAGCATCTCCTTCCTATCCTGTCTGGAGACAATACACATCTCTTTAACCAATGCTTAATGCTATCTCCACTCACATTGTCTGCACCTTTCAGACTTGAATAGTAGATTAGCTGTAATCAGTGTTCTGTAACGTGTGCGCGCCTTTATATGCCCTGTTTGTGATTAGAACTGTCCACTCACCTGACAAAGGAATAGCATTCCGAAAGCTAGTGATGTTTATACCAAATAAACCTGTTGGAATTTAACCTAGCGTTGAGAGATTTCTTACTGTGTTTACCCCAGTTCAATGCCAGCATCTTAGGAAGGGCAGGCATCTAGAGAAAGGTGGTCAGTTGATTTGTTGATTAAAGATGACATAGTACAGAAGTGAGAGGTTATCTTAGTTCAGAAAATCATGATGTAAAATTTGCCTAGATAGGGATAAGAAGTAAGAAAGGTAATAAATCACTTGTGGGAGCAGTTTATAGATTCCCTGACAATAGTACATTATGGGACACAGTACCCAGGAAGTAATAATGGGGGCCTGTGGAAAAAGGTACTGCAATAATCATGGGTAATTTGAATCTTCATGTAGATTGAATAACGATAGCTGACTTGAATTTTCATATGGATAAGACAAATCAGATTGGCAGTAGTAGTTTAGAAGATGAGTTCATCACATAAATTTATTAGTCGCAAGTAAGCTTACTTTAACACTACAGCAAAGTTATGTGAAAATCCCTAATCACTACATTCTGGCACCTGTTTGAGTACACTGAAGGAGAATTTAGCATGACCTATGCAGCTAACCAATACATCTTTGGCATATGGGAGGAACCTGAGCACCTGGAGGAAACAGACGTGGACACAGGGAGAATGTGCAAACAGACAGCAACCCAAGCCAGGAATCAAACCAGGTGCTGTGAGGCAGCAGTGCTAACCACTGTCCACTGTACCGCCCCATCAAGTACATCTTGGAAATGTATCTGGGACAAATTATTAGAACACAACTTTTTAGTACCAGCCAGGGAAGTGGCTACTTTAGACCTCATAATATGCAATGAAACAGGGTTAATGATATCATGGTAAGGGAACCTCTCAGTGACAATGATCACAACATGATAGATTTTCACATTCAGCTTCAGGGTAATAAATGTGAGTCTTTAATGTCTTAAACTCAAGGAAATTATAATAGTATGAACAACAAGTTTGCTTAAGTGAACTAGGAAGGCAGTGGCAGACGCTTAAGAAGGTATTTCATAAATAGTCACTTTTGAATTGGAAATCTGTAACTAGTGGAGTACCACAGATATTAATGCTGCAGTCTCAAATTTTTACAATAAATATCAACAAATGGGATGAAGGGACCAAATTTGAATGGTAACTACATTTGCTGAAGATACAAAGATAGGTAAGAAAATAAGTTGTCAAAAGGAGACAAACCATCTACAGAGAGATTTAGATACGTTAATTAAACGGGCAAAATGTAAACTTATCCAAGAAGCAGTAGGAATAAAAAAAGCAACATATTATTTAAATGGAGAGAGATAGCAAAACTTGATATGACAAAAGGATCTGGGTATCCTGGTACTCAAATCACAAGTTAGTGCACTGGTACAGCAAATGTTTAGGAAGGCCAATGGAGTGTTGGCATTTACTGGTAGGGGAATAGACTATAAAAATAGTTAAGTTTTGCTACAGCTGCACAGGGCCTCGATGAGATCATATTCTGCAGTACTGATATCTGAGGATTGAATTGCTTCTAATGCAATTATGAGTAAGTTCACTGAAAAGATTCCTGAGATTAAGGGAGTAAGGTGAGCAAGATGTCCTCTATTTAATGCTAGGAGTATTATAAGTAAGGCTGATAAGCCAAGAGCCAACCCAGCACCCTTGAAGCTGCCACTGACCGGAAACTCACCTGGATTCACCACATAAATACAGTGGCTACAAGTGCACCTCAGAGGCTAAGAATACTGCGGTCAGTAACTCACCTCCTGACTCCCCATCTACAAGGCACAAGTCAGGAGTATGATGGAATACTCCTCACTTGCCTGGATGGGTGCAGCTCCAATAACACTCAAGAAGCTTGACACCATCCAGGACAAAGCACCCCACTTGATTGGCATCACATCTATAAACATTCAATCCCTCCAACACTGACACTCAGTAGCAGCAGTGTGTACTATCTACAAGATGCACTGCAGCAATTCACCAAAGATCCTTAGATGGCACTTTCCAAACCCACAACCACTTCCATCTAGAAAGACAAAGGCAGCACATAAACGGGAATACCAGCACTTACAAGTTCTTCCCCAAACCACTCACCACCTTGATTTGGAAATATATCGCTGTTTCTTCACAGTTGCTGGGTCAAAATCCTGGAATTCCCTCCCTCATGGCATTGTGGTCAGTGATTCAAGGCAGCAGCTCAGCACTACTTCTCAAGGGCAACTAAGGATGGGCAATAAATGTTGGCCAGCTAGCCATGAATGAATTTAAAAAAGTGTGGTTTGACATGTGGAACAGAGATATCGTTGTCATCACAGAGATGTGGTTGAGGGAGTGACAGGACTGGCAATTCCACTAGTACAAGATCTTTAGAAAAGATGGGAAGGATGTAAAAGAAGTGATGTTGCATTATTATTTAAGAAGTCAGTTACTGAAGTAAGAAGAAATGAAGGTCTTTAAATGAGGCTTTGTAGGTGAAGTTTAGGAATAAAAAGGGAGCAGTCACATTGCTGGGTGTGTATTCTATCTAATAATTCAGTAATAGGGTAATCCCATAATAGGGTAATTATATTAGGGATTTCAACTTCCCAACATTAATTAGGTTGCTCATTGTATAAATGGTTTGAGGTGTCAGTGGGGGTGCATTTTAATGACAGCGACCACAATACAGTACAATTTAAGTTTGTTACAGAAAAGAAAAAAGATGGTCTGCAAAAAACAGTTCCAGATGGCCGGGGGGGGGGGAGAGAGAGAGGAGAGAGAGAGAGAGAAGAGAGAGAAGAGAGAGAGGAGAGAGAGAGAGAGAGAGAGAGGCGGGGGGCAGATTTCATTACGATAAGGCAGGATCTGACATTAGATTGGAAAGTGTCACCTGGGGGAAAAATCAACAGCAGAGCAATCAGAATTCCTACAGTACAGAAGGGGGCCGAGCAGTCCATTGAGCCTGCACCAACAGCAATCTAAACCAAGCCCTATCCCTGTGACCCTCATGTTCATCCTGCTAATCCCACTAACACTAAGGGACAATTAGCATGGCCAATCAACCTAACCCACACACCTTTGGAGTGTGGGAGGAAACTGGAGCACCTGGAGGAAACCCATGGGGAAACATGGAAAGGATGTGCAAATACCACAGTCACCCATGGGAATTCAAAAACGAAATGGAGAGAGTACAGACCCAACATGTTCCCTTCCGGGTGAAATGCAGGAGCAATGAGCGCAAAGAATCCTTGATGTTTAGAAATACTCAAGACTGGATAAGAATGAAAAGCAAGGTTTTTTAACAGATACAAAGGAAGCACATCAATGGATGCTTTACTCCAGTATTGAAGTTGCAGGGGGGGGACTTAAGGAAGCAAAGAGCGGACTTGATAAAGCACTGATGGATAAGATTAGAGACAATCCCAAGAAATGTTCTAAGTGTATTAAAGCAAACAGGATAACCAGGGAAAGAGTAGTGCCCATTAGGGATCAAGGAGCAATCTGTGCGTGGAACTGGAGAACACTGGTAGAATATTAAACTAGTACTTCACATCTGTCTTCACTTGGGAGAAAGATAACGTCAGTACAGAATTCAGAGAGGGGGACTATAAGGTTCTGAAACTGTTTGGTATATGGAATGACGAGGTCTTGGAAGTTTTAGCAAACTTGAAAATGGACAAATCCCAGGTCTGAATGAGTTACAAACCCAGCTGTTGAGGGAGGCAAGGGAGGAAATCAGAGGGGCTCTGACCCACATTTTTTAACTCGTCCCTTGCTACAGGTGGTGGCAAAACACTGGAGGATATCTAATGTAGTCCAATTTTTCAAAAAGGGTGGTAGGCATAACCCAGGGAATTAAAGATCTGTGAGCCTCACATCTTTGGCAGGGAAACTATAGGAGAAATTCTGAAAGAAAGAATGAATTTCCACTTGAAGAGACAAGATTTGATCAGGGATAGCCCAGGATAGGACTTTGTCATGACATATTTGATGGAATTTTTCAAGGTGGTGATCAGGTGTGTAGATGAGGGTAGTGCAGTTAGATGTAGCTCATATATGGATTTCATTAAAGGCCTTTGACAAGGTCCTACATGGGAGTCTGATAAAGAAAATAAAAACACACGGATCTGGGTGACTTGGTAACTGGATCCAAAACTCACTTTGTGGTAGGAGACAAAGGGTGTTAATAAAAGGCTGTTTGATAACAGGAGGTCAGTGTCCACTGGCATATCACAGGGATCAATGCATCATCCCTTATTGTTCATGATGCATATAAACTATATAGATGAGCTTGTGGAGGGGATAATAAGTAAATTTGAGACGACACGAAGATTGGCAGAGCGGTTAATAGTAAAGGAGGTCTTAGCTTGCAGAAAGATATTAGTGGCAGGCAAAAGTTAACTCAAGTGCAAGGTGGTGCACTTTGCAAGGAGTAACATGACAGAGAAGTTCTCAAGAAATGACAGGTCTCTACGAAACTCAGAGGAACAGAGGGATCTTGGGTGCTTGTCCATTGATCCCTGAAGATGGTAGGAGAGGATAACAATAGTTAAGGCGGCTATTGGGACACTTGCCTTTATCAGTCCTGGCACAGATTATAAAAGCAGGGTGTTATGTTGGAACTGTGCAAAACTTTGGTTAGGGTAATGCTGCAGTATTATATGCAATTCTGGTTACTATAGGAAGGATGTGATTTCACTGGACAGAATGCAGTAAAGCGTCACCAGGACGTTGCCTGGGATGGAGCATTTGAGCTATGGATAGGCTCAGGTTGGCAGAGGGGGGGGGGATCTGATTACAGTGTACAAGACTATGAAGGGCATTAACAGGGTAACACAAAGTAGATTTCCGCTTGATTGAAGGATCAAATACAAGTGGGGGATAACTTTTAAGGAGAATAGTGGAAGGTATCGAGGGGATGAGAGGAAAGGATTTTTCATCCAGAGGATGGAGAAAGTCTGGAATGCATTGTCTGGGAAGTCAGCAGAGATAGGAAACCTCACAATCTTTAACATGTGGATGAGCATTTGAAACATAGTAACATTCAAGGCTATGGACCAAGTGCTTCAGGGTGAGATTGGAATAGATTTAATGTAGTTTTGTCGACTCAATGACCTCTTCTGTGCTTTACGACTATGACTCTACAAAGGATCTGGTTTACCTTGTTCAGGAATCATCAAAAGTTTGCATGCAAGTAATTAGAAAGATAAACTAAATGTCAGCCAACATTGCAAGGAGGTTAGAATAATGGAATGGAAACAGAAAGTGCTGGAAAAATTTAGATCTTCATCACTTCCAAAGAGAAGTCATATTCGATGCGAGATGTTAACTGAACTCTCTCTCTACAACTGCCACCAGATCTGCTGAGCTTCTTCCAGCAGTAGTTATTTTTCAGATTTTCAGCATCCACAGTGTCTTTTTTCAAAATAGAGGTCTCACTACAACTGTACAGAATACTGGTGATATCATGTCTAGGATACTGCCTAATCCTTTAGTCAATATACTTATGGAGAGATTTACTTGCATTGGAAACAGTTCAGAGAAGATTCACTATGCTGATTCCTGGGATAAAGAAATTGTCTTCTGAGGAAAAATAGAGCAGGCTCGGTCTAATTGGTTGGAGTTTAGAAAAATGAGAGGTAATCCAATTGAAATATCTTGAAGGCTTGATGTTTCCTCTGATGAGGAATATAGAACAACGAGAGAGTGTTTAAAAATAAAGGGTGTCCCATTTAAAACAGGAATGAAGAGAAATTTCTATTCCCAGGAAGTCATTTGGCTTTGGAATTCTTTTTCATAGCAGCAGCGGAGTCTGGGTCATTCAATATATACATGCTTGAATTAGATACATTTCTGATCTACACAGGAGTCAAGAGTTATGGGGGCTGGCAGAAAACTGGAGTTATAACCTCAATGAGATCAGCCATGACCTTATTGAATGATGAAGCAGACTCTTTCGGCCAAATGGACTACCCCTGCTCCTGTTTCTTATAAACTAAATGACTGCTAATTCAGGAAATGGTTAAGACAAATAATACAGATACATTTACAGGGAGGCCAACTAAGCACATGAGGAAATTGGAATAGAGGGCTCTATTTAAAGAATTAGGTGAGGTAGGATAGGAGGCAGCTCAGTTGCAGCAATAACAGATTTGGCTGAATGGCCTACTTCAATTGTGTACATTCTATGTAATTCTATGTAGAAGTCTGGATACATGCATCTAAGATTTGGATGAAATTATGTTTACGTACAGTGCAGGACAGAAAGCATAGGTTTGATCCTATTTGAAAGTATGGATGAAAGCTTCACCATCAGATAAGCCAAGGCAGGCAATATTAGAGATAGAAGTAGACAATTTTGTTGACAAAGCAGATCTGAGGCTCAGGAGATCAGTTCAAGGTTAGATAAGCATTATCCACATCTGGATGCAACTCATAAGTGCTAGTATACAATTCACAATGCAGGCATAACAGTCCACCTCATCTTCAACTGGCATCCACAAATACTTCTGGTAGCAGTTTCTTCAAGGCTAACCCTTTTCTCTATAACTAAAAGATGTTTAGGCAAATTGTAGCAGCCCTTCAGCTATCCCTTCCAAGGCCAGCTAACACAGGACAAAATTGGAATTTTTCCTAATATATATGGATAATCTATCTATTGGAAAAACTTCGCAAAACATCAAAACGACCTGTCAAAGTTGCTAAGGAGCTCCTAAATATTAACATATGTCTGTGACAAGAAAACACCATTTGTAGAAAGTGATTTAAGAAAATTCCACTAATATGTCTCATATACATTACATAACAAACATTATGAAGAGGACAGATACAAACTGAAAAAAATATGATGTGCATCATAGTTTATAATGGTGAAAACATTGTACCATGACCTAAAAAAAGTTCAAAACATTCTTCAAATCTGATATGAATTAGAGAGTAAAATGACAGCCCAGATCTGCCTTTTGGTAATCATAATATCTTTAACATGTTTCTGGCATTCGCTCCATCACATTTCATTACACTATGGAGAAGCATGCCTGAAAACCAACTTCATGGAACTACTAAATTCTAACAAAAAAAAGAGAAGTCACGCAACTGGCGAGATCTCAAAATGAGGATGACAACATGGCCAAAGACAACAATAGAATTCATGGAGTGTGTGCACTTTTGCCTTTTTTCTAAAAATCACAAACAGCAGGTCACAGTCCTTACGATTAATATTTACACAAACGTTATCAAAAAAGATTGAAAATGAAAACAAATCACTAATTTTTTAATTCCGAAGTTAAAGCATATCTAAAATTCTGGGACAAAAGACTGAAGTGAGATGTTAATATTTTATTTAATCAACCAAAAATATATGTTTGCAAGTCAGTAATAAAAGGTCAAATTAATATGACTTGCATCTAAATACTAATTTTAAAAAGATCATGATGTGAAATTGTTTTTGTTTCTTAACACATAGCATAATTGGTAGTTCAGTGGTATTGCTCATGTCGCTTTGTAATCAATTAAAACATTGCGAGGAAAACAATTACCTGGCAATTTTATCTTTGCTGTGATCATTCTCCCAAAGTAAAAAAAAAATTTTAGTTACAGGGACCCAGGTCAGATTTCCAGCTTGGGTCAATGTCTGTGGGAGTTTGCACATTCTCCCCATGCTTGTGTGGGTTTGCTCTGGGTGCCCCTGTTTCCTCCCACACCCCAAAAACATGCTTTTAGGCTGATTGGTATCAATAAATTGTCCCTAAATTGGATCTCCCTTAATCTGGCACACACAGAATTCCCTAAATTTACACTCCTTTATTGCGGAGTCCATTAGGTGTGGACAAAAGTCGTAGGTCAAAGGAGGATTTGAATAAGGCACTCAGTGTTAAAATGGACGGCACGGGCTTGTAGGGCCGAAGGGCCTGTTTCCTGTGCTGTGCTGTTCTTTGTTCTATTAGAACATTTCAAGGTGCTTTACAGAAATGTTATGAAACAAAATATGATACTGAGACATACAGCAGATAAATTAAATAACCAAAATCTTGGTTACAGAGACAGGTTTTAAGGAGTGTCTTAAAGGAAGAAAGCTCGGCAGAGAGGAAGATGCAGGGAGGATATTCTAAAACTTAGGGTATAGCCAATTGAAGCGACAGTTGCCATCTGGCAACTGTGTAAACAGAAGCAGGCTGAACAGATGCCCAGTTATCTGTTTTTCTCAAATGGCCCCTTAGTATGGTTGTTTAGCTGAGCTCCAAAAAGAAATTCATTTAGACCTGTAGGCAATAGTTGCACAGCTAACATGGGAGTGCTAGCTTTGTTTGATTGACACCTATGACATTGCAATAAGACTTTATTTTACGTGTTTTCTCTATGTCTACAGACAAGATTAAGAGATTTTAAGGGGATGAAAGCTTTGTTCATTGACACTATGAACACCTGTGTTTCAGTGACACGCTTCTGAAGATGGCAAAGGTTTCCAAAGCCTATTTGCTTATTTTGTCAGTTTCAGGAGCTTTTTAAAAACCTTGCACTGTAATTATATAGCTCATTGGTTCTGCAGATATTGGGTGCTGGAAGAGTGATTACAGACAACGGAAGGGGCATGGAGTAATGAAATAGGTATGGCAGGAGTATGGTAAATATAAGAAACGTAGAGATATGAGGAATGGAGCGAGGGTGATTGAGCAGCGAGGACTGGAATTTTTAAACTTCCTTCATGGTACGTGAGCAGTGCTATTGCCCATCCCTAACTGTCTGAATGTGAAGATGGTGTTGAGCTATCTTTCTGAACTGCTGCAGTCCATTCGGTATAGGTAAACCCAGTACTGTTAGTGAGGGAGTTCTAGGAATTTGAACGAACAATATTGAAGGATAGTTTAAAACATTCCAGAAACAGCTGCAAATCAATAAATAGAACAGAAGGAAGAACCCAAGAAACTGTACAATCACTGAGGAAGTGGTGCTGAGAAAATTGCTGAAGTTGCAGGCTGACAAATTCTGATGAACATCCTACTAGGATTTTAAACAAGTGTCTAGCGAGATAATTGATGTTGGTTTTAATTTTATAAAGTTCCGAATTGGTTGCATTAGAACGGAAAACAAAGAATCTAACTCCTTTTGTCAAAAAGACAGAATGCAGGAAACTACAAGCCAGTCAGCTTAACATCTGTCAAATGTTGGAAACTATTATTATAGATGCTACAGCAGGGCACCTGGAAAATTTCAGGATAATCAGGCAGAGCCAACATGGTTTTGTTGAAATCATATTTAACTAATTTATTTGAAGTAACATGAAAAAGTAAAAGGGGACCTGGTAGATGAACTGAACTTAGATTTCCAGAAGGAATTTGATAAGGTGCCACATCAAAGGTTATTATGAAAAATGACAGCTCATGATGTAGGAGGTAACATATTGGCTTGGATAGATGACTGGCTGGCTAACAGGAAATAATGAGTAGGTATAAATGGGTCATTTTCAGGTTGACAATTGTGGTAAGCCATGGAGGGGTGAGATCATTGCTGGGATCTTTTAACAATTTACATCAATTTCTTAGAGGAAGGGATTGAAGTTGCTCACGAAATTTGCTTACAGTACAAAGGTAAGTAGGACAGCAAGATTTCAATAGGACATAGAGGCTACAAAGGGATGTAAAAAGGTTAAGCAAAAGGGCAAAATTTTGTCCAATTGAGTATGATGTGGGAAAATGTGAAACTGTCCATTTGGGAAGATAAATAAAATGACATATTATTTAAATGGTGAAAGTTTGCAGAGTTCTGAACTGCAGAAGAATCAAGGACTACAAATGCTTGAATTACAACTAACTGGTGTGCAGGAACAGTAGGTAAATAGGAAAGCTAATAAAATGTTAACATTTACTGCAAGGGGAATTGAATACAAAAATAGCAAGTTAAACCTTAGTTCTAATAGGCATTGGTGAGACCACATCTGCAATTCTGTGCACAGTATCGGTCTCACTATCTTGGAAGCATTTCAAAGAAGCTTCACTAAATTAGTATTTGGATTGGGTGGGTTGACTTATAACTAAAGCTTTTAATTGATCAGGTTTAGTAGAGGTGACCTGATTGAAATATACAAGATCCTGAGAACTTTAGTGCAAGGGATCACTATTTAAAAATAGGGGCTCATCCATTTAAGGCAGAGATTAGGAGAACTTCTTTCTCTCTGAGGGTTGAGTGTCTTTGGAATTTTCTTCCTCAAAAGATGATGGAAGCAGAATATTTTTCAGGCAAATAAATTCTTGATAAGCAAGGGGATGGAAAGTTTGGAAGGGTAGACAGGAAGGTGGAGTTGAAGTTGTAATTAGATCAGTCATGATTCGTTGAATGGCTGAGTAGCCTACACCTAATTGGTTATATGTTGTGAGCTTTTCCTTCAAGGTCAGCATTAATTGTCCATTCCGAGCTGCCACCTAAGCCACATTCCTCAAATGGTGCAGTGTTGCTAAGATAGATAATCATATGACTAAAGCTAGTTGATTCCTCCTTTTAATCCAGGACCTGATATAAAAGAAATGATTATGTAATGCTTCAGTCTCCATGTTGAAAAGATAGAATTGTTTATTTCCATGATTTGGACCAACTCAAACATGATATCATTCATGTTGGAGGAAATAAGTAGGCCACATTCAACACATGCATGCAGAATGGAAGCTGTGCTCAGAGAAAGCTGTTCCAAGTACCTATCTGTGTTGTGCTGTCTGATCTATCCATACTAGATGGAAAGATGGTGAACAATGTATGTATTTGTTTTGTACTTGTACTTGATCAAAACAGATGACAATGCACTTCAACAAAATCAAGTTTAAATAGGCAAGACATTCAACTTGGCAAATTCAAAGGCTGGCTTGTAATGAAAAACAACAACAAAAAAAATTATTGTTGGAAGTTTAGAAGCCATTGTGAATCTATGTACTACGTATACAACCATTTATTAATTCCAATAGGAAAAACTTGCCTTCTCCGTCTCCAATACTTTATTTTCAAATATGTACGAAATGCAGTTTCGAACAACCTCCAGTCTGCGGGCGCTGTTAAAAATGGATCCCATTCTATCCATAATTGACACTAGAAATTTAAAACAGTAAAATAGAATACAATATCGATTTAATTGATTTACATTAATCTAGGCAGTTAAATCAGTACTTTCATATTGAAATTAAGTGATATGGAAGGGACAATATTAACCCTGAATCAGATCTCAATCTGACGTCAAACCACACTAACTTCTCAAAATGATCTCATATAGTGGAGCATACTTTCAAGCTACTTGTCATCCAGAATTTTTCAAAAAAAGCTTATTCTGTTACACCTCCAAGGTGCTTCAGAACCTACGGGTGGAATTCTATGGCTCCATTGTGGCAGGATCAAAGTTCTAAAACGCAGCGAGCCACTTAAGTCCATTGACTTTGGTGGGGCAAGAAAATCCAGTGGGAAAGGTTGTAAACTATACTGTTAGTATTGAGCCTTTTGAAAACCAAACACACCAACCCCTTTTTATGCTGTCTATTTAAGTTCATAACCATGAATGCTCAAAACTCTCATGGGTGCGAGTGACAGCTCACAGGAAAATGTTGATCATGCAACCTGTTTCACCAATGTGTTCATGTACAGAATGACACAGATTCCATTGAAAAGGTTTAAAGTTTAAAATGGTGACTTCAGCTTTTACAACAGAGTTGATGTCAAAATAGCTAACTCTACTGGTGCAGAATACTCCAAATGCTAATGACTTGGAGAAATTCTTCCCCACCTCCATTTTAAATAGCAGTCATCTTATTTTGAAACTGTGAAGATACATTCTCTCAGCATCGACTCTGATAAGCCTGTTTAGATTTTGTGTACTTCATAAGATCATTTTTCATTCTGCTAAACTGCAATGAACACAGATCGAACCTGCTCAATGTTTGCTCATACAACAACTCCTTCATCCCAGGAATCAGTCCAGTGATCCTTCTCTGAACTGCTTCCACTAAAACTAAATCCCTGCTTCAGCGATCAAAACAGCACAACGTACAGTACTGCAGGTATAGTTTTAAAAATGCCCTGTAGCATGGGTGTTGTAGCAAGTTGTAGCAAGATTACTTTTATACTGCATCCCCCTTACAATGAAGGCCAACGTGTTTGCCTTCTTAAGCTGGACACCACATTGGCTTTAGGATTTTTATTTAATGTTCTCAATACTGATTAAATCCAAAAGTGCACCTTTGTGCAACTAAATAAATTTCAAGGTTCCTTTTAAAGAGTCTAGATATAGGATACGTGATTCCCAGATGTCACCAACACCCTCAGAAATGACATGCTTCACACATATTCTTGCATCTTTTCTACAGAATCACTAATTACAGAGAAATAAATATTTCTTTAGGGTTGAGTTAATACGGAATTTGTTGCAAATAATAATGTGTTTTAGAACTGAATTTTTAGTGTTAGAATTTAAAGTTTAACTGCAGAAACTTAAATGAATGCAATTCAAGTAAACTTGGAGTCTATTACACTTAAGAGGTTGGGCCATGTTGCCTTTACAGATAGAAAGACAAGGTAACTAAATGTTGAGCTTTAGAGATTGCCAGAATCTCTCAAGAAATGGCAATTCAAAAGGTTACCCACATTTGTTTAATCAAATCAGATGGGGCTGGTTTAGTTCATTTAACTGGATGGTTGGTTCGTGATACAGAGTGATGCCAACATCATGGGTTCAATTTCAATAGTGAAGGTTATTCATGAAGACTCTACCTTCTCAACTTTGCCTCTCACCTAAGGTGTGGTGATACTTAGGTTAAATCATCAACAGTTAGCTCTCCCCTTTGAGCCCATGGTAAACTGGAACTACCTTTAAATCAGAAGAGAAAGGGCTAAAAAGCAGAAAATAGACTTAACATAGCTGAAGAAATGGAAAATGGTGTCTACAAAACTAGAAATGATAGCTTTTCGGGGGAATGTTTTTGCTTTGGGAGATATAGCTCAATTAGCTTAAAAGCAACCAGTAAACCCTGAAAGATTGTAAAAACCATTCACTTCATCAGATCAAAGAAGAAATTATAAATAAGAGAAAAGCATCAATTTGAGGACAGCCCAGAAGATGATACATCTTCATGGAAAGGGGTGAAGCTCTTTCAATTAATATGGGCAGTTTTGCAGAGAGTTTTAACTGCAGATTGGAACTGTTGTATGCAGCTTGCAGCTCGGAGAGAAGATCGCCAAAATAAATGACAATTAGATAGACCTGCACCAGAATCACAGTATAAACCTAATTTCTCATTGACTGTGTGGAATGCAAGTGAGGTTTAATCTCAGTTTGAATCTTATGAAGGAACAGAAGTTGGAAGATTGCCTAGCTTGTAGCTAATGGCAGAATCTATTGTGGGCCTCACTTACAGTCTCTTATTGCAAAATAAAGTAACTAGCTTGAAAGTATTGAAAAGTAACCAGAAGAGGAGGCTGGGGCATTTATTATTAAAAGATAGTAAATGAAAGCTTTATCACTTGAAGATAGCTGCAGCCATGACACATAAAAGAGAGTTTCCAGAGGACTGTGGCATAGGAACTTCTGTATCAATGCATTGAAGGATATGGACTTGGCTGGCCAGGCCAACATTTTTACCTATCCCTCATCGTTCTTGAGATGATGATGGCGAGCTGCCTTCTTGAAGTGCTGGGGTCCATGTGATATAGTACATCACAGTACTGTTAGGAAGGATTTTGATCCAATGGCGGTGATATATTTCCAAATCAGCATGGTAAATGCGTTGGAGGGGAAGTTCCAGGTGGTGGTGTTCCCACGTATCTGCTATTCATGTCCCTTCTACATGTTAGTAGTCATTAATTTGGAGGTCCGAGGAGCCTTGGTTGGGAGTTGCTGCAGTGCACCCTACACAGCTGCGTCTAGGGTGGTGAAAAGAACAAATATTTCTCAATGGGTGCCAATCAAGTGGGTGGTGTTGAGCTTCTTGAATTTTTTTGGAAGACACATCCAGACAAAGGGAGAGTATTCTATCATATTGATGATTTGTACCTTGAAGATTATGGACAGGCTTTGGGGAGTCAAGTGTTCAGTTATTCACTACAGGATTCTGAGCCTCTAATCTGCCACAGTATTTTTATATGGTTAGACCAGTTCAGTTTTTATCAAAGGTAACACCAGGATGTTAATAGTGAGGTGAATCAGAAATCAGAATGCCACTCAGTGTCAAGGGAAGACAGTTATGTTCTCTCTTGTTGGAGATGGCCATTGCCTGGTATGCATGTGTTACTTGTCAGTCCATTCCTGGATATTGCCCAAGTCTTGCTGCATTTAAACATGGACTGCTTTAATATTTAAGGAGTCACAAATAGTGCTGAACATTGTGCCATGAGTGAACATCCCCACGTAGGAGCAGGAGTAAACCATTTGGCTTCCCGAGTTTGCTCCACCATTTGACAAGATCGTCACTGATCTGGTTGTTCTCAATTGCTTCACCCCATAGCATTCGAGGCACTCGTCTATCTATCAAAAATCTAATGCAGTCTTGAATAAATTCAATAACTTAGCCTCCAGTGCTTTCTGCATAAGTATTAGGTACCCATTTATAAAGGTAGGGTGCCCCTTTTGATATAGAGTCTGAGAACATCTTTGGAAGAGTCAAGGCACTCTTTGGGAGTGTTAAAAGTGAACATGATTATGCACTTCTTACACATTAGAAATGTTAAGCTGTCAAAGAGCTGTCCAACTGTCAAGAAAATGTCAAAGAACTGTGCAACTGTTAAATCTCTCAAAGCTATCCAGCAAGTGGCAAGCTATCAAAGTTGTTCAGCAAGTGTAAAAGCTATGAACAAACTGCCCAAAGATACTAGGCGAGTTGACATGAAGGGAGTAAGGGCAAAGGGTATGGGGCATGGGTGGGCATAAGTTGGCAGAGGCATTATGGAGACCATGAGAAACAGATAGAGGGGCACTAAATTGGCTTAAGTCAATACATGCAGAATGGAAGACATGGGTGGGTAGGGGGCATTAAATTGTTATGGGCAATGGATGAGACAAAAGGAATATGGAAGAAAGCGAGAGTTGTTAGCTTTTTTTTGCTTTATTTGTTCAGCAGTGTTGTAGAACAAAGGTAGACATTGCGTCCAGCTCATCTCCACACCTGCCTGGACATTTCTTCCGGATCACCACTCTGATGACTGTTTCAACCCGTAACGAAAAGTCTGAGCTGTGAACATACATTTGTAAAAGTTGGGTTCATTAAACCCCATGAAATCTCCAACTTGGTTAATGTGATATAGGAATGAAAATCTGAGCCCTGGTCTCCCCCATAAGAGAAAACATCCTCATGATATTCATCCCATCAGGTCATTTTATATGTTTGAATATATCATTTCTCATTCTTTTAATATGTTCAACTTTTCTTCATGATATAAGCCTTTCATCTCAGTAATTAACACCAACATTCTACTGGTTGTTGTCTTAATTGCCTGCCTCACTCCATAGCATTCGAGGCGATCAAAATTCAATAAGTTCAATAACTCAGCCTCCAATGCTTTCAGCATAAGTATTAGGTATTACTTTATAGAGGTAGGGTACCCCTTTGGATAGAGTCTGAGGACACCTTTGAAAGAGTCAAAGGTGGGGGTTGTTAAAAGTGAACATGATTATGTACTTCTTACACAGATTAGAAACGTTAAGCTGCCAAAGAACCGTCCAACTACCAAGGAAATGTCAAAGAACTGTGCAACTGTCAAATCTTAGTGATTAGCTTTCCTAATTACTTGTTATAATTCATATACCAGCGAGTCGCACAATCTTTCCCAATTTAAATATTATACTGTTTTTCTATTCCTCCTACCAAAATGAACAAGTCGCCAATTTCACAAATTGTACTACATATTCTAAGTTTTTGTCCACTCATTTTACCTATCTATACATCTTTGTACACTCTAATTCACCTCCTCTTGACTTCTTATTTTCCTATTATCTTGAGAGTCCTGGTAAATGCAGCCATCATTCATTCATCCCCTTTATCAAAGTCACTGATAAAGATTGTAAATAGTTGTGACACTCTACTTGTCGCATCTTGCCAGTTGAAATAGATTATTTTCCCCTTCTCTCTGCAATTATTAGCAAACTAATCTTTTACCTACGCTAGTATGTTAATTTTTATACCATCTTTTGCAGTAACCTGTGATGTGGCATCTTATCAAATGACTTTTGGAAAGCCAAAGTCCACCAAGTTAAGTTTCTGTTTATCTACATTGCTTGTTACTTCATCGACAATTTCCTTTTCACAAAATCATGCCAATTCTGCCTCATTCCATAATTGTTTTCTATAAACTGAAAATAATCTCATTAATAGGAGCAATTTTCTTACGACAGACATTAGGTTAATTGGTCTATAGCACTCCACTTTGTCTCCTTTTATGAAAAAAAGTGATACATTTGTTGTTTTCCAATCAAAGGGGATTTTCCAAAATCTAAAAAATTTTGGGAAGATTATAACCAATGCCTCTACTATCTCTGCAGCCACTCTTCCAAGACCTTAGGATGCAAGCCATCTAATCCTGGTGACCTGTCAGCCTTTGTATGTTTAATAGTTTTGCCAGTTCCTTGTTCCAGGTGATTGTTTTTACATTACTCCCTCTCTTTCACCTCATTATTTTCATAATCTTTGAAGTTTTCCAAATTTTCTACTGTGAACACAGACACAAAATACCTGTCCAACACTAGCACTATTCCATTATTTTCCATTATCAATTTCTCAGACACACTCTCTGAAATACGAACACTAGCTTTAATTACAATATTTTCTATTTAAATATTTGTTGAAACTCTTGTTGTCAGTTCTTATACTACTAGCTAGCTTCCTCGCATTCTGTTCATCTTTTTTTTAAATCATTCTTTGCTGGTTCATAAAATCTGATCAATCTTGATACATTTTCACTATTGTTTACAGATTTCTACAATGTTCCCTTAGACACTATCATTAACTCCCTTATTCAGCCATGGATGACGCAGCCTTCTCTAGCTGTCTCTTTCACTGAGAACTTTTTTTGCTAAAAGTTATTAAATATCTCCTTAGAATTCTGCCAATGCATCTCCACTGTCTTGCCTTTTAACCCAATTTTCCAGTTAATTTCATCCACTGTCCCACTTTTAACCCAGTTTCCTGCTCAGTTAGCTTTGCCTTTATACCTTTATAATTACCATTCTTCAGGTTTTAAACACAAGTCTCCTCCCTCCTTCAAAATGAACTGAAAACTTTATTGTATTATGATCACTGTCACAACAAGGCTATTGATTAATCCTGTCTCATTGCACATTACCAGGTCTTGAATGGCCTGAGCTCAGTTAGCTCTAGAACGCATTACTCTAAGTACTTGTCCCAAATATAATCTAAGAACTCAGTTTTCAGGCTACCTTTGCCAATCTGATTTGCCCAATCTTCATGTAGATTAAATTCAACCATGATTAATACAGCATCTTTCTTAAATGCCCCATTTATTTTTCCTTGTATGCCCTGTCCTACCATGTAACAATTGTTTGGGAGGTGCAGGTAGCTATAAACTGCTCTCACAAATGACCTCTTTTTTTCTATTTATTATATCTTGATGATGATCAGTTGTTCTCAATGAAGTTATTGGATTTAGTGAAAATTAAGATCAAATTCCAGCAGAAGGAAGAAGGAAACTTCCTTTTTAGTAGGAAAGCATTTTGTGAACAATGATCATAATTCTAAGTTTTAAAGTGCTTGTGAATAAGGACAAGCATGGTCTTCGAGTGAAGGTGGTAAACTGGGGGAATTCTAACTATAACATCATTAGGCAGGACCTGGACAGTTTAGATTGGGGGAGACTGTTTGAGGGTAAATCAATATGCAACATGCAGAAATTTTTCACATATCAGTTGATTGGAATTCAGGATCGGCATGTACCTTTGAGAACGAAGGATAAGCGTGGCAAGTATTGGGAACCTTGGATAATGAGGGACATTAAAGAAAAAGAAAATATTCATAAGGTCTAAAAAGCTTAAGACAGATTAAGCTTTTGAAGAATATAAAGTAAGTAGAAAGGAACTTAAGGAAGCAGTTAGGATGGCTGAAAGGGGTCATGAGTCCTTGACAAACAGGATTAAAGAAAATCCTAAGGCACTTTATATGTATGTAACGAGCAAGAGGGTAGTCAGCGAGAGATTGGTCTTCTCAAGGATAGTGAAGGGGGTCCATGCATGGAACGAGAGGAAATGGGCGAGATACTAAATGAATATTTTGTCACAGTATTCACTAAAGAGTAGGACTTGGCAGATGAGGAGCCAAGTGTAGGGTATGTAAATATTCTGGGTCATGTCAACATCAAAAGGTGGTCCAAGAACAAAACAAAAAACAAAACAGCATGGGAAACAGGCCCTTGCCCAACGAGTCCGTGCTGCCACCCCGATGTTCCCACTTCTACCCGTGATCCCTGTCTATGTTTATAGATCTACGGATTGAAACCAAATTTGAGACAATTTACGAAGAATTTGTTTTGCCAATTAGCCTAAGAGCACATCTTTGGGATATGGGAGGAAACCGGAGCGCCCGGAGAAAACCCACGCAAGCACGGGGAGAATGCGCAAACTCTCACAGACACAGCCCCAAATCCATGTATCTGCACAGCACAGAGATAGTCACTGAGCTGTCGTGTTGCCCATCAAATGGTCCAGGTCAAGTATATACTAATGACGTGACACACTAGGGTACTCTCAAATAAAAATCCAAGAGCAGACCTCCCATGACCCATTGCGTGTATGCCCCTTGTTAGACAACAAGGTGGACCAAAGTATTTGTAGGATAAAAACAAACACATCAATATCATCATCTATTTACACACTTCCCAGGGACTCCCAAGGCTCATGATCCCTATTTTAAATCAGTTTTCTATACCCCTCCATTCCCATTCTGTTCATGTGCCTAAGTATTTCTTAAATAACTCAAGACTGCCTGCCTCCACCACTTTACTTGGCAGCACATTCCATACTTCCACCACCCTCTGTGTGAAAAAACTCCCTCTAGCATCCAAATTATACCTTACCTCCCTCACCCTGAGTCTGTGACCCCTCATGCTATTTGAGTCCATCCTAGGAAAAAGCTTAACCCTGTTTACTCTATCTATACCCCTCAATCTTGTACACCTCTATTAGATCTCCTCTAAGTCTACGTCTTTCTAAGGAAAACAGCCGAAATTTGCCTAACCTCTCCTCATAACTCAGACCATGTTGAGGGTCTTAAAAAAAAGATTAAGTAAATAAGTCCTCGGGGTTTGATAGGATCTCCCACAGGATTTTGAAAGAGGCAAGGGTGGAAATTGCTGGGGCCTTGACAGAAAACTTTGTATCCTCATTGACTATTCTCCAGTCCTCTGAAACTTCACCTGTAGCCAATGTCGTCCATTGTTTAAGAAAGGTAGCAGAGGTAATCCAGGGAATTAAAGGCCAATGAGTCTTACGTCAGTGGTAGAGAAATTATTGGAAAAGATTTAGGGACAGAATTTACACAAATTTGGAAACAAATGAATTTATTGGTGACAGACAGCATGGTTTTGTGAAGGGGAGATTATGTCTCACTAATTTGATCAAGTTTTTCGAGCAAGTGATGAAGATGATAAATAAAGGAAAGGTTGTGGTGTTGTATACATGGACTTCAGTAAAGCCTTTGACAAAGTACCTTGTGGTAGACTGGTACAAAAGATGAAGTCACACGGGATCACAGACCTTTTATGTTTTGGGATCATTCATGTTCATAGTATGTACAAATGATCTGGAGCAAAGTGTCGCTGGTCTGATTAGCAAGTTCGCAGATGACACAAAAATTGGTGAAATTGCAGATAGTGAGAAGGATTGTCACAGTTATAGCAAGATACAGATTATTTGGAGACCGGTGGAGAAATGGCAATGGAGTTTAATCCGGACAAACATGTGACAAAGAATTTTTGAAGGTCCAATACATGTAGGAATTATACAGTAAATGCTAGAACCCTTAGTTATATCGACAGGTAGAGAGATCTAGTCGTGCACATCCACCTATCACTAAAAGTGGCCACGCAGATGGATAAGGTAGTCAAGAAGGCATACAGCATGCTTGTCTTCATTAGTCAGGGCACTCACCATAACAGAGGCATGTCATACTGCAACTGTATAGGACTTCAGTGAGGCCTCATTTGGAATATTGTATACAATTCTGGTCGCCACACTACACAGAATGATGTGGATGCTTTGGAGAGGGTACGTAAGAGGTTTACCAGGATGTTGCCTTGTCTGGAGAGTACTAACTATGAAGAGAGAGGTTGGATAAACTCAGTTTGTTTTCACTGGAACAACAGAAGTCGTGGGGTGTTTTGATAGAGGTTTACAAGGTTGAGAGTGATATGAACAGAGTAGATAGTCAGCTGCTCTTTCCTAGGCAGGAAAAGTCAAGTACTAGGGGAGACGTGTTTAAGGTGCATGGGTTTAAGAGATGTGCAAGGCAAGTTTTTCTTTACACAGAATGTGCTAAATATCTACAATGCACTGCCCGGGGAAGTGTTGGGAGCAGATATGATAGTGGCATTTAAGGGACATATAGAAGAACACATGAATAGGATGGGAATGGAAGGATACAGACTCCATATGTGCAAATGGTTTTAGTTTAGGCAGGCCTTGTGATTGGCACAGGTTGGAGGGCAGAAAGGCCTGTTTCTGTGCTGTACTGTTTTTGTCCCACCCACCACCAAAATAACAAACTGTTTTGCATTGTGTGATGCCAAAGCAACAGTGTATCTGACATTAGACAGACTCTCAGGTATTTTTGCCTAAGGGTATTTCAATACTGTGTGAAATGTCATGTGGGAATAAACAAATGACAAAAAAAATCCAAACAAAGCAAAAACAAACACAATGTGACTCTTGAATTTCGAGAATTTGCGTTGGAATACAATTTAGGCACATGAAATGGAAAACTCCAGTGTTAGTTTTGGCAGTAACATGCAAAGGACAGAAGTTCACAGGGAATAGAATCCGACCATAACATGGGGATAAGTGACTAATGTCAAGAGATTGATAAGTACGGTGTGAAATTAGAAATATTACAACAGTGCAGGAACAGTGATTTTCAGACATTGTGCTGAGGATACATTGTTGGGAATCCAGGGAAAGTTCTGAACTGCATTTAACCTGTGCTAAACCTGACCTGGATGCTTGAAAAGAACAATGAGTTCATATAAAAATCTGTTTAATTCTCCAACTTCACCACTCAATTTATTTTGTGAGGTAGGGAGTAGAGAAAGTATTTTGGGGCAGGGTAACTGGAAAAAAAACGAGTATATGCCTTAAAATAAATATTAATGGATTATGCTTGGAATTAAGAGATTTTACTTTTTTTTTTGTTTTGAAAAATACAGCTACTGTCAAAAACACAGAGCATTCTTACGTAGCCCACAGGAACGGTGCCAGTTACGATTTGTATTAGACACAACAATAACTGCTTAAATCATCTATAAAGCATGCAAACAAAGAACAGAAGCAAAATAAACAGGATAAAGGAAAACACAGATCACATCCTACAGTATTCTTTTGTATCTTGACAACCTGATTTTCAAAGCATTTGTGAACATAATTGTTTTTATCAGAAGTATACATGCTACCAAAAGTTCAAGGCTGTCCTTAGGGCAAAGTATAGATACGTACCAACTGGTGGGCCAGCAGGTACAATGCACTTTTTCTCAACCCGAACAGCAGGTGGTGAATTAAGGTGCTTGGAGAGACCTTCTTGGAGAAGAGCCTGTACTTTATCTTCATTTATCTTGGGAAATGGAAGTATGTGCACCCTCATATGAGAGCCTTCGGTTGGTTTAGGCACTTTCTGAAAAGCCATGTGTGGATTTGGATTTTCCTGTATCAAAATTTATCAAATGAAAAAATAGAAGATTAATTTGCAATTAACTTGAACTACATCTGTGGACAGTACAGCAGAGATAATGATGTGGAATGTATTGTCTTGTAGTATTTCATTGTGATGCAGGCCAAGCCAGGAAAGATGAAGACATTTTTTAAAAAAAAAACTTCTGAGCCAACACTTGGAGGGTTTTACTTGAAGTTGTTTGAGATATTCTGGGAGTATGTTAACTTTTATTAAGGCGTTACTGCTTGATTAGACAGTTGCTTGATCAAAGATAGTCAGCATGGTAACTTAAATCTGACCAATCTCATTTAAGTTTTGAAAATGGTGAAGAAATAGGCAAAAATGAAAATGCTCAGAATTGGAGGCAACTTTGTGATATGGAAAGCAGGAGACACTGAATAGGGGTAAGGAAACATTTTCTTGTTGCTCAAATGTGACCAGTGGCATTCCTCAGCAATCTGTTCTGGGGTCTCAGCTTTCACCATTATATTAATGGCTAGGATGGAGGAAGGGAGGAGATATTGTGAATAATTTGCATTAAGTATAATGAATTAGAGATCAATATATATTTGGTTTACTAAGGAAATTAAGGATTATGGGGACAGTGTGAGAATGGAAGAGCAGGCTTGCAAGGTCAAATGATCTACTCCTGCTCCCATTTACAATGTTTGCTGCATGGCCATAAGAGTTGTATGAATCTGTTTTTCTAAATCTGAGATTTCTGAAAATTGTGAAATTTATGAAAACATTGTTAGAGGACTGCTACTATCCAACATTAGGATAAATTAACCAAAGTTTTAATTTCAAAAATACATTAATAGGAGACTAAGAATAAATCAACTAGAACTAGTCGGTTCAAGTCAGCCTCAGAGGTTATTACTGAAGCACAAATAATTATGTGTTGCTTTGTACACTTCACAAAAAAACCCAGAAAATTCTAAAGGGTAATTATGGATTATTTTTTGAATTATGAACTGCAATATTTAATGACGTGAAGCGAAGATATTACTAGAAGTAATGAAATAACACAATGATTTAAATTCTACGGTTATCTATTATTTAGGAAATATTTTATATGAATTGGAAGCAGTTTAAATGACAAAAAGAGGACATGGTGCAACAAATTTCTTAAGAAAAAAAATTTCTCACGCAATTTTTTTTTTTGTCCTAGAGAGGAAGACAACAATCCTGTATTTTACATCAAGGCTGAACAGCCAAACACTGAAAGGTAGCTCAGATTTCAAATGATTCAACCATTGAATGCAACTTCTTTTGAATATAATTACTGTCTAATATATATTGTTTTCCAGTGAGAAAATAAATTTTAGTGTATACCATACCTGAAAAAACAAAATTCCAATTCACATAGTCTACCATTTAATTGACTAATCAATAACAAGTATTGTGGTACAAAAGAACCATATCCTTCCCTTTAAAAGATTCCAGCTAAATTGTGTGTTTTTTTTGCTAATTGGATTATGAGGCATAACAGCAAATATAAATTTCAGCCCTAATGTTCAGTTGAACTTAGCTCTAGTTCGGGTCTAGTCTGTGCCAATTTTCATTTAAGTTAATTGGGGCACTGTTTGAACGTGAAAAAAAATGCACTTCTGCTTGGGAGAATAAATTCCATGGCAGACAATGAGAAGTTTGTGATTCTGACAATTCCAGAATCCTCTCTGTAGCAGGAAGCAATGGAATCTACTAAATATTAGAAAATAAAATATGCATGCATTGTTGGGACAGAGGAAAGAAATAATATATATTTAAGGTAAGAATTAAACATATGAAAAACTCCATATGCAGTAACAGACCTAAAGGTTCGTTCTTCCAAAACCATCCCCTGACACACATACACACAAGTGTATTTGCACCATAATTATTTGAATTGCACCATTTCTCATTTCATACTGGTGCAATGATACTGTGCCTTTAAGAAATGCATTTGTCATGTTTCTTGCATGGGATCAGTTTTAGCAGTTTTTTTTTAATTACTGTGCCTCTGGTTTGTATCTAATAGCCTAGCATTATTACTGCAGCAGCATAATTGCTTCTAATTGCCAGAATATTTGTTTTATTCTGAACTAATGCTGTTCCGTTATTTTAGTGTTCTCTTGGGGTTTTGCAGAGTAGACTTTGTTAGGTTAATTGACGTGAAAAAAAAATCAGCTGACTGGGTGGAGCTAGATTTACAAGAGCAGACTGCTGTTTGGGATCTTTAGAGAGTGTCACTTTCTCTGTGTCTCTTTTTCTGCTATTTGAGAGTGGATCTTGCTCTGGAGATGATGTATGAGAGTCAGAAGACAGGTATCCATCTGGACCTCTATCTGGAGGTCTTTAAAGGCTGGAAATCTAGCATCCACATGAGCATATTTGTATCAGTGCTAAGTGGCCCTGAAGAAGGTATTTACGGCAATGGGAGTTTCTGCTTACTATTGGAACTAGAAATCACTAACTGTTAAGAATTATACTTTGTCATGCTTAAGTACTTTAACTGAAAAAAGCTATACTAATTCTTTTTGTTAAATTTTAATGCGTTCTTAAAAATAAAGTTTGTTTCAATAAAAGATTTTTAATGGGTTAGTTGAATCATACTTAGAGCGGAATATCTTATGCTCACCCTAATGCCATAATCTAAAGGAAAGGTTAGGGTCTAGGCTAATTCCTCATTGTTCTCTGGAACAGTGTTTGTAAGTGCTGGTGTTTGGAAGTGCATAACAGAAAAAACAGATGAACTTAGGGCCTTAACATTTGCAAGGAACTTGAATGTGGTTGCAGTGACGGAGACATGCTTAAAGGAAGGGGAGCAGTGGCACTGAATATCCCTGGGTATAAGTGTTTCAGGTATGACAGAGGAGGGTCCAGAAGAGGTGGGGGAGTGGCGTTGTTAGTTAGGGAGAGCATTATAGCAGTGCAGAGGGAGGACAATATTAAAGAGTTAGGAGTTGAATCGCTGTGGGTGGAGTTGAGGAATAGGAAGGGGGCAATTACTATGCTAGGGGTGTATTATAGGCCACGCAACAGCTCACAGGCAGTGGAAGAAGGCATATGTAAAAACATTTTGGATAGGTGCAGAAAGAACAGAGTTGTTATAGTGGAAAATTTTAAATCCCCCTGGGGTAGATTGAAAGGTACCTAGAGCTGGGGGTTCGGACAGGGAGGAATTTGTAAAACGTGTACTGGGAAGGATTGTTGGAGCAGTATATAGCTAGTCCGACTAGAGAGGGGGCTATGTTGGATTTAGTTCTGAGTAATGAGCCAGGTCAGGTCGTTGAGGTTGTAGTAGGGGAACATGTGGCTAACAGTGACCACAATTCCTGTCTATTTTAGGATACAGATAGAAAAGGATGCTTGTTGCCCTAGGGGGAGGGTGCTGAATTGGGGGAAGGCTAACTACAGTCAGATTAGGCAGGAACTTATGGAAACTGATTGGGAACGGTTGCTCAAGAGTAAGTCCAAACTAGGCATGTGGGATTCTTTCAAGGGAATACCGAAAATGTTGCAAGAAAGATATGTGCCGGCTAAAAGGAAGGATGGGAGAGGTAGGTTTAGAGAGCCATGAATTACTAGGGATATTGAGGACTTTGTTAGGAAGAAGAGAGAGGTGTATGTACGATCAAAGCAGCTGGGAACGGAGACAGTGTTGGAGGAATATAGAGAGTAGGAGGGAGCTCAAATGGGGAGTTAGAAGGGCAAAAAGGGGGCATGAAATGGTTTTGGCTGATAGGAATAAAAAAGCCATTGGATTTTCCTTAATCCAATGTTAGGAATAAAAGGCTGGTTAGAGGAAAAATTGGACCTCTTAGGGACACAGGAGGGGAACTATGCTTAGAGCACAAGGGAATGGCGGAGATCCTGAATGAATACTTTGCATCAGTATTCATGAAGGAGAGGGGCTTGTTGACCAGTCCTGTCTCTGAAGGAGCTGTGGACCAGTTGAGGGAAATATCCATACTGAGGGAGGAAGTGTTAGAGCTTCTAGGTAGCATGAAAACTGATAAATCTCGGGGGCCTGATGGCATTTATCCCAGGCTGCTTAGGAAGGCGCAAGGTGAAATTGCTGGGCCTCTGAGGCAAATCTTTGTCTCTTCTTTGGACACAGGTGAGGAGCCAGAGGACTGGAGAATAGCTAATGTTGTACCGTTGTTTAAAAAGGGTAGTAGGGATAACTCTGGAAATTATAGGCCGGTGACTTTGACGTCAGTGGTAGGGAAACTGTTGGGAGGGGATTCTTAGAGATAGGATGTATAGGCACTTAAAGCGTTGCGATCTGATTAGGGATACGCAGCATGGCTTTGTTAAAGGAACATCGTGCCTTGCGAATCTTGAGGATTTTTTGAGCACGTGACAAAAACGGTTGACAAAGGGCGAGACACTGATGTCGTCTATGTAGATTTCAGTAAGGCGTTTGACAAAGTCCCTCATGGAAGGTTAGGTGAAAAGATCAAGGCTAATGGGATACAAGGACAGGTAGCTAGATGGATATGTAACTGGCTTGGTAATAGGAGACAGAAAGTAATAGTGGAAGGGCGTTTTTCGAGCAGGAGGTCGGTCACTAGTGGTGTGCCGCAGGTCTCGCTACTGGGACCTCTTCTATTTGTAATATATATAAATGACTTGGAAGAGAGAGTAAGTGGAGTGATCAGCAAGTTTGCAGACGATACAAACTTGCAGATAGCGAGGAGCACTGTCTCGCGATACAGCAGGACAGATGAAATTCAATCCTGATAAATGTGAGGTGATGCATTTTGGGAGAAAGAATGTAGGGGGGAGGTATATGATAAAGGATACACCTATTAAGAGTGTAGAAATGCAGAAGAACCTGGGGGTGCAGGTGCACAAGTCTCTGAAGGTAGCAGAGCAGGTGGAGAAGGTTGTGAAGAAAGCATGTGGTATGGTAGCCTTTATAGAGCTGGCCTTTAATGTTGCAGTTGTATAAAACGTTGGTTCGACCTCATTTGGAATGCTGCGTCCAGTTCTGGTTCCTTACTACCGGAAGGACATGAAGACTCTGGAGAGAGTGCAGAGGAGGTTTACCAGGATGCTGCCTGGTATGGAAGGTCTGAGTTATGAGGAGAGGTTAGGCAAATTGGGGCTGTTTTCCTTAGAAAGACGTAGACTTGGAGATCTAATAGAGGTGTATAAGATAATGAGGGGTATAGATAAACAGGGTTAAGCTTTTTCCTAGGATAGACTCAAATAGCACAAGGGGTTACGGGCTTAGGGTGAGGGGGTAAGGGATAATTTGGATGCTAGAGGGAGTTTTTTCACGCAGAGGGTAATGGGGGTATGGAACATGCTGCCAAGTAAAGTGGTGGAGGCAGGCACTCGAGTTATTTGAGACACACAAACGGGTACATGAACAGAATGGGAATGGAGAAAACTGATTTAAAATAGGGATCATAAGCCTTGGGAGTTCCCTGGGAAGGTGTAAATTGTCGATGATATTAATGTATTTGTTTTATCCTACTTGAATGGGTTTTCTCCAGGTGCTCCGGTTTCTTCCCATTCCAAAGATGTGCTCTTAGGCTGATTGGCAGAACAAATTCTCCTTAAATTGTCTCAAATTTGGTTCCAATGCATAGATCTATAAACATAGACAGGGATCGTAGGTAGAAGTGGGAACATCAAGGTGGCGGCGCAAGCTCGGTGGGCCAAAGGCCTGTTTCCCGTGCTGTTTTTGCTCTGTATATTATGAACAAAGAATAAAAAGAACAACAACAAAGAACAAAACAGCACGGGAAACAGGCCCTTCAGCCCAACGAGTCCGCGCCACCACCTCGATGTCCCCACTTCTACCCGTGATCCCTGTCTATGTTTATAGATCTATGGATTGAAACCAAATTTGAGACAATTTAGGGAGAATTTGTTCTGCCAATCAGCCTAAGAGCACATCTTTGGGATGTGGAAGGAAACCGGAGCACCTGGAGAAAACCCACGCAAGGGGAGAATACGCAAACTCCCACAGACACAGGCCCAAATCCGTGTATCTGCACAGCACAGCGATAGTCACTGAGCTATCATGAAGCCCATCAAATGGTCCAGGTGAAGCACTAGGATACTCTCGAAAAAAATCCAAGAGCAGCCCTCTCACAACCCATCGCATGTATGCTCCTTGTTAGACAACAAGGCGGACCAAAGTATGTGTAGGATAAAAACAAATATATCAATATCATTGACTATTTACACACTTCTAAGGGACTCCCAAAACTCATGATCCCCATTTTAAATCAGTTTTCTATATCCCTCTATTCCCATTCTGTTCATGTGCCCATCTAAGTATCTCAAATAATTCCAGAGTGCCTCCACCACTTTACTTGGCAGCGCATTCCATAACTCCACCACCCTCTGTGTGAAAAAACTCCCTCTAGCATCCAAATTATACCTTACCCCCCTCACCCTAAGCCCGTGACCCCTCGTGCTATTTGAGTCCATCCTAGGAAAAAGCTTAACCCTCTTTACTCTATCTACACCCCTCAATCTTGTACACCTCTATTAGATCTCCTCTAAGTCTACGTCTTTCTAAGGAAAACAGCCCCAATTTACCTAACCTCTCCTCGTAACTCAGACCTTCCATACCAGGCAGCATCCTGGTAAACCTCCTCTGCACTCTCTCCAGAGTCTCCACGTCCTTCCGGTAGTAAGGCGACCAGAACTGGACGCAGTATTCCAAATGAGGTCTAACCAACGTTTTATACAACTGCAACATTAAAGGCCAGCTCTTGTACTCTATACCCCTTCCTATAAAGGCTAGCATACCATATGCTTTCTTCACAACTTTCTCCACCTGTTCTGCCACCTTCAGAGACTTGTACACCTGCACCCCCAGGTCCCTCTGCGTTTCTATACTCTTAATAGGTCTACCCTTTATCATATACCTCCTCCCTACATTCTTTCTCCCGAAATGCATCACCTTGCATTTATCAGGATTGAATTCCATCTGCCATTTATCTGCCCAAGCTACCAGCCTATGTCCTGCTGCATTCGCTGACAATGCTCCTCACTATAGGCTTGGAAGTTGGTGAACATTTTGGTGATAGTGACCACAATTCGGTTACGTTCACCTTAGTGATGGATAGGGATAGGCATGAAGCTGGGGGCAGTAGTTATAGCTGGGGGAAGGGTAATTATGAGGCCATCAGGAGAGAATTAGGGTGCATAGATTGGACTAGGAAACTACAGGGACTGGGAACATCTGAAATGTGGAGCTTATTCAAGGAGCAGCTGCTGCGAGTCCTTGATAAGTATGTCCCTGTCAGGCAAGGAGGAAATGGTCGAGCAAGGGAACCATGGTGTACTAAAAAAGTTAATTCGCTGGTTAAAAGGAAAAAGGAGGCTTATGTCAGGATGAGGCTTGAAGGCTCGGTTAGTGCAATGGATAGCTATAGATTAGCCAGGAGGGAGCTAAAGAGTGAGTTGAGGAGAGCTAAGAGGGGACACGAGAAGACTTTGGCTGATAGGATTAAGGAGAATCCTAAAGCTTTCTTTAGATATGTTAAGAATAGAAGATTGGTTAGGGCAAGATTAGGGCCAGTCATAGACAGCAGTCGGAAGTTGTGCGTGGAGCCTGAAGAGATTGGAGAGGCACTGAATAAATATTTCTCTTCGGTATTCACGCAGGGAGATGTAAATGTAGTTGTGGAGAACACTGAGGTACAGGGTTGAAAACTGGAAAGTATTGAAGTAGATAGGGAGGATGTGCTAGATATTCTGGAGGGTTTGAAGTTGGATAAGTCCCCTGGGCCGGACGGGATTTACCCTAGGATTCTCTGGGAGGCAAGAGAGGCGATTGCAGAGCCTCTGGCTCTGATCTTCAGGTCGTCGTTGGTTACGGGTATGGTTCCGGAAGACTGGAGGATAGCGAATGTGGTCCCATTGTTCAAGAAGGGGAAGAGAGACCTTCCAGGGAATTATAGGCCAGTGAGTCTTACTTCTGTTGTGGGCAAAGTATTGGAGAGAATTATTAGGGATAGGATTTATAGTTATTTAGAGAGAAATGAATTGATTGGGGATAGTCAGCATGGTTTTGTGAAGGGTAGGTCGTGCCTTACTAACCTCATTGAGTTTTTTGAAAAAAGTGACCAAAGAGGTGGATGGGGGTAAGGCGGTTGATGTGGTATATATGGACTTTAGTAAGGCGTTTGATAAGGTGGCCCATGGAAGACTTCTGCAGAAAATGCAGATGTATGGGATAGAAGGTGATTTAGCTAATTGGGTTAGGAATTGGCTAGCAGATAGAAGACAGAGGGTGGTGGTTGATGGAGATATTCATCGTGGAGTTCGGTGACAAGTGGTGTACCTCAGGGGTCTGTTTTGGGGCCCCTGCTGTTTGTAATTTTTATAAATGATCTGGATGAGGGGATTGAAGGATGGATTAGTAAATTTGCAGATGACACTAAAGTCGGTGGAGTGGTAGATAGTGAAGAGGGGTGTTATAGTTTGCAGAGGGACTTGGACAAGTTGCAGAGCTGGGCCGAGAGGTGGCAAATGGAGTTTAATGTGGAAAAGTGTGAGGTAATGCACTTTGGCAGGAATAATAAATGTGTAGAGTATAGGGCTAATGGTAGGATTCTTAATAGTGTTGATGAACAGAGGGATCTTGGTGTATTTGTGCATAGATCCCTGAAAGTAGGCAGTCAAGTCGATAAGGTTGTTAAGAAGGCATACGGAGTCTTAGCTTTTATTGGTAGGGGGATTGAATTTCGGAGCCGCAACGTCATGTTGCAACTGTACAAAACTCTAGTGCGGCCGCACTTGGAGTATTGTGTGCAGTTCTGGTCCCCACATTATAAGAAAGATGTGGAGGCATTGGAGAGGGTACAGAGGAGGTTTACCAGGATGTTGCCTGGTATGGAGGGCAGGTCTTATGAAGAGAGGCTGAGGGATTTGAGGTTGTTTTCGTTAGAAAGAAGGCGGCTAAGAGGAGACCTTATCGAAACATATAAGATGATTAGAGGTTTAGATAGGGTGGACAGTGATAGCCTTTTTCCTAGGATGGAGAAAGCTAGCACGAGGGACACAGCTTTAAATTAAGGGGTGATAGTTATAGGACGGATATCAGAGGTAGGTTCTTTACCCAGAGGGTGGTTCGGGAGTGGAATGCCCTGCCTGCGGCAGTTGTAGACGCACCAAGTTTGGTGGCGTTTAAGAGGTTAGTTGATAAGTTTATGGAAGAGAAGGGAATAGTTTAGTTTGGAGGGTCATTGCTTTTTATAATGGTCAGCGCAACATCGAAGGCCAAAGGGCCTGTTCTGCGCTGTAATGTTCTATGTTCTATCCGCAAGTCCAGCCATCTTTGTATCGTCTGCAAACTTGCTGAACATTCCACTTACTCCCTCTTCCAAATCATTTATATATATAATATATAACAAATAGAAGAGGTCCCAGTACCAAGTCCTGCGGCACACCACCAGTGACCGACCTCCAGCTAGAAAAACACCCTTCCACTATTACTCTGTCTCCTATTACCAAGCCAGTTACTTATCCATCTAGCTACCTGTCCTTCTATCCCATTAGCCTTGACCTTTACAACTAACCTCCCTGAGGGGTACCTTGGAGTTTCTAATCTGGTCCCAAACAAAAGTCATCAGTTTTATTTCTTTTAATGTTTATTCTCTAGTGAATCATGTGCACATCTCAACGCACAATGCTTAAGGTAGGAAATATTAAGCTATATCCTTTTTACAGAGCATAGCAAACCATGCTAGATTGTATGGTAGCAGAGGGGGTAACTTGTCTTGTCACTAATATTGAAGTGGTCATGTTAATTCCTTCACTTCTTTTCTCATAAGTTAATAATCACAGCTGGTATTTAAATTCATCTCTTGAATCTGGAGACTCCTTCATTAAACCTATCATTTAGGGAAATAATGGTCCCCTGTAGTTGCAAGACCTGAATTTAGAAATCTTTAAAGGTAGTAACAGATTTTGATATTCCATACAGACTTGTCATATCTTCTACTGACTATTGCATATAGTTTGCATGGCAGCCTTTTTGGATGTCTGATTGTGCTATAATTAATGCAAGAATTGAGTTCTTCATCTATTTTAATGAATAATCAAGGTCCTTTGTTTTTGAATGGCATGGTATAGTCATAATATGTCTTCGATCAGTGACATGATCTCCAAAGTGGTACGACAAAAGTGCAGGAAAGACAAGTCTTTTTTTCAGGTAATTGGAGTTGTATTGAGAATGGCTATCATTATATAGTTATGAGCAGAGAGCAATAGTCAAATGGATATTATTTCAGACTGGAAATGATCTGTATGGTATTTCCAAAGGGTTCATTCTTCACCTTTTAAAGAGCTGACAACCCTGCTGTAACTGCAGTGTTTTATATGGCTCCTTCGTTTGAATGTTATCAACATCTTGACGTCTGCAGGTAAGTATATGTTCTGATCTCACAGCACAGAACTGTATTGGTATACTTTGGACATTCAAAAATATTGTACTGCTATCTACTCATCAGGAGTTTTGGAACATTGTTCCTACAATAAAAGGTCATGTCTAAAAATGCTTAAAAAATAACAAAAATAAATCATTGATTTCACTTGCTTGTCGTCTAGATAAGAATACAAGTATTTGAATGCGTAAATTTGCTGCCAGTACAAACAGAGGAATGACACCTGATTGTTGTTTTGTTGGGGAAGTGGGTGCAACAGTTGGGTTTCCCTCTGTTTGTAAAATGTGCCTTTATAAATTGAGGACTATAGCCAATATGCATCAGGAGATAACACAGCCTCTTGCTTCCGCAGGCATATATTATTTTTTAGATCTGCAAAAGGGCTGCGTTTCTGTTGCTGTTCCAGCTGAGATTACTCAATTTCCAGGTCTTATTTGATCTCACATAATTTTTGGCCAAGGAATGAGCCAGCATCTTAAGTCACTTTTTTCCTTTCTCATGGACTTAAATATTGGTCTCCAATGGTAAAAGGGCAGCTTTTCAAAAAACTGTTCTAAGGTACTGAGTCCATATCATCCAACTTCTCAAATCGATGTGTAGGTTATGGAGATTAGTGGGGTAAATATGTGGAGCTACAGCGGTACAGCCTGGGTGGGTTGCTCTATTGAAGAGTCGGTGCAAACTCAATGGGTTGAATCCTTCTGCATTATAGGAATTCTATTATTCTATGAAATGCTTTTCTTTTGGATATACCCTGTGGACTCCAGGAATAAGTTTAAATCATTGCAAACTTCTGCCAACATTGAAATCTAATCTGGATGGCAAAACAAGTGCTTAGATTGCAATCATTCTAACTATACATAATTTCATATTAAAGATATCAAACTGATATACAATTATAGTACGCTAAAAAAATTTTCATACTGCTTTGGCAAAGTCAGGAATAAATGTTAACAGCAATTCTAGTTCACATGCTTAGAAAAAAACAGCTGGATAGGTTTAATATTAAACCTATTCAGGTCCTGTGAAGGTCAATGTGTCTTTAAGTGTCATTAATATCCCTATTTTGATTTGGTACATTTAGCTTACTCAACATCATATTTGGTTAGCATTGTTATTTACATTCTAACCATGCATGGTTAACTACATAACTGATAAAAACTAACAGATTTAGTTTACAAATAAACTTACATTCTTGTACAACTGTTCTGCAAGCTCCCGTATGTGCTTCAACATTTTTGGTGGAATTCCCTCCTCCGTTTTGATTCTTTCCACATCAAAAGCAACCAACTACAAAAGAGTAAAAACCGTAAAAATTTAAATCCCACAATCAGGAACCATTGCAACTGATTAAAAATAAATGTCACTGGGCAAGATTTTATAGTCTCGTTTGGTGAGACTGGAAATTCCTTCCCAAGATCAATGGAGATTTCCATTGTCTGACCCTCACCCGCTCCGATTCCAAGGCGAGCAAGGTGGTAGAGCTCCAGCAACTGCGTATATTTTAAAAATGAAATGTCTCTCACAACTGTTTATAGACTTCAGACTCCAAGTAGCTTTAACCATTAATGTATGAATTAATGACGTGCCAGTTTATTACTAGGAAAGAGTACATTTTAAAAAATCAAATTTGAAAAATCTGGAGGAAGAAAATTTAATGGCAGTCCAAGGCCCATAGTACAGGACACAACTAATGTTGAAGAATAGGATAGAAAATTCTGATTCCTTAAGAACGCTGGTAGCACAAACCTGGTTTCCAATACAGTACAAGTGGTTGCTAAAAAAGATGAAAAAGATGCTAAAAAAGAGTTGCAAATACTTGCCAACTACACTGCAAAGGAGCCAATGATAATAATCAGTTTGTCTTGGGTCTGTTCCCAGACTTGGAGAATAAATTTTTATCCTAAGAAGTTTAAAATATTTCAAAGCAGTTATTTACACTTGACACCTTAGGTGGCATCTAAAAGAATCAGAATTGCATAGCGCAAATGTTGCATGATCACAAAGGACATGCATAATGAACGTGAGATTTTAGTGAATTGTTATAATAAATCACAGGAGTATTTGATTGCACGGAAAAACTCATAAGTTGATGTTTGAACTTAAGCTAACTGATAGCTGTGAAAATAAATTTCACTTGGACCACAGATAAGGTAGTGAAAGAAGAGAGATTTTCGATGATTTGCGACTTCCAAAAAATATTCTTACGTAATCTGTGAAAGTCTCTTAAATGATTTGTTTTTTTGCCTACATTATTGCATAAACCTCTACACCACTTTTCTGCTGTTCATAGGCTTGATCCTTATTTTCTGGGTTCCTCTAGACATCAACATTCAGTCATTTTGTGACTACAAAGTTAAGAAGCACACAACGTGCAACCACAATTTGAGAGGTGGAGCTGGGTGCATATTACAAGGAAGTGAGGCTTTGTTTCAGAATTCCAACTGTTTGCTCAAATTTTAGCCTCATCTTCACACACACTCCATCATACCACTTTTCTGCAGTGCTGGTAGTTCTGTGAAGTAGCTTTATGAGCCACTGGAATCGTTGGTATCATTTTCTGTTTAGCAGAAATCCTGCACCTTGTCCCTGCTGTTGAAATAAGTATGTCCAGGGAACTATAAACACATCAGCTTAAAAATGATAGTAGGAATTGCTATGAAACAGAAGAAAAAAAGTGAAAAAAATTAAGTAAGTAAAAATATAACAAATAGTCAATATTGAGTTCAAGTGAGAAAGCTTGCATGCTTGAATTCTTTGAATAGGTAAGAGCGTAACCAATAACAATGTAACAGTGTAATGCATTTAGATTTCTTTGATAAAATACCACCTAATAGAAACATGAAAAAGATCAGATTATCCAGATTCAGGGGACAAGCAGCAAAACGAATAACTCATCTGCAAAACAGTCAGTAGAGAAGACGGGTGGATAAAGGATAGCTATTCAGAGCAGCACAAGGGGAAGTGAGTTCCCAATAGGAACATTGCAAACATCATTATTTTCAATTTATATCAACAATTTCTAAGTTGATGGACAACACCAAATGACAAGATGACAAATAAATTTACAGCATAGATGTATGATTGAAAATACTTTTTAACTGGAAGGTATAACATTTTGATAAGCAGAAAATAGGTGATCTCATAATACTTAGGAAGTAATAATCCAAATGGAGTGCGGGAGCAAAGGGAAGTACAAATGCACAAATCACTCAAGTGTTGAGTAGCAGATGAACAAGGTCATCACAGCAGTAAACCATGATCGAAAGTTTTTTTTTTCCTAAGTTATGCTAACTTGTCAAACTATTAATTGGACCAATAGCACCAAATGGGCCTGTTTCAGTGCTATATATTCTTCATAATTCCGCGCAAGGCATTGGGTTGAAAGTAAAAGCATTTCAACAGCTCTGAAGTGATCATGTACAAGAAGTGCCTGTCACAAATAATCTGCACAATTAGGGAATGGAAGTCTTTGCATTGCATGTAAATAAGGGATTTATGTTTGGGGGATTGCCCCAAGTAGGATTTGCATTCCTAAGAAATTCAGCAGTTCTGGCAAACATTAACAGCTCTCCACATTCATTTTGGACAATTTTAAAATTGTATAAATTCAGATGCCTTGGCCTAACACAGCATTCATAATTTGCGTTCTAAAGGAATATTCAGAGAATTAGCTTAACTGGCAAAAGTGTCTTGTGGCGCCCAGAACTTGTGGCAGACAGGTTAAGAGCAAAGGTTACAATTGCTCTCTGCCATATGTTGTGAACTTTGGTTGCATACTTGGCTGTGGTAATGAGCAGAACTCCTGCAAAACTTCATGAGCATAGTGTAGCTTTCTGAGAACAGATCCTATGATAGCTCTCCTAAAGTACATCTGGGTTAATACAGTTGGCGGGATGGATAGTGCTGGACTGTGTGGCTTTTCTCCTATCATCCCCAATTAACATGGCTGCTCTTCCTCTTTCAGGGAAATAATGTTTCAATGAAATTTCCAATAGGAAGCCATTTTACAGCCATCAAAAACTAACTCCATTAATGTTTTCAAATATAGTGTTCTCCACAGATATTGCAGAACGTAAACAAATGCTTCCAGGTGAATTCTGTTTTCTAAAACTTGCAGATAAACTTATTGCAAGACCAAAAGTCTCCACATCAGGATTTTACCTTCATAAAAGTACTTTGACTTTGTTGAGCATTTCCGGACAATTAGTGCCCTTTAAATAATGGCACAATTCAGAAGGGAAAATAGAGCTGTAGAAGTCCTGGAATTTAGAAAAGGTGATGTCATCTTCATGCTTTATTATGTGTTGGGTTGCTTCTGCAGCAGACACTCAAAAAATGTTGGGCATGACCCAAAGTTATGACTTGGATCCTTCTTAATGCAGGAATTTTGAAGCCTATATAGCTTGAACAGCTAGTTAAGAAAAAAATCTGCATTCAATAAAGCACTGCTAATTTATTTTGTCAGGTAATCATAAGTAGAATAATGTGAAAATCCAACAGTGTATCAGAACATTGCACGGGTTCAGCTGGCCTCTCTGCTTCTTTTTCAGTGCACGTTAATGTGGAGAAACAAGACTTTAATTTATATAACCTATCACATCCTCGGGATTTCTCAAAGCACTTCACAGCTAATTATTACTTTTAAAGTATAATCACTGTTGCTGGGTAGATAAAAGCAACAGCCAAGTTGTGTACAGAAGGATTACCCTTCCCACAAACAAAAGGGTTACCAAACTAGTTAATATTTCTTTCAGTAAGATTAGTTGAAGGATAAATATTAGGCAATAAATGCGGATGGGGCTGGTAAGCTCATTGTTCTTCCTCCAATAGTGCCATGGGAACCTTTACATAAGAGGCTGTTAGGAAAACAAAGGCAGTTTTAAGAGATTTGTATTTGTATTGGCAAACATTAGAAATAAGGTATAGTTTCAAGTGGGTGTAGTTTAGTATTTTTGTGCCTGGACATGTATACTGGACAAGGGTGTTTGCATGTGTGGGGGCTAGTTTCAATTTTAACTGTGCTTCTATTGTGCTTACAGAGGGTTATGGTGTGATGCCTAAACACAGGCTGGTAGAAGTAGCAGTCATTATTTAGCAAGTGCAGGCCTTGAAAGGTAGAGAGGCTTTTGAATTTATTTCTTGGCTGAATTTGTTTGTAATTGGAGATAGAACACCAGGGAGACAGTAAACCAGGACAAGGGAGCTTCAAAGAAACAGACTTCACAAATGACCTGAGTCAGTCTAGATAACTATAGAATTGCGATAGAAGGAACGTCTTAAAAAGATTGAGGTTAAGAGAACAAAAATCAAAGTATTATTCAGGAGGATTCAAGGGGAAAGCAGACAAAATGCTGCAAGTCAAAGAGACAGCTGCAGTAACCAGAGCTAAAGTGGGAAAGCGAATTTCAGAGGTAAATTGAAAGTTTGTCGCCTTTTTATTAGAGTCTAGGAAGCAAGAGTGAAAAGAATTGTGAACAGTTTGGACAGCAGTTAAGAAAAAGAAAGTGGGAGTTGAAATCCCAGATATTGGATTTATTGTTAAAATTGAGTGGAAGCTTTGTTTAAAAGACCCATTTGGAAAATCTCGGCTGGATTTTGGAATGCAAACTGCTGATGAAAAGCACTGTTGTAAAAAAGGATTTGAAAGTGTGTTTTTTGGGAATGGAATTTAGAAACTCTCATGTGACAATCATTTGGGGAAAGTCTGAAGAGAAATTCACAAACCAGTCAGAGTGGAGAGTGTATTTGACCACAATCAATCTGTGTGCTTAAAGGAACTTTGTGTCACTGAGACCACTGTATCTCAAAATGAACTTTGTAATCTGTATTAATATTAAAATCTGTGCATATTTCTGAAGGTAATAGGGGACTAAAAAAGTATTGTATCATAATCCAATTTTTCATGTTAAAACTACTTAGCAGTCATGCAACCTTCACACTTTCTAAAAATAAGTAAAGATAAAGGTCTTTTGTGCCAGGGTTCCATTCTGAAATCCTCCTATTCAATTATAGTATCAACTGGGATTGTAACAATGTAGATGGGGGAACATCAATGACTGAAAAAAAAAATCAGCCTTTTTGACAATGTAACATTCATTCAGTACAGAACTTGTGTGTCAGATTTGCTGATCTTTTATGAATATAGGAGTAGGCCATTCAGCCAATCAAACTTAATCTGTCATTCAATAAAATCGTGGCTGATCAGATACTTTAATGCCTTTTAAACTCACTATCCCCATGATCCTTTACATTACTATTAATCAGAAATCTATCAGTCTCTATCTGAAATACATTCAATGCCTTTGGAGAGAGAATTCCAAATTCACAACTCTCTGTGTAAAGAAACTTCTCCTGACTTTGTTGTTAAATGTCATCTCTCTTATTTTGAGATTGTGCCTCTGGGTGTTGACTCCCCAACCAAGGGAAACATATTGCCTACACCTACCTTATCTATTCCTTTAAGTATCTTTTATGTTTCAAGGAGATCAACTCTTTGAAACTCTATAGAATACAAGGGCAGTTTGCCCAATCTTTGACAGTTTTGTCATCTTTGGAACAAGTCAGGTGAATCTTCACTGCACTCCCTCTAGGCAATAATATTTTTTCTAAGGCAAAGGGAACAAAACTGCATATTGTAGTCCAGGAGTGGTTTAAACAAGTTTCTATATAATCAAAACAAGACTCCACTATTCTTGCACTCAATCCTCTTGCAATAAAGGCTAATATTCCATTAGCCTTCCTAATAGCTTACTGCACCTGCACATTAGCCTTCAGTGACTTATGGATAAGGATACCCAGGTCCCTCTGCACATCTACAGATCCTTTTCTTACTATTTTGGAAATGTTCTGCACATTTATGCCTTCTTTCAAAGTGGATTACTTCTCATTTTTCTCAGATCTCTCTATGCACTCTTCATTGAAGCCTCACCCCTCTCTCTCTCCACTCTAACTGAAGCCTTGCCTCTTTCTGCACTCTCTACTGAAGCCTCACTCCTCTCTCTGCACTGTCTATTGAAGATTCGCTTCTCTCTCTGCACACTCTACTGAAGCCTCACCTCTCTCCTTCTCCGCACTCTCTACTGAAGCCTCATCCCTCTCTCTCTCTGCACTCTCTACTGAAGCCTTGCCCCTCTCTCTCCACACTCTCTACTGAAGCCTCGCCCCTCTCTCTCCATTCTCTACTGAAGCCTCGCCCCTCTCTCTCCACACTCTCTACTGAAGCCTCACCTCTCTCTTTTTCCAGACTCTCTACTGAAGTCTCACCTCTCTCTTTCTCTGCACTCTCTACTGAAGGCCTCATCCGTCTCTCTCTCTCCACACTCTCTACTGAAGCCTCACCCCTCTCTCTCTCTGCACTCTGTACTGAAGCCTCACCTCTCTGTGCTCCACGCTTTTTACTGAGTTCTTGCCTTTTCACACTCTTTATTGAAATCCAGCCTCTCTCTCCACATTCTTTATTGAAGTCTCACCTCCTGTTCACTGCGCTCTTTGCTGAATTCTTGCCTCTCTCCCTGTGCTCTTTACTGAAGTATCGCCTTTCTCTGAGCTCTTTATTAAAATCTTGCCTCGCTCTCCATGCTCTTTACTCTGAAGTCTTGCCTCTCTCGATCCATGTTTTTATTCAAGTATCACTTCTCTCTTCCCATGCACTTTATTGAAATCTCACTTCTTTCTGTGCTCAATTGAAATCTTATCTCAATTCTCTGCACTCTTTATTGAAGTCTTGCCTTTCTCTCCACGTGCTCCTTATTTAAGTCTCACTTTTCATTCAATTCTCACCTCTCTACCTGCATCCTTTACTAAAGTCTCATTTCTCTCTCCACGAAGTCTTGCTCCTTCTGTTTCCGTTGTCTTTATTGAAATATTGCCTCTTTCCACGGTCTTTACACAATTCTCATCTCTATACCCATGCTCTTTATTGATGCTCTCTCCTCCACACTTTATTGAAATCACGCTTCTCTCTTCACTGTCACTATCCACTATGTCTGTAATAACTCTCTAAGATATATAATACTAGTACTTACCAACTTTCAGAGCCATTAGTTTCTCCATTACAACCTTCTTACTTATACTCATTTCCATCAATGCATATTCTACCTAAGATCTTGAATGTCTACATTTTGGAGATTTCCTGTATCTTCCTTAGTGAAAACAGTCACATTTAGCTTCTCTGCCATTTCTGTTTCCCATTCTTCTGACTCCCCCTGTAATGGGTCCACATTTGTCTTAATTAAACACTTCTTTTTTATATATCTTTCGAAGCTTTTACAGTCCATTTTTCTTGCTGGATTCATCTTCTGTTCTCCCTTTCTTTTCTGGTTTCTTGACCTTTTCTGTATTCCAAAAACCTCCCAATCCTCAGGCTTACTACTACTTCTGGCAACTTTCTTTTCTTTTAATCTTGCACAAATCTTAATTTCCTTATTTAATCTCAACATCCTTGGTTTCCTTAACTTCTTTAGATTGTGAAGTACAGAGTGAATCCACTAGTTTCTGACAAAGGGAGAAACATTACTACTGGAAGGAATTGACAACAGCATTATTCAATTGCTTTTGAATCACAAAAAAAACAATCACAAGTCAGACAATATTACAATTTTTGGAAGCAAACTAGAGTTTTAAAATACTAACATAGCTGAAATCTATTAAACATGTTGCATCTAAAGGTGAGTGTCTGGCTATTCAAACTGTCTATTTGTTAGTTTTCATTAGAAAATACAGAAGTGGGCTTTCTTGACCAAATGAGCAATCTGCGCTTTTAAAAGTTGTATTTTTTGAGGCAGGTCCTAACTGAAAACAAAACTGAAAAGGGAAAACAGAAACTGACTTTCCTTCCTCTAAGGAATAAAGTGACCTGAGAGTTGGAAACCAAAACTACTTGGCAGATCAAGCAAGGCTGAATGATACAGAGACTCAGTTCAATGCAAACTAGGCAGTACCAGTTGATGAGTCCAGCGGTGAAGGATATACAGGCTGAAGATGGTACAATCCAGAACCAGAAGAATAGGTTGCTACAGCTGTTCTGTAATTTGAAGATACTATTCATCTACTCCACCCAGAATGAATTCAACAGATTCCGCAGAGACGTGCTGTTATTTGTGAAGACTATGCCTCTGAAACTTGGCTGCTTGTGCACTGCTATCAGCTGGGGATCAGATTAGCTCTTATAAGAGGAGCTAAAATTCTTTGTGAGGAAGACAATATTTTGAAGGATTTTTTTGACTGAGGGTGATCACCAAAACATGAATCGTTTGCTAATATTGATTGCAAGAAATGTCTTAATTGTCTGTCGTTTAATATTACATTTTTAGATTATAATCTACCACAATTTGCCTATTAACACACGTTTAGCATTTGCTGTTTGTGGATGCTAAAGTAAGGTAGAAGTTTAACGTGAGCAAGTGTGAGGTTATTATTTTGGCAGAAATTACCTGAATGGAAAGCAGATTCAAAATATGTCAGGGCAGCAGGATCTGGGTATCTATGTTCATGAATTGCACAAAGTTGACGAGCAGGTGCAATATGCAGTAAAAAATGCAAATGGGATGTTGGCATTTATTGCAAAAGAACTGCAGCACAAAAGTAGAAAAAAGCTGTTGCGATTATATAGTGTTGATGAGACCACATCTAGGGTATTGCGTCCAGTTTTTGGTCTTCTTATTTGAGGAAATATGTGGTGGATTGGAGGCAATTCAGAGAAGGTTCACTAGATTGATCCCAGGGATGAAGGGGTTGACATATGAAGAGAAATCAAACAATTGGGCTTGTACTCACTGGGGTTTAGAAGGAAGTGAGGAGATCTGAGCGAGGTACGTAATATTCAAAAAGGGATCGATAAAATAAATGTAGATCAAATGTTTCCTCTTATGAGGTAATCTAGAACAAGAGATCACAAGTGTAGTTTGATAAATAAATGTAGATCAAATGTTTCCTTTTATGAGGTAATCTAGAACAAGAGGTCACAGTGTAGATTTAAAACTGAGATGAGAGGAACTTCCTCTCACATTGAGTAATGAATTTGTCAAACTCCTGCCTCATAGCGCAGTAAGTCTAAATTGTTGAATGTTTCATGAAGGAGATAGGTATATTTCCAATAAAAAAAAGGAAACAGGGATATGGGGAACATGGTTTTTGAGACCAGGGAGAAATTAGTCATGATCTGAATGAATGGCAAAGCAGACTTGAAGAGCTAAATTTGCCTATTTCTGCACCTACCTCCCATGCTCCTAGATTATCTAAGATAGCGTTTGGTGTTTGTTTTGTTTGACACGTATATAGAAATTTTAAACCATAGAATTTTGTGGCTTTATTCTTTTAGTAAAAAAACTGGGATTTTGGATTTCTTTTTTGTCTCAAAAAAGTTACTGGTCTCTACTGAGATCATATTATTAGTTTTCAAAAGCGGATTTATTATAAAGAATGCCTGCCCTTTAAACAGTGACCCATTCTATTCAACCTTTATAAACAACGCTGAGCACTAATTCTTCATTAAAAGTAGATAATAGATAATATACCACATATAGATCTGTGACCTTTCTTTTTATAACTAATTTTTAAAAAGAGCTGTACAATTAATTTTTCTCTATTCTTATAACAGGATGGGGACATAACCGACAAGACCAGCATTTGCTGCCCACCCCTAGTTGCTCTTCAACTGAGTAGCTTGCTAGGCCATTTCAGAGGAATAAACCATATCGCTGTGGATCTGGAGACACAAGTAAACCAGACTAGGTTAGGATGACAGATTTCCTTTCCTCAAGGACATTAGTGAACCAAATTAGTTTTTATCCAGATGTATTAACTGAACTCAAGTTCCACTAGCTGCCATGAAGGAACTTGAACCAGTGCCCCAGAGCCTGAGCCGATAAATGCACCATCACCCCGGCCCCCTCCCCCATGAATAATGAACTTAGCTATCAACAAAGTACATTTTGCAAAATAATATGGATTAGCACTTCTGACCTCTAACTGAAATGCATCAAATTTCAGGCTACAAACTAAACACGAGTTCTATTAAGCAAATCATACAGAAGCAGAGAAAATCTGTTTCAATAAACATCACAAGACTTCACTAAAACTCTTGCAATTTGAAACATATGTCAGCAAGAAACGTTAATTTAAATATTCATAAGCATTCCTCTAGTCTCATCAAATATTTGGACACAGATTCACTCAAAAACCTTGGACTACGAGCCTTGGCTGTACAATTCTCAACCTCTTCCAGTTCAAGCTGTGCCTAATGACTGTAGGATATCTCAAAATGTGAACAAGGCTGACCCCGCTGTAAAATGTCTTTTTTTGACAAAAAAGATTTTGTTTTACAGGCATTAAGAATGCTTCTCAGATACCAGTCTTAGGTTGTTCAATTCTTTGAGGCCAAAGCAAAGCTAAGTCAGGCAAAGAGGACCTTTCTGCTGGGACAGTTATGATTAATGGCTATTTTGTCCAGCAGCCAAAGTCATAAACACACCCAAGGTATTTAGCTAATCACTCTGGACTTGATTAGTTTGTTTTTTTAAACCAAAAAAAATATAAACAGACACATATACAACTTATCTTAAGAGCTAACTTCATGCAAAGCAAGCTACTCTTAATACAGATATAAAGTTTATTTATTAGTTACAAATAGTCTTATATTCACACTGCAATGAAGATACTGTGAAATTCCCCTAGTCACCACACTTCAGTGCCTGTTCAGATACACTGAGGAAGAATTTCACATGGCCACTTGATCTAACCTGCACATGTTTGGACACTGGGAGGAAACCAGAGCACCCAGAGGAAACCCATGCAGAACTTGCAAATTTTGCACAGTGACCCAAATAGGGAATCAAACCCAGGTTCCTGGCACTGTGCAACAGTAGTGCTAACTACTCCGACACTGCACCACCCCATATATAGCCAAAACAGAAATATAATCTTTCCAATTGAATAAACCACTGACTATGTTCATCATAATCGAAAAGAAACTACACAAAGATATACCATCAGCCAAAACAGCTCAGTTGGAAAGTGTTAGACTGAAGATCTAAAGTCCCCGGCTCAAACTGGGTTTTGCCACATATTCTCACACTGGCATCCTTTGCTATCTGCTAATTTGTATTGTTTTCTGAGCAGCACAGTAGTATAGTGGTTAGCACCACTGCTTCACTGCATCAGGGACCTGGGAACAATTCCCAGCTTGGGTGACTGTGTGGAGTTTGCATATTCTGAGTTTCCTCTGGACGTTCCAGTTTCCTCCCACAGTTCAAAAATGTGCAGGTTAAGGGAATTGGCCATGTTAAAATTGCCCCTTATGTCCAAAGATGTGTAGGTTAGACGGATTAGCCATGGTAAACACACGGGGTTACAGGCATAAAATGGGAGGACTGGGCCTGAGTAAGATGCTCTTTCAGAGGGTCATTCAGTGCAGACTGAACGAGCCGAATGGCCTTCTTCTGCAATTTCGAGATTTTATAGTTTTATGGTTTAAGGGAGTTCTTTTTGGAAAAGACAGATCTCTGATCAGTCACGGGTGCCAATGATTTTTTTTCCAACTCACAGAAGGGAGAAGTAAGATCTAAAAATGGTTTTGCCAGTTGTGTTTCTCAAAATGAGACCAAAATAAAATCAGAAAATGCAGTTTAGACAACATCTGTGTAAAGAGAAATACGATTAATATTTCAGGTCAAGGACTTTGCATTAGAACTGGGAGAAGTTAGACACAAGTACAAAAAGAAAGTCCGTGATAGCGAGGAAAGCAATACAGACTAAACGAATGAAGATTCAGTCTTTCAGGGCCAAAGCAAATAGGGCAAATAAAGAAATAAAGATGTGCCTAGGGCAAGGATGCTATTGTCTAAAAGTAAAATTAAGAAAAAGGCAAAAAACTAAACATGCAAAGAAAAGGCAATAAAATGAGGTTGTAGCCTGAAATTGACAAACTCAATGTTGAATCTGAAAGGCTATGAAGTGTCCAACCAAAGGATGAAGTCTGGGATACCAAGGACAGGGATGTCATTGTCAGAGGAAGGTGTAGGATTGAAATAATAGGCCAGTGTAAACATGGTGTTAATGCCTGCAAAATGAACGGACATATTCCACAAAGCAGTCGCCCAATCTAAATTTGATCTCTCCGGTGTAAATGAAACTGCGTTCTATCAAATACAATATACTACAATGAAAAACGTACAAGCAAACTGCTGTTTCAGCTGGATGTAATGTTTTGGGCCTTAAATGCTAAAGAGACAAGAGAAAAAAGGCAGGTATTACCTGTTTGAATACAAAGGTGCTGTTGGGAAGGGACAAGATATTGGGGGTGATTGAGGGGCGGGCAAGACTTCTTGGGCAGCAGAGTAGCACAGTGGTTAGCGCTGCTGCTTCACAGCTTCAGGGTCCTGGATTTGGTTCCCGGCTCGGGTCACTGTCTGTGTGTAGTTTGCACATTCTCCTTGTGTCTGCATGGATTTCCTGTGGATGCTCCGGTTTCCTCCCACAGTCCAAAGATGTGCAGGTTAGATTGATTGGACATGCTAAGAAATTGTCCTTTAGTGTCCAGGGATGCATAGGTTAGAGGGATTACTGTAGGGGATTAATATAGGGATATGGCGGTAAGGCCTGGGTGGAATTGTGTTCGGTGCAGACTCGATGGGCCGAAGGGCCTCTTTCTGCACTGTAGGGTACTATGATACTAAGAAGGGAACTGCATTACTGGAATGCTGAAAAGAGGGGAGGAAGTGTGGTAGGTGGTGGCATCACCCTAGAGGTAACAGAAATGGCAGAAAAAGGTGCGTTGAATACTGGTGGGTGCCAGGTAAGAAAAGAGGAACCCTATCATAGTTCTGGGAGCAAGAGGAAAAGTAAAAGACTGGCCTGTCACTCCAAATGTAAGAGAGAGTTGGGGGAAGGGGGTCAAGTTGGAATTTATTCAGAATGTTCTCAATTTTGGAAATAAGCACAGCTTATTTTGGAAATATTGTTTTATATATATTTAAATTATGAAGAATCTCAACACTAATTAAGCATTCATAATTTTTGCAAACTTGGAAGTATCCCCAGCCAACATCAAAAGCGTAATAAGCTTTATTAACCATAATTAAGGTGAAATAGCTGAGTAATACAATGGAGAGAAACATGCCATTCTTGCCCCTAAATCATCAAATGCAGGATAGGAAATTCAACTGCCAAATTTATGGGATTATAAATAATTTAAAACATATAAAATGTGATCATACAAACCATTTTGATAGCTGAAAATGAAATATGAGGCAAATTAAGCAATACTAACATTCCTCTGTTTTTAATATTTCCTAAAATATTCTAACATGGCAGCCATGTAAAAGATTGTGCATGTTAAATAGAGAGGAATTCTTACGTCATCAAACAAATCACAAGTTCTGTAAGGAGGCCCTCTCTCTGACACAAATCCTGCAAATGCCATTCCATCAAGAACCTTTGTCAGGAAGTCATTTTCAACCAATCCACGTTGTCCCAGGAAGGCTGCCTGTAATATGAACAGAAATTGCCAAATAAACACTGGGTTGCTTATGACTCAGCATCATGTTTTGTTAGAAACTAGACTGAATTTTCACCAGAGAAGCAGGAAACAGGAAATGGATTTGTTTTCAGGTCAGAAGTGGTCCTCAGGAAAGGGGAACTGATTAAACGGATAAGCCTTTGGCTTTCCTGTGCAATTAACAGCAGTTTGTGGGTGCCAGGGGGGAGGGGGAGGGGTGTTTCCAGCTTCAGAGAAGCACTTAGCTGCAGCACATATTAAGTGCAAGATTGCCTGAACAAGAGGTTGTCTCGCAGCTGCTTTTAAATGAAAAGCAAAAATCTTCCAAGCCACCAGCATGAAGGGAATCTCCCAACGAACTGATCTTTGATTCACCCGTTGAGGTGAGGAGGGAAAATCTGCAGGCTTACCTGGAGCCAGGAATAATCAATAATCTCAGTGATTGAAAACTGACCAGTGCAAATTTGACTACAGCTGACTCCAGATACACAGCAATGAGGTTGACTCTTAAAGTGCCCTCTGCAGTGATTTAGCAAACCACTCAGTTGTATCAAAACTCCATGGAAAAGGCAAACAAATGGACTGCAGTGGTTCAAGATGGTAGATCACCACTATCTTGTCAAGAATAATTGGGGATGGGTAACAAAATGCTAACCTATCCATGATACCCTATTCCATGAAAAAATAAAGCAACATACAAGGGAAAGAAGTCTGTATTACTTATATGGAGTCATTGCATTGCTACTACGAATAATTGCAATGGACAATCATATGACCTTTGCATTCTTCCAGAATAAATAACAAATGCACTAGTGTCATTATATTCCACAAAACTCAAATTAAAACACATAATCCAGCAGTTTAGTATGAAATTATTTTTCTCCCAAATAGTCATGAGTTAATTTTTGAAAACTCACTCAACAAAATATTCTCACATAAGTTTAAGACTCAGCTGTTCAAATCTGTTTAGATAGAAGATATAAATTATGATTTTGATGCAATTTTCACCATGTAGTGAATAGTGAAAAAAGCAAAATTGCACTTATCAGATGCTTTTAATTCAAGATTCTATAATTTGCAATAAGTGCAGGATTTCATAAGATTGTTATGTTTTAACTTATTTCCTGTAATTCAAGGTAATATATCGTAATATGGAGAGGGGAGCATGATCTCATATGGGATCTGCCTTGAGACATTTCATATTGCTAACCAGGTCAGAAATTATTGAAAGTAAGTTTCAAATTTTAATACCAGGATGCCTAGGCAGAGGCAGCTAGCCTAACTGCTGACAAGCCTTAGATCGCAGGGCAGTCAGACAGAGTTTTAGGGAAGCCAACACACAACAGACATGTCAAGCAGAAGAAAGACTGTTTTTGGGTTAAGCACTAAAGTGCTGGTGAGGATGGAACTCATGCTTGAGGAAACAAAGATCGTAATAATTTAAAGACTACAGAATTACTACAGAGGACCCTGCAACAGTAAGTCTATTGATTTTGGTCAAAGGGTTAAGTGAAGGAAATTTTGTTTATAAAGAGATTTATTCTGGTGAAGCAGGGAGAAGAGATCCTGTTGGAGCTAGGAGCATCTTTAGATTTTCACTGCAATACTATCTGTGTTTACACATTACACTGCATTCTTTACAGTGTGGAGTTGTATTGTATTAGAAGTCACTGAGGAAGACCTTTGCCAAAGTTCGGTGTATTAGTTTACCACTAAGTAATTTATAAAGTCTTCTTGATCTTAGTGCATTTGACAAGTGGAAGTCTTAAAATGTGGAGTCTTGTCATGTGATCTTTTGACTGGAAAACTTGTATCTGTTTTTACATGTTACTGATTTCATTGGGGATTGGAACAAACTAAACAGTACTTTCCTTTTTTTTCCCCAAATGTGCAAATATTTCAAATGCTAATTAAGGTACTGAATTGGTGCTAAAAAGAAATCACTCACACATCCACCTTAAGTTAAAAACAGACCATTTTTGCAATGCATTAATCTGCCTCCCATTCATGTTCTCAAATGCCAACAAAGATGAGTCTGTAAATGTGCTTTTGAAAGAGAGAAGAATTGTTTGGATTGTATAGCTGACTTTTAGCCGGGTCACAAACTGCTTATGGGTGAAATGGTATTTAGTTTATCTTTGAGTACCGCAGGGATTGGTGCTGGGACCCTTGCTTTTGCTATATCCATTAATGACTTAAAATTATGGACAATGATCAAGAAGTTCACAGGTGACATGAAATCTGTAGGCAGGTAAATAGTGGGGATAGCCGAAGACTGCAGGATGATATCAATGGACTGGCCAAGTGGGCAGAGTAGTGACATATGGAATTCAACCAGGAAAAGTATTGAGGTAATGCACTTGGGAAGGGCTAACAAGGAACAGGATTACACTATAAATGGCAAGACCCTAAAAAGTACCAAAGGATGAATGGGATCTTAGGTGTGTATATCCACAGGTAAAAAAGGTGTTTAAGGCAGCATGTGGGATACTTACCTTTATTAGTCGAGGCATGCTGAAACTATATAAAATGGCAGTTAGGTCACAACTAGAGTACTGCATGCAGTTCTGGTCAGCATATTGTGACAAGGTGACTGAGCGATGAAGGCGATGGACTGCTAATCCACTGTGCTTTGCACGCATGGGTTCGAATCCCATACTTGTTGGTGATGCATTTGTTCTGTCTCCATATTAGTCCACATGTAGAGTCAATTTTGGCTTCAGACACAGTCTGTGTGGAGTTTGCATGTTCTGCTTTTGTTTGCATGGATTTCTTTCAAGTTTCCTCTCACAGTCCAAAGATGTGATGGTTAGATGGGTTGGCTATGCTACATTGCCATTTGCATCGAGGGATTAGCAAGGTAAATGTCTGGGGTTACAATGATAGAGTTTGGGTGGGATTGTTGTTGGTGCAAGCTCGATGGGCTAAATTATGTCCTTCTGTACTATAGGGACTCTATGATTATAGGAAGGTTGCAATTGCACTAGTGAGGGGGCAGAGGAGATTTAGCACAAATCTGCCAAGGTCAGAGGTTCTGAACTATGCGGAAATATTAAACTGGCCATTTTCCTTCAAGCAGTGAAGGTTGAGAGGGAACATGATAGTTAGAATTATGAGGGGCACAGATAGGGTGCTTAGGAAGGAACTTTTTTCATTAGTAGAGAGGTCATAACTAAATAGCACAGATTTAAGCTAAGTGTAGAAGGATAAGTGGAATTAAGATGGGAGACTGAAACTCACTGCTTGAAAGGATGGTTGAGTTAGAAACTCTCGAATATCTACGAAATAATTGTAGCTTGAGCTGCCATAACTTCCAGGACTGTGGGCCAAGCACTGGAAAATGGGACTAATGTAGTCAAATCTTTATTAAATTGCATAGACACAATAGGTCAAATGGTCTCCTTCTGTAAACATCTATGAAAAAAGGGTTCCAAAGAGCATCTTTTTTCTTTATTCTTTCATGAGGCATAAATGTTGATGGCAATCATTTATTGCCAATCCCCAACTGCCTTTGGACTAAGTGGCTGGCTAAGCCCTTTCAGGGGGTACTTCAGAGTCAAGCTCATTGCCATGGGTCTGGAATTACATATTGGCCAGCCTGTGTAAGGACAGCAGATTATCTTCCCTAAAAGGACATTAGTGAACCAAATGGGTTTTTATGACAATTGATAATAGCTATCAAGGTCACCATTTCTGAGGCATGGGCCTCTGGATTACCAGTCCAGTGATATTACACCTATACCACTAATCATATTTCCTCCTAATAGTCACATTATTTTTTATGTATTGGAAGTGAATTGTAGTTGCCCCTATTTTGTTGAACATTAAAACCACATACAGCTGTTTCTAATCTATTTAAAACTGCTTAATGACTTTCATTGTTATCACTTTTTTGTTATGGTTGCCTCACAAATCTTCTTTTCAGTCTCTCTTAACACACTAGGATTTGTCTTCTAGCTTCTATCCCAAGGATTTATTGCACAGAGTCCTTTTAGCACCATTTATATTTAAGAAATTGATTTTTCTTAAGTCATTTCTTTTTGGAGAAGGCATATTTCACCTTCTCTTTGAAAGGATGTTTAATTTTGGTTATTAGATCTTTTTCAATGTCTCTTTTCCCCCCTTATTGCATTTTTAATGTGGTCCTTTTATCTTTATTCATTCCAGTGAAATCCTTCCTGTAAGATTTGTAGAGATTCTTTTTCCTCTTTATATCACGTATAATTTCCTTTTAAATCCATTTAGCAGAATGCTTGTTTTATTTGAGCTTGAACTTTTGGTATGTATTTGTCCTATTTGCTCAGCATTATATCTTTACAGATGATAACTTATTTCAAAAAGTACTTCATATCCATTTTATAAGTCTACCAAACAATTTGTTTAAGATTGAAGTATGGAAATTATTAAACAATTAATTTAAATAACTATTAAACTATTAATGCATTAAGGAATTCCACTGTGGGCATAATTATCCCACTGATGGCTATAATAAAAGGTTTACTGAAGGTTTATGTTATCAAAGGCAACAGAAAAAAAATCAGCAGCAAAATAATAAATGTCACTTTACAAGCTAGAAAATTAAAGACGTAATGATTTTTTTGTTATGTCAAGCAAAGTCTAGTAAAAGTTAAACTACCTGTAACCTCCAAAGTATAGTTAGTAATACTTCAACCTGAAGAGCTGCTTTGACTGGTGCATCAGGGAAGTGAATATTCCAGTACTGTAATCTGTTAACTAGTCAGGGATAGAGAGAGCAATTACGCCAGTCAAAAATAACAGCACCAAACTTCTTCCTTTAATGGAAATGGCCCAGCAGTCAGAATGTAAAGTTCTTTATCTCTTGTTTCAGAGTTTTAACATAAAAATGTAGAAATTCCACAGTCCAGGACAATTGAAACATTGCTGTTTGCATATAAATTCAACAATAATGTATTATGCTGAAACTCAGTATACTGATGCCTTACTATATGTTCATTTAAATCTGAATGTCAGCAATTGCATTACTACAAAAGGACTAAAAAAGCGGTATCAAAGACTGTGTAAATGATCATTTGTAACTGACCTTGTGAAAGTGTATTACAGGTTCAGGATGGATTCGAATCAATTGCAAGCATGATCTGTACCCCTGAAAGAGCTGTGCAAACAATCTAAGAAATACCGCCCTGACTTCCTTATCCTAGGAAAGAAAAATAAAATCAAGAGAACTTTGATGACTATGCTGTAATTAATTTTATACAATCAACAGTCATAGAAATTATTTCATAAATACTTACCAACAATCTTAGATTAGAAGGAGCTGTACGAGCAGGAGGAAAAGCATAATCAGCTACTTCGAGATCTGGATGAATAACCTAAGAAGATATTGATACATATATCTTTATTTCAGATGTGCACGGTATCATTTTAATCAGCAATATATTCAGCTCGGAACTTAGGCTATGTAGAGAAGTTTCTAGCTAGAAATTCTTACTCATAATGCAAGAGACACATTTGGCAATTTCCAAAGTAGAAATTTCCAAAGTAGAAATTTCTCATCCATTATCCACATCTTCTCATTAAAATTCAAGCAACTGAATATGTGAAAATATACATAGATAATTATCAGACTTTCAACAGTATGGTGCTAAATCTAATCGCAGTAACTCAGAATCAAACAAATTTATGGTAATTTACCAGAAGTAAAAATAAAAAGGAAAGAAATAGTTAAAATGTTCTTTCCTGTGAAAGGATAAAATGGACAAAATACATACTACATATCTATTAATTTTATATTAATTTACATTCAAGCGGTGGGCACTAACTGGCCATCATTTGTACGTCTTGATGTAGGAGCAGACCAAAATTTTGGTGGTTGAATTTGGAAGTGCTTGTTAGTAATGTACATCACAATAAAACTTGGGCCACAACTTCTTCAGTGTAACACAGCATCAGATTACCATTGTGTGTCAATTACTTTTGTGGATTTTTTTCCCACCTGCTTTATTTGATCATTGAACTAAGTCGGTTGTCCTCAAGGATAAACTATGTCCTCTGGCTTTGACTTTTCACAGTAAGAAAAGTCACATCACTAGATTAAAGTCCAACAGGTTTATTTGGTAGCATAAGCCATTAGCTTTCGGAGCACTGTGCTCCAAAAGCTAGTGGCTTGTGTTACCAAATAAATCTGTTGACGCTACCCTGGTGTTGTGAGACATCTTACTGTGCTTACTCCCGTTCAATGCCAGCATCTCCACATTTTGACTTTTCAGCCATTGAAAACAGTTTCTCTTTATTTATTCTACTGCCTTCAAGATTTGAAACATCTGAATCAAATCTCCTCTTAGCGTTCCATGCCCAAAGGAGAACAACCCCATTTATGAACATATGAATTAGGAGCCCCTCAAGTTTGCTCCACCACTCAACAAGACCATGGTGATCTGACTGTAACAACTCTACATTTTGTTTACCTCCTTGTTAATCAGGAATCTATCCAGCTCTACCTTATAAAATGTTGAAAATTTCTCCATTGATCCCATGTAACTACATCTTTCATTACTGGAACCAATCTAGTAAATATTGGGAAGACTGAAGCAACTGTTTACTGTTCCTTTACCACAATCTGTTCACTGGCCACCAACAGATTGGTGGTTTCCAAGGAGGGTAGGCCAGTGGCCTACCCTCCTTGGAAACCATTTGAGGTTAAACCAACCTGTTTACAACCCTGGTGTCATGTTTGATTTTGAGATGAGCTTCTGCATTCATATATATGCCATCCCTATTTTCACCCCTTTTGCAGCTCATCTCCTGCTGAAATCCTCATTCATGCCTTAATAATCGAGGTTTTGATCCCATTTGTCCCAAATGCTATATTTAGTCACCTCTTGAATACATTCAATGTTTTGGCATCAACTACTTCAGATGATAATGAATTGCACAGGTCCACCAGTCTTTGGGGAAAGAAATGTCTCCTCACCTTTGTCCGAAATGGTCTACCCCAAATCCTCAGACCCCTGGTTCTGGATTCCCTCACAATCAGGAACATCCTCCATGCATTTACCCTATCTAGTCCTGATAGTTTTTTAAAGTCTCTATGAGATCCTCCTTTATTTGTCTGAACTCCAGCAAAAATAATCCTAACCTAGTCAATTTCTCTTCATACATCAGTCCCACCATCTCTGGAATCAGCCTGGTAAATCTTCACTGCTCCCTCAAAAGCAATAGCATGCTTCCTCAGAAAGGAGACCAAAACTGCACACAATATTCTAGGTGTGGCCTCATCAAGGCCCTGTATTATTGCAACAATACATCCCTGCTTCTGTACTCGTAACCTCTCACAGTGAAGGCCAACATACCATTTGCCTTCCTTACTGCCTGCTACCTGCATGCTCACCTTTAGTGATTGGTGCACAAGGATACCCAGGTCCCACTGCACACTCCCCTTTCTCAATTTACAGCCATTCAGGAAGTAATCTGCCCTCTTGTTTTTGCTACCAAAGTGAATAACCTCATATTTATCCAAATTATACTGCATCTGCCACTAACTGACCCATTCACCCAGCCTGTTCAGATTGTGCTGAAGGATCTCTGCATCCTCGTCACAGTTTGCCCTCTCACCCAACTTGATATAGTCTGCAAACTTTGCAATGTTATATTTTGTTTCCTCATCCAAATCATTTATATTGAGAATAGCTCAGGTTCCAGCACTGATCCCCGTGGCACCCCACTAGTTACTGCCTGCCAATTTGAAAAGGATCCATTAACTCCTATTTTGTTTCCTCCTTGCTAAGCAGTTTTTAATCCATCTTAATACACCTCCCCCAGTCCAAATATACCACATCGACCGGATTCCTCATGTCAACTCTACTAGTTATATTTTCAAAGGAGAATTCCAACAGATTTGACAATCCTGATTTCCCCTTCATAAATCCATGCTGATTCTGTCTAATCCTGCCACTACTTTTTAAATGCTCCACTGAAAAGTCCTTGATAATGGATTCAAGAATTTTCCTCACTTACCAGTCTATAATTCCATTTTCTCTCTACCTCCCTTTTTGAATATTGGAGTGACATTAGCTACCCTCCAATCTGCAGGACCATTCCAGATTTTATAGAATCCTGGAAGATGACCACCAATGCATCACTTTTTCGAGACCATTCCTTAAGTACTCTGGAATATAGATTATCAGGCCTTGCAGATTTATCCACCTTCAATCCTATCAATTTTCCCAGCACTATTTCTCTACCAATCCTATCAATTTTCCCAGCACTATTTCTCTACCAATATTGATCTCCCTCAGGTCTTTCCTATAAATCTTGCATTCTCCAACATTTCTGGTGTCTGATTTGTCTCTTTTTTGTGAAGACAGAACCAAAGGCATTTGTGATTTGTCTCTTAACCTTTTCACTGGACAAAGTTATCAATGACTTAGCTTCTTCCATAATTATTAGTATGGATATTGATCCCCCCTCACTGCCCCATAAACATACTCTGTCAATTAAATATCTTTTGAAAATGTGCTTTCAATGGAGGTTTGTTCCGATGTTTCAGATTGACAAGACAGAATCATAGAACCCTACAGTGCAGAAGGAAGCCATTCAGCCAAGCGAATCTGCACCAACCACAATCCCACGCAGGTCTTATCCCCATATCCCCATGCCTAAATAGTCCCCCTGACAATGGGGCAATTTATCTTGGCCAATCAACTTAACCCGCACATCTTTGAACTGAAGGAGGAAACCCAAACCATCACAAGGAGAATGTGCAAACTCCACACAGACAGTGCCCAAGCTGGGGATCAAACCCAGATTCCTGGTGCTGAGAGGCAGCAGTGCTAATCACAATGTCACCATATCACCTCTAAGATGTGATGAGCAGAATGCCACAATGATTGGTACTCACAATATGCTACTCACAATTGATATTATTGACTTGGATAAACGGACCCAACATACGGTGGTTTAATTTGCTGATGACAATAAGGAAAGAAAGTTGTTAAGGGACATGGGCAGGTTAAGTGAATGGGCAAAGAATTGGCATGTGGAGTATAATGTGGAAAAATGTGAATGAATCCATTTTGGCAGGGAAATAGAAAAGCACTTTTTTTTCCACGTTGTTCTTGGACTTGTGTGGCAACAATGATCATGTTGAAGGTTACTCTGGAAACTTTAAAGCATACTGTTTCTCTCAGAGGATTTCCTAAACCACAGGAAATAGGCAATTCAGGAGCATGTGCGTCAGGAATTTTGCTGTTATGAACAAGAGGGAAATACCTTGATAGTTCCCATAACATGATTCATTCCCCCCCCCGCCCCCCTCCTTCCATGTTCTTGAGAGAAGAATTATTGCATTCCTGAAATCAGAGAGGAAGCCATTCTTGATTTCCTCAATTCTACAAACAATAAATTTGGCCTATTCTTAAATGTTGCCAAAATGAAACATATCAAACAAACACCTTGTCAGCCAAATATTCTAACTCCCACAGGTGCTAAAAGAGAGAATCTGGAATGTGATGAGAACTTCGTACTTTTCCAGCCACATCTCCCAAAAGGTCACCATTGGGTGAAGAGATCCAGAGCTGGATCAGCTGCACCAGCTCAACCTTCTACAAACTATGGTCATGAATATTTGACATTAAATGCCTCATTTGGGGCAGTACAGTGGCATATGATTAGCACTGCTGCTTCACAGTGCCAGAGACTTGGACTCGATTACCAGCTTAGGTCACTGTATGTGTGGGTTTCCTCCAGGTGCTCTGGTTTCCTCTCACAATCCAAAGATGTGCATGTTAGGTGGATTGGCAATGCTAAATTGCCTCTTCGTGTCAGAGGGTTACGGGGATAGGGCCTAGGTGGGATTGTGGTTGGTGCAGACTTGATAGGCCGAATGGCCTCCTTCTGCACTTTAGTATCCTTTGAAAGCAGAAGTTCTCAAGTAGAGGGCAGTTGTTATCACCACACTTCTGAACTACAATCAGATCCGGACTGTGTATCAGTGGCCCATCACATCCTCCAAATTCAATAAGAGAACTGATGAAACTAACATTACTGTTCTTCCTGAAGCCAGCTTCATGGGTATTCAGGCAAAGCTCCAGCAAAATTATCTTCAATGGATGAAACATTGTATCCCGGTGGCCAAAAAGTCTCTGTTGTTGGGTCCTGTTTTCTCAACTCTTAAATGGCCAACATTTCAAGGAAGGACAAAGAACATGCTTCAAAGACACTTTGAAGCTCTCCTTAAAGCACAGCAGCATTGACTTTCATGATGGGAGAAGCTTGCTACCAATTGTTCAAAATGGCAACTTGTCCATCAAACTGTGTCACTTGCCGATTAACAACTTCTTAATAATGAGGCAGAGTGGCAGCAGACAAGCAAGAAAAGGAAGCAAACCTTGCACTCCAGATCCAACTACCTTGTGGAATGTTCTGGTCCACGTGTCCGAAAATTGACCTATTCAGTTACACGAAGGCATGAAAACTCATATCACTAAATAGATAATATCCTTGAACTGAGGGATACCGGATGATGACTTGTATTCTATGTTGCATGAATGGATCAAAGGAACAGGTTAGCCTCGCATGATGGCACAGTGGTTATCACTGCTGCCTCACAATGCCAGGAACCAGGGCTCGATTCCTGGCTTGGGTCAGTGTCTGAGCGGAATCTCTACATTGTGTCTGAGTGGGTTTACTCCATATGTTCTGGTTTCCTCCCATAATCCAAAGGATACATTAGTTAAGTGCATTGGCCATGCTAAATTCTCCCACAGTGTATCTGAACAGATACCAGAGTGTAGTGATTAGGGGATTTCACAGCAGCTTCATTGCAGTTTTAATGTAAGCTTACTTGTGACAGTAATAAACTTCAGTATATGAACGTACAATTTACTAACAGGTGTAGGCTATTCAGCCCTTCAAGTTTGCTCTGCCATTCAGTAAGATTATGGCTGATCTGCTTGTAACTTCATCCCCACATTCCTACCTGATAATCTTTCATTGTCATGTTAATCAAGAATCAATCTTGTTCTGCTTAAAAATATTCAAAGACTCTGTTTCCACTGCTTTTTGCGGAAGAGAGTTCCAAAGACTTACGACCCTCAGAGAAAAAAAATATATTCAACTCAGCCTTAAATGAGCAACCCCTTTTATTGAACAGTGACCTCTGGTTGTGCATTCTCCAACAAGTGGAAACATCCTTCCACATTCACCTGTCAATACCCCTCAGGATCTTAAAATTTTAGATCAAGTCACCTCCTACTCTTCCAAGCTCTAGTATAATGTGGACTGGAAAATTTCTGGGGTGAAGAGGGAGGCTGATAAAGTTTTGGAATATGACATAAAAACTGTGTAGAAAAGTCATAGATTGAGGGATAGGGTAGAAGGCAGGGCTAATGGTGAAAAGATAAGATGAAAGAGAATGAAGTGACAGAGAAAAGGACAAAATCAAAAGGAACAAAAATAGTTGGTGTTCAATCAAATTTTGTCAGGAAATTCTGATTTCAATGCATGAGCGCATGGCTTGTACAGCAACAAAAAAAGCAACAGCAAGTGAAAAAAGTCCCCACTATTCATGCCAAATTTGTGCTGTGGTATGACACCTCAAACCCAGAGAGAGAAACAGCTTTTAAGAGTATTCCAATAACAATCAAACTGACCCTACCATAGACTAGAATTAGGTCAAGTTGTTTAACAATGCAACTTAAATTCTGAATACAAATCAACAATGATACTTTAAGATAAAATTCTTATTTCAAATCATATTGTTATCAGAGAATCAACTTACAAGAGCAAGGGCTGCTTGTGTTTGATGTAAGAGAGGTTCTGGCAACTGGGAGAGATGAACGCATTCTGGGATTTTAATTGTACCTCCATCCAAATCAGCAACAATTACATCTAACTGGAAAGAAATAACATATGAAATTTTAAAAATTGAGGATGAATTCTGTATAACAATTACTTTGATGCTTCAGAAACTGAAATAGACCAGTCAGCCCCAGCAGTTCATCAGCTGTTTATTCTGATGTAGAGATGCTGGCATTGGACTGGGGTAAACACAGCAAGAAGTCTGATAGCACCAGGTTTAAATCCAATTGATTTATTTGATAGTAAACTCATAAGCTTGAGGCTGTTCTCCGTCAGGTGAATGAGGTGTTCTGGTCTCAAACAGCACATATAACAGCACAGACTGTTTACAGATTACTGATTAGAATGCAAATCTTTAAGACTTGAATAGCAGGTTAGGTATAAAGTGGCTGACAATGTGAGTGGACAGAGCACTGAGCACAGGTTAAGGAGATGTGTATTGTCTCCAGACAGTACAGTAAGTGAGGTTTTTTGCTAACCCAGGCAAGTCATGGGGGTTACAGATAGTGTGACATGAACCCAAGATCCCTGTTGAGACCGTCCTCATGTATGCGGAACTTGGCTATCAATCTCTGCGCTGTCGTGTGTCATGAAGGCCACCTGAAGAATGCTTACCCGAAGGTCAGAAGCCGAATGCACATGACTGCTGAAGTGTACACCAAGAGAAATGGAACAGTCTTGCCCGGTGATTGTCGAGCAATGTTCATTCATCCGCTGTCGTAGTATCTGCACAGTCTCCCCAATGTACCATGCTTCAGGACATCCTTTCTTGCAACGTATTAGATAGATAACATTGGCCGAGTTGCAAGAGTACGTACCATGTACTTGGTGGATAGTATTCTTACGTATGATGATGTCATCCACGTCAATGATCCGGCATGTCATGCAGAGGTTGCTGTGGCAGGGTTGTGTGGTATTGTGGCCACTGTTCTGAAGGTTGGGTAGTTTGCTGCGAACAATGATCTGTTTGAGGTTGCACAGTTGTCTGAAGGCAAGAAGTGGGGGTGTGGGGATGGCCCTGGCAAGATGTTCGCTTTCATCAATGATATGTTGAAGACTACGAAAAAGATGTCGTAGCTTCTCTGCTCCAGGGAAGTACTGGACAACAAAGGGTACTCTGTCCACTGTATCCCATATTTGTCTTCTGAGGAGGTCAGTGCAGTTTATCGCTGTGGTGCATCAGAACTGTCAATGAGTTGAGCGCCATATCCTGTTCTCATGAGGGCATCTCTCAGTGTCTGGAGGTGTCCGTCATGACCCTCCTCACCTGAGCAAATTCTGTGTATACGAGGGCTTGTCCGTAGGGGATGGTTTCTTTAATGTGTTTAGGGTGGAAGCTGGAGAAGTGGAGCATTGTGAAGTTGTCTGTCAGCTTGTGGTATAGATGCAGACGTGGCCGTCCTTCATGGAAATGCGTGTGTCCAAGAATGTAAGCGGTCCTGGAGAATAGTCCATGGTGAGTCTGATGATGGGATGGAACTTGTTGATATCATCATATAGTTGTTTCAATGATTGTTCACCATGAGCCCAAAAGGAAAAGAATGTCATCGATGTATCTAGTGCATAGCCTCGGTGGAAGATCACGTGTGGAGAAGTCTTGTTCGACCCTGTGCATGAAGATGTTGGCATACTGAGGTGCAAATTTAGTCCCCATGGCCGTTCCATATGTCTGGATGAAGAACTGTTGTTGAAGGTGAAGACATTGTGGTCCAGGATAAAGTAGATGAGTTGTAAAATTGCATCCGGAAACTGGCAGTTGTCGGCATTGAGTACTTAGGCAGTTGCAGCAATGCCATCGTCATTGGGGCGCTGAGACATCCATTGTGACAAGGAGTGTCCCTGGTTCAACTGCTCCATGTGTGCTGAGTTTCCATAGGAAGTCCATAGTGTCACAACAATAGCTGGGGGGTTTTTCTACAGTGGGTTTCAGAATGCCCTCGACATAGCCGGAGAGGCTTTCACATAGGGTCCCATTGCCCGACACGATGGGTCAGCGAGGTGTATCTTTGGGAGGTAGTTGAGGGCATCCTGTACAAAAAACTCCCAGCTTTTATCGCAACACTACGGACTTCCTATGGAAACTCAGCACACACGGAGCAGTTGAACCAGGGACACTCCTCATCACCACAGATGTCTCAGCGCTCTACACCAACAATCCCCATGACGATGGCATTGCTGCAACTACCTAAGTACTCAATGCCAACAACTGCCAGTTTCTGGATACAATTTTACAACTCATCCGCTTTATCCTGGACCACAATGTCTTCACCTTTAACAACCAGTCTTTCATCCAGACATACTGAACGGCCATGGGGACCAAATTCGCACCTCAACACGCCAACATCTTCATGCATAGGTTCAAACAAGACTTCTTTACCGCACGGGATCTTCCACCGAGGCTATACACTACATACATCGATATCATTTGTTTCCTCTGGACTTGTTGTGAACAACCATTGAAACAACTATATGATGATATCAACAAGTTCCATCCCACCATCAGACTCACCATGGACTATTCTCCAGAATCGGTTGCATTCTTGGACACGTGCATCCCCATCAAGGATGGTCACCTCAGCACCTCACTGTCAGCAAACCGACAGACAACCTCCCAACACTCCACTTCTCCAGCTTCCACCCTAAACACGTTAAAGAAGCCAACCCCTATGGACAAGCCCTCCGTACACACAGAATTTGCTCAGATGAGGAGGAGGGTAACAGACACCTCCAGACGCTGAAGGATGCCTTCATGAGAAGAGGATATGGCGCTTGACTCATTGATCGACAGTTCTGATGTGCCACAGCGATAAACCGAACCAACCTCCTCAGAAGACAGGACAGAGTACCCTTTGTTGTCCAGTACTTCCCCGGAGCGGAGAAGCTACGACATCTCCGTAGTCTTCAACATACATCATTAATGAAGACGAACATTTTGCCAGGGCCATCCCCACAACCCCACTTCTTGCCTTCAGACAACCGCGCAACCTCAAACAAACCATTATACGCAGCAAACTACCCAGCCGTCAGGAGAATAGTGGCCACAATACTACACAACCCTGCCACAGCAACCTCTGCAAGACATACCGGATCATCGACATGGATGACACGTGAGAATACCATCCACCTGGCATATGGTACATACTCTTGCAACTCGGCCAATGTTGTCTATCTAATACGTTGCAAGAAAGAATGTCCCAAAGCATGGTACATTGGGGAGACCATGCAGACACTGAGGATGAATGAACATCGCTCGACAATCACCAGGCAAGACCGTTCCCTTCCTGGTGGCATACGTTTCAGTGGTCACGTCATTCAGCCTCCAACCTTCAGTAAGCATTCTCCAAGATGGCCTTCACGACACACGACAGCACAGAGTCGCTGAGCAGAGACTGATAGCCAAGCTCCGCACACATGAGGACGATCTTAACAGGGATTTTGGGTTCATGTCACACTATCTGTAACCCCCATGACTTGCCTGGAGTTGCAAAAAATCTCACTTACTGTACTGTCCGAAGACAATGCACATCTCTTTAACCTGCGCTCAGTGCTCCGTCCACTCACACTGTTGGCCACTTTAAGACTTGAATAGCAGGTCAGGTGTAAAGATGCGCATTCTAATCAGTAATCTGTAAATAGTCTGTGCTGTTATATGTGCTGTTTGAGACCAGAACACCTCATTCACCTGACGAAGAGGACAGCCTTGAAAGTTTGTGAGTTTACTATCAAATAAATCGGTTGGACTTAAACCTGATGTTGTCAGACTTCTTACTGTTATTCTGTACAGGACCAGTGTCAAATCTTATATGTCTGCCCTGTGCCTTTATCACTTGATTCCCTTTTCCTCTTGCAGCCTCTCTAACATACTCTTACGAGCTGACATAGCGTCTGCTTTATCCACTACCTTTGGAGGTACATTCCACAGCTTAACAACACAAAATATTTCTCCACCTCTCTATCTTAAGTCTCTTGCACTAAATTTTAGACTCCAGTTCCTAAAACTGATTCTGTTCCAAAAGTAGAATATTTTGTTTTATATACAAACATACAAACAAAGAGCTGCTGTTGACATTCGGCCCTCGAGCCTGCTCCAACATTTAATAAGATCATGGCTGATTTGACAGTAACTTCAAACCAGCAATTGGCCTACCCCAATAGTCTATCTACCTTTGCCTTACAAATATTAAATGCACAACATATTCATTGGAGCCCAGATCCTCAAAATTGCAAGTTTAAATTTCAAAACAAATTCAGTATATTCAAAACCAACTGTAGCTTATCCAGTTAAGACGTAGAGTCTAACATCTTCATTAGATTTGTACCATCTGCAAATTTAGCAAGATAATTTATACATATTTAATCAAACAAGCTCTCAAGACAGTCTGGGATTCCAGTGGTAACACTCTCACTGGTTGATGACAATCCCTGTATCATTACCCACTGCATTATCAGTCAATCAATTACGTATAAATGATAAAATATTTCCAATGATTCATGCTTGATTTCAGTGCTAACTTTTCCAGAGAGACTGTATCACTATCACGAAAGGACACAGCCCTTTGCCATTTTAATCAATTGCTCCTCTGGAGTACACCAAGGCAAAGAAAATAACCTCTCTTTCACATGTGTAAGTTTGCTCGTTTACTGAAGAGCATTGTAATGTAAAGAAAGATAGTTACTTTCACATACTTAAAATACAAAGCAATTTCAGTAAATGATTTGCTGCTGATTAACAATTTTGCAGAATAAAATGCTACTAATAGAGTACACAAAATCACAAAAAAACCAAACTGCACTTCTAAACAAACATACAAATGGGCTGCAACATACCAGATCATTAATTTCACTGTGAAACATGGAGTGCACACCAATGATAAATGGAGTTGGTGAGCTTAGCACTTCCAAGAGTCGTGCAGGGAGAATCGGAATGTAAGGGTAACTGGGGAAAAACAAAAAGGAAACAGAGTTGGCAGCATTAATCACCTCACGCAGAAACAAAAAAATTAAGATACAGTCACAATTTTTACTCCGAATTCTCAGTCAGTACCCCCCCGGGCTGTTCTGTTGACAGTATTTAATAAATAACAGATTTAAAAATGCAATCTGCAATGCCACTTCTTAATAGATTTACTGGTGATAAAATATGCTACAATGAAAGACAGTTGTTTTTCCTGGCCAACATGTTTTCACGTTTAATTCTAAGTAAATGCAAACATAAGGAACTATAACATTCTTTTGTTCAATCAGTTGAGCAGAGTCAAGATATTTGTGCGTCATTTTAATACTCTTAAAACAGCAACAAAATCAGTTCAACTTTTCATATATAAACAATCCAACAACAAAATGGGAATTGAAATTTCAGTTAATACTTAATTGTAATTTCTTTCCTTCAAAAAGTAAAAATGCACGGAAATGTTCTTTGTGTTACAAAAACCTATCTAGCTAGAATTAAACTCACGTTTTATTTGTGCTATTCAATAATACAGGCTGCCTTCATTTTCAGTTTGGTTCAGTTGGAAGCAACATTTCCTTCAATTCAGAAGATTGTGTATCAAAAACTCACTCTGCGACAACAGCACCTAATGGATATTGACAATCTAGTACAGAGTACTGCAGTGTTCTAGCTGCATAGGAATTCTGAGGGGTTGAATGACTTCTAGTTTTCTACCTAGATTATATACCTGAGCAACATCTAGAAGAGAATGCAAGAGGAAGAAAACATACGAGTGCAGTGGGAAACCAGAGTGTTGGCTTGGAGTTTGGAGCTTCTGAGATGATACCAGGATTCAAAAGGGACATAGAACTAGTGGACACAGCTGGTTGGGTGAGTATGGTCAGTTAAGTGTTTACTACTTGGATTGCTTATGGCATGTAAGGTCTTTATTTTGTGGTTTATGGCATGTAAGGGCTATATTGTGCAATAATAGGACAAGGGAAGGAAGGCCCTAGGGTAAATGATACTATTTGATTTTAAATATTTTCCAAAAGCTTAAAGGGGTAAGTTATGGCAGGAGAGCTCAAAGCCATGGTGTGGTGTTCTTGCTTAATGTGGGAAGCCAGGAACATTTTCAGTGTCTGGGGTCAGCATATATGCATGAGATATCTCCAAATGCAGCTCCTGATTTCCTAAATTTCAGTGCAAAAGTGACAGTCGGGACACGTGGAGCACATGAAAGATGGACAGTATCATGGAAAGCACATATAGAGAGATAGTCACACCAAAGGCTAAGACTCCACAGGCAGGGGGAGACTGGATGACTATCAGGGAAACAAGAGAACTAGGCAGGCAGTACAGGAATCTCCTGTGGCCATTCCCCTGAAAAAATATTATACCTCTTTGGATATTGTTAGGGGGAATGACCTGAGGAAAGCAGCAGCCAAGTATGTTGCACCATAGCTAGCTCTGCTGCATGGGGGATGGGTTAAAAAGTGAAAGAATACAATAATTACAATGGATTCAATTTTAGGGGGAATAGAAAGGCATTTCTGAGGCTGCCATTAAGACTCCAGGTGGCCTTCTTGGGGTTAGGATTTCAGAGTGGCTACAGGGCATTCGGGAGAGGAGGGTGAAAAGCCAATGGCCATGGCGTAAGGGCATTCTGGAGGGGAGGGTGAAAAGCCAGTGGTTATGATATACAATGATTTAAATGATATTAATACAAAAAGGGATGGGGTTTTAAAAATAGGATATAGGGAGTTAAGAATTCAGTAGGACCACAAAAGGTAGTGATCTCAGTGCCACATTATGTGGTGGTTGATGGGAAATATTCAACCTGGAGTGCAGTTACAAGTGGTGTACCTCAAGGATCTGTTTTGGGGCCACTGCTGTTTGTCATTTTTATAAATGACCTAGATAAGGGTGTAGAGGGTTGGATTAGTAAATTTGCTGACGATACCAAAGTGGGGGGAGTTGTAGACAGCGAGGATGGATGTTACAGTTTGCAGAGGGACATAGATAGGTTGCAGAGCTGGGCCGTGAGGTGGCAAATGGAATTCAATACGGATAAGTGTGAGGTGATTCACTTTGGTAGGAATAACAGGCATATGAAATATAGGGCTAATGGAAGGACCCTTAATAGTGTTGTCGAGCAGAGGGATCTTGGGGTACAAGTACATAGATCTTTGAAAGTTGGCACCCAGGTTGATAAAGTTGTTAAAAAGGCGTACGGTGTGTTAGCTTTTATTGGTAGAGGGATTGAATTTAGGAGCCGTGAGGTTATGTTACAACTGTACAAAACTCTGGTGCAGCCGCATTATAAGAAAGATGTGGAAGCATTGGAAAGGGTGCAGAGTAGGTTTATCAGGGTGTTGCCTGATATGGTGGGAAGGCCTTATGAGGAAAGGCTGAGACACCTGAGGTTATTTTCATTAGAGAGAAGAAGGTTACGCGGTGACCTAATTGAGGCATATAAGATGATCAAAGGACTGGATAGGGTGGATAGTGAGAGCCTTTTTCCTCGGATGGTGATGACCAACACGAGGGGACATAACTTTAAATTAAGAGGTGGTAGTTATAGGACGGATGTCAGAGGCAGGTTCTTTACACAGAGGGTGGTGAGGGCGTGGAATGCCCTGCCTGCAGCAGTTGTGGACTCGCCTACTTTGGGGGCATTCAAATGTTCGGTGGATAGGCATATGGATGATATTGGAATAGTTTAGGTTAGAGGGTCCATTGGCCGGCGCAACATTGAGGGCCGAAGGGCCTGTACTGCGCTGTAATGTTCTATGTTCTACATGCTAGTCAGAGCAGAACTAACAGGATATATCAAATTATGTTCTAATGTGTGACTGAGGGGCAGAGTTTTAGATTCCTGGGACATTGAAACTGGTTCTGGGGGAGGTGGGACCAACATATTGGACATGGATAGAACAGGGACTGATGTCCCAGGGACAGTATTTGCTGGATTGGCTGGGGAGGATTTAAACAAAAGTGACAAGGGCCTGGGAAACTGTGTTAGAGTCAAAGGTGGGGAAATAAGGATAAGAAAAGATAGGAAGGGAAATGAGATAAGTGATAAGCAGAGAAACCAAGAGCTAGAACCAAATAGGTCAACAGTGAAAAATAATGGGGACAAAATAATGATGGTAAAAGGTCAAGCCTTATGGTTTTATGTCTCAAAGTGTGAAGCATTCACAATTATGTGGATGAATTACTTGCGCAAATAGATATAAATGGGTATGAAATGGTCAGGATTACAGACATATGGCTACAGGGTGACCAGGGATGGGAATTGAACATTCTGGGCTACTTCATATTTAGGAAGGACAGACAAAAAGGAAAATATGGAGGAGTTCCATTGATGGTTAAAGACAGAATTAATGCAATAGTGAAGGCCTTGTGATTTACTTGAACAGCTTAACATTGAGAGGAAGGAAGTATTAATTGTTTTAACAAGACTAAAATTGGATAAATCTCCAGGCCCAGATGAAATGTATCACAGCCTGGGATACGCAGCAACACAGGCGATTGCAGCAGCTGTGAAATAATTTTCAAATCTTCTCTGGCTACAGAAGAGGTGATACTCATGATGTGGAGATGCCAGCATTGGACATAACACAGAAGAGGTGACAGAGGACTGGAGGACAGCTAATATGGTACCATTATTTAAGAAGTAGGGAGGAACCACAAAATTACAGTCCAGTGAATCTAATTTCAGCCAGAGGGAAACTTCTGGAAAAAATTCTGGGGGACAGAATTAATTTCCACTTAGGAAGGCAAGGATTAATCAAGGATAGTTAGCATGGTTTTGTCAAACAGAGGTTATGTCTTACGAAGTTGATTGATTTTTTCAAGGAGGGGGATTAGGTGTCTTGATGAAAGTAGTACATTTGACATAATCTATATGGACTTCAGTAAGGCATTTAACAAAGTTCCACATAGGATGCTAATAAAGAAGGCAGGAAACCATGGAATCCAGGGGAATTTGGCAATCTGGATCCAAATTTGGCTTAGTAGCAGGAGGCAGCTGATGATTGAAAGTTGTTATTGTGACTGGAAGGCTGTGTCCAGTGCTGTTCCACAGGGATCGATGCTGTTTTTCATGGTGTACCTTAATGATCTGGATATGAATGCAAGAGGTATGTTAAGCAAGTTCACAAATGACACAAAAATTGGAGGAGTGGGGGTGATCACATGGAAACCTATAAAATTCTAACACAATGAGACATGGTAGATACAAGGAGGATCCAGGGGGTCCAGAACCAGGGATCATAGTCAGAAGATATGGGTTCAACCATTTAGGTCTGAAATGAGAAGAAACTTCTTTATCCAGAGTGTGGCGAGCCTGTAGAATTCTCTACCCAGAAAGCAGTTCAAGCTAAAACATTGCATGTTTTCAAGGAGGAGTTAGATATAGCTTTTTTTTCTTAAAAACGATGAAAAGATAAGTGGGGAAGTGTGAACAGGTTACTGAGTTGAATGATCAGCCATGATCATAATTAAAGTTGAAGCACCCAAATAGAACCGGAGGTTACCAGAGACAGCACCCAAATTTAAGAATTTATGCATCACCAAACTTGTACATCTAATAGTCAACAAAGAGCAGCACTGACAATAGCACTGAACAATTCCAAAACTACTAGCTTTTCCTTATTAAGAAATTCAGAGGGATAGAATCCAGTTGACATTGATGGGTGAATCCACAATGTGTTGAATGCTCTTGTTTATTTTGCTCCATACCAATGCAACAAAAGGCTTTATTCTACATTTGCTGGAAAAGTTTACATGTAATTGATTTGGGAATTAACAACCCAGCTCCTAATAGATGTGAATTAATTACAGAAAACTGGCCCTCACCTGGCTTTAAAATGGTAGATTGTCTGGTGTACTTTGGGAAAAGTCATTTGTGATGATCCCGATGCTTTGGGGAAAAAACTGTTATCTGTTTTGAGATGGTCCCTTTAGAAAGTGAATTTAGGGACAACTTTGGAAAGGGGGAGAATTAGTTTGAGGTCATCGGTCATCTGAGAAATGCCAATGTGGCCTGACATTGCTATGGCAATTAAATTACAAAGCAAAAGGTAAATATACATATTTAATTGGAAGTGGAAGAGAAAGGGTAAGATGAGGGAAATAACAAAAGTTAAGATCTATAATAGATTGTAAGAAAGGCAAGGTTAAATGGTAAAAAGAGTTGGATAAGGGGACAAGTGAAAAATTCATCTAGAGGAAGTTTGCATTGCTAATCAAAGTGGACATCTTTGAAACTCAACATAAGCTGAGAGCATTGGCATCATATCTTTTAATTAGGTATTGTACAGCTTTCCAGGCTCAGCAATACGTTCGACAATTTCAGAACGTAGTCCCATTTGTCTTTTTTGTCTCTGGACAGCAGCCATGGGTGATACCTGTTTTTAACCAATTAAGGCTCGACTCACACCATTTGTTTCTTTACCTGTCCCACTGCCATCCTCCTATACATCTATACTTCTTATTTTAAACTGCCGATTCTGTTGTTAGTTTATGCCTATATTTTGGACTTTACAGATAGTGAATTTATGAATTGTCATTTATGCATTTTGAATTTGATACACTCTTAAAAATTATTTGGAAATGAATCTAAGCAAGTAATATAGGAAAGCAGGAAAATATTATTTCATGTAATTTATTAAACTGTACCATAAAATAAAAGTCTCACCTATACTTTAGAGGAAATATTAAGGACTCTAGTGCTCTGGATGCTTCACTAAGTCTCTGATAGCTGGTTGAATGAAAAAGAACCTTATTTTCTGTGAGCACGGCACAGAAAAGGCTGAACACTTGTTGGATCCCTTTGAAAAGAAGAGGTTGATTAAAATTAAACATTGTTCTACAACTTAATTCTTGCACAATCCAACATTGTAACAGAAATGCTGAGTAAAAGAAACATAACTTGCAAACTTTAACAACTTGTTACACAGATCTACAGTAACAAGTGCATTTTGTAGGTCCTTTACTACAACGCCAGCTAAATATCAGACTATCCGGACTTGGAACTGTATCATCATTCCTTCACTGTTACTGGGTCAAAAACATGGAACTCAAGGCAATTAAGTTTGGGTATCAAATATGCCTCACCAGTGATACACATCCATGAAAGAATTTTAAAATATAACTTCAATGTACAAGGACAATAGTCAATAATTCCCTTTAGCTCCTGAACCTGTACACAATTGGGAGATCAATACATGCAGGTTATTATATCTGATAATTCTCTCAAAAATGTAATTGAAACCAAATAGATCACTAATGTCATTTATAAAATAAACCATTCAACTTATACCTGGCTTGGCCTACACACAATAATGCTGAGAGAGAACGAGAATTATTTCTTTATATCTTCAGAGTAACAAGGGATATGAAATAAAACACTAACTTGTCACTATTACCAATTTGCCAATAATAAATAAAAAAGAGGGGTTTTTTATATTATTCTTGCGAGATTCTTTATTAAAAGTCCATGATCATGAAATCATTGTTGATTGTTATAAAAATGCATATAGAACATAGAACATTACAGCGCAGAACAGGCCCTTTGGCCTTCGATGTTGCATCGACCAATTATGAAAAAAGCAATGACCCTCCAAACTAAACCATTCCCTTCTCCTCCATAAACTTATCAACTAACCTCTCAAACGCCACCAAACTTGGCGCATCTACAACTGCCGCAGGCAGGGCATTCCACTCCCTCACCACCCTCTGGGTAAAGAACCTACCTCTGACATCCGTTCTATAACTATCACCCCTTAATTTAAAGCTGTGTCCCCTCGTGCTAGCTTTCTCCATCCTAGGAAAAAGGCCATCACTGTCCACCCTATCTAAACCTCTAATCATCTTATATGTTTCGATTAGGTCCCCTCTTAGCCGCCTCCTTTCTAACGAAAACAACCTCAAATCCCTCAGCCTCTCTTCATAAGACCTGCCCTCCATACCAGGCAACATCCTGGTAAACCTCCTCTGTACCCTCTCCAATGCCTCCACATCTTTCTTATAATGTGGGGACCAGAACTGCACACAATACTCCAAGTGCGGCCGCACTAGAGTTTTGTACAGTTGCAACATGACGTTGCGGCTCCGAAATTCAATCCCCCTACCAATAAAAGCTAAGACTCCATATGCCTTCTTAACAACCTTATCGACTTGACTGCCTACTTTCAGGGATCTATGCACATATACACCAAGATCCCTCTGTTCATCAACACTATTAAGAATCCTACCATTAGCCCTATACTCTACACATTTATTATTCCTGCCAAAGTGCATTACCTCACACTTTTCCACATTAAACTCCATTTGCCACCTCTCGGCCCAGCTCTGCAACTTGTCCAAGTCTCTCTGCAAACTATAACACCCCTCTTCACTATCTACCACTCCACCGACTTTAGTGTCATCTGCAAATTTACTAATCCATCCTTCAATACCCTCATCCAGATCATTTATAAAAATTACAAACAGCAGGGGCCCCAAAACAGACCCCTGAGGTACACCACTTGTAACCGAACTCCACGATGAATATCTCCCATCAACCACCACCCTCTGTCTTCTATCTGCTAGCCAATTCCTAATCCAATTAGCTAAATCACCCTCTATCCCATACATCTGCATTTTCTGCAGAAGCCTTCCATGGGCCACCTTATCGAACGCCTTACTAAAGTCCATATATACCACATCAACTGCCTTACCCCCATCCATCTCTTTGGTCACTTTTTCAAAAAACTCAATAAGGTTAGTAAGGCACGACCTACCCTTCACAAAACCATGCTGACTATCCCCAATCAATTCATTTCTCTCTAAATAATTATAAATCCTATCCCTAATAATTCTCTCCAATACTTTGCCCACAACAGAAGTAAGACTCACTGGCCTATAATTCCCTGGAAAGTCTCTCTTCCCCTTCTTGAACAATGGGACCACATTGGCTATCCTCCAGTCTTCCGGAACTATACCTGTAACCAACGACGACCTGAAGATCAGAGCCAGAGGCTCTGCAATCGCCTCTCTTGCCTCCCAGAGAATCCTAGGGTAAATCCCGTCCGGCCCAGGGGACTTATCTAACTTCAAACCCTCAAGAATATCTAGCACATCCTCCCTATCTACTTCAATACTTTCCAGTTTGCAACCCTGTACCTCAGTATTCTCCACTATACAGTTCACTAGTGTCCTTTGGGGAATTAAAGTATGCTTCCCTAACTGGTCTGGCCTATACGTGACTCCAAATCCACAGCAATGGATATGACCCAGCAAGCCACAAGGACAATTAGGGATGGGCAAGAAATGGTGGCAGAGTCAGCATCACCCACATCCCAAGATTAAATTTAAAAAATTAAACATAATTATATCAAGTGTATTATCTGAACCAAGTACCCCAAACTTCAAATATATTCGATACTTGCAACATGAACTAATTAATGCTGAAGAACAAAATAACAATACCAAATCTGAATGACTTACTTTAACAAATGTACCAAAATGTTTTGTGAACATTTGCTGGGAAAGTATGTTGAAATTTATTATCACTAAACCTAACACCAGTCATCTTCAGCTCAGCTATATACTGTTTTGCCCTACAAACAAACATATAAACAAGGAGTAGAAATAAGCCAGCTTTCAAACTTGCTCCACCATTAAATAAGATCATGGTTGATCCGATAGTAGCCTCAAATCTGTATCCTACTGAACCCAATGATCCAACCCACCTTGCTTACTATCTACCACTGCCTTAAAAATATTCAAAGACTATGCTTCTGCAAGTTTTTCAGGAAGAAAGTTTGAAAGCCTCATGACTCTGAGAAAAAATTCTTCTCTAATCCCCCTTTTAAATGGGCAACCCCTTAAACAGTGACCCCTAGTTCTAGATTCTCCCACAAGAGGAAACATCCTCTCCACCTCCCAACTGTCACGATCCCTTACAATCTTGTGTGTTTTAATCGTGACACCTCTTATTCTTCTAAACTCCAGCCATTAAATCAATTCCCAGAAGTGGATAGCTGACAATCACAGGCTGTTTCATCCGTGAAACAAACTGAAAAGAAGGCCAAAATGTATCATTACACACATTCCATTTAAAGTATGCAAAATATTGCCCACAGTTCCCATGAGATGCCTTTTCCTATGTTTTCAATAGAATACAGCATGTTTTTAATTAAACCATTAATAGTAGAAACACAAAACAAGTAAAATGCAAAAGCACAACTCTATTGAATTACATTTTTAGGTCATTGCTTGAAAATGTATTGAAAAAGATTGACCATAATGTCCTCAGTCAACATTTCCTGAAGTACATCATGTGATCTGACATTACATGCTCATTTCCTGTCTTGGTCGTATACAACAGACATAGGGGAACATCATGTTGTGCATGCTAGATGAATGGTATTTAACACATTTGTCCTCTCATTAAATTAGTGGCATTTATATCACCTAAATACCGTAAACTGTGGATCTCTTTTAAAAAATTAGGAATTTAAATTAGGAAGAAAAATTTCAGTCTTCATTAAGTATACATCACTGGATTAATACTGACTATTTTTCTCAACAACATTACCACACACAACACAATTTTTCAAATTCTAATTCTTTTGTGAAGGGGAGGTCGTGTCTCGTGAACTTGATCAAGTTTTTCAAGGAAGTGACAAAGATGATTGATGATGGTAGAGCAGTAGATGGTGTCTACGTGGACTTCAGTAAACCCTTTGACAAGGTCCCTCATGGCAGACTGGTGCAGAAGGTGAAGTCGCACGGGATCAGAGGTGAGCTAGCAAGGTCGATACAAAACTGGTTCAGTCAAAGAAGACAGAGGGAAGCAATGGAAGGGTGTGTTTCTGAATGGACGGCTGTAACAAGTGATGTTCCTCAGGGATCAGTGCTGGGACCTTTGCTGTTTGTAACATATATAAATGATTTGGAGGAAAATGTGACTGTAAAATGTAATAACTAGTTTGTGGACAAAACAAAGGTTGGCGGATATGCAGACAGCCATGAGCACCATCAGAGCATCTCGGAGGAAATAAATCAGTTGGAGATTTGGGCGCAGAGATGGCAGATGGAGCTTAATCCGGACAAATGTAAGGTAATTCATTTTGGAAGGTCTAATACAGATAGAAAATATACAGTAAATGGCAGAACGCTTAAGAGTATTGATAGATAAAGCGATCTGGGCGTACATGTACACAGGTTATTGAAAGTGGCAATGCAGGTGGAGAAGGTAGCTAAGAAGCTATCCGGCATGCTTGCCTTCGCTGGCCGGGGTATTGAGTTTAAAAATTGGCAAGTCATATTACAGCTTCATAGAACCTTAATGAGGCTCACTTAGAACATAGCGTTCAATTCTGGTCGTCAGACGACAGTAAGATATGGAAGCTTTGGAGAGGATACAGAAAAGATTTACCAGGCTGTTGCCTGGTATGGAGGGCATTATCTAAGAAGAGAGATTGGAGAAACTTGGTTTGCTCTCACTGGAGCAAGGGAGGTTGAGAGGAAACCTAATAGAAGTCTACAAGATTATGAGAGGCACGGACAAAGTGGATAGTCAGAAGCGTTTTCCCAGGGTGGGCATAGGTTTAAGATGTGAGGGACAAGGTTTAAAGGAGATATACGAGACAGATTTTTTTTTTTGTTATACACAGAGTACTGGATGCCTGGAACTCATTGCCGGAGTTTGGAGGTGGGGTGCTTTTAGTAGAAACAGATACAGTACCTATCTTTAAAAGGCATCTTGACAAGTACAAGTACATGAATAGTATGGGAACAGAGGGATATGGTCACCGGAAGGGTAGAGGGTTTAGTTAAGTCAGGCAGCATGGTTGGTGTGGCTTGGAAGCCGAAGGGTCTGTTCCTGTGCTGTAATTTTCTTTATTCTTTGTTTTTCTATGGTAAAAACACTTGCAAACATTTGAAACTGCTGCATGAACTGTAACCACCAAGCTCCAAGGCAAAATTTCTGAGGGTTACCAAAAAGATGTGCTAAGGAATCACATCCAGCTGGAATTTTCAAGGTAAACATAGCACAACAACTGTTCAGGATGCCCAAACTTCTTTCAGGGAATTGCCCTGCACTGAGAAGCATCTGAAAACGTGACCTAAATTGCAAATATCATGTGATTCCAACTGTTTTACAGTTACTCAGATACATCACAGCTTGGTATGGTTCCTGCTCTGACCAAGACCACCAGAAAGTACAAAGGATTGTGGACGTAGCCCAATCTATCATTAAACCAGATTCCCCTCCAATGATTCAATCTACACTTCCTGCTGCCTCAGAAAAGCAGCCAGCATAATCAAGGACCTCAGACATGCCAGGCATATTCTCTTCCACTTTATTTTGTCGGGAGAAAAATACAAAAGTCTAAGATCACATAGCAACCAACTCAAGAACAACTTCTGAGCTGCTGCCTTCAGACCTTTGAATGTACTAACCCTATATTCAGTTGATCTCTTTCTACACCATAGCTACGATTAACATTACATTCTGTAGCCTCTCCTTTCCTTCTCCCCTATGTGTTCTATGGACAATATGTTTCGTCTGTTTAGCACACAAGAAACAATACTGTTTCCCAAACTGTTTCCCAATACATATAATAATAATGAATCAAATCCATAATTTGCTGATGAATGTCACATAAATTGATTGTTCTCATTTTACTTCAATTATTTTTCCCAAATAATTTTCAAACGGGATTCACCAATAAAGATTTTCATTGACTAGTGACATTTTTTTCAACTGATCACACTGAACTACTTTTTCTGTTGCATCAATTTACATCAGCATGTGAGAATTCTTGATGTAGTCATTACGCATCTAAGTTACTTTTGACCCTCCAGAGCAACAGGGTTTCTTACATTAGAGTTACATGGGCAAAGATGAGAAATCATATCTAACCGGTCTAGTGATAATCTAATTTTCATGCCTGTAGTTTAACCAAGTAACATTTAATAATATTTTTCTCCAATTATGTTTGTGGACGAACAACCAGTTTTAAAATTATGCATTTAGCAAAAGCCAAACTCAAGTGATAAATGCGTACAGTACTCCAATGTCATAAAAAAGGTAGTCACTGATGGTGCTACATCATTATGTTTTAGTCTCTAAGCCCTGGTAGATCCACGAGAATATTGAATTAACACTCTGAAGTCATGAGTTAACAGTAATCATCGCTGTCAAACTTGTTTGCTTCTTCAGAATGTTTACTTAACCCCTTCAGATTGCTGCACAAGGCCAATAAAGTTTCCTGCACTAAATAATACACATGCACAAGTCACCAATAACAAACCACTGACTCATCAACAGATAGAGTTCCTTCTTTAAAAAAAAGTATTTAAAAAAAGTAACAGCATCCTGCTGATAATATAAGCTCTGGAATTTCTTTGGAAATAACTTCCATTTCCTGACTGCAATGTTCTTAAGAATCCAAAGGATATGAAACATACTTTTCAGAGTTGGCCAAACAAGTATGACCATCATATTGTAAAGTTAATTTCCTTTTGTTATGTTTCGATCTTCTTTGCAAAATGAAAGAGTGTTTCAATTCTACTTCACTATCTAATCGCTATTAAATATAACATGTATATGCCAACCATTCCTAAAGAATAACTCTCAAAACCCATTTCATCCACATCTTCGTCACAGAGTGAAAGCATGAATAACAGGTCAGTTTTTCTTTACAGGACATCTCAATTTTTTTTGAGACTTGCAATTACATTTGTTGTTCAAATTGATTTTTAACTGATATTAACAAATTGACAATATTTCACTCCCACCCAATAATTCAGAGTAGCATTATTCACAAGCATCTGCGCATATCTCAAATGCACTATTGTTGGCTGTAAGTTTCTTTATTCTTTAGTGTAATTTGAGCCATTGCTGGCAAGGCCAGCATTTATTGTCCATCCTTAATTGCCGTTTATCAGATGGTAGTGTGATGCCTTCTGAAAAATTGCACATTATACAGTGCAGCACACCACAATGCTGTTAAACTTGGATTTTCAGAATTTTGGTATAGCAATGATAAAGGAATGGTGATACATTCCCAAATTTGAATACAGTGTGACTTGAAGGAGAACTTGCAGGTAAGTACCAAGTACCTACTACTTCCACTGTTCTTCTACAAAGTAGAAGTTATGGATTTGGAAGGTGCTGTGTAAGGAGCCAAAAAAAATTCCTGCAACGCATCTTTTAAGTGGCACACACTGCTGCCACTGAGCATCAGGCATAGAGGAAGTGAATGTTTTGTGGACAGGATGCCAATTAGAATGTAGAACAGTATAAAACAGTACAGGCTCTTCAGCTCTCGATGTTGTGCTGAGCTTTGTCCAAAACCAAGATCAAGGTATTCCACTCCCAATCATTCTGGTGTGCTCCATGTGCCTATCCAATAATCGCTTGAAAATTCCTAAACTGTTCGACTCCACTATCACAGCAGACAGTCCATTCCACACCCCAACCACCTGAGTGAAGAACCTACCTCAGACATCCCTCCTATATCTCCCACAATGAACCTTATAGTTATGCCCCCCTAGTAACAGCTACATCTACCCGAGGAAATATTCTCTGAATGACCACTCTATCTCCCTCATCATCTTATAATGCCTGTCATCCTCCTCTGTCTAAAGAGAAAAGCCCTAGCTCCCTCAACCTTTCCTCAAAAGATCTACCCTTCAAACCAGGCAGCATTCTGGTAAATTTCCTCTGCACTCTCTCCAATGCTTCCACATCTTTCTTATAGCGAAGTGAGCAGAACTGCACACAAAATTCCAAATATGGTCTCACCAAGGTTGCAGCATAACCCGACAGCTCTTAAACTCAAACCCCATTAATAAACACTAACACACTATAAGCCTTCTTCACAGCTCTATCCACTTGAGTGACAGCCTTCAGAGATCTGTGGATATGAATCCCAAGATCACTCTGTTCCTCTACATTCCTCAGAACCCTGCTGGTGATCTTATAATCCGTATTCAAATTTGTCCCCCAAAGGGTTAAACTCCATCTGCCACTTTTCTACCCCGCTCTGCATCCTATCAAGATCTCTTTGCAGCCAACAAGAACCCTCCACTTCATCCACTACTTCATCAATCTTGGTGTCATCAGCAAATTTACTGACCCACCCTTCAGCCTTTCTCTAAGTCACTGATAAAGATCACAAATAGCAGAAGACCCAGCACTGATCCCAATGGTACACCATTGGGTACTGATCTCCAATCTGAAAATTTTCCATCCACCACCACCCTCTGTCTTCTATGAGATGGTAAGAAGTCTGACAACACCAGGTTTATGTCTAACCAATTTATTTGATAGTAAACTCAAACAAGCTTTCGAGGTTGTCCTCTTCATCAGGTGAATTACCTCCTTGGATAGTGAGGACCTAAAGATCAAAGCCAAAGGCTCTGCAATCTCATCCCTTGCCTCCCAAAGAATCCTAGAATGTATCCCATCTGGCACAAGGGAGTTAACAGCCTTCAGGTTTTTCAAAATTGCTAATACATCCTCAGAACATCTACCTCCTCCAACCTATCAGCCTCACATATCCTCAAAAACATGCCTCCCGCCCCCTCCTAGGTGAATACTGAAGTATTCATTCATCAACTCTCCTACCTTTTCTGACTCCATGCACAAGTTCCCACTGCTATCCTTGACCAGCCCTAACCCCACCTTGGCGTTCTTTGATTTCTCACATAAGCAGGTTGCTTTGTCTTGAATGATGTTGAGCTTCTTGGGTATTGTTGGAACTGCATTCATCCAGTCAAATGGAGAGTATTCCATCACACTTCTAACTTGTGTCTTGTTGATGGTGAATATGCTTTGGTGAGTCAGGAGGTCCTAGCCTCAAATCTGCTTTTGCAGCCACCTATCTATTGGCTGGTTGAGTTCAGTTTTTGGTTAATGATAACCCCCACACTGTTGATGTGTAGCTATTCAGCAATGGTAACGCTATTAAATGTCAAGGACAGATGATTAGATACATTCTTATTGGAAATGGTCATTACCTAGCACTTGTGTGGTTGCTTGCCACTTGTCAGCCCAATCCTGAATTTTGTGCAGGTCTTGCCACACAGGGATATGAACTGTTTCAGCTTTTGATCAACTCTGAATGGTATTAAGCACTCCCACTTCTGGTCTTACATTCTAAGGAAGGTCATCGATGAAGATGAAGCAGATAGTTGGACTTAGGACGCTTTCCTGAAGAATTCCTCCAGTGACGCCCTGGGGCTGACATGATTGACCATCAACAAACACAACTGTGTTCCTTTGTGCTAGCGATGACTATCTGGTGGAGAATTTTCCTCCTGTTTCCCATTGACTTCAATTTTGCTGACAGATCAGATCAAATTCTGCCTCAATCTTAATGGCAGTCAGTCTCACCTCTGGAATTCAACACTTTCATCCATGTTTAGATCAAAGCTATAATGTGATCTAGAGTTCAGGTAAAAGCCCAGATTGGCAGGAAAAAATACAAAATAGCTTTATCAAGAGATGTAAATCTTTACACAGATGAAACTAATTATTAAAACAAGAAAATACTTCTACAACAATTCCAGAAGGATTCCAATTAACAGCTAAAATGTTCGAAATATTTAAAGTTTGAGAAGGCATTTAAAGCACATTGTATGACAAAACATTTATGCTTTATCCATTGACTCTATCCCTTTTCCTGGCAACTACTGTAGGCTGAACTAGACCATTCAAAACTCTGGCTATGTAAACAATTTTGAGAGCTTCTGACCATATATCCATTCCATCACCAACGTCTAATCCTTAATTTTGCCTAGGCTGCTCCTAGCATAGGCAGCAATCACTGTAGTTCACGTGAGCACAAAGGTAATGTGTGATTTGGACTTAATGTGAGTCAGGACACAGGCAGCAGAGTTTGGATCAACATGAGGGATGGAAGACAGGCTGATCAGAAGAGCATTGGAATAGTCAAATCTAAGAAGGTTATTATTTAGGATGGACGTGAACGCACTGGAGGGGGTGCAAAGGAGATTTACCAGGATGCCTGGGATGGAACATTTAAGTTATGAAGAGAGGTTGGATAAGCTTGGCTTGTATTCTTCAGTAGAGAATGCTGATGGGATGACCTGATTGATATGTTCAAGATTATGAACACCATCACCTTGTGCTCATTGCATCCATTTGCTGCCGAAACCCTCGGCTCTGCCTCTGTCATCTCTATCACAGAATCCTACAGTGCAGAAGCGGCCCTTCGGCTCATCGAGTCTACATCACACATACAATGCCCTGATCTAACAACTTAATCTCATTTGCCAGCACTTGGCGCATAGCCTTGAACATTATGGCATGCCAAGCATTCATTTAGATACTTTTTAAAGGATGTGCGACATCCAGTCTTCACCACCCTCCCAGATAGTGCATTCCAGATTGTCACCTCCTCTGAATAAAAACGCTTTTTCTCAAATCCCCCCAAACTTCCCATCCCTCACTTTTAGCTTGCGTCCCCTTGTAACTGACACTTCATCTAAGGGGAACAGCTGCTCCCTATCCACCCTGTCCATACCCCTCAATCTTGAGCACGTCAGTCAGGTCACCCCATCAGTCTTCTCTACTCCAGAGAAAATAACCCAAGCCTATCCAACCTCTCTTCGTAACTTAAATGTTCCATCCCAGGCACATCCAGGCGAATCTACTCTGCCCCCCCCTCCAGTGCATTCACATCCACCCTAAATAATAACCTTCCAGATTTTACTATTCCAATGCTCTTCTGGCCAGCCTATCTTCCATCCCTCATTTTGATCCAAACTCTGCTGCCTGTGCCCTGACTCATACCAAATCCAAATCACATTTTACCCATGTGCTCGCATGAGCTACAGTGGCCTCATTTTGAGAGTCTCATCCCTGTTTTCAAATCCCTCCATTATCTTGATCCTCCACATCTCTGTACCTTCTTCCAACCTCACAAGACAGAGATCTTGATCTTTGCATGCCTCCAATTCTGGCCTCTTATGCATCCTCAATTAGAATTACTTCATCACTGACAGCCATGCCTTCAGATGCCTTGGCCCTACATTCTGGGATTCATACCCTAAGCCTCTAACTCTCCCTTTAAACTATTTGTTTAAAACACCTACCTCATATCAAGTTTTTGGTCATATGTCCTAAAATCAGTGTCCAATTTTGTTTTATAACTCCCCTATGAAATATCTTTGAATACACCACTTTGTTAAAAGAGCTGTACCAATGCATGAAGAAAATACCTACATAATATAAAAGAAATCATACTCCAGTGCACAAAAAAAGCTAGATTAGATTGAACACCTTTGTATCACAATGCTAGGTACAGGAAAAATGGCATTCTGAAGTCATAGAATCACAGAAGTTTACAGCATGGAAATAGGCCCTTCAACCCAACTTGTTCATGCCGCCTTTTTTTTTAAAGCCCCTAAGCGAATTCCAATTGCCCACATTTGGCCCATACCACTCTATACCCATTGTACCATGTAATTATCTAAAAGATAAAATTGTACTCACTTTTACTACTACCTTTGGCAGCTTGTTCCAGACATACATCATCATCTGTGTGAAAAAACTGCCTTTTGGACATTTTTGCACCTCTGCCCTCTCACCTTAAACCTATGCCCTCTAGTTTTAGACTTCTCTATCTTTGGAAAAAGATATTGACTATCTACCTTGTCTAAGCCGCTCATTATTTTATAGACTTCTAAAAGGTCACCCCTCAGCCTCCTACACTTCGGGAAAAAAATCCCAATCTATTTAGCCTCTTCTTCGAACTCAATTTATTAAGTTCCAGTAGCATCCTAATAAATCTTTTCTGCATTTTTCTGGTTTAATAATATCCTTTCTATAATATGCTGACCAGAATTGCACACAGTATTCCAAGCGTGGCTTTACCAAAGTCTAGTACAACTTCAACAAGACATTGTAACTCCTGTATTCAATGTTCTGACATGAAACCAAGCATGCCGAATGTCTTCTTCACCCCTCTGTCCACCTGTGACTCTACTTTCAAGAAGCTATGAACATGTACCCCTAGATCTCTCTGTTCTGTAACTCTCCCCAGTGCCCTACCATTAACTGAGTAAGTCCTGCCTTGGTTCAATCTACCAAAATGCATCACCTCAATTTGTCTAAATTAAACTCCATCTGCCATTTGTCAGCCCACTGGCTCAATTGATCAAAATCCCATTGCAATTGGAAATAACTTCCTTCACTGTTCACTATGCCACCAATCTAATCTGTGATTACTATCTATCCCATTTCAGTACAGAACACAATATTGCATAATCTTGCAAATCTCCAACCTTTGCTCCAAATCCAAATAAATGTTTTTTTTTCCCAATTGCACAATTACAATTCAAAATGCATTCCACCTCATGGATGGTAGGAAAGTTTGAATGTTAGAATAACCATTTTTTTTTTAATTCTTTCATGGGACGTGCGGATACCTGGAATGCCATCCAAATTGTCCTTGAACTGATTGGCTTACTAAGCAACTTCAGACGACAGTTAAGAGTCAACTGTAATGCAGTGGGTCAGGAACTACATGTAGTTATACTAGTTAAGGATGGCAGATTTCATTCCTTAAAAGACATCGATGAACCAGATGGGTTTTTTGACAATCAACAATAGTTTCATGGTCACCATTAGTGAGACTAGCTTTTAATTCCAAATATTTTATTAATTGAATTTAAATTCCACCAGCTGTTGTGATAGGATTTGAAATCATACCGCTTGAGTTTCAGCCGAGCTTCTAGATTCCTGCTCCAGTAACTTTACCATTATGTCCTCAACCATCTGAACTCATAACCTTGCTGTGCTTTGGATCATTGAACACATTCTCCATTTATAATATCTGTAATAGTCGTACTTTTGCTAGTTTCTAACAGGTACATACGTGCTCTGAAAAAAATCCTACAATAACTAAGAAGAATATTTTGGACAAATAAATGATATCAACATTTATGTTAGATTATATCACTCTTCAAGGACTGATGGATAGCTTATTACAAACTGCTGTTCGTTGTGAACTGTATAGCAAGTTAGTGGTCATGCTGAAAATAGAACTGTGAAGTGGGAATAACAAAACTGAAGTTCAATTCTGGAGCTTTTATATCACAAATCAAGGCAGCAAAGCCCAAGTGATTTGTCAATGCCAACTGGACCCTAAGATTAAATTTCAGCCTCCCTTCTCAACTTCAATGAAAATATAAACAACGTTGATGGTTCGGTGTGATACTAAAATTAGTGACTACAATGATAGTCCAATATCATGTCATCACAGCAGAAAAATATTGTCAAATAGTTCACAAGTGGTTTTAATGGAATTATTTTGCAATTCTCAATAGAATTGCAATAGATTTAAGAATACAATATGAGTTAAAACATATGCTATTGATCGTTTACGTATGTTGGGTGTAGAAAACCATTAAAACTAAATGCTTTACTGCAAATTGGTAGTATAAAAATAATTAGTTTCAAAGATTACAATTAAATAGAAAGAAAACATATTTAACACAGTGAGTTAATTATGTCAAATCATTACACTTAATGCAGCCATCTAGTTCATTATTCTCTTGAACAAACTAAAGAAGCTGATCTATTTTGGGAGTTCAGGGATAGGTTTAATGACACACTTCCAAATTGCAACGGCTTTTAATAGGTGCAAAACAGGTTGTTTGTTTAACAATTATCAGGATGTCAAAGATTGGTAGAGACAGTATAAGCTATAGATGTTAGAACCAGACCAAGGTAGAGAGATCAAAGGCCTCTGCGTTTTATAAGTTGTTAGCAATGTTGTTCAGGGGTTCAAGACCATGACAAAGCCTGCCCTTACAAGCACTGATATGTCCTCCCTTTATTTGGGAGCTGTAATTTGTGGTTATCTATTGGAATTTGTTCGGTAATATTTAATTTTGCTTTCACTTTTCTGGACAGAATTCACCATACATTTACAATAAAGCATTTTAAAAGTGGGTTCCATTTTCACTATCAGTTGTTGAGAATATTTTGGGCTCCATTAGAATAAGGATGTCAGACTCAGATGTAATATAACCCAAACATTTTCTAGAAATTTCTACAAGAACAATAGAGGAAGTATGGTACAATGCCAATTGTCAACACAATGATCGAGAAATTTCAAATTTGAGAGACATGGCTTTTATTGCAAGTCTGAGTTTCTTTGACCTTTTACTCCAAAAACAAAACTTCCTGCTTACTAACATAAATAAGAACATAAGAACCAGGAGCATAAGTAGGTCAGATGGCCCCTTGAGCCTGCACTGCCATTCAATAAGATCATGACAATCTTTCCATGGACACAGTTCCTCTTACCTACCTGCTCAGCATAACTCTTAATTCCTTTCCTTTTCAAAAACGTATTTATTCTTGCCTTAAAAAATTCAACGAGGTAGCCTCAACTGCTTCACTGGGCAGGGAATTCCACAGATTCACAACCCTTTGTGAAGAAGTTCCTCAACTCAATTCTAAATCTGCTCTCCCTTTTGAAACCATACAGTTCTACTTTCACCTGTCAGTGGAAACAATTTCCCTGCTTCGATCTTATCAATTCCCTTCATAATCTTGTACGTTTCTAGATCTCCCCTCGTTCTTCTGAATTCCTATGAGTAAAGCCCCAGTCTACTCAATCTCTCCTCATAAGCCTCTCAACTCTGGAACTGAAGTACATGAATCTCCTCTACATTCCCCCGAGTGCCAATTTATCCTTTCTCAAGTAAGGAGACCAAATACAGTATGCTAAGTGTGGCCTCACCAGCGCCAACATAACCTCACTGTTTTAAACTCCATTTCTCTAGCAATGAAAGACAAAATTCCATGTCTTCTTAATTACCTGCTGCACCTGCAAACCAACTCCTTATGATTCTTATACAAGGACATCCAGGTTCCTCTGTGCAGTAGCATGCTGCAATCATTTACTATTTAAGTAATTGTCCATTTTGCTGTTATTCCTACCAAAATGGATGACCTCACATTTGCCAACATTGTACTCCATCTACCAGACACTCACCCACTCACTTAGACTGTCTATATCCTTTCGCAGACTTTCAGCGTCCCCTGCACAGTTTGCTCTGCCACTCATCTTACTGATGTCTACAAATTTTGATACTACATTTCATCCCCAACCTCAAATCATCAACGTAAATCGTAAACAATTGCAATCCCAACACTGATCCCTGAGGCACACCACTCGTCACTGATCACCAATCCGAAAAAATACCCATTTTACCCCAAGTCTTTGCTTTCTGCTATTCAACCAATCCTCAGTCCATGCCAATACATTACCTGTAACACCATGCACCTTTATCTTATGTAGCTGCCTTTGGTGTGGCACCTTGTCAAATGCCTTCTGGAAATCCAGATACACCACATCCACAGGTTCTCCAATGTCCACTGCACATGTGACATTCTCAAAACATTCCACGCAATTAGTCAAACATGATCTTCCCTTCATGAACACGTGCTCCGTCTTACTAATGGGGCAATTTATATCCACAGTCTCTCTATTTCTTCCTTGATGATAGATTCAAGTATTTTTCCTATTACAGAAGTTATACTCATCGACTTATAGTTATCCACTTTTTGTCTACCTCCTTTTTTAAACAGTGGCATTACATTTGCTGTTTCCCAATCTGCCGGAACCACCCAGAGTCCAGCAAATTTTGGTAAATTGCCACTAGTGCATTTGCCATTTCTCCCGCCATCCCTTTTAGTACCATTCCATCAGAGCCAGGAGACTTGTCTACCTTTAGCCCTATTAGCTTGCCCAACACTCCTACTTTTGTTATAATGATAATTTCTAGTTTTTCACCTGCCGTAACCTTCCTGTCATTAATTTTTGGCATGTTATTTATGTCTTTCACTGGGAAGACTGACACAAAATACTTGTTCAACGCTCAGCCATTTTCTCGTTTCCAGTTATTATATCCCCCTTCTTATCCTCTAAAAGATAGATTGTTTACTTTAGCCACTCTTTTTCATTTTATGTATTTGTAAAAACTTTTGCGATCTACTTTTATATTCTGAGCTAGTTTATTCTCATAATCCATCCTTCTTTTCTTTGTAGCTTCCTTCGTGGCTTTCTGCTGACCCTTAAAGATTTCTCAATCCTCTAGTTTCCAACTAATCTTTGCCACTTTGAATGCGTTTTTTTTCAATTTGACAACTTCCTTTATTTCCTAAGATAACCATGGTTAATTATCTGTTTTTCTACAGTCCTTCTTTATCAGTGATATATATTTTGGCTGAGCACTGTGAAACATCACTTTGAAAGTCCTCCACTGTTCAACTGTCCCACCATAAAGTTTTTGCACCCAGGATACCTTAGCCAATGCCTCTCTCATCCCTTGTAGTCTCCTTTGTTTAAACACAAGGCACTGGTATTGGATTTTACTTTCTCATGCTCCATCTGTATTTTAAATTCAGCCATACTATGATTGCTTCTCCTGAAAGGATCCCTAACTGTAAGATCATTAATTATTCCTGTCTCATTACACAGGACCAGATCTAGGAGCTTGCTCCCTTGTAGGTTCCATTACATACTATTCAAGGAAGCTATTGCGGGTCCATGCTATGAACTCCTCCTCAAGGCTGTATTGACCGACTGATTTGTAGATTAAAATCCACCATGATAATTGCTATACCACTTATACACGCATTTTTTTTTTAAAAGAAACAGCTCATGTGAACGTCCTGCATTTACGTCAGTTATTTTGTCGGTATACAGACCCAAGAGACCAAAGTCATTTAGAGTTTCTTTCTTACTGAGACTTATACTGCATTCTCTAAATACTTTTTACATGGCATCAGAGATTCTTACATTAAAAAGTGAAAAGGTTCCATGTTTGCATTGTTTGGACTTGAAATGTCAGATTTGCATAAATTATGTTTCATGGCTTTAATTTTTAACTTTCATAGATAAAAGTCTGTTAAAAAAAGAATATTTGATTAATTTTTTGTGTATAGCTCGGTTTCCAAATGTATACATTGATTTATGCTTTGTGAACACCAGATTTTACCTAAGGCAAAAAAAAGTCTAAGTGTCTGTTGACAAGGTCAGCATCAAAATAAGTGTAAATTGTGGCATACATTCTATTTTTACCTATCCAAGAAATTCAGGCCCATTATCTTTTCCTTAAAATCATTTTTACATCAGAAATCAGGGACTTACGTATTACCATAACATGCTAAAACTTCAATAAGCCCTGATAGCGGATGATGACATAGTCATTCCACATCCAAAGTGATGGAGACAACATGCAAATTGAGTGTTACTTATTCATCATGATTTTCTTATGCTGCCCATTGCCAAACACACGGCTGACTTACTGCATGCTCAGCAGGATACCCAGGTGTGTGCACATCACTAGCAGGAGTTACACTGAGCATTTGCTCCTTTAAAAGCAACCTGCACTGCTTAAACGAGGTGCATTCATGCTGCAGCAACTTGTCAGAATATCTCAGTATTTCAAAGAAATAAGATTGCTCAACAATTGAGCACAAGCCAGAGAGAAGGCTTGCAGGTTGATCCAGTGTTGGAGGCCTTACTACAGGAGGTTTCACATAAGATTAGGAGATCCAGAGAATGGGAGTAGTTGATGACAGTGATTGATTTGAGAGTCTGACCCCAACAGTACAGTTGCAGTGCCAGAAAAGTTTGTGACCTTAGTCAACCAATGCATCTCAGATCCACTATTCCATCTACCAATACACTACTTGATACACCCTTATCACTCAACAATCAATCACTCATCAATCGAGTCCCATTACTCCCTCAGCAGTGCACCTGCGTCTTGCAGCTTCCATAAACTTCTACCTATTAAGCAATGATAGATACATCACCAAATACCTTGCAACATATTCACTACATTCTTTTCAGTTTTTTTTTTACAAGACAAGGTCGCACAGAACATAAGACAATAGCAATGAACCAACGGGGTCAGACATCTGCATCTCCTGGCACCCTTGGCTGAAGATGATACTACAAATTGTGGGCCAGTAATGACTGAAACCACTGCAACCAAGACCATCACAAACAGCCACACTGAGAACATGCAGGATGACAGCATGCTCCTGTAATAGACACCTTCTCAAATCCTATTTCACCCTCATCCTGTTATCTGGGATGAAAGGCGAATTGCTTATAGCGTGACTAAATACCTCTTGTATTCCATCCCACTAACTTTCTTCAACTCAGTCTTCTCCTCTCATATTTTTCCCAAGAGCTGGGGCTGCTGAGAACAGAGGCTCAGAGGAAGTCAAGAAGCAGTAATAACCTGATGCAGCTGGGAGCTGCGAATCAAGAAGGCTCAGGAATACTGGTGTTCTGTTCAAAGCAACTAGATAGCTGGGATCATATTACAATGCAGCCTTGTGAATCTGACTTCAAGTAGTAGTTAGAAGTAGCTCTTGGGGCAAAGGGAATCAAAGGATATGGAGGAAATCGGAAGGGGGGAATAAGGATATTGAATTTGATGTTCAGCCATGCTCATAATGAATGACAAAATAGGCTCAAAAGGCCAAATGGCTTACTCCTGTTTCTAGTTTCTATGTAATCTAGCTGGATACAAGTCATGGGAGATGGTTGAATGATGGGAAAGTGAGCAGTCAACAGAGCAATCCAAATTGGGGTGGTTGTTGAAAGAACAGAAAAGTTACGTCCTTGACAGAGACGAGTTGAAATCACTTGTGATAAAGGCAAGAGTTTTAAAAGATTGTGAGATTCTCAGTGATCATAGCGATGTATAGGTTATTTTCTGAAAAACTAGTGTGATTTGTCTTAGTTGCGCCTGTTATTAATATGCAGTTTGCGGTGTTTTCAACCACAATTTGGCTGTTAATTCGTGCTTACTTCATGTTAATTTTGTATTTAGAGAAGGAGATAGAGTGCGTTGACTGTTTGTTTCATTGAACCTTGTATAGTAAAATAATATATAAATATGCTGAGCCAGTTGAGGCTGGATTCTCCCTGCTCCCTGGAATATCTGACCTTTGGACCCAGCAAGAACCCAGTGAGAATTGCTTCTATTCTCCACAAATGGAGACAATAGGGTTTGAATTCCATAAAAGATACCTGGAATTATGAATCTACTGATGGCTTTGAAACAATTGTCGAACGTCAGAAAAACCTATCTGGTTCACTCATGTCCTTAAGGGAAGGAAATCTGCCATCCTGATCTGGACGACATGCATGTGACTCGAGCCTCAACAATATGGCTGGCTGATTCTCTGTTGTCCTTTGAACAAGGGAAACTAAGGACAGACAATAAATGCTGGCTAGCCAGCAAAGACCATGTTCCACAAATGAATTAAGAGAAACTTGCAAGACTTCTCCATTTCCCAATGTCCACTTTTAAATAAATCTGTAAGTCAAATCCAGATTACAATTACTACACAATACCAGTCCGAGAGCATCTTCACCTGGTTCAGTGAAGATAAATAAACTGCATTTACAATGGGTTCTACATTAATTTAGCTGTAAGACATTGAAAGGAACTCTGCTATAGTTGGCCTTCCCGTGAGATATTAAACGAGAGTTGGATATTGTACCTTGGGCCCTCTTTGATTGTGTTCATTGTATATTGGGCTGGCAGTCTCTACTACATTCCCAATTCTGTAAAATTAGGAATCTGCATGCCGCCCCTGATCTCCCAATAATTTCGATAAGTTGGTTCATGATGACAGGGCTAGTTACATCCGGTCTTATCTAGATGTCTGCTAATCTTATTACTAGGAAAAGGATGCATCTCATCCACTTCTTTGAATGTAGGCTGCTGGCAGATTTTCTCTTGTTGCTGGGTAGATCACATCCCCTTTGTTTATTCTGTGTTTTGTTAACAGGTAAATCCATGACAATTGTAGGTCAAGGCTCCTCAAACAGCTGAAAGTATGTTCAGCAGAGAACTCCCAAGATGTCGAATTCCAAAGTGGCACAGGCAATAATTCAGTGTTAGACACTAAAGCCATAATTTTTTAATCAGCAAGTGTGACTCAGCACTCTGGGTGGAAGTGGCTGTGGTATATCTTTCCACCCGTGAGCAGGAGAGAGCATGATTTCATGCTGACTGGCCAAATAAGGGCCAGTAAGCGTGAAATACACTCATACTGTCTCAGAAAACACCGACTGCCTATTGAACAATCTGAATGGAGCAGCTTCACTGTTTTATCATTGTGGTGAAGTTTATTTGACTTATCATCCAAGCAGGTAACTGCAGAAAATAATGTTTGAATTCAATGTGAATTCTTCAATTTTTAACATTCTTCTTTAGTTTTCCTTTTTTATTTTGCCTTGTTATATCACTTCAGATATTCAAACCTTTCTGGATGTGATGATATAGCCTTATAAGCAGAACCCCAATAAAGATCTATCCTGCTAGCAACATGAAGAACGTGAGTTGTTCATATGTATGACACAGATAAATATAAAAACTCTGGGGCTATCAAGAGAGTTCAAAATTAACACAAGTGAACACTGAGCAGCTGACTGAGAATCATGCCAAAATCATCATCAACAATGCTAGGAAGTAGACTGAGGCTTTGTTGCAAATACAAATCTCAAATAAACTTGATCCTTTTATCCTACACTGGATTGGCAATGGTGAAAAAACATGAATGCTATCTGGCCAACTGGCCAATGCACCTTGTAAAAGTGCACAGGTCATGTAGCATTTGTGACAGTTGTATATTTAATAGGTTTCATTTTCCTTTTAATTGAAAAGAACACCATGATGGTAAACACATGTCTGACATCATCATGTGCGATTTCCAGTCAAGTGCATGCCTGTCCAAACTCTGTAGAATTCCAGGGGTAGTAATGTCATACACTGCGCGCACACACATGCACACAAACGTACAAGCATGATACTTGTGTGGGATACACCAGAGATGGATGGGCCACCATTTTCGGTCTCTAAATTCTCACAGAACTTAGTAGCAGTGTAGAATTGAAATTGAATCTTACAGCCAACATATCCAATTCATAGTGATAGCTACTTCTAAATACCACTAGTTGTAATGAGCTACACTATCAAATAAACTGTCTTAAATAATACCTCAAAAATATGTAGATTTGGTGCTGTGTACATAGACAATGACTGCTACCATTTGTGACAATCTGGGTTTCTTCCTGACAATACTCAATACAAAGGGATGCTTCAAAAGCAAGTCTCTCAAATACAATCGTATGCATTAAGAACAGGGATAGACAAGCTGGAGGATGTTACAAAGTAGAGGTTGACACCCCCCCCCCCCCCACACACACACACACACACACACACACACAAGAACTAATACCCAACTAAACAGGAATTCCTCACCCTATAATCTGTAAAAACTAAGGGTGAAGTGGTATAGCCTGTTCTTCGGCAATTTTTAGCAGTTAAATCAAAATAACTCCCTGGTACTCTCTCTCTAAAATCAACAAGTAACAATTTATTTATCTTACAGTGAACAAGTTAATGAAACTATCAACAAACTGAATAATAGAACTCACTGATTCTAATGGAATGCTGTTCCAACAAATATAATTCCTACTCATTAACAATAAGTTGAACTTCAGTCACCTTCTAAATTACAATGAGGTTTTGTGTCTTCCAGAATAATGTGGGACTTTTGTTGATTCTTCTTTGGTACCTTTGCTATTTAGATGGAGCTTTGAGCTAAGAGCTGTGGCAGTTGTCCTCTGCTTTTTGTTCCACTGCCCTTTTCTTTTATATCTGTGATGACGTGTTGACATTTCCCACAATAGGATTGGTCCTAGATTGCCAAAACCAGCAGATTTAAATTAAAATGTTCTTGGTATCCAAATGTCTAATTCAAATTGGTTGGCTGAATTCAAAAAATTCAAAACCCGAAAGCTTATTGCCTTGGTAACACTTCTGCTTGGCCTTTCAATACAAATTTTCATTTTGGGAACTCGATGTGCATGCACTTTTAATCTCTGAGCACACAGAACAACATCACCATTTAACAGAACATTGCAATGCTTTCTCTTGTGCATTTTACAATTTTACAAACACCAAATTCTAACATCTTACTTACAATCTACAATTACTATATTCAACTTAGCAACAATGGCGAACAGAAATAATAAACAACCATATAGTTGTGATCTCCCTGAAAGATGAAAAGATACCTCATTGGTAAGTTATGTAGTTTAGGCTACAATTACATGTCAATTTCTAAAGACTATCAGTATGATTACATAATAAGGTACTGAACTGGTGCATCCAATTCTGTGTTTAATATTAAGAATTGCTTAGATATTCTTAATCCCTTATGAGTCCCGGGTACTACAGAGCTCAGTCTCATTGTTCCATTATTGAGACAAAGGATCACAGGAAATCCTGCATTGAATGCAAGTTGCAGTGTTAATCAGTTGTGGGCAATTGAAGTATTAAACAGTGAATTAAAAACAACAAAGATGTACTCCAGCACCTTGTCTACTGAACGAATCGACAAAATATCAGTTAAAGTTCACTAAGCTCTTGCAAACTCGAATAGTACTTCCAGTAGACAATCAAATTTGATCTGAGGATGGTTGCTTGACATGTAAAAACAAAGTATATGATTAACTGTTTGCTGCAAAAAGTGATAAACAGACATTAATTTACTACAGAATTAGGTTTTAATAAAAGAAAAATGAGACTTCAGTAGACTGCATTTTCCTTCATCACTACAAATATAAATGGGATGATATATAATCCCTTTCATAAAGCATTTGACAGAGAAAGGAAATCATACACAACCAATGATGAGCAATACAAGTTTCAACTCAATTAGATATACACTTAAAAAAATCTGCAAAACACAGGTCATTTATGTATTCCTTTATTCAAAAGAACAGGAGACAAAAATCATCAAACTAAGAAGTTCTCAGTAAAAAATGAATGCAAGACATTGAATCTCTGAGGAACTTAAAATGCTGGAATTAATTTCCTTTGCAGCTTTGATATTTGTCATATGTTACAGAGTAACATGCTTCCCTACTGTGTAACATGTGTACAATTGCACTTCTTCCATATGGAAGTGAAACTAAGCATCAAAATTGTCTAAATGACCCAATAACCGTTCAACTCTAGGGTAGTACGATGGCACAGGGGTTAACACTGGGACCCTGGTTCAATTCTGGCCTTGAGGACTATCTGTGTGGAATTTGCATATTCTCCCCCTGTCTGCTTGGATTTTGTCTGGATGCTCTGATTTCCTCCCATAGTCCAAAGATGTGCAGGTTAGATGGGTTGGCCATGCTAAATTGCCCTTTAGTGTCTTAAGGCAAATAAGTTATATGGATTAGCCATGGTAAATGTGCAGAGTTAAAGGGATAGAGAGAGGGAGAGGGTTTGGATAAGATACTCAGTACAGACTTGATGGGCTGAATGGTCTCTTCTGCACTATAGGAATTGTATGATTCTAGCTACAATTGTGTTTTTGGTAATTTGTTTATGTAAATAGATATATTGGCAGGGATGTATCATACAACAATATTAATACCAAGGTGAGCAACATTACAAAGACTATTTAGTTTCACGTCTGAGAGGTCATCTACTTCTGCTCTTTTTTTTTTATTTATTCATAGGATCTGAGCATTGCTGGCTAGGCCAGTATTCATTATCCATCCATAACTGCCCTTGAGGGGGTTGTTAAAAGCCAGCCACATTGCTTTCGGTCTGAACCAAATAGACACCAGAATAGGAAATGATGGCAGATTTCCTTCCCTAAAGAACAGTTGTGAATCAGATGTTAGTTTTTTAAAATGACAAATAACAACCGTTTTGTTACTTCATTAAATTTTCAATCCCAGATTTTTTTATTGAATTCAAATTTTGGACTGTGGGAAGAAATCAGAGCATCCAGAGAAAATCCACGCAGACAGGGGGAGAATATGCAAATTCCACACAGATAGTCCTCAAGGCCAGAATTGAACCAGGGTCCCAGCGTTAACCACTGTGCCATCGTACTATCCTAGAGGTGCAATGACAACATTTGAACCGAGTGCCCAGAACCTTGGGTCTTTGGTTTACTAATCTGGTTATAATACCACTACTCCACCACTTCCCCTCTCACCTCTGCCATGGTTTATTAAAAATCTCATACTTTGGTCACCACTAGATAATTTCATCAATATTTTCTCATATGCCTCCCATCCTTCAACCCCCATGAATCATAGTTTATTCAAAACTTCACTGCTTATATTCTATTTTACATTAAACCCCACTTGTTAATTAACCACTTCCTTGCTGACCCACATTAGCTTCTAATCCTTTGATGCTTAGAAATTTTAAATCCTCATGTTAAATCCCTCTACAAACCCATCCTATCTTTGTAACATTCTTTAGTCTCACAACTGCCCCTATATTCTTAAGACTGTATCATCGCTTTGCAAACCCAGCCCATGGCCCTTGATACCACTGACTTCAAGCTCCTCAGAATCCTTTCAGAGGCCCATTTGACTGTCTTCTTTAAAACCTAGCAAATATCGTTCAACAAGTAATACAACACAAAATGAAGCATTTAGCGTACCATACCTGTGCTGGCTCTTTGAAAGAAATATCCAATTTATTCTGATAAAATCATACAACACAAATGGCATGTCATATCTGTGCTACTCTTTAAAAAGCTATTCAATTTTGACCCACACTCTTTTTCCCCATAACTCTGCATTTTATTGTGCTTCTATGTCTTAGTGTTCATTTTTCTCCTCTTATACCTCTGTAAAGCATTTTGAAACTTCTCCTAATTAAAGATGCATAGGGAATTGTCAACGTAAACTATGCAAACTCCAAAAGCATATTCATTTAACATTTCATTAATAACTATATCTAAACATTGTTTATTGCTATTCATTCCTTGACTTCTACTGATGGATCGCTATCCAATTGCACGGCTATAATTTATATATTTTAACCTTTTAGTTTTTCTGTTCTTGGAAGACTAAATTTTAAAAAACTATTTGTTTTGCTAAATCTAAAAATATTGGCTTTCTTCTTTCAAAATTTGAATCTAGAACAGTTCCTTGAATTAGAAAATAGCAAGTTTCAATCCACTTTTCCAGAAGAGAGAAAAAATTGAGTTAACTCTAGACTAAATAGTCTTTGTAACATCAGTAGTAATGAAAATGTTAGAATCTGTTATTAGACCGAAGATAACAGGACACTTAAAAAATATGATTAGGTACAATAAATGTGGTTTTATGAAGGGTGAACTTGAAAAACACTACTGGAGTTTTTCTAATAGTGTTATTTTAAGAAAGGTTCAGCAGATGTAGCAAATTAAGATTTTAATCTGATACAGTGCCAGACAAGAGGCTGTTATGAAAGATTAGGGCTCATGGGATTGGGAATAATATTTCGTTCGCACATAAACAGGAAACAGACAGTGGAAATACACACAAGTCATTTTCAGGTTGGCAGACTTTAATTATGGGATATCACACCAGTCAGTATTTGGGTCTCAGTTGTTTAAAAATCTATATCAATGACTTAGTTGAGGAGACCAAGTTTGCTGCAGACAATACAAGGTGTGAGGATGCAAAGAACCTACAAAGGAGTACAGACAGATTAAGCAAGATGACAGGTGAAGTACAATGTGAAGAACTGTAAAATTATCTACTTTATTAGTTAGAAGATAAGGCAGCATTATGTTAACTGGCAAGGAACTAACAATTGTTGGTACTTAGAGGGATTTGGGTGTCCTTGCATACAAAATTATAGAAATGTAACATGTAGGTACAGCATGTAATTAGGAAATCCAGCAGAGGCGGCAGAGAGACTTCACTGAGGTGCATTCTCAGAAGTTGGCACTGTCATGTCTATTGAAAAGTGGGAAGCAGAAGAAGCCTTTCAGTGATAAAAGGAGGAAGAGCATCCAGCAGAGACACTTCATTCAACTGCATTCTGGGAACATTGGCACAAGTTACATTGATTGAAACCTGGGAAATGGAAAAGCCCCTCCAGTGATAAATGGGAGGATGAGCATCTGGACATCTAAAAACCTGAAGCGCTCAACCATTTCCACACTATCCTCATCATGTAGACAGGGACGTGTCCTTCAATAAGCTCATTATTGAAGGACACGTCCCTGTCTACATGATGAAGTCTTCCTGAAGTCCACGACTATCACTTTCATTTCATTAACATTTAAGAGGAGATTATTGTCATTGCACCAATTCACCAGGTTCTCTTTTCTGTACTCCGTCTCATTGCTTGACATCTGTCATCAGCAAACTTGAAAATGGAGTTGGTGCAAAATTTGGGCCCACACAGCCTTGTGGAGCAGTATTGAGGATAATTGTAGAGATGGTGCCATTGTCTATCCTGACTGATTGCGGTCTGAGGTTAGGAAGTCGAGGATCCTGTCGCAGAGGGAGGAGCCGAGTCCTAGGCCACTGAGTTTAGAGATGAGTTTTGTAGGAATAATGGAGTTGAAGGCTGAGTTGTAGTCAATAAATAGGAGGCTGACATAAGTGTCTTTGTTTTCCAGGAATTGTGGTAAGATGTCACATGAACTAATCAGTGTTCAGTTCTCAAATAGATATTCCGTGTTGGATTGGATATCTGCTACCTTGAAAATATTTCTGGAGGAACAGTCGTCACATGTAGCCTTGGTGAAACAAATGAGTCATTCTGCGGTGACACAAATGATAGAAAATTCAATGATTGTCATACTTCAAGATGGCCCAATATGGAATGTGGGCATTACTACAAAAGGGAGAGTTAGATATGAATGGAATGAGGATGAAAGAACAGTTAGCAAATCTGTCTATAACAGCAATAGACAAATGAATTCCAGGAACGTTCAAGGAACAACTAATAAGTGCTTCAGGTGCGACAAGACACAAAGTACTATTAAATGATCACTGTCCAAAGCAGAGAAGCAGGGTTCTCACACATAACACACAGAATTGAGGCAGAAGATGAAGATAATAATGAATCTGAACAAATTCATATGTTCAATTTTGATGGATGCATTTGTCATGAACTCATTCAACTGTGCTGTTCTAGCTATGATGTAAAGATTCCAGCACTGGACTGGGATAAACACAGTAAGAGGTCTCACAACACGAGGTTAAAGTCCAACCGGTTTATTTGATAGTAATCCCACAAGCTTTCGGAAACAGTGTTCCTTCGTCAGGTGTGTAGAAAGTTCTGCTGCAGACTTCTTATTCTATTCTAGCTAGACAGTGCTTGCATTCAACAGTTTGTTGAACAGATTGGTTGGTGTCAGTGATTCACTAAGTGGCGAGGATGAATGCAAGGGTAAAATACTACTTGCTTTAGCGTTGTTGATGAGAACACATTGATGACATACAAGAAAAGTCACCAACATAATGGTGATTATAGTAAAAATAACTTGAGTAAGCCATTTAACAGCCTATGCGGTTGAGTAAGCCTTCTAGCAAAAAAAGGCACAAATGAAACCTGACATGAAACATTATAAAGCGGTTATTTTTGGAAACCGTTTTATCTATTCTTAAAACTCTTGACTTTAGGGTGTTTCATGGTAATTAACTCAAAGATATTAAAACTGATGCAAAAACACAAAATGATGGAAAATCTCAGCATGTCTGACAGCATCTGTGGGGAGAGAATAGAGCCAATGTTTCAAATCTAGATTACCCTTTGTCAGAGATATTAAAACTAACATCTGGTCTCATCTGAACGCCCAACAGATCAACTGATCAATCTACTGTTTTGTCTCCCCTTTGGATATAACATCATCTTTCTGTGATAATCTAGTTCAGGATGGGAATAACACACTCTAGACAAGATCGTTGATTACTGAAACAGTGGTGTGGTTGGTTTATAAATGTATGCTTCTTATGTTTAACTCTTTAAAAAAAGACAATCAAGATGGCTCCAGGACTATTCTTCACACAACTCTCCATGTGCAAAAAGAAGAACCCTGCTAAATGATTTTTAAGACAAGGTGATGGTTACAGTGGTCTTTTCCAAGGAGCAAAGCTAGACTATTGCTTTGCCTGATATATTTAAATATAGGGTAAAACTTCAAAAGATTTGAAGATGTGATAGAAGTATAAAATATTATAACAGGTTTAAATAACCATCGTCATTATCTGATAGTTTCAAGTTTTGGTCAGAGATAGAGGTGTGAGGAAGAATTTTTTTTTTAAATACAGCAAATGGCAGTGATCTGGAACCCTCTCTGTCTATGATGGTGGTGAGAAGTATAAACTGAGTTTCAAAAGGAAATTGGATGAGCACACAAGAAAACTTGCAAGGCCACAGAATTAGAATGCAGGAATAGGACCAACTGAATTGCTCCAACAAGAGCTAGCATAGACTTGATGAATCAAATGACCATCCTTTGTGATATAATGACTCTATAGCTTCAACAGCATTGACTGATAAAATAGTTTTTAATAAGTGCAAAACCATCCAATTCAATTACTAAAAAGATTTGCTGATGAACACAATTTTATTTTCAAAATTTTAAGATTAAGCATGTTAGGAGGAGGATTTTCAAAAAATCAGATTGAGGTACAGTTAATAAAACAGACATAAGCGTTTTATCATGAGAGGAAATAGCAAAAATGAAAACAATGTTGTATTAGAGGATTTAGGTTATCATGACAATTGATAGCAATTGAGATTTGAAGCTCATTTCATAATCATGACTGAAAACAGCACTGTTTGATACTACTTTAAAAATGGCAACAAAAAACAGATCGTAAATACTATAAAAAGATATCTTTAGTTTTATCAAAATTCTAAATTATTCACAACTTCATGTTAGAGATTTACTGGAATACTTCATATTTTAATTTAACAGGAATTAAAATACTAATTTCTTTTTGCCTGGACTTCAAGGAACATTTCTAAAAAATAATACAATTATGCTTTTGCACAGCTCAAATCATGCTGAATTAGAACAAGTTCTTCTCCAGATCTTGATTTGTGGAGCACCCACTTTGTTGCTATATTAATCTGAAACATTCTGCATTATAACCCTGAATAAACCCAATTTCACTCTTAAATTTTGTTATGTCTTTTATTATCAGTCTTTTACCAATGTACTAAATTCTGAAATACACATTTATCAATGTACTAAATGCTCAACAAACTAGTTAAAATGCAACATGTAAAGTTAGCATGATATAAACCAAAATTTAAATTTCAAAGCACATGGAACATACATATTGTGTCATTTTATTCAAACAACTAGCTCAGATGAATAAGTTTTAAATCATTTTGCTTTCAGCACTGATTTTGCACTTCTCGAAGACGCAAGCATTTTTGATTCCAATAGTGCATTACAGGAACATTTTGTTTCTGACAATTTTGGCGAAACAACAAATAAGTATGTGTTATAAAATGATGTATCTGCATGTGATATCAGATAAAGATGGAATATTTTTGTGCTGGTAACTCACACCCTTGTGAAGGTATTAATCATTAGGAATATTACTATGGCATAAAGTTTGCAAAGAGTTTCTCACTGAATGTTTAATAAAACAATCATGTTTAATCAATTTAATTGCTTTTAAAATCAATTCAAGTGACGCTTTCATTAATGTCTCTAACGATTGCATAGGTGAGTCAGGCAAAGCCTCTTATTTACATCAAAAGTCATTATCACTTCGAGAAATCAGACAAATGCTTTGAACCTAAAAGCATAAAAATAATAGAATACCTAATGTTTTACGGATATGGAAAAGTTACAGAGGAGCAATTTATAAGGTCAAAGACAGAATTAAAAACTTTTGATATGAATGCGTACAGCATTCATAACAAGATGGATGAATTAAAAGTACAATTAGAAATGAACGAATATGCTAGTTATTGCAACGACAAAGTTGTCAAAGTGAGCATAGTTGGGGCCTGAATAATCAAATTTTTGACATTTTGGAAGAACGGGTAAAAGAAGGAGATTGGAAAAGGATGACATCAAAGGATCAAAATGTAGAATCAGTTTCTAGTAAAAAAGGGCAATGGTAAGAAGTCACTGGTGGGAGCGGTTAAACTCAAATAAATCACAAGAATATAAATAGAGTTAAAGTGGACCAGGAAAATAAGTTAAAGGGTAGAGAAGCAGTGGCAGGAATTTTAGCTGATACTTCATAATTCACCAAGATGTAATCCAGGAAGAAAAATTCTATGAGAAAGCTGCACCATCTGCTGCTAACAAAGGAAGTTAAAGATAGTATCAAATTGAGAAAACGGGCATAAAATGCTGCAAGGATTTCTGGCAGACTAGAAAAGTGGGATAATTTTAGAAATCAAAAGGTAAGGAAAATATTGAAATACGAGAAACAACTAGCCAGAAATACAAGAAGACCGTAAAAGATTCTACAAGCATAGCAAAAGGAAAACAGAAGCTAAAGTGAACATTGTTTCCCAGAGAATAAAACAGAGAAATTAATATTAACAAGAAAATGGTATTTTAAGCATCTTGTCAAAAGAATTGTTGAAGTGCACAATTCAAGGTACTTAACCAGACTCTGTGTAGGATAACAGAAGTATTGTCATTCTCCAAGAGGTCTCTTGCATATGTTGCTTCATTTTATTATTTTCATGATTTCAGCTCCCATCAAATCCTTTTTTGCCTATAAGATGGTAATACATTCTAACAACTTGAATTTCCAAGAGTACCATGGCTTTCCCTGTCGACAATATCAAAAATGGATATGTTCAATTTTATTAGTAGCAGAAGCATCATTGTCAGTTGGGATTGGAATTCACATGCGAACTTTCATACAGAAATTCATTACATGTTGTGAACAATAAACCTTGAATGGAAAATTCCCAAAAAACGACACAGTCATTTCATGTGCTAAAGCTGGTGCAATTCCCACTGGCTCAGGCAGAACAACCCCACTCATCATCTTCCCCACTTCGTACAATAAATGAGTCTCCACAAGAAACACTCGAAGCCAGAGTCTCCAAGCGTCTGATTTGCCCAAACTGAGGCTCAGCTGTGCACTATTAACAAAGGAGGGCTGCATTAAAATGATCCCTCATCACTCACTGCCAGTCAAGCCAGGAGGATAGCAGTTCAGAAACAAGCTCAATTCTTTAAAAACAACTTAAATACCTTTATGAACGCAGTGGAGGGAAGGTTGGGCACTCTTTATCTGTATTGGATTGAATCCTCAAAGTAATGGGGTAGCCTATATTAAAAGGAAGAGGGAAAGGACAGGCAGGGGAATGTCTGAAGACTCTTCACCCTTTATGAGGAAATGGCAATGGAGATCAATGGGAGGGCCAGGAGCAAGCCATGATAGACAGCTAGCTTGGGTTGTGTCAAAGAAGTGTGGATCCATTGCATACAACTCCAAAATGACCTGTCTCAAGCATGTTGTAAACTGCCCAGGCCCTGCAGGATTACCATCTGCTGAGGGTGGGCCATCCAGAATTACAAACTCCCCTGCAATCCTCAGAGAAAAGCTCTGAGGAATACACCAAAGAGGCATCATATCCAAGACCTGGGATACAGAGTCAGTGTCAGCATCATGACAAGCAGAACCAGCTTTCAATGCCGCAAGAAAATGAATGACCTCCTACGAGCTGCAAGAATGAGTTCTCACCTATTTCCTCCTGGCATCACCCTGGAATGTCACCATCAATTCATTCACTGCTAACTTGCAACCTCCCAGTATCTTCCTCAGAATATCCCTATACTCATCACAAACCCTTCTTGCCTAGGACAGGTGCCAACATATGCTTTGTGTCAAAGACCCCCAACCTGCCAGGCATCTGGCTCACAATGTACTGTGCAGGTGAAGATAATCTATATTAAAAGGAAGAGGGAAAAGACAAGTGGGAGTATGCCTGACTTAAGACTCTTCACCTTTTATGAAGAAACAGCAATGGAGATCACAGGGGAGGGCCAGGAACAAGTCATGACAGACAGCTAGCTTGCTTGAGTTGTGTCAAAGGAGTGTGGATCCATTGCATACAACTCCAAATGACCTGTCTCGAGTGTACTGTAAATTGCCCAGGCCCTGCACAATTACCAACTGCTTAGGATGGGCTATCCAGAATTACAACATCCCCTACAAACTTTGACAGCATCTAAGAGGAAAGCTCTGAGGAAAATACCAAAGAGGTATCACATCCAGGACCTGCACCACCCACCAGAGAGACACATATCGGTGGGTGATCTTAGCAGACAAACTATCTGGTGAGCATTATACAGTTGCTGATGCATATCAGATAAAAGCAATAATGTCCCAGGGATTGGCAGTTGGAGGTCTTCTGTGTCTTAGCTGGCCTCTCTGGTCCTCCCATCTGATCTCAGCTGGCCTTCAGCCAGATTCCATGGCTCTGGAAAGGTTTCTAACAAGCTGTTGGATATTTAAAGGAATAGCTGGAAAATCCAGGAGGGATTGCCAGCTATACTCCTGCAACTGCAAGGCCAATTGAAAGAGTCCCAATGCCTTCAGTCGCAGGAGATTTTGCTGGCATTATGTAGCATTCAGGTCAACACTGCAAGGTTGATGACGAGAGTGAAAGCCTGGAAGCAAGGCAATGGAGCCAAAAAAAGCAGAGGCTTCTGTTGCTCACTTCAGCTGCCTGCAGTAGGACCTATATACACCCTGAGGGAGGAAGGAGGACTGGAGCTCTTCCCAGGGCCTCCCATCAAGAACATTCTGATAGTCTGCAGCATTTCTGAATGTCCCTTCCTAACACCTGTGCATCTGAGAGGCAGTGACAGAACATGGTGACACCTGACAGTCTGCCAAGTTCCTCCAAAGGATACTCACCAAGCGTATCTCAGGCTACAGGGTGCAGAAGGCAGCAGCTGTCTTCACTTCTGATGTGCATTCTGGGTTTACACTAAAATTAAGATGTCTTAATGGGTGAAATGGACGAAGATTTTTCGTTGTCATAGTATCTGCATGGTCTCCCCAATGTACAGGTCTGCTCAGATGAGGAGGATCGTTACAGACACCTCCAGGCACTGTAAGATGCCCTCATAAGAGCAAGATATGGCATTTAACTTATCGATCAACAGTTCCAAAGTGCCACAGCGAGAAACCTGACTGGCCTCCTCAGAAGACAAACACGGGACACAGTGGGCAGTGTACACTTCATTGTCCAGTACTTCCCCAGCGCAGAGAACCTGCGACATCTTCTCTGGAGCCTTCAACATGTCATCAATGAGGGCAAACATCTTGCCACACCCCCACTTCTTGAGTTCAAGCAACCACCCAACCTCAAACAGACCACTGTCCGCAGCAAACTACCCAGCCTTCAGGAGAACAGTGACCATGACACCACAAAACCCTGCGATAGCAACCTCTCCAAGACGTGCCGTATCATCGATACAGATGCCATCATCTCACAGAACATCATCCCCATCAGGTACACAGTAAATACTCTTGCAACGTTGTCTATCTGATATGTTGCAGAAAAGGATGTCCTGTGGCTTGGTACATTGGGGAGACCATGCAGATGCTACAACAACGGATGAAGGAACACCACTCAACAATCACTAGGCAGAAGTGTTCTCTTCCTGCTGGAGAACACTCCAATAGTTGTGCATTCTCTGATCTTCGAATAAGCACTCTCCAAGGCAGCCTTCATGACACACAACAACGCAGAATCACTCAGCATAAACTGATAGCCAAGTTTCGAACACATGAGAATAGCCTCAATTGGGATTTTGGGTTCATGTCACACTATCTGTAACCTCTACAACTTACCTGGGCTTGCAAAATCTCACTACCTGTGCTGGCTGGAGACAATACATATCTCTTTAACCCATGCTTAACCTTCTCTTGGCTCACATTGTCTGTGTCTGTGAAGACTTGCATTCCAACCATTATCTTGTAAACTGAGTTTGTATCTATGTATGCCCTATTTGTGAAGAGAACTCCCATTCACCTAGCAAAGGGGCCTTGTTCCAAAAGCTTGCAGCTTGTACTACGAAATAAACTTGTTGGACTTTAACCTGGTGTTGCGGAGACTTTTTAACTGTGAAAAGATCACCATTCAAGAATCTTTGCACTTCACTGTCTGGGTGGAACCAGCTGCTAGAGGGAAAAATCCTATCAAGCTAGCTACAGAGCTTTATCATTATTGAGACTGGAAAAAAAAAGCCATTGGAAAAAAAAAGCTGCCTGAAAAGCTCAGTTCTATCACATTCAAGATTGAGGTAAAAATGCAATTAAAAGAAAACTAAGTTGATGCAAACCACAGGCGTGCAACCGAGAACGTTCGAGAGTAACGCTGTATAAACAAACAATTTCAATATGTCCTATGAAGCAGACAGACCACAGTTGCTCAAAAAAGTTAATGGGATGAGCAATCGAACATAAACAAACAACTGTAATGGGATCAAAGCAGGCAGATGGCAAGAATGAAACCACACACAGACTGTGAAGTGTTTCCCTAAAAGACAAACTGCAGAATGGCTCCATCCTGTGATAGCATCTTAGGTCTGACAGGCTGCAGCTATGTTGAGCACTTTTATGTGATGTTAAACCTGAGGAGAAAGCAGGTTTCAGGCTGCACAGATCCTCTGCTATACCCCAGACCTGGCCTCTCCAGTCCATTCAGAACCCCTCAAAGCTCAGCCCCATCTCAGCATCTGGCTGCTTTGGTCTTATGTCTACTAGAACTAAGTGGAGCGTGATACTCACCTCAGAGTCCGTGATACTAGTTGCAGTTTTTAAGAGCCAGTAATAATTGGCATCTACTTGACATCCTGCTGGTGGGCAGAAAGATTCCTTGAAGCTGGACTTCAATCTTTCTAATGAGATTGCAACATATTCAAATCAGATTCTCGCATCTTTTTGAGCAATATCCAGATAAGGCCAGCAGAAAGTGTCCAGCTAGATCACTTCAAGTTTCTGCCAACAAAATCCAGTTTTTAGTCTTTCACCAGATTTAGCAGCTGAACAGGATTTATACCTACAGCTAACGGGGCTGGAAAAATCACCCTACCATGTTTCAGCTAATTTTGAGTCACATTTTTCATTGCAACACACTCAGAAACCAGCAGATGGCATCAATTCAAAGAGCTCCTGTCACAGATACATTTGGCCAGAAATTCCTTGAACAGACTGATGACAAAATTATGCTGAATTAAACTACACCAACTTTACTGATGGCAATTTATGCTGAAATTTCCTGAGGACTTAACTGGCATACACTGGAACAAAAGCCATAAACAAAAATTGGCGTAATCAATTGAAGCTTTTTGAAAGAGTACAATATAGGCATCTTCCTTCTTTCAGTCCTTATTTACCTACTTGATGTTACGAAAATTTAAGTTTGAACCCTTCAAACTATCATGCACATTAAGTGCCAGAATAATTCAGAAAAAGCAACTGGAGAAGCTTTGCTATTTTAATGCAATTGATTTAAATCCCATAAAATGTTGTCAAATACACTGACATATGTTCCCAATGCAGACCCTAATGTGGAGAAATTTTAAGAAATGTTTAATGTTACAAAACATCAGAATAAGTAATTTAATAGTAAATGAATTTGTGCATGAATTGAATTTTAATGGATGAGGTTTGAGGCACGTCGCAAAAAAAAGAAAAATTGCGAGGTGAAAATTTAAGTGCAAAACTGACTTAAGCCATTTACATACAAAATTTCTCAGAAGATCAACAGAACACAGTTCTTCTGCTGCTGTTGAACTGCAAATTACAAGAGAATTCCAAACCATTACAATGCTGTGCCTTTTAAGATTTTTTTTTAATTTTACAAACTATTTGAGTTCATTAAGTCTGTTTAAAAATTATAATTATGTTTCTGAAGGCTTCCTAATCTATTAATTTTTTTATTCCAGTTTTTACACTTCCAAGCTAATACATTGATTAGAAGGTGCTTGAGGTATTGACATACCCTTTGTAAGCTTTCTCTTTTCTTTATAGCACCAATAAAATTGCTGCATCTCCAAACTAAAAATATTTCCCCCAGAAAGTCTGTAAATTCAGCACAAAATGAGAAACAGGAACACTGGAACAAGATACCATAAATAACTTATTGCCTCCTTCACAGAATAATTTTATGAAGTGCAACTGACATTTTTACTGCAATATATTGGGCCTAACTACAAAAGCTGTAAGGCACCCAAATCTACATGACTCACAACTAGTCTTTTCCTGGGCTTGCTTTATGATACTGTTAAAACAAGGCTATTTTCCAGTAATAAGTAAGCACATAATCTTTTTCTTTGTCGACCAATAAAGGACATTTAAGCATTTCACTACTCATTGAAGCTGGAGAAATGAAAGCATTTTCCATCTAGTGTACCATTTTCATGAACTTACATCCAGTTAGAACATATGTTTCAGATCAAAATGTAAAGCTATTTCTGTACCTTTCTTATTGCTTCTGCAGTTTTAACAGGTTACTTTCCAAAAATATTTTAAAATTCAATGAAGAACTGTATTGTTGGGAATTGAGCAGTTCATTCTCCATTTTAGAAGTGTTTTCAAAAAGTCTGTCACTGAAAAAAGGATCAGTTGAAACAAAAGAACCCCAACTACAAGTTGGGATTTCAAAACCATTCCAAGTCAAACTGTTGATAGCAACTGTAGATTATGTACACTCTTCCTAAATGATCTTCCTAATAAATAATTTCATGCTCTTTATACAAATGTTGACACTTCACTAGCAGTCATAGGATATATTCCCTGTAAAATTTTGAATTTATACATGAAAAATTACACTTCCTAATTAATTTAATATATTTTACAATTCATAAATTTTAAACCTAAGAAACAAAACATTAAGCAACATGTAGGTTTTCAACTGTCCAGAGCACAGAACTGCCTTATCCCAGCCAAGCTCCCACTCAATTGTTCTGCCAATCTTATTTGCACTCAATTTTTTTCATTGCTCATTGTTGGGACTCCAACACAATTGACAAGGTTTCATTTATTTCCCATTCCTAATTGTCCTAAGATGTTGGTGATTAGTCTTCTTCAACCTTCTCAAGGATTCACATGTATATCTTCAGAGAACAGTTGAAAATCAACCATGTTGATCTGGAACTTGAACCATGAATCAAATAAGGGGTCAAATGTGCTTCTGGAAAAGATAATGAGCCAGTTTTTTTTTAATGCCAGTCCAACTGCTTCAGAGAGGCAAGATGGGATAAACCAGTAACTGTAGGCATGTTCTCCTAACATCATCAGTAGGGAAAATTGTTAAAGGCCAAATTGGAAATGCTAAGGTATTTTGTGAAATTAGCCTGGATCGTAACTTTTACATTTGATTTTGGCTTTAGGGTGACCATAAGGTATTTCACGCCAGTATAATTCAAGCGACCATGTGGGACGGTTTTTGTGAAAACAAACTTTAATAAATAGTTAGAATATAACAAAAAAGCAAAACTTTGACCAATTAAAATGCTTAAATGTGGCAAAGTATAGTTTTGAACAGCTAGCTATCTTTAATGTTCCAATTTAGCAGTATCTCCCATAGATATATACCCTTCTTCAGAAATAGCACAAAACCAAGTATCACTGACAATCTAACACTTCTGGACAGAGATCTAGACAGCAATTTCCAGAGAAGGATATATCTCAACTCAGCAAAGCTTCAAAGAAGTAATCCTAGTTTCTGACAGCTCCCAGTTTCCTGACTTGAGAAAGAAAAGGATACCTCCCTTTGCAGCTTCCAAAACAGCAACTCTCAGAGAAAGATCCATTCTCAGATAGCATTCCTCTCTGTCAACTCAAAAGTAGCATCTGTGTAAGCCTAGCTCCACCCCATTAAATGACCATACCTGTCAATCATCCCAATCAAGCCCCACTCTATACAAGTCCAGGAGAACAGCAGTAGTTCAGATTAAAACCAATATTTTAGCAATGAAAAAGTAATTATGCTACTACAGCAACAAATAAAGATGCCAGTCATAGATAGAATAGCACCAATAAAATGAAACGGATTGCTAGAAACGTGACTAAAATACATTTCTTAAAGGCACAGGATCATCAAAATGTTAGAATTTATGAATAGGGACGAGAAAGAAGATCCAAGAAATATTATTTTTGGGCAAAATTAACAAAGGCTTACAAAAGAAAAATAGTGTTTCATAAAGGAATGAGTGTTTCTCCAGTTGTAACTTGCAGGATAGAAAAAGAGGAACCAGCAGATATGATGTATGAGAGTGTTTAAAAAATGATAGGATGGAACAAAATTAGTGAATTGGGAATAATCCATTATCATTGATTAAGAATTGTGTAGAGTCAGAAAATAGAAATAAATGATAATTTTCAGGTAGCAAGATGTAACTAGGGGGATCCTGCCAGGATCAATGGTGGGCTATGACTATTTATAATTTCTACCAAAGACTCATGAGGTGACTGAGTGCAATATATACAAGTTACATAGGAAACTGTGAAAAAGATAAAAAGAGATGGCAAAAGAATACAGACAAAGACTAAAAACTTGCTACATCCCTGGCCAAGCTATTCCAGAACAGCTACAATAGTGGCATCTACTCATTATATTCTGTATATAAAAAGCAAGACAACCATTATCAACTGCATCATCAATGACTTCCCTTTCATCATGAAGTCAGAATTGGAAATTCTCACTGATGATTGACAGTTGCACAATGTTCAGCTCCATTCAAAGCTCCTCAGACACTGAAGCAGTACATGGCTAAATACAGCAAAATCTGGACAATATCCATGCAGGGGATGAAAAGTGGCAGGAACATTTGCATACACAAATACCAGACAATGTCCATCTCCAACAAGAGAGAATCTACTTATCGCCCCTTGGCATTCATTGACATCACCATAACCCAATTCACGTTTAATCACCATCTAAACTCATGACCACTACCACCTCGAAGAACAAAAGCAGCAGAAGCATGGAAACACAACCAAAGTGTACTATCAATGCCACTCATCATGCTCACTTGGAAATACATTATTGCTCCTTCACTGTCACTGGGGTCAAAACTCAGTAAGAATCTGGCAACACCAATTTTAAATCCAACCTGATTTTAAACCAGGCCTGACGAAAACGAAAAAGTCGAAAGCTCGCAGATTTACTATCAAATAAATCGGTTGGATTTAAAATTGATGTTGCCAGATTCTTACTGAGTTTACCCCAGTCCAACGCCAGCATCTCTACATCATGACTGGGGTCAAAATCCAGGAACTCCCTCCCTAACAGCACTGAGAGTGAACATACAGTACATGGACTGCAGAGGTTCAGAAAGGCAGCACACCACCAGCTTCACAAGAGCAATTAGGGATGAACAATAAATACTGGCCTAGACAGGAAAGTCAACATCCCATGAACAAAAAACTAGAAAAATGTGTGGCATGGATTTCACCTTTCCTGATATTAATTTGATTCCGGTGCCAATGTGATCACATCATCCAGCAACAGTGATTACATCAAACAGGCAAAGCAGTTAATCTCACTTAAGGTTTCTCAAATAGCAAACCAGGAAGTAATAAGCAAGTTTTATCCTTCAATTTATAAATTATTTTATAGACAATATATAAAGGAAAGGACAAGGATGTGGACAGGCAGGGAAGTGGTTGTGTGTTCAAGCACAGTCATGCAACGGGCCCCAAGTATAAACAAGTGAAGGCCAGGAACACAAGCAAAGGTACAAGTCTGGGAGAGGAGATTTGAATGGAAGGGGGACAAAAGCACATTGTGAGCACCATGAGTTGTGGGGATGTGGTGAACAACAGTCCAAGGGGGAGACAGTGAGAGAGGAGATAGCATTAGGAGGTGGGGGAAAAACAAATGTGTGTAGAGTAGTTGGGAGGGAAAGAGGTGAGAAACCAGCAACTTGAAAACAAAGATAAATTGATGACATCAGTTTTTTTGTTTCATACCTGTCTTGGTGTTGTACATATTAATTACCACGTACAGTTTTAGCTCACCATAAAATTGAATAAATTATGAATTATTTCTTCATCCTTGCTGCAGTGTAAATAACAAGATGTAAATAATCTCCAGGATAACTATTCAACATTTCTACCTGGATACAATGCCAATGTGGTTTATGTTGCCATGGACAGGGGTTTCTACAATGTCCCTGATAACTCAAACACAGGACATCTGCTAGAATCAACTAGCTTGCGCTAGAAGAAAAATCACCAGGAAAAACCCTCACCACAAAAAATGTTTCTGGGTTATAAAAGTTACCAAGCTGGGAAAAGAAAGCAACAAAAGTAAATCTGTAGGAGCAAAGAATAAATTTGAAGTAGGTTCAGGATAAGCAAATAACTACAGTGTAAAGTATAGCTGTGAAGTGGGTTATTCATTTGTTAAAAGTTAGAAGAGAAAATTCTGTGTTGTAGATGGGTCAATACTGTTCTTCCTTTATTAGCAACAGTTTTAGAAACACAAAATCTTGTGTCGTTCTTTCAGCTAACAATTGGAAGTCTGAATTTATTTTTTTAAATGTTAGTGGTCTCTTTGGGCATCTAAATAAAAATGTAGTCAATATGTGCATAATGAATATAATCAAATTTAGGTTGGAATAATTATCAAAACATAATTAGGAGATGCATTAATAATCCAGACCTACCCAGCTGTTGAAAGAGAAGAGCCACACTTGTGCTCGTCACAGGAAGACCATCATACAAAGGAGTTTGAATCAATTGTCTATCTCCTGCTCCCAATGAAAACAGTTTCTGTAGGAAAAAGTAAAAGACACAACCAAAATAATGATTTTTCTCAATTAAATAAGAAAAATGAGTAGCTAATTGGGTCAAAATGGACTCTGTTCAGTATTATTCATTGATATACATTAGAGTAATAATACTTGGGGTTACACACTTGATTTCAAGGACAACAACATTTGGGTGGCAGTGAGAAGAGCAAATCAGATGATGAAATATATTAAAAGATTAATATTAAGCCAATTTAAAAAATATTCAAATTGCTCAAATTGTTTAAAACCTGTCATTGTTTCATGTACTTGAGAAGCTGTGTTTATTAATTCTCTCAAATATTAATGCTAGCTATCTCTAGCTGGAATAACCTTACTAATGTAACAATTGAACCAAAGCAAACAGATTTGTTCAGAATTTTCTGAAGCTTGCTGGCTTTCTACAACTTGATCATCATAGAACTGCACCTAACTAAGCAATATCAGTAACTTACTGAAATAAAACCCCAGGTGTTCCATCATTTAGGATAATGACAGGTTTGGTGTGATCTTGTGTTCTATTCAAGACCATATATTTATTTGCACAGTACCTTACATAACAAAACATCCGAAATGGCTGCACAACAGCTTCACATAATAAAGTATGACACCACGATACAGATATCAGAAGTTTGGTCATAGAGGTAGATTTTGCAAAGAGGATGAATACGAGTTGGAGAGGCAGAAAGATAGAGGGGGAATTCTCGAGCTTGCAGCAAGGCAACTGAAGGCATAACCACTAATGTTGGAGCAGATAAAATTGGAGAAGCATAGGTGGCCAGAATTCGGAGAGTGCAACTATCTTGAAGGGTTCTAGGGCTGGAAAAGATTACAAAAATAAAGAGGGCCCTGCCACAGAGGAACCTGAAAAGGGATGGATATTTAAAAACCAAAATGTTGCTTGATCGGGAACAAATTTAAGTCAGCGGACACAATCGACTGGGCAACAGAAGTTGGTGCGAGTTAAGGCAAGAGTGGCAGAATTTGGGAGATCTCATTTCCAAAGTGTAGAATGTGGAAGACCAGCCAAGATCATGTTGGAATAATTGAGCACAGAGGTATGGAAAATGTGAATGACAGTTTCACTGAAAATAAACTGAGCCAAGCAACATTAAGCAGGTAGAAAAAGACAGCCTTAATGATAAGAGGAATGGGACTTCAGAAATTCATCTCAGGATAAAAATTACACCAAGATTAACTTCAGACTGTTGTCATGGGAAGGGATGAAATCGATAGCTAGGTTACATAGTTTGGAGCAGGAACTGAAATTGATGGTTTCAACCTTCCCAAAATTTAATTGGAGGAAATTTCTGTTCTAGCACTGGATGTGGGATAATCGATCTCATAATTTAACAGCAGTGAAGGAGCCAAAAGAGGTGATGGTGAGATAAAGCTGGGAGTCATCAGAGTACATGTGAAAATTGAAGATGTAGCTTTGGATGAAATCGCCAAAAGGATAGCATGTAGAAGGGAAATAGAAACAGGTTTCGAATCAGTCACAGAGGCTGAGAGATAATGATGTAGCAGAAACATATAACAAGTGAATTTCTGGATACAATTAGTTAGATAAGAATGGAACCAATTGAGAGCAGTCCCACCTGGCTGAATGAAAATGGAGACACATTGGAGGAGGAGGATGGCACAGTGAATCATGTCAAAGACTGCAGACATATAGAGAACAAAAAGGAAAGAAAGTTTATCTTTGACATGAGAAATCCCACCTTTGCAATGTCCAACTTCTTCCTACTTCATGTCCAATATAGCTGAAACCTACATCAGTGCTTTTACTATTTTCCTTTAGACTTCAAGGGCATCTTTAGTGACCTGCCCTGCTTCAATTTACAACTTCCTTCCCGAAGGCCCATCATGAATTTTGACCAGCTTCATTTTTCACTTACCCTATTTAACTCGCACCACGCTACACACATCAACCCCACCCTTCATACTTCCCCACCCCCATCACCCCATCACCCCCCAAATACAGCATCCTTGTTCTCATTTACAAGTCACTACAAGAAACCGGCACCACCTTTATGACTTGTATCAATGCTCAGGAACTTTGGTTCTCCATCTCCGCAGCTCCCTATCCTCTGACCAACCATTTACAGTTGAGCTGTCAGCCAAACTGACCTTTCTGACCTCTGGAACTTGCTTCTTAAATCCATCAACCTCAGAACATTTTTCCTGTCTATAAAAACCTCCTCATAACATATAGTAATGGCCATTCTTCTGATTATCTCTCAGAATTCTTCAGCTATATCTCAGTATCTATTTCTCAGTTTATCAATCATTGATGTTTTGAAAAGAAAACCTGAAAGTAAAGAATAATTTACATGCACAGTTGCTCATCTTATTTACCTAATTTTCATGAGTGGAGTTCCATTTGCTATTTTTAGACAGTACATACACAAGAGGTGAACAGAGACTTCCATTCAATCCAAGAAAATAAAAGTTAGCTGCAAAATACCATGATACAACTTCACTTCAAGCCAATAACTCATTCAGTATTATTTTTCAATTAAACAACCAAATCAGTTTTGTATTCAGGATGCTTTATGTTAGATATGGTGCTAATCAAACAAAAGGAGCATCTACTTGATAAATCTCAATCGCAGAAACATTCAGTCAATGAGATTAGCTGCATTGTGGCAGCCAGATGGGACTTGCATAGGCACTATTGTTTAGTGCATGCCTGATTTTAATCGTTTTGCCTTACCAGCGCACCTTTTAGTTTGAAAAAAACATTCAGCACACATTCAGGGCTTCCAATTTTGTATTGAAACAGTAAACGTCTCATGATGTTTTCATAAATGGCTTTATAAATAGTACATTGCAATAATCTGAAAATTTCTGAAATAATGAAGATTTGTAGGCAATACATTAATAGATAAACTTTATATCTCAAACAAACAATATTCTTGCAGTTCCTACTAATATAGCCTTATGTTTTTATTTTATTCTGGGACAAAGATATATTTCGCAATTGTGGTTTTGTCAGAAGTGAACATTGAATACTTTTGTGGTCACCACCCACAAAATACAAACATTCTGGGAAATAAAAATAATAATTTGATTGTATATATTTTTTAAAAAACAAGTATTAATCTCTCACTCTTTCTCCTAAAACCATATGTATTTTGGTAAAAACTAATACAATAAAATTAGACAAGTGTTTTTAATTACTTTACCAGGTTACACTAATGCACCAATCCCAGCATCACGTGGTGTTAAAAATTAGACTATTTCCAAACAGTGATTTCATCATATTTTCACTTAATGTCAGCTACGGTTGGGTTGCACAGAGTTATTAGTTGCTGATACATATTGCAAGTTCATAATTAACTAAAGCCTCAATGAAATGAAAAGTTCAAAACCAATGTTCAGCAAAGGTATTAAGTTTTAGAGAACCATGAATGGTAAAACAGATGCAAAACAGATCAGCCAAGATCCAAGTGAATGGTAGAACAGGCTCAAAGAGTTGACCAGCCCACTCTTGTTTCAAGTGATGCAGACCTATTTTTTCATTCATTTGGAAATACATAGAACAACCATTGTCCTTTAGTTAGCTACACAGCTAAACAAGCTGGAGGGTTGGTTAGCAGAGAAAATAGATTTCAGGTAATTGGCAAAAGAATCAAATGATTTTTTTTTCACTTAGCAGGATATGATCTGGAATTCTTCCTCACTGCGCTTTTTTCATCCCATTCTTTAATGAATTAAGTTCACGGACAGGCATAACACATTACTGAACATTGTGGAATCTGTTCTGTCTGAAGTAATATGTTAGGCTGCATCTTGCATCATGTACAATCAGGATGGACAAGCTTTCTGATGGACCAAAATGTATAGGTTTCTGATAGACAAGGAAATAAGGATTATGGGAAGAAAAGTCGGAAAGTGGAACTGATCCACTTGAGATCAGCCATGATCTTGTTGAATGAGGGGCTAGATGGCCTACTCTTGCTCCTATTTCTTATGTTCTTTTGTCAGAAGACTACCAAGTATAACATTATAATCTGTTAGATCAATCTCCTTGGGTTGGAATACCCAGTTCAGTCAACATAGGCTTGAGATCTTGAATAATTCCTTGCTTGTGCAATCAGCATATTCAGTAATTTGATTAGAATGCACAGCTGCTCTCAAATGACAATCATTCCTAGAGTCTTTGTTGAGACGCTGGCTATGGCATCTCAATAAACAGAGCTGCTCCCTTTGCTCCTTCCCTTGGTATCCCATGACAAGCAAAGATAGAGGAATGACCAGTTGATGGGTCAGTGCACTTTCTGGACAAGAAAATACAGGTGGGAATCCTGAAATGCATTGTCTTCAGACACTAACAGCCTCACTGAAGTATGATCATTTTTAAAAGGATTAGGAACAGGGTAGATGCTATGAGAAGGTTGCCAATATAGGGGAGGGTAGAATTCTGGGATCACAGTCTTAGAACAAAGGGTTGACCACTTAGGACAAAGTTGAGGAAAAAATTCTCAACTCAGGAGATTGTGAAACTTTGGAATTCTCCACCGCAGGGAGTTACGAATATTCTGTTGATACATATATTCAAAATAGAGACGGACAGATTCTTGAATAGTACAGGAATCAAGGGCTATAAGGATAGTGTGAACTTATTGAATGATGGAGTAGGCTCCAAGAGCCAGTTCACTTACTCCTGATCTCCTTTCTTTTGTTCTTAGGTCCTTAAAACTGGCAAAAAAAAGACAGAATTATGACAAATTGAGAACCACTTCCAGACTACTGGAATGAGATTCCAAAACTTTGGACAGCCTAACAGGCTGAAAGGCATATGAGAGTCAAGAACTATATCAATGCCAGATCACTTATCCAATTTTTCATCATCCTAGCAGGCTGCACATTAATTATGATGTCAATCCTAGAACTGGCAATCACTATTGACTGAACTGGTTAATTGATTAACATGAATTACCTTTTAATTATGATGCATGCCATTAATGCATCATTACTATAGCAGACATTTCCAGAAATTCCAAGTTAATTGAAAGCTAAATAGATTGCCTTTACCAAAGGAATTGTTGATTTATTCTATACTATAAAGTATCTGGCAAAAAAAAAAAAAAATTTCTTACCTGAGATCCTCCAGCAACTGGCACCAAACATGTAAAAAGATTTGCAATCACATTTTCCAAGTTAACGTTCAGACTGTCGACATATACCGTGTAAATGAGGCCAAGGCAAGCCTAAAAAGAGTGGTAGTTAATTTTCACAAACTTACTTCAAAAATTTTCACTAACAAACACCATTCACAATATGCATCTATTTTAAACTCTTAATACTATCCAAGAGAGGAGCCCATCTAGTTCTTTCTTTAAAAAAAATGACTGCTTGTCTTCCATTTATTAAAAATTTGTTGAGGGAGAAGAAACCCTTTCTATTCCCATCTTGTTTTTTTTTTAACATGGCAGTCAGAGAGTTGTCCACTTTTCACAACGATCTGTTTACTGATTTTTATTATTTTTTTAAAATCCAATTAGTTCACTTCTATTAATCCTATGATTCAGAATCTTCATTATCAGCTTTATTACACAATCTCCCAAAAAGAGCTAAGAACAAAATTCTAGCATGTGCGTTAAGAAAAATCCTACAGTCCCTCCAGTGATATCCAATGAATTCCAACATTTTCATCTTCATTATTTGACTTCAAGACCTGCTATATCAGCTGCTCATCCTTTGAATGCAGAACATCTTGAAATCAATCCCAAATTTACCATCTACCAGTTTCAACCAAATCTCCCATCTTCCTGCCACATTTTAAATTGACTCGGTATTCTGAATTTCTCTTTATCAAACACACTTACATTCAGAACAGAACACTTCAAAAGAATGGAAGTATAATTGACACATTAATTTCAATATGGATAACAAAGAATTAATTAATCTAAAGGCACATTAGTTCTCATTTAAATACTGACAACATCAGCTCCACCTCAGCATAATCTCTTGAATCACCACAACAAACTTTCCTCTAACTCAAAAAATATCTATTGACCATCTCTGCTCCCAACTATTCAGCCAATTTTGCATCCACCTTGCCATAGTTCCTTTCATTCCATGCACTATAACAGTTCTCATAAGTCTGTTGTGTGGCACTGTATCAAATGTCTTTTGAAAGTTTGAGTATACAACAGCATTACCCTCAGTGACTCTTTCCACTGCCTCTTCAAAATACTCCAGCAAGTTAGTTGAACATAATCTTCTCTTTAGTAATCCATGCTAGCTCTTCTTAGTCAACCAACATTTTTCCATGTGACTAGTAATCCCATGCTGAATAATTGTTTCTAAAAGCTTTCCCACCACTGATGTTAAATTGATAGGCCTGTAATTGCTGAGGTAATCCTTACAACCTTTTTCAGCAAGGGCTTAACATTTGCAATTCTCAAATGATCAGTCAGAATATAAAGAAAAGCAAAGAATGACTAAAAGATCGATTAGGTGAAGGAAATTATGAGTGTGAAAGGAAGCTAGCTTGGAGTGTAAAAATGGATAGCAAGAGTTTCTACAGGTATTTAAACAGGAAAAGTGTGTGTGTGAGGTGAGTGTTAATCATCTATCTTCGCTATAGACATTACAAAAACTATTCCAGTAATAGTTGTAAATCAGGAGATGGAGGGGAGAGGGGAAACTGAAGAAATTACAACCACTAGGGAAGCAGCTCTGAGCAAACAGAAGGAGTTGCAAACTCATGAGTATCTGCATCCAGATATACATCATGCTAGGATCTTAAGAGATGACTGATGAGGTAGGAAATGTGTTGGTGTTGATTTTCCAAAATTCCCTAGATGCTGGAAAGGTTTCATCACACTGGAAAGTCACAAATATACCCTCCCTATTCAAGGGAGGAGACAAAAAAATAGGCAACTACAAGCCAGTTATGTTGATCAATGAAACTATTAGCATAGGTCAACGAAGAGGTTATAGCTGAATATTTAGAAAAACTCAAGGTAACCGAAAAGAATGGAAAGGAAATCATGTTCAACTAATTTACTCGAGCTCTTTGAAGAAGTAACATGCTCTGTGGATAGAGACTGTGGACATATAGTACTTGGATTTCCAGAAACCATTTGATAAAGTGCCATTGCGAAAATTGGCAGAAAACAAAGTATGCAAAATGAATCTTTGTCTGTTAGGCTAATGCAATGCTATCTTTTATTGCAAGAGGAATTGAATACAAAATCAATGACGCTATGCTTCATTTATGCAGGGCACTGGTAAGATTCCACTTCAAACATTTGCAGAATTGATCTCCTTATTTAAACACGTACAAAGGACATAACTGCATTGTAAGTAATTCAGATGAGGTTTACTTGATTACCTGGAATTAACAGATTGACTGATCAGTGTAGGTTGGACTTGCATCCAATGTAGTTTCCAAGAGTATGGGGTGACTTGGTTAAAGTATGTATGATCCTAAACGGCACTGACAAGGTGGACATGGAAAGGATGGTTCCTCTTGTGGATGACTCCAGAGCCAAGGGGACACTGCTTTAAAATTAGGGGTCACCCTTATGGAATAGAGATTCATAGAATATGTTCCCCCTCAAGGGGTAGTACAACTTTGGAATTCTCTACCCTCAGAATGTAGTGGAAGCAGAGTCACTGAATATTTTTTTTAAGGCAAAGGTGGACTGATTCTAACAACAAAAGTCAATGGGGGTTGATGGAAAGTGGAATTCAACACAAATGGACCAGCCATGATCTTATTGACAGAGAGCATAACTAAGGGGCTAAATAGCTTACTTCAGTGCCAATTATGCACATTTGTATGAGCAAAACTTGCTCCAACTGAAGCCACTGTCTCCACCTTGCTCCAAACTTCAGCTCAGAGCCACTGACTTCCATTACTTGCCCTGGCAACAAATTAACACGAAAGCAAACAGTTTGCAACTTTGGTGTCATATTTGACCCCAAGTTGAGCTTCTGACCACATTGTCACACCATTACTAAGATTACCTATTTCCATATCAAGAACATCACGCTGATCTCAGTTCATCTGCTGCTGAAACTCTCATTCATGCCTTTGTTACCTTAAGACCCGACTATTCCAACATATTTCCAGCTAATCTCCTGTATTCTACCCTTCATAAATTCAAAACTTTGCTGCCAAATACCCAACTCACACCAAGTCCAATTCATCCATCATCCATGTGCTTGTTACATCGGTCAAGCTCCACCTTAATTTTTAAATTCTCACCCTTATTTTAAAATCACTCGGTAGCCTTTCCCCTCCCCCATCTCTTTAATTCTTCCAGTCTCACAACCTTCAAAACTTCTAGACTCCTCCAGTTCTGATCCCTTCAGCATCCCCAGTTTAACTGCTCTATCATTGGTGGCCATGTCTTTAGCTGCATAGGGCCTAACCTATCAGAGTTTTTCCCTTAAACCGTCCATTTTTCAAACTCACTTTCTCTTTTAAGACACATTGAAATTTATCTCTTTAACCAAGCTTTTGGCCATCTTAACTAATACCTCTTAAATGATTCAATATCTCAAAAACTAACAGACATATTTTGTTTCAGAGCCTGGCACAGCACGTCAGAGCGAGCTAACTAAAAGTTAGTGCTGCTGTGCCATGTGATAATATTACTGAAATTTGTTTTATGAATTTCTACAAGGACTGTTGCCTAAAGGAGTGTTTATTTTTGAGCCTAATCAAGAAAGAATCTGTGGGGAAAATGTTCTGTAAATTAATTTTAACTGTGTAAGTGCAACCATTCACATTTTAAGTTTTCTTCAGTCAATAATTTTTTTTATTCATGCATGAGCCATGGGCTTCGCTGGCCAACATTTGTTATAATTTACTACTTAAAATCTCAAAGTGTTCTTGGAACTTGTGACTCTTGACTTACAGCGCCCAGATTTTCTCTCAGTAAATCCTAATTAAAAATTGTGATAGCTTGCTTTGGGATTTAATTAGCACGACAAGCCCATCTGGCATATCAAACAACATCATTAAGAATAGTTATTTATTACTTCTACCACTCAAATATTTTCATCCTCGTTCATTAGTCTGTAAAAATATATTTCAAAAACTAACCCATATTTTAATAAATCGTGGTGCAAGGAAAAGCTGCAGCCCAAGGAAGAACTGATTAGTTTTTGACAAAAGTGTAGTTCTTGTTCAGATCCTGGTTTTCTTTTTAAGGATCCATCTTTTAACATTTAGTTTTAGGGAAAATTGGCTTTTTAAAGAATGTTATGGGTTGTTTGATTTAGAATGCTTTGGATTGTCTCAGCCTGTGGTAAAATTTGTCAAAATGTGTAAAGTTTTCAGAAGTTTTTATAGAATAGAATCCCACTGTGCCGAAGGAGACCATTCAGCCCATCAACTTTGCACTGAAATATCCTACCTCAGCCCTACCCCCTAACCCCACATACTTACCCTGTTAATCCCTCTAACCTACGTATGTCAGGACATTAAGAGCCAATTTAGTATGGCCCATGTACCTAACCCACAAATCTTTGGACTGTAGGAGGAAACCAGAGCATCCGGAGGAAATCCATGCAGAACACAGAGAACATGCACTCTTCACACAGACACTGACCCAAGTTGGGAATTCAACCCAGGTCCCTAAAGCTGTGAGGCAGCAGTGCTAACCACTGTGCCACTCCTTACCATGTTGGTATAGACAGGCCTGAAACCTCCTCAGTGGATGGAAGCACTGAATAAAAAAGTTTTTTTTTTCAATTTTGCAATTACACAGAATCATCCAGGCAGATAAAGCTTCAAGGAGAAGTTGTACCATTGTGATAATGTTGCATTAACACAGAATGGTGGCAGTGTGCACTCGGACTACCCACATCACTTCTTGACCTACGTTTCCTACCTATATGCAGTGCTTGTCCATATTAAATTTTATCAGACCACTGTGATATTCTGGACATCTCATTTTCTTTTCTGTCTCTTCAAAATCAGCGACCCCTTTAATTTAAGATCATTCAACATTTTGGCCTGTCTCCACAGAGTTTCCAAATTGGATAGGTTTTGTTTGCACTAATTTGTTTGCAGTAATTATCTTTAAAACTTTGTTTTTCTCTATTGGCATTTTCAGTCCTTAGTTTAACTGTTGTTCCCCATATTATTGTTATTCTTTCAAGATTGCATTCTCTCACTTTTAAAGCAATTACTTTGCAAAATTAAATCTATATTCAGCGATTGCTGAATGCTTTCAAAATAAAATTTAAATGATCTTAATATTTTTAAGGCAAATAAATAGGAGTGAAGCAAATGTTTGGATGGGACATAGATAAGAAAATGAGCAATAGAGGAGATTAGAGTGGGAAATTGTTGGAATTGCTTTCTATAGGATCCCAGAATGTTGAGTTCGATACATAAATCACAACCAATACAAAATAAATGAAAAATTATGTAAACACTCAGCTGGTCAGGCAACCACTGTGGAGGGAGAAATGAGGGTTAATATTTCAAGTCTATGACCTTTCATCAGTTCTAGAAATCATCTCCTTCCACTATCACCCTCCTCAGCCAGGCTAAACTTGAACTTATCCTTTAATTCCACTCACTCCCTGCAGATAAACAGTTTTGTTATAGGTACCCGCATGGATATATCTGCCTTTTTGTGGGATATGTGGAACACTGTTTGTTCGTAGTCTAACAACACCAGGTTAAAGTATAACAGGTTTATTTGGTAGCAAAAACCACTAGCTTTCGGAGCACTGCTCCGTCAGAGAAGTGGGAGTTCTATTCACTAATAGGGCATATAAAGACACAAAATCAATTTACAAAATAATGTTTGGAATGCAAGTCTTTACAGGTAAATATACAGGTTTATAGGATATAGTGTTAGACTTCTTACTGAGTTTAAGGCAGTCCATCACTGGCATCTTCATATCATGTTCTAATCCTATTCAGAGCTCCCCTCCCTCACCAGTATTGATAGTTATTTTGGTTTAGGTACTGCTCCCATTCTGAACTGAAAAACGTGATCAATTTTACTTTCAATGTTTACCCTCTTCTCAATGTCACATGGTCTGCCTCTGACTTTTTGTTGACTTTATGCAATTTAAGCCTCTCATACCTACTTTGGCAACACTTCCTCACATTCTTTCCTGCAAGGACTCTATACCTTTGTCGTATCTATTCTAGTGACGGAACCTTCCCCACAAGCACTTCTGAAATTCTTTCCTTGCACCTCAACAAACATTCCCCATCCTCTCCCCACCACCACAGTCGACAGGACTCTCAACCATGTCCATCCCATTTCCTGCACTTTTGCTCTCAACACTTCTTCCAGAACCACGAAAGGATACCCACTGACCTTATCCTTCATCCCACTAATAAGTACGTTGCAGACGAAGAAAGAACGACTATAATGATTCAACAACAATAGCGGCAATAGAGGCTTTAAAATGGCTATTCTGGCTGAGCGTAAAGCATGCTGAGATTTCTCGTCAACTTATAATTAAAACCAGATGCAGGTCTTAAAGTTATTCTGAGTCAGGGATCTGGTCTGGAAATTGAAGTCTGAAGCTTCCCGCGCTGACTAAATAATGGAAGTTGTTTACTTTTGATTAGACACAGTTTATTTGGAATTTTATTGCAGTATGTGTGAGGCATGTCATTCGAAGTAAATAAAATGGCACCACTAACAAGAAATTTCAGTGGCTGTTCGGGCCATTTGATCAATTTCTGGTTACATATTTGTCTAGATGAAAGATAACCTTCTGCAGGCAGTGAAGCATCTATAGGTCGAAGACATTGCTGCCTCTGCCACTGACAACTCTAGAAATTAACTATCATGAGGCATGTGCCCTGAAGAAATCTTCAGAGAAAAGATAGATTCTACATTGGAAATATTTCTTGACTAAGATTTGCCTAAACCTTGTCACCAAATTTTAATTATTTAATTGAAAATAACGTTCAGGAAAGTTGATGTTCAGTTAAGAATTAAAAGTTCAGAGCTAATGACTTGCAACTGTTTTAGTGTTAGATAAGATTTATATCAACTTTCTTTTTGTTATCAATTTTTTGTTTTAACTGTTGGAATTACCTATTTAAGAATAATATCAACAAATTGGATTAGTAAATTCAAAGGATATGCAATGGCTTCACTTTAAAACTAAGAAAAAGAACGTTTTGACTTTGATTTTGGACATATGATTAAGGACTCCCTCGATAAGGCATAGTGTTGGCCAGTTGTCTGACATTCTCTAAATTCTCTGAACAGCAGCAGCCTCCATGTAAAGCTTATGATGCATATCAGGTGACATTAGCATTCTGCAATACTGCTCAGTTAGGATCTTTTGCATGCAAGCTGTTGCAGTACTTCCTAAATAATTTTAACTTAATATTTATTGGACCAAAATTTGTATTTCTACAGGGCCTTTTCACATTATGAAGCAGTTAGGTCATTTATAAAAGCAAAGTTGGAATCGAAGCAACGCTGGAGCAATGATGCAAGACATGATCAGAGGTGAGTCCCAAAGAACTTTTTCACTTGAATGGAGTGGTGTAATTAAAAGAAGAATGCAGAAAGGAAGAACTTGTCTCAAAATTCTCCAGGACCAAAGATCTACTTTTTAAGTATAATCATCGTTATTACATAAAAAAAGGCAGTCTATTCAAACACAGCTGTTTGTAGGAGTTTGGTCAAGACATAAATGCTCGTAGTATATCAGGAGAGCACGTGAAGACTGGACATTGGGTTAAGGAATTATCTGAAAGTAAGAAGTTATAACAATGAAGAAATCCCACACTGCACTTCCACATTAGTATCAGCAAATATTATGCGCTGAAGTCTTGTAAGTAGAAGTGAACCGTTTGCTTTTTAATCTAAAAGGCAAAGTTATCACAGAGCTAAGTTGGTACATGCACATTTTAAAATCTAGGACCAAGACAGAAGAGGGAAACAACGCAAAGGAGGGCCCAAAAAGCAGGCGTCATAGCTGACATATAGAAATGGAGAAAATAGAGGATAGTGAGGAGTGACACTTTGGAAATTCAAGGTGGGCAGGACAGTGGCACACTGGTTAGCCTTAGAGCTCCAGGGACCCAGGTTAAATTCCCAACTTAGGTCATTATCTGTGTAGAATCTGCATGTTCTCCCTTCGGGGCTTCCGCCGGGTGCTCTGGTTTCCTCCCACATTTCGCAAGATGTGCTGGTTAGGTGGATTGGCCATGCTAAATTCTCTCTAAGTTTATCTGACCAGACACAGATTGTGGCGACTAGGGAATTTTCACAGTAATTTCATTGCAGTGTTAATATAAGCCTACTTACACTAATAAATAAACTTAAAATGTAGATTGTGATTATGAATTCAATGCATCAGAATTGAACTCATTCTGAAGATTGGTCTAGAACATCAGGAAAAGGTAGTGAGTGGGATAAAGGAAGGGGGCAACACGGCCACAGCAGGGTGGAGGGGGAACAAACGTGAGGGGGGAAAAGGGAGCACAGATTACACATTTTTACTCAATTCATTGCTTTGATATCGTTTTTTTTTGCACAGCCTCCTGTTTCTTTATGTACCTCAGCTTCCTTTAAATTTTATTGTGTCAAACTTATCTATCCAAAACTTGCTTAGCAGCCCCTTTCGTGAGAAAAAAAATGAAATGTGGCTCCCCACGTGAAATGGTTGGAGAGGCCTGATTTACATCATTATAGTGACTCAAGGCTCCATTAAAATCTGCAACATATATTGCAGCAAATAAATATTTTCTTATCCATTGATCATGATGGCAAGGACAATACAATTAGGTGAAATGTACATTTTCGGGATCCTGAGAAACTTCGTCTGCTATTTGTCAGCCATGCTATGTAACACTCTCACCACAGTCACAAAACTTTGGGTTCAAGTCCCACTTCAAGGCCTTGAGCACAAAAATGAAGGTTAACTGAGGAAATGCTGCAATCATTGATGAGTCTTTTGAGTGAGGCAATAAAATGAAGCATCACCTGCCTGCTTCAGTAAACGCTAAATGTTTCAATGACACTATTGGGATGAGCACAGGAGTTCACCCTGGTGTCCTGGACAATATTTATTGCTTGATGAACATCACAGAAACAGAATTGCTCATTACCATCTTGCAACTTGTAGGCATTTGTTTATGCAAATTCGTTGTCATATTTTCTATATTACAATAATCACTACACTTCAAAAGTACTTCACTGGTTGTAAAGCACTTGGAGACATAAGGTAATTGCAAAAAGCGCCATATAAATAAAAGACCTTTTCATAATTTTGAAATTGTCAGATGGGTAGAAGACAGAAGAGATTAAATGACAAACAAGATGGTTGTGGCACATGCATAGAAACAGAAGATCAGTTCAGACAGGGGTATATAGAAACAGCAGAATTATCACCTGTTGTCTGAAAAAAAAAAGGAGGCAGAGTTATGAAGTTATGGTCAATTTCATGTCAACTTTGGAAGGCTATAAAATGCCTAATTGAAAGATGAGGTGTTGTTCCTCAAGTCCCACAAAAATTGCCTTTGTTCTCCTAAATCTCCCTCTATGTTTGCTTAAAACATGGCACATCTCTAACCATGTCCAGTTGTGATCAAAGGCCATCAATCTAAAATGCTCACTGTTTCTATCTCTATAAAATGCTGGCTAACCTGCTTCATATTTCCAGGAGTTTCTTTTTATAACTCAAGCTCCCAACAGCTACCGAATTTTGTTTTCACATGAAATACTTTGTCAATGCAAACAATGCACTGCAATTGGGAGTGATTACTTGTCACAGTTCACACAGCAACTGTAAAGACAATTCACACAAAGGATAAATCACAAAGAATTAGATCTATATTAACATTTGGAGAACAGCTGAAGAATCTTAAGTAGTACAGTTAAAATCTCTCCAATGACACAGTGTAAACATACTTCAGACGAAGCTGAGTTTGAGGTAAACGTTCAATCCGCTATACTACAGATGCCCCCAATGCTTTCTTTAAGAAAGAAGTGTGCACTTAACGGTCTAAAAAGACAAAGTACGGTTGCAATTCAGTGAAAATCAGTTCCTTTCCCAACAAAACTGACAGCCACAGATCATTCACTACCATTTTGAAGATTTTATTACAACATTACTAACAGGCATTTGGGTCCTGGTTTTACTAGCACAGGCGCCCCGAAATTGGGTAGGCGAGACTCGCAGAACAACATTCCTCACTGGTCTTGGGTACGATCTTACAAGCCTCAAGCAGCCATGCTGGTAAAATCAGGGCCCTGAAGTCTGACTCCAGCAGGTCTTAACAACCCACATTGATTGCGAACTATGCCAAGTATATAGAATCACAGAATCCCTATAGTGCAGAAGGAGGCCATTCAGCCCACCAAGTCTGTGCCAACCCTCCAACAGAGCATCCCACGCAGGCCCTATCTCCATAATCCCACACATTTAATCCACTAATCCTCCTAAAACTACATGTCTTATGACATGAAGGGGCAATTTAATAGGCCAATGCACATAACCTGCACATCTTTGGACTGTGAAGGAAACTGGATCACCTGGAAACTCATGCAGATATGGGAAGAACTTGCAAACTCCACACAGATATTCTCCTAAAGCTGGAATTAAACCCAGGTCTTTGGCGTTGTGAGGCAGCAGTGCTTACCACTGTGCCATCTGTGATTTTGAGCACCTTTAATTTATTAACTAACTAGGTGGCAACCAACTTTCCACTTGCAAAAATGGAAAGAACTAAAATGACTTCTGTTTTTAGTATGAGAATCAGTTTTCATCAACTGTATAGTCACCAGGGACTCAATAATAAGGACTAAATTAAGTACACAGATTTTCAGAAATTTATATTTTGAAAACATGGAAATATAACAAAGTAAGTAAATTTACCTTGAATATTTCTGGGTAATCCAGTTGGGACACTAGCACCAAACTTTTAGGTGCAAATACCTGGGCAGGTTGAATTAACCCTGTATCTTCCTCTTCAGCTTCAGTATCTTCATGTTTCGCTCCCTAAAGTGTATTGAAGAGATTGAAATAAATAAAACTGTACACAAGAAATCCCAAAACTAAAGTATCAATTTATATCTCTCCACATTCCAAAATTATAAATTCAAACTTAATGCCAAGAAAATCAAACTTTCGTGTTTTGTCAAAATCTAAATCAAACAAGTTACAATAGTTTGTAACAGTAGTATATTGTTACTATTTCTAGAAATGTATTTATTCCAATGAAATCAGATGAATTTGAAATTAGAATATTCTTCTGATCACAACTGGCCAATCAATTCACAAAACGCTGATCTTCATTTACATTTGGCTTCAAGCCACCCTCAGCAATGTTCAAAAGCACTTTATGCTAAAACATTTTGGAGCACTGTCATTACAACTATGTAAATGAATGAGGCAACAAAGATTCCAGAAACTGCGCTGAAATGCTGATATATTTGAGAGTGTTGATAAAAGAAAAATATATTTGGAACACTTACTGCTCTATATTTTAAAATTCCAATTGAATTGGCAACTAAGCATCAGCTTAAGCTCTCGTCACAAAAAAATAAGCATCTGTCAGTACTACATTAAGGTGTCCAGACCAAGGGTAGGTGCTCAGTTACATGCACAGAGGAAGAGACATATTGATGCTTCCATCACATTTGATTCACGAATAAGTGGTCTCCAAGGAAAATTTACTGACATCGGAGCTGATCAAGTCAAAAATCAGGACCTGATCACAACACGGAAAGGTTCATCTAACATGGCCTAATATAAGAAAACAAATGCACACTTCTCATTACCCTCTACTCAGCCCTGCACTACCTGTAGAACCAGCAATCTCAGTCCTTCCCTCCTCTGCAATTCTCAAAAGAACAGTGAAATTTTAAATTTTCAATTTGTTTTCCGAATTGTTAGGGGTTCTTATCATCCCTCATAATGCAAATGCAACAACAATGAGCATGTTCAGATGGTAGAAGGGACTGTTTGGTGCATTCAAGGATGGAGAGATTCATTAAATGAATCTCTCATCAATTTGCTACCCAAGTGCTTTTGTAACTAGCCGCATTGATGCGATTGCTCTTGCACCTGAACCCAGGGTTTCCTGAACTCTTGCTGTCCCTTCACCAATTCTTTGGCTACCCCGTTTGCGTAGTAATTCTGAGTAGCATGCAATATACGAACACCCGCGAGTGACTCGCACTAACATTCTGGAACAACAATTGATTTAAGAGTAACTTTTAGTAACTAAAGTTAAAACCTTCGCAAGCTGTTACACACATTCATTAGTGGAATGAACAACAACTAGGGATCTTGATGTTATGACAATTGAGTCCAACCTCCCCAGCAATAAGTTGGGTTTTACAAGTCTGTATTGAGAGATAAATAGTGATTTAGCTTTTCAGCTGTTAAATTTCAAAGGGGAGTTTTAGGGACTTCTATAATCTACAACAGTTTCATAAACAAACAAGCGAAGGTTATTAAATTTTATTTCATCCAGAACTGGAAGCAACAGCAGAGCATGGAAGCTTTCTATATTTTGGAAAAGTTTAATTCAAAGAAGTGCTGAGAAAAATGGAAAAAGATTTTAAAGGAAAGAGATTGAGCCAAGTTGAGGTGGCTGCGTAGGAGAAAAGTACCAAGACCAGCTCTGTGCTGAGAGAAAAGTATGAAATCCGAAGCAACATTCCAGCAGGACCAGAGGAGTCTGTCTTAGAAAGCTGTTTGCATTTTGAATATTCTTGGATTTTCACAGCAGAGTGATTTGATTTCGATTTGATTTGTCACTTGTATTAACATACAGTGAAAAGTATTGTTTCTTGTGTGCGATAAAACAAAACACAACATTCATAGAGAAGGAAATGGGAAAGTGCAGAATGTACTGTTACAGTCATAGCTAAGGTATAGAGGAAGATCGACTCAATGCAAGGTAAGTCCATTCAAAAGTCTAACAGCAACAGGGAAGAAACTGTTCTTGAGTCAGTGTATGACTTCAGATTTCTGTATCTTTTTCCCAAAGGGAGACAGTGGAAGACAGAACATCTGGAGTACACAGAGTCTTTAATTATGGGGACTGCTTTGCCAAGGCAGCAGAAAGTGTAGATAGAGTCAATGGATGGGAGGGTAGTTTGCTTGATGAATTGGGCTACATTCACAACCTTTTGTAATTCCTTGCGGTCTTGGGCAGAACAGAAGCCATTTCAAGCTGTGATACAACCAGAAAGAATGCTTTCTATCGTGCATCTGTAAAAGTTGCTGAGAGTCGTAGCTGATGTGCCCAATTTCCTTAATCTTCTGACAAAGTAGAGGCGTTAATGGGCTTTCTTAACTACAATGGAAGGGTTTAAAGAATTGTGTGGAATAATTTAAAGTACCACAGTCTTAGGTGATAATGCTGAATTTCTATAGTTAAAATCTACAAGGGAATTGTTGCCAAGTGGTTAATCTGCAGGTACTGACCAAGTCTTTTTTGAAGGGGAAGATGGTTTGTAAGAGTGTTTTAACTGTGTAACTTTAATCCTATACACATGATTTTTTTCTTTTGTAAATAAACCTTATAATTTTTAAAATGCTAGAAGTGTTACTAGAGATCTATGCTTCTCATAATTATTTTCTTCATGCTTTTAAAAAAGTTATCAGTAAGTTAAGTTTCCCCCTGGGATTCAGCTTGCCCTGCAAATAACATCTGCTGTGGTTTTAAAAGATAGGGCAGAATCAAAGAATCATACTACCTCCAGGAAAAAGCACACAAATTAGCATAATCTTTTGCCTGTGATCACACAAGTGGCGCATTCAAAGATTGGAATTCTTCTCTGTTGTGGTGTTTTGCTGGTTGTTCACAGAAAGAATGTAGCTTCAATGGGTCTAGTCTGTGCTCCCTCACCCAAGGAAATCTAGTATTTCAGGCACATGCCACAATCTTTCCACTGGTTTGGCAGCCATTCTAGGAAAAGTTAATGAAATCCTGTAGTTAGCAAATAGTGGAGTTAATAATAGTGTACACAGCAAACTTGTTTAAATTGCTTAAGTCACCTGCTGCAGTCTGGAATGAATCATAAGCATAAAGGTTGAGGGCAGTGACTTTCAGCCACAGGTAGTGCTCTGCATCCATTTTGGGTTCCAATTTTCCAAGGTGGGTGACATTGGCAATTTGATGTGCACTGTTCATCACTAACTGTCCTGAAAAGATTATGCAAGGCCTTCTTTCTGAATTGTTGCAGATGGAATGGTTCATTGTATTGGTTCAATATAACAGATTGGCTTGCTAGTCTTCAAGTAGTTTAAAGCCAATAATGTTGGCGTGGTCCTGGAGTCACATGTAGGTCAACTGAATAAGGGCAAATGGATTTCTTTTAGAAAAGGACATTAATCAACAATGTTAGGTTTTTACAAGATTCTGGCAACTTCATTGTCTTTTAACATGTACCTCGTTTTTAGATTTTAATTGAATTCAGTTTCAAACTGCCATTGTGTGATTTGAACACTCATTTGCGGATCTGCCTAATTTGAAATTAATAATCCTTTAAATGAGGCTAATACATCCTGTCTCAATTAGAAAACGTAGTTTTCCTATACTTGAGCGCTAACCTGCAAGGAAGCAGAAGGGCCAAGCAGAGTAAACCACAGCAGATAAAACTCAACAGCACAGGGCCTACACTGAGAAGCTGACCTGTGAGGAGTAGCAAGTGCAGCACAGCTCTCCAGAATCCAGACATACGGTGACATCGGAATTCGAAGCCCGACATCAATTTTGAATAGCAAATCAACACCAAGGACGGTACCAAATTGATAAGTCGTGGATAAGTTGTTTTCTCCACTTTCAAGCTACGTTAAGGAACAGTGAGAGTTCGAGCTTTAAATAAATTTAAGTTAAGAGTCTTTTCAGCTAAAAGATGACTGGATTACTCAGTCTCACGCGTGCAGCACGTAGGAATTCTTGAGACACTCCTTGCAGCTAACTACAAAGACAGGAAGGGTGACTGGTTTGACCAGCTTGACAGCCATATTTTGGAGATTGAACATCAACTGGAGGCACAGTAGTGTATCTGCAAGACTAAAAGGTTCTTGGATAGCACAGTTTTACATGTGCTAATCCCACAATTTATGAAGGTGTGGTCAGAGAGGAAAGGGTGACTATCAGTCAAAATGGGGCAGGCAGGTCACCAGGAAAGTTCCAGAGTGCATCTGTCAAGAACCATTTTTCTCTGTTGGAAATGAGTGATATTTCTTAACATTTATTTATTAGACACAAGCAAGATTTAGATTAACACTGCAATGAAGTTACTGTGAAATTCTCCTCTGGGGAGTGAAGCCAGAGCCAAGTTCACAATATTGCGGGTGGCTAAGCTGCACAAAGGAAAAGGAATAAATGTGGAAGAGCGATTGGAGACTCAAATGGTGAGGAATGCATACACACATTTCTGTGGTCACAAACATAATTCCAGGATGGTGTGTTGACTTCCTGGGTCAAAGATGTCACTTAATAACTGCAGGAAATTCTGAACAGGGAAGGTGAATGGTTAGATCTTGAGATTCACGTTGGTACCAATAATATAGACAAAAAGATGATGAGATCCTGCAACAAAAATTTAAGGAGCTAGGCGCGGGCTCGTTGGGCCAAAGGACCTGTTTCCCATGCTGTTTTGTTCTTTGTTCTTTGTACAATGTGACCAAAATCATTGCAGGAGGTTTGCTATATCGGCCATCTGCATCATAGATGGCTGGGGGAAACATGCTGCTGACAATCGCCACTATGACACTTAGTCATTTGTTTTGAGAAAAATGCAGCAAGGTGGGGCCAACAAATTCAGAGAACTCTGCAGGTCAAGGGATAAATAGATCATGAAAAAAAAAGGGAGCCTTATGACAGATATTCTAGAGTAGTACTGAAAATGTAGGACCGTACTAAAAATATAGGAGCAAAGAGTATGAAGAAACACTGGCAGACAAAATTAAGGAACATATGTTAAGGGCAAGGGAGTAACCAGAGAAAGAGTAGGGCCCATTAGGGACTAAGTGGAAATCAGTGTGTGGGGAGCCAGAAGCTGTAGTTGAGATTTTAAATGACTTTTTTGCACCGTGTTCACTATGAAGAAGGACAATGTACATATAGAAATCAGACAGGGGGGTGGAGACATAATTGGACAAAACAGCATTGAGAAGGAGGAGATATTAGCAAGCTTAAATTAGATAAATCCCCTGGCCCAGATGAGATGCATTCCACGTTGCTGTATGAGCAAGGGAGAAGATTATAGGGATCTTGACACTAATTTTTAAATATTCTTTGGGCACAGGACAGATGCCAGAGGATTAGATGAGAGATACTATGGCACTTTTATTCAAGTAGTAGTAGCAATACAGCAGCTAATTAAAAAGCCAGTGACTCTAACATCAGTGAAAGGGAAATAATTGCTAAAAGTTCTGAGGGACAGAATTAACCTCCACTTCGAGAGGCAAGGGTTAATCGAGGATATAGTTAGCATATCTATATATGCTAGATATAGATATCTAGCATATCTATATGCTAGATATATGATATCTTTGTCAGGGCAAGATTATATCTAACAAATTTGATTTAATTTTTCAGAGAGTTGACTAGGTATGCTGATGACAGTAGTACAGTTGATGTAGTCTACATGGACTTCAGTAATGCTTTTAACAAGGTCCCACATAGGAGACTAAGAATCCAGAGGATCCAGGGCAATTTGGCAAATTTGATTCAAAAATTGGCTCAGTGATAGGAAACAGAGGGTGATGATCACATATCGTTTGTGTGACTGGAAGTTTGTGTCGAGTTGTGTACTGCAGGAATCAATGCTTTGTCCTTGCTGTTAATATGCATTAATGATCTAGATGTGAAAGTAGAAGACATGATCAGTATATTTGCAGGTGACACAAAAATTGGTGATGTGGTAAATAGTGAGGAAGAAAGCCTTAGATTACAGGACAATAATGACAGGCTGGTCATATGGGCAGTACATTGACAAAAAGAATTTAACCTTGTAAAGTATGAGGTGATGCATTTGGAAGGACTAACAAAGCAAGAATACACAAAGAATGGCAGAAAGTACAGAGGATAAGAAGGACCTTATGGTGCATGTCCATAGATCTCTGAAAGCAACAGGACAGGGAGATAAGTGGTTAAAAAAGCATACCAAATATTTACCTGTATTAGCCAAGGCAAAGATATGAGAGCAGGGAGATTATGATGGAGCTGTATAAAAAGATCATTAGGCCACAGCTAGAGTATTGTGCACAGTTCTGATGAACACACTATAGGAAGGATGCGATTGCACTAGAGAGGGTGCAGAGGCAATTCACCAGCACGTTGCCTTGAATGGAGCAATTCAGCTGGAAAGAGAAGCTGGTTAAGCTGGGGTTATTTTTCTTAAAGAAGAGAACACTGAGGACTGTCCCCTTAGTAGACAGTGCAAACTTTTTCACCCAGAATTTGTTGGAAATCACTACCTGAACAGGTGACAGAGGCAGGAACCCTCACAACTTTTAAAGAGCATTTAGATGAGCACCTGATATGCTGTAGAATATAAGGTTACAGACCAAGTACAGGAAAATGGGATCAGAATAAATAGGTACCCAATGATTGGCACTTACACAATGGGCTGAAGGACCTTTAATTGCATTGTAAACTTCATGTCTATTATCTTTTCTGATTGCAAAATTTTTCAACAGCATTTGTATCCAACCAATAATCTGACAAGCTTCTTTTGAAAAAGGAACGATTGCTTCAGAGATGCAACAATTTTCTCACCATATTACTCAGTGGTCTTACTTCATATAGTCCTTTTCTAATTTTATTCTGGAAATGGACAGAATTCTTAGCTCCCATTTCTTTCTCAGCTCTTCTTTGGTACAAAGCAACATTTATTTCTTGTTTAATATTGTCTTCAAAGTCAGGGTTGCTTTTTTTTAAAACCAAATCATAAATATGTCACTTTCTAGAATTTCATTCAACAAACATTTGTTGAAAAACATTCTATAAACAACAGGAAAGATTGAAGATAAATTGTTCTGAAATTATTCACACATAACTAAAGACCAAAAAGAATCTCCTTTGGAGAAATACTTCAAGTAGTTAAATAGAATTAATATTGCAGAGGATACCAATATGGCAAAGGATATTAAATTTTTCAAATATTCTATTTCCATATGCACTTCCTTTCTAACTGAAAATTGATACTTAAACAACTGACAGTTTGGGACTATTTTATTCATCATGTTTTGATGTTGTTCCTGAGGCACATGATCAAACTTACAGCAAATGAGAGAAGAGAGAAATTATAACAAATATGCTGCCATCTGTTGGTGTACTTTTTAAAAGTAAAATTATAACTTAAGAAATAAAAACAACAAATGCTTGAAATAATTATCAGGATTGGCAACATCCATGATGAAAGAAGCAGAGTTAACATTTCAAGTGGAATATGATTTCTTCACAACTGTATGACCCCAAACTAAGGGGAGGCATTAATGAGGGTTTAGTTGCTTAGAAAATGGGGAAGTCAAAGTTAAACGTAGGAGTGCAGGTTAGTGATCAGTCTGAGTGTCAATAGGAAACTATAGACAGAAAGAGGTCATATGAACATTAAGTTACACCAAGGATTCATACAACAGCCCTAACTAGGAGGGAGGAGGGTTCTAAGATGGAAGATTTTTTAAAAATTGGGAGTAAATGAAGGAGCAGCAGCACAGGATAGTGAGGGGGAAACTTTACTGTCTTGGTGTTATAGGCTGGGGCCTAAACCATAAACAAAACTATGCAGAAAGAAAATCCAAAGTTGGAAACAGCTGTAAAAAAAAACAAAGCTAAATGTACTGTATTGGAATGCACTAATAATTTGCACTTAGATGAGTTGATAGTACAGATTGCAACATACAAGAATGATGTTACAAAAACAAAAAAGGGGGACCAGGACTGGGTGCCCACTATTCCTGGTATATAAAGTTCCAAAAGAATAGGCCAAAGGCAAAAGAAGGTGGAGTATTGCTGTTAATCAAGGAATATTTCAGAGCAGCAATGAGTTGTGATATAAAGATAGTTTTAGGTTTGGGTTGAAATCATGAATAGCAGAGGAAGGAAGACCAGGGTGCAAATAGTCTACAGACATTCAAAATATGATCTCTCAATAAGTCAGAGCATAAATGGGGAAATACCAAGGGGATGCTTGAAGGGAATTGCAATTGTTGAGGGAGATTTTAATCTGCATATTGATTAGACAAACAAACAGCAAGGGTAGTGTGGAAGGATTTCAGGTGAACTTTTTACGGCAGTACATTGTGGAACCTACTTGGGAATGGGCTATTTTAGATTTGCTTTTGTGTAATGAAGGAGGATTAACAAAGAATTTTGAGGTTAAATATCCCCTAGATGACAGTGACTGCAATATGATAGAATTCCAAATACTGTTTGAAGGTAAATGCATAACCAGTGTCTTCAACATAAATAAGAACAATTATAATGGTACAAGAGATGAATTGTGTAAGGTGAACAGGACAAACCAGCCAAGATACAGGTCATTAGATGAACAGTGGTTCATATTCTAACAGGTGGTCTGAAATGCTCAGTAGGAATTTGTCCCAATCAAAAAGAGATTCCACAAGAAACAGACAATATCCATGGTTAACAAAGGAAGTCAAGGAGAATGTCAAACTGAAGGGCAGAGTGTACAAAGTGAAAAAAGGATATTGTAACATTAGAGATAGTCCAAAGGGGATTCACCAGGCTAACTCCTAGGATAAAAAAGTTGTCCAATTAAGACAGACAAATTAGTCTGGGTCTGTAATCCTTGGCATTTAGCAGAATGAGTAGTGACCTTATTCAAGCATATAATATCCTGAGGGGACTTGACGGGTAGATGGTGAAATGTTTTCACTAGTGGAAGAATCTCAAACGAGAGGACACAGCTATAAGATAAAGGGACCAATCATTTAAAACTGAAGTGTGTAGAAATTTCTTCTCACAGGAGGTGATGAATCTCTAAAATTCTCTTTCCCAACAGATGCTAGCGGCTAGATCATTAGAAGTTTAAAATGGAGATGGATGAATATTTGATACTTTGAAGAATTGAGAGCGATGTGGAAATGGCACAGAAAAGGAGTTGAGGCCAGCATAGATCAGCCATGATTGAACTGAATGACAGGACAAGCTTGAAGGACCCGGTGACCTATTCCTGCCTCTATTTCATGCATTCTTGTGACTGGGCTTTGCTGCAAGAAACAAACAGGGTGAAGTCATGTTCATAGAATAGAATCATAGAATCCCTGCAGTGTAGAAGGAGCCCATTCAGCCCATCAAGTCTGCACTGACCACAATCCCACTGAGGTCCTATTCCTGTAACCCCATGTATTTACCCTATTAATCTCCCTGACACCAAGGTCAATTTACCACGGCCAATCAACCTAGCTCTTTGGACTATTACCACATTATTTCAAAATATCACTAAAACATGGGAATGTACTTCAATGAAATACATCTTATAATTAGAAACATTGTAGCTTTAATACCTTTCAAAATGACACAAATTATTCCACCAGACATTCAACATTAATTTGTTTTCAATGCCTGTAGGTCAAGAACAATACAAATCACATACCCCGGAAACAATACCTGCTTTTCCCCTCACCACTTCCATATGGAAAATCTATGCTACAGGTTCCATTAGACATTTGGAGAATTTCTTAAATTTATTGTAGCTTGAACTGCTGCAGCCTCGATGAGGTACTTACACACACAGTACTACAAATGAGGGAGAGCCAGGATTTTGACCTAGCAAATGATGATGTAGTTTCAAGTCAGAATAGTGAGCAATTTGCAGGTGGTGCTGCCATTGTCCTACTAGATGGTAGCACTTGTGCGTTAGGAAGATGTTGGTGAGTTCATTTGTAGCAAACAGCAGTGGATAATTTTATGTTTTAAAGGAAAAATGGGATAATACTCGAAGCAAAAGATAGGTGACGCTATTAAGAGAGTAGAGTTGAAGGATTAATTTTGAATTGTTCATGCAGTCAGAGACTCGATTGACTAAGTGGTCAACTACATCATAAATCTCTAATTCCCAATCCATTTTATAAATTCATTTACAGGATGTGGGTGTCATGAGCTAGCCCAATATTTACTGACCATCCCTAATTGCTCTGCATAAGAACTAGGAGCAGGAGTAGGCCATCTGGCTCTTTGATCTTGCTCCGCCAATTAATAAGATCATGACTGATCTTTTTGTGGATTCAGCTCCACTTACCCGCCTGATGACCGTAACCCTTAATTCCTTTACCGTTCAAAAATCTATTTTTTTGCCTTAAAAACGTTCAACGAGATAACCACAACTGCTTAATTGGGCAGGGAATTCTACAGATTCACAACCCTTTGGGTGAAGAAGATCTTCCTCAACTCAGTCCTAAATCTGCTCCCCTTATTTTGAGGCTACGAGCCCTAGTTCTAGTTTCACCCACCAATGGAAACAAATCTTCCTGCTTCTATTTGAGCTGTTCCCTTCATAATATGTTTCTATAAGATCCCCCATCATTCTTCTAAATTCCAATGAGTATAGCTCCAGTCTAGTCAGAAGGTGGTGAACTACCTTTTTGAAGCACTGCAGTCCTGATGGTGTAAGTATACACGAAGTACTGTTGATGAGTGAGATCCAAGATTTTGACCAAGCGACATTGAAGGAACAGTGATATAGTTCCAAGTCAGGATGGTGAATGGCTTGGAGAGAAACATGCAGGTAGTGGTGTTCCCATGTGTCTGCTGCTCTTGTCCAACTAGATGGTAGTGGATATGGATTAGGGACCTTGGTGAATTCCTGCAGTGCATTTTGTAGGTGGTACACAGTTGCCAATACTCAACTGTGGTGGAGTGATTGAATGTTTGTGGAATGGGCAATCAAGTGGACTGCTTTGTCCTGGATGTGTCAATGTTCTTGAGTGTTGCTGGAGCTCACTCATCCAGAAAAATGGAGAATATTCCATTACACTCCTGACTTGTGCTTTGTAGATGGTGCTCAGGCGATGGTGAGCCAGGAAGTGAGTTGCACAATATTTATATCGCTAGTCCAGTTCAGTTTCTGGTCAATGATAGCCCCAGGATATTGATAGTGAGGGATTTAGTAATGTTAATGCCACTGAATGTCATAGGACAATGGTTAATTCTCTCTCGTTGCAAATGGGCATTGCCTGGCACTTGCGTGATGCAAATGTTACTTGTGTAGAGCATTGGTGAGACCATATATGGAGCACTGTGTACAGTATTGGCCTTCTTATTTAAGGAAAACATAAATGCATCACAGTTCAGATAACATTTACTAAACTGAGACCAGAACGGGCAGGTTGTGAAAAAAGGTTGCAACAATTAGGTTTGTAGAAGAATAAGAGGCCATTTGATCAAAATAAGTTCTGTAGAGTACTGAAATGGCACACAGAGAGGATGTTTCCTCTTGTTGGAGAATCTAGAACTAAGGGTCACTGTTTAAAAATAAGGATTGATCATTTAAGATGAAGATGAAGATGAAGAGAAATATTTTTTCTCAGACAACTGTGTGTTTCTGGAACTCTCTTACTCAAAAGGCAGTGGAGATAGAATCTTTGAATATTTTTAAGGCAGAATTGGATAGATACTTGATTAACAAAGAGTCAACGGTTATTGTGGGTAAGCAGGAATGTGGGGTTGAAGTTACAAGAGATGAGCCATTGTCTTGCATCCTTTGGGAAGTTAGCCAGCAAATGTAAGCTGTTTGGTTTTCTTTTGTTCTTTCATGGGACATGAGCATTGCTTGGAGTTGTGAGAAAATTTAATAAAAGTATTTCAAATCATGAGGGATCTGGACAGAGTAGATAGAGAGAAAATGTTCTCATTGGTGATAGGATCAAGAACCAGAGAAGATCGATTTAAGGTGTATGATAAAAGAACCAGCAGTGACATGAGACAAAAGTTTTTATGCACTGATGATTAGGACCTGGACTGTACTACCTGACAGCTAATGCAGGCAGGTTCAATTGTGGCTTCCAAAAACAGAATTGGTAATTATCTGAAGAGCAAACATTTATAGAGCTACGTGGAAATGATAGCCAAGTGTGACTAATTCTTGCAAGGATATTATGGGCCAAATAGTTTCCTTCTGTGCCATAGCTTTTCCGTGATATGATCATGAATATTGATCTTTCAATGTACTCAAAGCAGAAAGTAAAGTGGAGTTGTCATTTTAATATTTTTAATGGGAAAAACATTATTTTTGCTTAATTCAGCATTTTGCAAATTGTAAATAAATGGCACTCTATTTGAAGTCTGTTCTGAGTTTAAACTCCTACTGCCAGTGAGTAACGTGTTCAATATCACTGGCTCCACATCATGTATAATAGTTACAACTAAAATATCAAAAAATCTTTCTCCGTTTCCTTGAATTGGTGAATCAATTTGTATTTTTTTAACTAAGTCACTTTTCTGACAACATTCCTTCTTGCTGTAATCTTTACAGTTGCTGTTTATGCAAAGTGTTTTGCATGCAACACAAAGACAATACAGCTTGTCATATTATTCAGTCAGTAGAATGGAATTCAATGCATGCGTTTTATCACAATAAATTCGTAATTGTGGTGTCTGACCAGAAGAACCTTGAACTTTATATGTTTATCAACTGATGTCTACAATACTGATTGTCCAGCAAGAGAAGGAAATGGGAGCTATCTATAAAGGTTACCACGACGTCAAATTACAGAGATAACTGTGCAGGAGGAACATCAGTCTGCTGATAAAAACATTGCAATATTAAAATCCAAATTGCCTTCTATAATTTAGAATGGAGGTAACAAACTAAAGGCTTTAACCTCATACTTAGATTTGCAAGCAAAGACCTTTGCATAACAGTGTTTACAATCACCATCTGAAGTAGTATTCTGGAATGATAATTTAACCCAGCTTGATCTTGAAATTGTTTTGATGCATTTTAATTAAATATTAATCCAACTGCCAAAAATGCTTCATGCACAAATGAATTAGAGTGAGATTCTTCAGGTTTATTAAGATTAATTAAAAATCTATGATCGTTGGCATATAATTATATGCAAAGAAAGCAACCAATGTAGCAAAGCAAGCCTCTTAGAATTGTACTGTAATTATTTTCTACTTGAAGTGCATAATTCCCCTATGAGATAGAAGATAATGGAAACATTATTTTTGAAGTTCATTGAAGCATAATACACTTCATTTATCCAAGACAAGCTGGCAGCCAGGAATGAGTCAAAGAATTTTACAGGATTATTTGCAATATTTCAGTGTATAAAATTCTGTTCAGGGAACTGGGCTGAAAAAGCAAGACGAAGGGCTAAAGTGTACCATGTTCTAAGCTCTCTATTGTTAAACTAAAAACTTTGTAAATCAGAACCCTCTACATCATGATACCCTATAGGTTGTCCACAGGTTCATTTGTCTAAGTTTTGAAAAGAAATACCAAAATACATCAAAATGAGCCAGTGCTGATACCATATAATGCAATACAAGGCTTTAGAATTCAATACACCTTTTTGTGCCAGTGTATATTTTAATTTATGGATGTGAACGTTGCATTTATTGCCAGTCCCTAGCTGCTCTCTGCTTCATTGAGAGTCAAGCTCATTGTTGTGGATATGGAGTCACAAGTAGACCAGACTAGGTAAGGGTAGCAGATTTCCTTCCCTGAACAACATATGTGAACCAGATTGGTTTTCCCAACAATCAGCAATGGTTTTATGGTCATCATTAAATTTTTAATTTCAGATTTTAAAATTAAATTCAAATTTCACCAGATCTTACTCTGGAATTTTGCATTACTAGTCCAGTGACAAAACTACCATGCCATTCGCAGCCTCAGTGAAAGGATTTCTTTCAAATTTGAGCTCAGATAGAATCAACTAATTTATTTGAGTCATAAGCAGACTTACACAAACACTGCAATGAAGTTACAGTGAAAATTCACTAGTTGCAACACTCCAGTGCCTGTTCGGGTGCACTGAGGGAGAATTTAGCACGTCCAATGCACCTAATCACCATATCTTTCAGATTATAGGGAAAGCCAGAGTACCTGGAGGAAATCCACATAGATGCAGGGAGAATGTGCAGTCTCCGCACAGACAGTGACCCAAGGCAGGAATGAACCCAAGTCCCTGGTACTGTGAGGTAGCAGTGCTAACCACTATGTCACCCACCGGTATAAACACTGATGCTAATGTACCTAACTGCTATGTAGCAAGTGAGCACTGCAGTGAAGAATGAATTTCTGATACAGGACTTCGAAAAACTGAGAATGATCGAAGGTTTCAACAGCAGACACAAAGAGAAGCACTTAAGAGTTTAATATTTTGAAAGATGAGTGATGTGTGCAACAGATGGCTCATGCAGGACTTTTAACGCAATAACTAAAGTCGAGAATCAAACAGAGGCATCCATATAAGACAGCAGAGTGTTAAAAGAAATGATGTCAATTTTCATAACACCAAATTTCAGACACTCAAAAAAAAAATTGGTGAAACAGATAAATGAGTTCCCAAAAAAAGAGTTTTGCCTGCCAAGTGGAACCAACTATCATTTCTCTAACCCCTAAAACTCTATCCTGGCTACTGTCTCTGGATGAACATTTGCAACCTGTGTCCTATTTGAACCCAGAATCAGTTTCCAACTACATAACTTCTCTATCACAAAGACCACTTATTTCCATCTTCATAATATCACTTCCATCCCTACTTCAGACCATTTACCAATGCAATTCTCATTCATGTGTTTGTTGCCTCCAGTCAGCCACCTATCCAAAGCCTGCTGCCATTTTCCTATCCTGCAGCAAATCCTACTTCTGAACTAATGCCTCATTTAAATTTGTTATCCTGGTGTTAAAAATCCCTTTGCAGCTCTGCCCTTCCCTATCTTTGTAGTCCTCCCTGCTCTACAACTGCTGAACTCTTCATTCCTCAGGCTACTCCTAAGGAAACGTTCTCTTTTATACTAGTACTAACTGCTGTATCTTCAGCTGTCATACACTCTGAAGTAACAAAGTAAATAGGAAATTCTGAGTATACTTACTTGTAAATTAATTTCCGCTTCATGAAAAGTTAGACATGCACAATAGTAGCGATCTGAGTCAATGTCTGTCAGAACCGCCACAAAATATGTCGGCTGCTTTCGTTCAGTGGACAGTTGCCAGCCACCAGGTTGACAAAACTAGAGTTAAAAACAAATAATGAACACAGTCAGGGCATAACTTTATTCATTTGAAATTTTGTATGAATCAATATATGGAACATATGCTGTTGACACTGTTTTAGAAGTACTAATGCACAAATTAAATTGCATTTAACTTTTTAATACCGATGGAAATCTGAACAATAAACAAGAGAAAGATGAAAATGCTCAGCAGGTCAGGCACCACTTGTGGAGAAAGATCATTAACCAGAAACATTCTGATTCTTCCTTCAAAACTGGAAGAGACTGTTTCAAGTTTTGAAAATCATCATGAAAAAAAATTATGTTTCTCTCCACAAATGCTACCTGATCCGGCTGCGTTTTTCCAACATTCTTGGTTTTATTTCTTTTAAAAACAAAAATGTCTTTCGGTTCCCCTCTTTCCCCCAGGCCAATGATGCATTTTTTTTAATTCAAATTGTTTGACCAGGGAAGCAAGGAACTTGCAGAAGTTGCAGTTTAAAGTTGAGATTCATGTTTTTCAAACTTCCTAATTTGCTGCCAGTAATGTACAACCTTCCCAATATAAACAAGGCAGTTTCAAAAACACCAGAGGCCAAGATTATTATGCAAGTATTTCAAGTAACAGTTCAGAGATATACATACAACATTAGATAAACATATTGTTATGAACCCCGCTGATGTGCAATGTGAGGACATCCCAAATCTCAGAAGGGAAACTTGGAATGCCGGTTCTTAACTGTTTATTTTTGCAATTTGGAAAAATGTGAGACAAAATTAAACCTGGTAAGGAAAGGGGTCAGGCTAGTAAACTGCCTTTGTTACGATCCTTTAAAGATCAAGTTAGAATCCATGACAAAGTCCAATAGTTTTTAGACTAGTGCCGCTACCAATTTTGTCTGATCTTGACTTTGTAATTTCTGAACTACAATCAGATGAGCATGCCAGCACACAATTTGCAGAAGTACACTATAGATGAGTATTAGGAGATAACAAATTAAGACAAATGGAAAAAAAAGACTGAAGGCTAAGTAGATTTCTCAGATGTACCTCAGAAAAATTAGTGGGAGCAGAAAGATACTATGAAACAACTTCTTACAGGGAAGAAATTACATGAAAGAGAAGGAAATAGTTCAAATACTATACTTGCAGTTGTTTGTGTGGGCAATTCATATTGAACAGCTAATTTCCAAATACCTGTTACATTTTGATCATTCGCATAGAGACAATAAAAATATATTTAAAATAATGCTGATACAGTAAAAGCAAATGAATCATGCACTACACTTCATAATTGCAACTAATTGGTGTAAATACAGATTCTGTTATAGAAATATAGGTTTGTTAACTTTATTTTCTCTCCCTACAGATATTGCCAGACCTGAATTTTTACAGCAGTCTGTTTTTGGGTAAATATAGACTTCAATGCAAAGCTGAAAGATAGAAAATAAGTTACCCATACATTCAGCCATTAATAAATACATTTTTCAAACATATCCCTCATTTTGAAATACTAGTTGTCAATTCTCTTGTTGTGTCTAAAATCAAATAATATACACAGTAATGGGTGACAAGGAGTATTTTGAAGAATAGAAATACATTTTTAATACACATGATGTTTGGGAGTGATCTCCCATGGGCCACAGTTCCTGAAAGTTTGTGCTCATTCATAACACAAGTGTTTGAAACTAGGAAGTGAACAAGATAGATTGCTCTGAAGGAGAAACACATTAAACAGTCTGGCTAGATTTTTGTTATTTAAGAAAGAGAAAAAAGATCAATCTCTTAATGAGTCCATTTCATTTTCAGATATCAGTCTGAATCCAACTAACAGATGTCATTAGCTGTAATGTAGCATTCTCACCTCTGAAGCAGAGGTTATGGGTTCAAACCTCAGTACATGACTTCAGTGCGTAATTTAGGCTAACACTTCAGTCTAGCACTGAGGGGATGCTGTAGTGTTCAGATTTACTGTTTTCAATGACACATTAAATCAATAAGCAATCTGCTCTCTTAATGGATGTAAAATATATCAAGCATTCTTTAAAAAAAAAGCATGGGCACTCTCCTGCTGTCCTGACCAATATTCATCCATTAATCAACTAAAATAATCTGGTCCATTATCACTGTTATTTACGGAACCTTGCATTGTAGAATTTGACATTTCCATCCATTACACTTCGAAAGTGCTTCACTGGCTATGAAAGATAGCTAAGTGACTTGAAGTCATGAAAGATATTAAATATATCTTTTTCAAAAAAAATCAATAAACAAATCACAGGTAGCAAAGGAGTTATATTCTGATCTGCTATATACTATTGCCTGCTTTGAATTCCTGGCTGAAGATTGCTCTTTCATGTATTTCCCCAGCATGTTGCATATCTAAAACTGACAGAACAAAGAACTATATTTCAACTCCTGCCTATATATTCAAAAGCTTTTGCATTGACTTAGATTCTTCAGTAAGAATAACAGTGAAACTACCAGAATCAACCTGTTATCAAACATTAAATCAGACAGCAACTTGCTGCTTCTACATTAAACATGAAAATCAGGATCTTATTGCCTAATTATTCCTGCTCCCTGTTAGCCTGCATTAGGGCAATTGGAGTAGACCACATGGATACTGTCAAACATACTATATCAATCAATATAATCATGGCTGATCTTCAGTTTCAACTCCACTAACCTGCTAATTCCCTATATCCCTTGATTTCCTGATACCAAAATTCTTCCATCTCAGTCTCAAATATCTTTAATAATGGAAAATCCACACTTCCTGGGGTAAAACAAATTCAAAAGATCTGCAAAATTCTCAGTTCAGCTCTAAATGATAAGTTTCTTGTCCTGGGAGTGTCCCTCTACATGTTCCTTGTTTCTAGTCTACTAGGGCCTCTCCAGCATCCAACAGTCATTGATGATTGTAAATACTTCATAGATGTCTTTTCTAATTTTGCTCAGTGTTCTGGAATGAATGCCACCTATCCATGGTGATTATGTTTAAATGAATTGATTAAACATTAAATGATTAAATCTTTTTGTCTTCATCTCTAGCTTTAAAGCTTTGTATATTTTTAGGCATTAATTCTGACTTTTGTCTTTTTTCTATTCTTTTAACCTCCATTGTTGCATTATTGAGTATTTTGCCATCACCTTTAGCCTTCATTACCTTCAATTTTCTGCATTTTTTTTGCCCAACTCATGTGTCAGTGAACCCATTAACCTTTCTGCACAATCTTTAGAGCCATATTTCATTACAATTAGTATTATATCTATTATGATTTTTTGTTAGGAATATATTTATCCTGAATGGATAGCATTTTTTTGTAGACATTCCACTGCTTTTAAATTCATTTGTTTTAGTTGTTCCTGATTTGTTTTGAGATTTGAGCCTTTTGATATTATAAAGCTGGCTCCTAGTCTCAAGTACTTGATAATCCTTGACTATATCAATCTTGATTACTTCATGATTGATGTCCTTCAGAAATGCTAGAAGTTCCATCTCCTTTACATTCGCTGGGTCACCAAATAACAATGTGCAAATCAGCCTTCAGATGTTTTGGAACATACTGGTCACTAACTGTGACTCTGAACTATTTGGGTTTCCATAGTTTGTACATACGTTCCAATTTCTACTTCGAGATGTCTTATCTTTTCAAGATTTTCAATTAATACAGTTTAACTGTATAATTGAAAAATCACTTCCAAAGAAGTCTCTATTCCTGCAAAGTTCAAGTAAAATGACTGTAACTAATGAACACAATACAAACAGAAAACCAAAACTCACTTTACCAATGTCTAGAAAGTTCGACCATTTTTAAACTTTCCGTAGTCCTGTCTCAGCAGCAAATGCAGCATCTTTCAACTACAGAAACACAAAGAATTTCAATACCTCAAAAGACTTTCTTGCTGTCTAAGCAATTGTAACCAATGGCATTCAAGGTGTCATAACCCTGAAAAGGTCTAAACCATTTGCTCCTATTACTTCTTTGATAGTCTATTTCAAAAACCACCCAGTCTCAAAGAACTAACGCTGTCCTGTCAGCTACTCGAAACTAACCATCTCAGAATTTAGTCAACATTGTACCAGAGTTCCCAAACTGGATACAACAGGGAACGATGGGACAGTGGGAAGTGCTGATGCAAGAGTGTTGGGGAAGTGGGTAAGAGTGGGGAAAGGGGAGTGGGGAAAGGGGAGTGGGTAAGAGTGGGGAAAGGGCAGATATCATCAGGCAGGAGTACAGGAGAGAAAGCTGATCGTCAGCAGGTGAGAGTTGCAGGAAGGAAGCCATCAGCAGAGGTATGTAGGCAGGAAGGTAAATATAATCTGCAGGAGTAGAGAGTGGAGGAAACAAGGAAAGGGTCAGGATGCAGGGCAAATAAGACTCACTGAATGTGAAAGGGTTCAGCGTGTGCGTATCTAAGAGATCGGGGCGCGAGGGCGCGCAAGAAGTGTGATTTGTGTTTGAGAGAGGAAAGGTATGTGCGAGAAAGAAATGAGTGTTAGAGAGGAGAGAACATGTGCATGTGTAAGAACGCACGAGTCTGAGAGGTGAGAACATATGCGTGTGTATGTGTGTGCACATGCACCTGTGCGTGTCTGATAATCCAGCTTTTCAGCAACACTCCTCCAATTAAAAATGACATAGCAGAGACTTGAGTAGTTTTTTTTAAAAGAGAACTTTTTAATCAACGTATGCATAAATGAAATAGAAAAGATTTATATAAATTAGGTTTTTCTATGTTTGTACCTATTAAGCAAAAAAATCATTTTTTGTGTTCAACTCCAATGCAATAGAGTTTATGGTTTTCAGCATGGATCAGGCCCCTTTGGTCCAACCTATGCATTTTGCCCAGATTTTACCATTTAGCTAGTCCCAATTGCCTGCATTTGGCCATATCCTTCCATACCGATCTTAGCCACGTAACAATCCAAATGTTTTTTTGGAAACAAAATTGTACCTGCCTCTACCACTACCTTTGGCAACCTGTTCCAATCACTCACCATCCTCTTAAAAAATTACCCCTCTGGACCCTTTTGTATCTCTCCCCTCTCCTTTAAACTTATGCCCTCTAGTTTTAGACTCCTCTACCTTTGGGACAAGATGTTGAATATTTAACTGTCCTACGCTCCTCATTATTAAATAGACCTCTATAAGATCACCCCTGTGCCTCCTATATTCAAGGGAAAAGGTCCCAGTGTATCCAGCCTCTCCTCCCAACTCAAACCATAAAGTTCAATAACATCCTCATAAATCTTTTCTGTGCTCTTTCTAGTTTAATGAGAATATTTTTCATCAGTACTCTTGGGTGGTCAAAAGGGTTCCATGGCTGGAAAATTTGGGAAACTCTGCTTTATATAGTTTAACCTAATTAAATACGATCACAATATGCCAACTCAGGTTTTCCTGCTTCAAAGAAGTGTTTCAGTTCTTTAAGTCTATCTTCATTTAATATTCTTTCAGTCTTTTGGCATCGTTGGCTCAGCCAACATACATTGCCCAACCCTAACTGCCCTCAAGAAGATGATGGTAAGCCGCTTTTTTGAACAGTTAAAGCCCATGTGATGTAGGTACACGCACAATGCCACTGGGGAGGGAATTAACCAGGAACAGCAACTGTATGATGATATCATTTCAAGTCAAAATGCAACGTGACTTGGTAAAGAACTTAGTGGTGATGGTGTTTCCAGATACCTGCTGCCTTTGTCCTTCTAGGTTTGTAAGGTACTTGGGTGAGTTGCTGTAGTGCATCTTAGAGATGGCACATACTGCTGCACTGTGTGTCAATGGTGAGGGAGTGAATGGTTCAAGTGGTGATGGGGTGCCAATTAAGTGGGTTGCTTTGTCATAGATGGTCCTGATCCTGACTGTTTATGGAACGGTACTAATGCAGGAAAATGGTAGCCTTTCACATTTCTGATGTGGACAAGATTTGGGAATGAAGATATTTTGAATTCCGAGCTTCTCACCTGCTTTGTAGCCACCACAATTATATAGCGCTGGTCTAATTAAATTTCTAGTCAATGCCTACAAGAATCACAATCTCTTCCTTTGTGCATGGTATGAATCCAACTAGTGGAATTGCCATGCCGATTTCCATTAACTCTTCAGTTTTGCTTGGGCCCTTTGATGGCACACTTGGTCACATGTTGCTTTGAGGTCAAAGGAAATATTTCTCGCCTTGCCTCGAAGCCAATTCTTTTGGCCATGATTGAATCAAAGCTGTAATGAGGTCAGGAGCTGGGTGATCTTGGGAAACATCAACTGAGCATCAACATGAATTCATTGTTGTGCAAATGGCACTTGATAGCACAAACAACAATGCTTTTCATCACTTTGCTGATGATTGAGACAGTATACTGATTCAATTTGTCTTGCTCTTTAGCATTGCCTGGCATTGCCAGGTAGCTGTCAGTTTTGTAGCTGTACTAAACAACTTAATTAGGTGTGCGGCTAGTAACAGAAGAGGTCTTCAGTATTACAGCCAGAATGTTATCCTCATAGCAGTAGCCCTTGCAGTATTCAGTGCCTTCATCTGTTTTTTGATACCAGTTGGAATAAATCAAATTTACTGAAGTCTGGTAATGTGCTGGGGACCTCATGAAGAGGTCAAGATGGATCATCCACTTGACAATTCTGGGTGAAGATGGATGGAAATACTTCAGCATTGTCTTTTACATTTCTACAACTCGCCACGCTCCTTTGTTAACCAATCCCTCAAGTTCAGACATCTGTAAGGACAAGGACAGCAGATGCACGGGCAAACCAGCAACCTTGAATTCCCCTCCTTGCCACACAACATTCTAACTTAGAATTATATTGCTATTTCTCCACTGTCGCCAGATCAAAATTCTGGAACTGTGGCTACTATATGTTATTTGAATTTAAGTCTCACCAATTGTCATTGTGGATTCTGAACGACAAAGCATTAGTCTGAGCCTCTGGACTAATAGCCAGTGACATTACCACAATGCATGGCTTTCTCCAAAGGAGTGTTTTATTCTCTAGTTGCTCTCTTCATTTTTTCCAGTTGGAATATGGTTGCTCAAGTTGGCTTACCAACAATTTAGCACAAAGAGGAAAGGGCAATAAGTATGCGCCTGGCCAGCGACATTCACATCCCGAGAGTGAATAAACAATTGTACTTGGTCCTACTATCACTGACGGTGAGGATATGTGTGCAGTCTTCTCTTCTGGTTAATTGTTTTATTGTCTATTACTATTCACGACATGTTAGCTGGACTGAAGAGATTAGACCTGATCCTTTGGTTGTGGGTTGGTTAGCTCTGTCTAAAGCATGCTGCTTCTGCTATTTGGCACGTAAGTATTTCTGTGTTTAGCTTTATCATGTTAACATCTCATTTTTAAGCATGCCTGGTGTTGCTATGACACGCTCCCTTGCACTAGTTACTGAGTAAAGGTTGATTCCACCAGCCAGATGATAATGGTAGAGTGGGGCATATATCGAGCCAAGAGGGTATGGATTGTGGTTCATTGCAATTCCAGTCCACAGACATTATGGATGGTCAGTTTTGAGCAGCTAGGTCTATCCAGCATGGTGATAGTACCACACAATACAACAGAAAATATCATCAATATGAAGATGAGACTTTATCTTCACATCAAAAGATTCAACTGCAGCAAATAGACTGAGCAGGGTGAAGTTAATAGCATATGTTTTTATGACAATTAACAATGGTTTTACAGTGACCAATATAAGGACTAGTTCTTAATGCCAGATATATTACTTGAATTATGTCTCACCAACAGTTTTGAACAACAGAGCATTAGTCTGAGCCTCTGGATTAATAGCCTAGTGACATTACCACTATGCATTGCCTTCTCCAAAGGAGTGCTTTATTCTCCAGTTGTCTCATGATTCCAACTGCTCTATTCACATTTCCCAGTTTAACTACAACGCTCCTGTATTGAAAGTTGCAGAACTAAATATAAAATGTTCTGGTGTAATACAACTAATATTCTATATAACAATAAAACACCCTTCTTTAATTGACAGATGATCCATTCTGCAGCCTAACAACTCACTTATTTTGTTGACAACAGCATTGATTCATCTAGACTGCTTTTGCTGCCAAAGCCGTACATGCTGCCATCTTATAAGGCAGTAATATGCAGCAGACCTCATTCACAGAATTCAGTGGCCCTGGCAACAGCAGACAATGTTGTGAATTTCTCTCTGACAAATTTTAAATTTTATAATAAAAATGATAAATTGAAAATGAAAAAGTGATAAATTTTGGAAACTCCTTTTACAAAGGGCTAGGCGGGAAGGGCTTGTAAACAGGAAAACAATATTTTTCCCTGTCAGATACTGTGCTGGTCATATTTGGTAGTATATCATAAGTCTGTTTAATTATCCCAATCATGTAAGTAGGATGCCCAAAATATTTGACTATATTGTCGTGGTCACTGTTCTCCTGAAGGCTGGACAGTTTGCTGCAAACAATGGTCTATTTGAGGTTGTGCGGTTGTCTGGAGACAAGCAGTGGGGATGGCCTTGACGTGATGTTCATTACCAATGACATGTTAAATGCTCTGAAGATGTCGTGCCACTTCTTTGTTCTCGGGAAGTACTGGACAACGAAGGCTACTCTGTCCGCCATGTCCCATGCTTGTCTTCTGAGGAGGTTGATGCGGTTTTTCGCTCTGATGTGTCAGAACTGTCGATCGAGTCAAGCACCATATCCTGTTCTTATGACAGCATCTTCCAGCGTCTATAGATATCTGTTGCAATCCTCTTCATCTAAGCACATCCTGTGCAGATGGAAGGCTCGTCCATAGCGAATGGCTCCTTTAATATGTTTAGGGTGGAAGCTGAAGAAGTGGAGCATCGTGAGGTTATCAATGGGCTGAGGTGACCATCAAAGAACAAAGAACAAAACAGCACAGGAAACAGGCCCTTCGGCCCAACGAGCCCACGCCGCCACCCCAATGTTCTCACCTCTACCTGTGATCCCTGTCTAATCCTGTCTTTTCTCTTTACAAGTATTGACGGAATTTGCAACACTTTTTACTTCACTTAATAAATACTGACAAATAAGACAGTTTTAACATTAAATATAACAGGTAATTCTTCTCATCTTTAGAAAATATACAGGAAAATTCTTGCCGTCAATAATTTTATTTAAAAATTTAACAGAAGTATCAAACAAGGAACAGAAAACCTCTGCAGATCTGAGAGCATATGTGAAGACAGAACACTGACAAAGGGTCAATCAAACTTGAAAGTTTCTCCTCTCTTATGAGGAGAGATTAAATAGACTGGGTCTGTACTCGGAGTTTCGAAGGCTGAGGGGGGATCTTATAGAGACTTACAAGAAGCCATTCGCTATGGGGAGAAAGCGGGAAAGTGGAACTGATCCGCTGCAGATCAGCCATAATCTTACTGAATGGCGGGGCAGGGTCAAGGGGCTAGATGGCCTACTCCTGCTCTTATTTCTTATGTTTTATGTTCTTAAATGTTAGCTCTGCTGTCCCTCCACAGACACTGGCAAACCTGCCGAGTTTTTCCAGCATTTTATGTTTTCGTTTCAGATTCCAGCATACACAATAACTTGCTTTGATCAAATCAGGAGTCCTGTTTTAGAACTTGTTGATGTCATCATATAGTTGTTTGTTCACCATGAGTCCAAAGGAAGAAAATGTTATCAATCTATCTAATGTATAGCATCAGTTGAGGGCCCTGTGCAGCAAAGAAGTCTTGTTTGAAGACAAGATGTTGTCTTCAAACATAAAGATGTTGACATATTAAGGTGCGAATTTGATCCCTGTGGCTGTTCCGTGTATCTGGATGAAGAACTGGTTGTTGAAGGTGAAGATGTTGTGGTCCAGGATGAAGCAGATGAATTATAGAACTGCATCTGAAGATTGGCAGTTGTCGGCATTGAGTACTGAGGCAATTGCAGCAATGCCATCGTCATAGGGGATGATGATGTAGAGTGCCAAGACATCCATTGTGACGAGGAGTGCTCCTGGTTCAACTGCTCCACATGTGCTGAGTTTCTGCAGGGTCACAGCAGAAGCTGGGGGTTCTTTGCACAATGTGTTTCAGAATGCCTTCAACGTAGCCAGAGAGGTTCTCAAACAAGGTCCCACTGCCTGATATGATGGGACTGCCAGATATGTTGGCCTTGTGTATCTTTGGGAGGCAGCAGAGATCTCCAATGCGGGGAGCGCGTGGGATGAAAGCACAAAGGGTGGTCTGAAAGTCCAGATCAAAGTCTTGATCAGTCTGTTGGGTGTGTTCTTTGGTCAGATCTACAGGTAACTGTCTGTAGTGTTCCTCATTGCTCAGTTGTCGGTACACTTCTTTGCAGTAATCCTTTCTGTTCAGTACAACGGTGGCCCATCCTCTGCTGGTTTGATGACAATATTATGGTTGAGCGTGCGGATGGCACTGCGTTGTGCTTGGGTGACGTTCGGGGCTGTATTGCGAGTGCGGCTAATGAATCTGGTATTGATGCACCTCCTGGTGGCTTCAGCATATTTGGAAGCACAGCAGTCCTCGAGGTCCAGTGTCACGCCCAGCCCATCAAAGTGAAGGAAATACCCTCTTTTTACAGCATTCGTTACTGCGAATCAGGTAAATTTAAAGATCCAAAGGTCTATTGAAATTGACAGGTTTGGGAGATGGTAAGCAAACATCAAGATACCTGGAAAGAATTTGAGTGAGGAGAATCTAGGTACTTACAATAGTTACCCTGAAGTTAGAAGAGGTTTACATTCTAACTTTTTGAGTAACTATTGGTGTAAGTAACCCTATCAGAACTATCCAGGGTTTGCCTTTTAAAACCACATTTTTGGATGGATCCCAATGCAGACGCAATTTCACAAAGGACAATTCTGTACAAACATTTACCTATGAAGTTCTAAGAGGGGTACCCCAGCGCATCTTTGGGGTACCTACCGCCCAATTGAATGCTGGAAAGCTTGGAAGTTACGTCCCATTATTTTGATTTCCAACAGAACGACCACCTCTGGATGAAGAAAAGAGTACTTTGCCATGGGGAGGTGAAATGGGGAAAGGGAATGGTTTAGTTTGGAGGGGCATTGCTTTTTATATTGGTCAGCGCAACATCGAAGGCCGAAGGGCCTGTTCTGTGCTGTAATGTTCTATGTTCTATGTTGTGGTGCTGGTGATGTAGACGAGACTGTGGGAATGGTGAAGTGGATATTGGCCTAACCCAGGACATGAGATCAAAGGCTGAATTATGGAGTAGTCTCGTGGTCATACAGACCATCAAGTTCAACTATTTGAGAGAGAAAATACTTGCATTTATTTGGAGCTTATCATAACCTCAGTATGTCTCAAAAGGTAAGTATTTTTGAAGTGCAGTTGCTATTGGAAGCTAAGCAGCCAACTTGTGGAGCTTGTTGTGCACAACAACGTGATAATGACCGTATAAACCTGTGATGCTGATTAAGTGATGCAGAGATGAAGACACAAGGAATAACAGCCCTGCTCTTCTTCAATTTAGTATTGTGAGATTTGTTACTCTCTCTGCCACGTGGAAGAGTGGGGCTCAGTTTAACCTCTCACCTGAAAGGGAGACCCTCTGACAATGCAGCACTTCCTCAGTAATATACTGGAATGCCAGCCTAGATTCCTATGTTCAATTCCTGAAGTTGGACAAGGACTTGTTAATAATATTGCATCATGCAATTCTGAATTCTTAAATTCATGAAATTCATTTTGCTTTCTAGATAAACTTTTTATTATTAAGCAACACAGCACGGGAAACAGGCCCTTCGGCCCAACGAGCCCGCGCCACCGTAATACCAAATACATTATCCTATTTTAATATTCCTATATAATAATATATATTAATCCTAATTTGGAAAATTTTCACCATAGGGACAATTTGTTACCCAATCAGCCTAAGAGCGAATTTATGGGTTGTGGGAGGAAACCGGAGTGCCCGGAGAAAACCCACGCAACCACGGGGAGAACGCGCAAACTCCCGCAGACACCGGCCCAATTCCAAGTGTCTGCACAGCCACATCGATAGTCTCTGAGCTGTCCTGGTGCCCTTCAGGTGGTCCACATAAAGCACTCATATACGACATGAGGTACCAGGCAACCCATGAATCAACATCCAAGAGCTGTACCCGCACCACCTGCCGAATGCGTGCTCAAATTATGGACCAAATTACCTGTGGAAAAAAGCCGTAGTTAAACAGTCCTAATATATCCCTCTATCTGCATACCGCTCATGTGGCTGTCCCAGAGACCCTTAAACAGCCCCAGCGTGCCTGCTCCCACCACCTTACTCGGCAGTGCATTCCACACCCCCACTGCCCTTTGTGTGAAAAACTGCCCTCTAATATTCGTCCTATACATAGCCCCCCTCACCCTATGGCCATGACCCCTCGTCCTATCCATTTCTAAAGGTGAAAAAGTTTACCTCCATTTACTCTATCTATACCCCTTATAATCTTATACACCTCTATGAGATCCCCTCTAAGCCGACGTCTTTCAAGGGAAAACAACCCCAGTCTATCTAATCGTTCCTCATAGAACAGTCCTTCCATACCAGGCAACATCCTGGTAAACCTCCTCTGCACTCTCTCCAAGGACTCCACATCCTTCCGATAGTACGGAGACCAGAACTGGGCGCAGTATTCCAAGTGAGGCCTAACCAAAGTGGTATACAACTGCAACATCAAACTCCTACTCTTATATTCTATACCCTTTTCTATGAAAGCTAACATACTATACGCCTTCTTTGTCACCTTCTCCACCTGTGAGGACACCTTCAGAGACTTGTGAACCTGCACCCCCAAGTCTCTCTGCGTCTCTATGCTCTTTATAGTTTTATCTTTTATCCTATAATTCTCTTCTACATTTTTCCGGCCAAAATGCATCACCTCGCATTTTTCCGGATTAAATTCCATTTTCCATCTATCTGCCCAATCTACCAACCTGTCTATGTCCTGTTGTATTGCCTGACACTGCTCTTCTGTACCCGCCAATCCAAGCATCTTGGTGTCATCAGCAAATTTGCTGATCTCACCACCTACCCCTACTCCCAAGTCGTTTATGTAGACCACAAATAGAAGAGGACCTAGTACTGAGCCTTGTGGCACTCCACTAGTGACAGGCTTCCAGGCGGAAAAAGAGCCTTCCACTACTACCCTCTGTCTCCTCCTTCCGAGCCAGTTTTCGACCCATCTACATACCCGACCCTGTATCCCATGCGCCTTCACCTTCTCTATCAGTCTACCATGAGGAACCTTGTCAAACGCCTCACTGAAATCCATGTAGACGACATCAACAGCCTGTCCTTCAACTGTTTTTGTCACTTCTTCAAAAAATTCCACCAGATTCGTAAGACAAGACTTCCCCTTGACGAAGCCATGCTGCGTATCCCTGATCAGATCGCAGCGCTCCAGATGCTCATACATCCTGTCCCTAAGGATCCTCTCCATTAGCTTACCTATAACTGAAGTCAAGCTCACCGGCCTATAGTTCCCTGGGTGATCCCTCTGACCTTTTTTTAAACAACGATACTACGTTTGCTATCCTCCAGTCCTCTGGGACCTCACCTGTGTCCAAGGAAGAGACAAAGATTTGCGTCAGAGGCCCAGCCAAGTCTTCCCTCAACTCCCTTAGCAGCCTGGGGTAAATGCCATCAGGCCCCGGAGCTTTATATGTCTGTAAGCTGCCTAACAGCCCCAACACCTCTTTCCTCGTAATCCTTATTTCCCTCAACCGATCCTCAACTTTGTCAACATCAGCAACAGACATCTGTCCAGTCTCCTGCATGAATACCGACGCAAAGTATTCATTCAGGATCTCCCCCATTCCCTCAGGCTCTAAGCATAGATCCCCTCCTCTGTCCCTAAGAGGTCCAATCTTGCCTCTACCCATCCTTTTGCTCCTTACATAGGTGTAAAATGCCTTTGGATTTTCCTTAATCCCACCTCGTGGCCCCTTTTTGCCTTTCTAATACTCCTTTTAAGATCCCGTCTACACTCTCTATAAGCTTCCAGCGCTGTCTCAGTCCCTAGTTGCCTAGATCTAATGTAAGCCTCTCTCTTTTTCTTGATCAAATCCTCAATCTCCCTGGTAAGCCAAGGTTCTCTAATCCTACCTTTCCCATCCTTCCTCCTTGCCGGCACATATCTTTCCTGCAGAGAGTTTAGTTTTCCCTTGAAAGACTCCCACATGTACCTCGTCGACCTGCCCTCAAAAAGCTTCTCCCAATCCGTATCTTTAAGATCTTGCCTAATCTGGCCGTATCTAGCCCTCCCCCAGTTAAATACCCTCCCTTTTGGGCCAGTCTCATCCTTTTCCATTAATATCTTAATTAATTAATTAATTAATATCTTCCATTAATTAATATAAAAGTAATTAACTTTGTGGTTTGCTTGTTTACAGGCATTCCTTATGCATCAACATCTGTTGCTCAAAGTTGAAAGATTTTAGCTTGGAAATATTGTCATGAACGTGCCAGCTGGTTAAAGGTCACCAGCATTTCAAGAAAGTATTTCAAGGATAAAAGTCTCAATAGCAAGAAGGTAGATGAGGGCAATGCAGTTGATGTTCTCTACATGGACTTTAGCAATACCTTTGACAAGATACTACATGGTAGATTGTTGCATAAGGTGGAATCTCACAGGATCCTGCATGAGTTAGCCAATTGGATACAAAATTGGCTTGATAACAGAGGCCAGAGAGTGGTTGTAGAGGGTTGTTTTCAAACTGGAGGCCTGTGACCAGCGGTGTGCCTTAGGGATTGGTGTTGGGTCCATTCTTCGTAAATTCTCATCCAAATCATTAATATAAATGACAAATATTAATGATTTGGATGAGAATTTAGGAAGCATGGTTAGTACGTTTACAGATCACACCAAGATTAGTGGCACAGTGAACAGTGAAGAAGGTTATCTAAATTGCAATGGGATCTTGATTTAATGGGCAAGTGAGCTGATGAATGGCAGATGGCATTTAATTTGGATAAATGCAAGGTGATGCATTTTGATACATTCAGCCAAGCAGGACTTACTCAGTTATTGATAAGCCATTGTAGAACAAAGAGATCAAGGGGTACATGTTCATAACTCCTTGAAAGTGGAGTCACAGACGGACAGGGTGGTGAAGGCAGTATTTGGCATGCTTAGTTTCATTGGTCAGAACATTGAATACAGGATTTGAGCTGTCTTGTTGAAGTTATACAAGATATTGGTTAGGCCACACTTGGAATACTGTGTACAATTCTGGTCACCGTTTCGTAGAAAAGATATTATTAAACTAGTAAGATTTATTAGGATATACTAAGACTTGATGCCTTGAGTTATAAGGAGAGGTTGGATAAACTGAGGCATTTTTCCTTGGAGTGTAAGAGGCATAGGGGTGATATTATCGAGGTCTATAAAATAACGAAGGGCACAGATAAGGTAGATAGCCAATATCTTTTCCCAAAGATAGAAGAGTTTAAAATTAGAGGGCAGAGTTTAAGGTGAGAGGGGAGAAATACAAAAGGGTCCACACCCACAGGAGGGGCAAATTTTTCACACAGAAGGTGTTGAATGTCTGGCACGGGCTAACAGAGATGGTAGTAGAAGTGGCTAAAATTTTGTCTTTTAAAAACATGGGTAAGATGGGTATAGAGGGATATTGGCCAAATGGGAGCAACTGGGACTAGCTAAGTGATTAAAAAAATGGCATGACTAAGTTGGGCTGAACGGCCTGTTTCCATGCTGTAAATCTTTATGACTCTATTCGTAGTTGTAGGCAGACCAGAAGAATACACCATGCTGCAAATAGGAAACACTCTAGGTAAATGATTGCACCTTCCTGAGACAGCACACTCGTTAATCATTTAGGACTACAGAAACAGACGGAATGGACAACAAATATACAGAGTGTCATCAAAGAAAAATAATAGTATAATTGGCAACCTTTTTGTGGAAGCAGAAAGGCAATATCCATCTAGAAGCGTGAGGGGCAGATTCCACCTCACAGTCTGTAAAATGGTTTTAGCAGACCAGAAGCAAGAGTATAGAAAGCTTTGTGGAGGCAGTTAAAACCATATATTCACTGAACCAACAGATATCCCTCAGAATAACAACAGAATAACTCCTCAATTATATACAGGATGGTAATTATAAGCTATCCTTTACTTGTAGGTCTATTGGATGTTGTTTGAGAAGAGAGAAATCCTGAAAGAAATCAGACCTCATAAATGTAATTGGAATCAATAAGAGTATTTTCTACTTAAATTATGTGGTTTTGAGTTCAGTAAATGTTACACGTAACTATATTAGTTCATCATAATCCAGTTCACATGTATATTTGTTTACTGGAATAAATAATCTTTAATAAATGTTACACCGCAACAGGACTGGTTATTGTTCTCACTGGGTCGCACACATGTTCTCCATACCATTCCAGTAAACAAAATTATACACAACCACAAACCAGTGTCCCAGGTTTGGACACCCTCAAAGATATCAACTGGGTTTGTGACAATATAAATAAATATGTAATATCATATTTATGAATGATATTAATGAATATAAAACAAACATACAATGACTCTCAAATTTAGAATTCTAAATAGTGTCTGATCACATTTTTCAAAATTGGCTCACAAAAGTCAATAATTTTGAAATATCATTATTGTTTATAAATTGTTAGAGTAAAGTAGTTTCTAATATGCACTGGAGGAAGTCATCGACGCAGGAGATCTGGAGAATCTCTCTCTCTCCAAAAGACCAAAACAGATTATTTGATTGTTTATATCATTGCTATTTGTTGGACATCACTATGGGCGGTTTGCCTGCCACATTTCCTACACTGCAAGTATAACTATACTTAATTGATTGTGAAGCACACCAAGATGCCCAAGGCCAAAAAGGCACTATATAAATGCAAGTCTTTCTCTGCGTTAACTATAAAGTCACTCTTTATAGGCGATGGTAGGCGATAACTTATTCTTATTCCAGATGGGAGGTCACATGACACCAGGTTACAGTCCAACAGGTTTATTTGAAATCACAAACTTTCAAAGCGCTGCTCCTTCATCAGCTGACATGGAGAAGAGCACACAGGCACAGAATATATAGGCGGAGTAATAATAGCCCAACACACACAGGTAATCAAGAGTGTCAACAGATAATTACAGACAGTGTAGTGCATATAGGCCAGCTGAATAACAGGTCTTTACAAGTAATCACAAGTGCTAATGGATAACTGCAAGCAGTCATGTCTAAAAGTGTGTGTTAAGCGTCAACAAGTGAAGGGATGACCCAAGAACTGATAATTTAGGGCAGAGATATAATTCAATTAATCAATATTATTAATAATCAAAATTATCAATATAATTACAAATAATAATAACCAATTGTGCTAAACACTCTACAAACTAATTCAGGCAGAGATCATCACATGTCATTACCTTATGTCATCCACATTATTCTTCTTCTTTGAATAGTGCTTTAGGGTCTTTAATGTCCAACCCAATTGCTGGACTGAACTTCAATCTGAAATCTTACCTAATGGATGGTGCTGTCAATGTAGTACCCTCTCATGCTGACTGTAAAAAGAACTGTCAATTGATACAACATGATCAAAATATGCTGATCTGCACACTGCTCACGAACATTCAATTCAAACTTTGCATTTTAAACAGTGCTAATAAGAAATAGGGGTTAAGTAAAGGCTAAGACCACAAAATTAACTGTGTAGGCAGCTAGTTTAAATTTTCCCTCAGTTAGCCAAGAAGCAGGATACTGACACTTGAAAATATGCTGTTGAAACCTAGCACTACAATAACAATGACACTTGTTGACGCTTTACATAACAATTACCATATGAAACAAAATGTACTTAGCGAGCTAAATATATGAAACTGCACTGTTTCCCTTTAAGAAATGTGCCATGTTTCTTGAAGGGTTTTTGTTTAGAAATTTAACCGGTGCCATTTTTTCTAAAACCAGCAGTCCAAACGTTGAGTGTGCAGAAGCATAATTGATCCTAATTTTTGCAGTGTTTTAGTCCAGGCTAGTGCACTTTCAAAAGGCTTGATTAGGCTGACGGACAAGTAAATCATATGGCTGGGCATAGATAGGCTTTATAGAGAAAAACAAGCAGCCATTTGCTGTTTTGAATCTTAACAATACAGCAGCTGTCTGATTCTCTTTGGATCTTGGAATCTGGGACCTCCAGAAAATAGGTTTATTTCCCTTAAGTTCTGCTATTTGGAACTAGATATTGCGTAAATTGGAACTATTAAGATCACTAGCAGTTGAGAATTATACTTTGCCATTTTTAAGTATTTTAATTGGTAAATGTTATGCTGATAATTTTTGTTATATTTACTGTAAATAAAGTTTGTTTGAATAAAAGTTTCCTAGAGGGTCAGTAAAATCACACTTGGAGTGAAACGATTTATGCTTCTACTAATGCAAAACCAAACAAAAAAATTGGGGTCAAGACTAACTTAATAATTTACCTTGGAGTTTCTGATCTGGTCCCTAATAGTACTAATCCATCTCCCAGAGGCCAAACGTCAACAAAATAAGAAATAAAGAACGATTGGTTAAGATGACCAAAGAGGTGGTTTTAAGGAGGAGGATGAGGAGGAGTTTCAGGATAAAATGTCAAAGGATTCGAAGTAGCTGATAACACAGTCAATGATTGGGCAAAGAGAGGAAGCATACATAAGAGGCTGATATAACAGAGGCTATGGAGAGAAGAATTGTATGACTGAAAGTTACAGAGAGATAGAGAAAAGTCAGAAAATTCAAAGATTAAAATCAAAAAAAAAATTTAAGTTTTGTGCTGTTGGGGAATTCAGAGCTAAAGTAAGTTAAGGAACGATCAGGTGAGTTAGCAAATATTGATGTAGGACAGATTACAGGCAACAGTTACAGATGATCTGTAGTATACACAGAATAACAGAAAGAAGGCCATCCAGAAGAGTTCTGTAATGCATGAGGGTTTTAGCAGATGTGCTGAGGTAAGGGTAGCAAAGAACAATACAAGTGTGCTGTCACTAGAGGCTATGTATTGGAATAGCAGTATTTACCTCCTAAAATCTCCCCGTTTCTGGTTAAAAGCTTTCCCTACTAAGGTAGCCATAGGCAGTCACATGGCAGACTGATGGGGAAATCAGTGTAACAAGGATCAGCTGTGCAACCTTATTAGACTACATAAGCAGAGTACTGGCCCCTGACAAGGGTAGAAGGCCACTTGTGAGTGAGTGAGGGGCAGCTGTCTGGGAGATAGAAGGACTTACAGTGTGCACAACTGTGTAAAGTTAGGCTCAAGGAAAGGTTAGCTTCCTTTTCTTTCCTGTTATTGTGAATGTCTGAAGACTTGTAATAAACATTCACTTTTATACTATATCTGGACAACTGAGGGAATTCCACCCCATTTCGCACAATCCCCAGCTCCAGGCAAATCACAACAGGTGGAAGTAGATCATCTTTTTCAGGGAGAAGATAGAGTCAGAAGGTCAGTGTCAGCTGCCAAACATAAGGTTAAGGACAAAGTTCTGTTGCATCACATCCTAAAGTGAAAAAAGTCAACAAAAAATTGACCACTTGGGAATCCTCGAGAAGTTTTTGATATTGTGAAAGATAGAGTTCAAGTTGTAAATTGCCCTTTTTTATGGCTTATATATATTTTTCATATATTTAAGTTTATTTTCTAATTCAACATTTAAAAATTACTATTAAAATGTAGACTGATGTGCTTTCATGAGAAAAGCTTAAGTGACAGGCACAATACATCAATGATACAGGATTTTAAAGTGCACTCTGGTTCTTGATCCTGCATAGATGCTGAGAAGTAACTTCACAAAGAGCAGCAGTAAATAGGAAACAAGATATTGCCATATAAGACTAATCATCATTGCAAGATTATTTTAAAAAGCCAGTCATGTGCCATGTTGGGGACAATGCCAAAGTTCTTGGGCATTATGCCAGATAACTGCAATTTCGTGGGATAAAGCTGGTCAGGTCATATTGCTCCAAAATCCTGTGTGATAATGTCAAAGGCATCAGACACAAAGCTGTAGCTCCATTAGATTGCGTCTGAGAAATGTCAGAGCAGAGGAAATTGTATGAATAATTGTGAGAAGCAACAAAAAGGCATTTCAACACCACAATACCCAATGATGGGAATTACTGGATTATCTTGATTCCAAGGGTGGAAGGAGGTAGCTAGGCAGACGGGCAAAATAACTTGACAATATTTTTGAACAGTGCTGTTAAAGCTTGTGGCTTATGCTACCAAATAAACCAGTTGCACTTTAATCTGGTGTTGAGAGACTTCTTACTGTGTTTATCCCAGTCCAATGCCGGCATCTTGGCATCAATATTTTTGATCCCAAATCCATTTAACAAATAGATAGCTATTCATGTAAAACTAATAGGCAATCAAACCTTCAACAACTTTTCTTATATTTTACAAAACCAATTTTAAAGGACATGTAACTGAAACAATACCTTTATGACCTATAAGCAATTTAACTATAATCAGAATACATCATTACTGAATCACAATGTGGTTTCTATTCCATCAACCCCACAGACATCTAGTTACGCGAGTAATAATTTCAGCATACTTTAGAAAGTTATCAAGTTTGTTTTTGTAAAGCAAGAAGATTTCAGTAATGCTGGGTGCACAGACCAGACATGCATCACTTTGGCACATTGAGACCACATGCCATCTTGCAATGCCTCTAGGTCCCATAGGCTGTGTGTGAAAAATGTTTTTCCAAAATCTCAGGAGAATTTTTACAGCAGAAACATTCTTATTAAGGACCACTGGATTCTATTTTGTCTGGTTGTATTTAATATAAAATCATACAATGGTAACAACAGAGGGTAGTTATTCAGCTATTATGTCCATGCTGGCTCATTGCAGAAGCAATTCACCTGGTGCCAACATACACACACCTTTCCCCATAGCCATGCAGTGACATGTTTCCTCATGTCATTATTGCCTTTTTTTTGTCACTTGCCTTAAAACTATGCTCCCTGCTTCTTATCCTTCTTTCAATGGAATTTTAAATATTTTTATTAGATCTTCTCCCAACCTTCTTGGCTCCAAGGAGAGCATTTCAAGTTTGCCAATCCAAGGAAATGAAGGTGCTCCCCAATGGAATCATTCACCTAAATCTTTCTGCATCCTCTAATGCATTCCCATCCTTCCTAAGCTGCCCAAAACTGGATGCAATGCTCACTTGAGGCCAAATCAGTGTTTTATACAATTTCAAATTATACAGGGAATTGAATTAACTCAAATTTTTTTTAAAAAGTTTATTTATTAGTCACAAGTAAGGCTTATATTAACACTTCAATAAAGTTACTGTGAAATTCCTCTAGTTGCCACACTTCAGCACCTGTTCGGGTCAATGCATCTAACCAGCATGTCTTCAGACTGTGGGAGGAAACCCACACAGACACAGGGAAAACGTACAAACTCCACACAGACAATCACTCAAGCCAGGAATTGAACCAGGTCTTTAGTGCTGTAAGGCAGCAGTGCTAACCACTGTGCCACTTTGCCGCCTTACAACTTATACATAACTTGTCATGAATATAACTTGTTAATGAGTACGGAAAATTGATCGATCCATTTTTTTTTTTTACAACCTACCAATAAACAACTTGATGAACTTCTGTCCATTTTTCATCTGCCTGAATATGTAACAGTCTCCACTTCCTCATTAAGACATTATTTATAATGTATTAACACTCCAGTATACACTCATTCTTCTGTGTATGCTTTCTGATACAACTTTATCTCTGCATCTTTCTACTGCAATTCTGCTTCCTGAACTAAAGATATCTGCTTCGTCCTCCACCTGTTCTTGTTCTTCATCAACCATCTGGTCAAAACTTGTTTGATAACTGACCATCAACCTCCTCGTCTTTATTGTTTTATTTCTCCTCCTGTCTCAACCTATGCTTTTGTCATTTTGTTACCACACAGTCAGGAAACATGTCAGAATATGCTTTCTGCATATTGATTTTCCACTGGCCTTTCAACCATAGCAGGCATCACTCCCACTTGTGATCCAGCTCTATTACTCAGGATAAAATGTATCCCTGAAAAAGATCATTCATCCATTACTCTTACCAGCACTTTTCAGTGGACCCTCTAACTTTACCTCTGATAATGAAACACTATTGTTTTCACCATTAATTCCACATATCACTTTTTCTGGCAATACTCCTTCCAAACTATATATTGCTGCATCGCTCAGCATTAAAGGGTAGTACAGTGGCACAGTGGTTAGCACTGCTGCGTCACAGCTCAAGTCCTGGGTATGATTCCTGGCTCAGATCACTGGACATTCTCCTCATATCTGCGTGGGTTTCCTCCGGATACTCCGGTTTCCTTCCACAGTCCAAAGATGTGCAGGTTAGGTTGATTGGCCGTGCTAAGAAATTGCCCCTTAGTGTCTAGGGATGCATAGGTTAGAGGGATTAGTGGGTATTATATATGGGAGTAGGGCCTGGGTGGGATTGTGTTCAGAGCAGACTCAATGGGCCGAAGGGCCTCTTTCTGCACTTAGGGTTCTATGATTCTATGATAAAGACTGACTTGATCCTGCAGTCTTTTTTTAAAAACTTCTTTACCTACTCCTACTGGTACACGAGTAAACTTTACCCACATAAATTAACTCTTTAAAGAAGACCTGGTACTTGACTATCAAACAACCTCTATACAGGCTGTACATTCTAAGCTTCAACCATGGCTTCCTTTGCCACCTCAACACAACTCACTGGTTTATTCTGTTTTACCACATCTGTCTTCCCAGTGCTTTTCTTAAGCCATCAACACTGCAATTGAATTTGTCCAACTTTATTATACTGAAAACATCTAAGATTTTTTATTTCCCGGCTATCCTTTTTGACTTGAGATAAACTATTCTTAGCACCTCCATCGTGATCTCTTTGCCTTGACCACTTGAGGATTTCTCTTTTCCCCAGTTTCTATTCTTCACAAATTAAAATTGATGCCGAAACCAAACCTTAATTTCTGAACAATTCAACATCATCTGCCATTTTGCAGCCACTCTCAATTTTAATCTTTTGAATATCCACCATTCCAAGCTGGAATTTTCTTTCAGTTCCTTAAGTTCTAATGCACTCTCTTTTTCTCTTTCCTATTTTCCTTTTGGTTTTAATTGCAATTCAACCTATCTCAATTATTTTTCTTTTTTGTTTTGCCAAAGCTATTCTTTTTCTGCTTCAATTGCCATTCACTCTTTTTCTTTTTCCCTTGCCAATGCCTCCAATTCAAGCTGTTTCATTTGTAATTGCATTGGAAATTATTAAAATACAGACCGTGTTTTGGGCAAATTTAAATGCTGAACTTTCACTGACATTATCACAGCCTTCCTCACCCCTTCAAGTACAGACAATTATAGCTTGTTTGCCAAATCCAAAAGTTTTGTTTTAACCACCTTTTGTAAACCACTCCAAATGACTTCTTCCACACTCAAGAAATCTTTATCCACCGAAAAAATTATTTTTCACACAAGGTACTTCCTATTTAAACTAACCTATGCAACACCTGAAAAGAAGGCACCAAAGTCTCAACAGCCACTAACTTATAGCATTTAATCTCAGAAAGGAGCCCCTAGTTTGTGTTAGGGTACCAGATCAAAAATCCCAAGATATATTAGGATGCCAGACTAGATCCCAACCATTTTCTTTTTTGGGATTAATGTGAGGACAAGATGTTTCACTCCGGAGTGATTTTAACAAACTAGGAAGCTTTTAAAACAAACTATAATAAATTAATTAACTTAATTAACAATTGAACAATACATTAAACAAGACAACGTACAATTCTAACCAATCACTATATGTTTCAAAGCAAGCAATATTCCATACAGACGCAAGCCTCCTCTTTAAAATTGGTTAGCAAAACACAGGCATAGTTGCTGCGACCACCAGCTTCAATCAGCAACTATTTCTTCCCTGCAAGTTGTGCTCCTCCCATTAACCATATGGCTCTGTATACCTCGTCTGAAATTTCAGGAGAACCTAAATAAACACAAATGCATTACCTCTACTTAAACATACACTTCTTAGTACTTGTCTTCTTCTCCAAGTTACTAATTTAGCAGGTTTTCCAAGACAAACTGTCACCCTGCAAAACAGACCTGAATTCTAAACATACCCCTTACAAGAAAAATGATATAAATACATTTCTTAAAGGCACAATATCATCACAACATTTGATCTAAGAGGGAGGTATGACCCTTGGTTCGAAACAGATCAGTTTAGAGGTCAAGGATAAGAGGTTGAGAAACTCAAGCAGCTAAGGCAACACGCAATACAGTGTGCTTGAGGAGTCTCAATGTTTACCCTTATCCAAAACATACAATGTTGTTGGTGCCTATGTATTCAAGGGTAAGTCTGCAAGATAAGTGAGCAAACTAACTCCAGCAACTTAGATGGGAAGCCTTTCAAGTGAAGATTGAAATGTACGTAAACAAATTAATGGCACAAATAGAGGTTAGGGGGTTTAATCTACAGTATTTGCAGAAACATGGCTGAATTGTGATAAAACTTGAGAATAAAAATTTTTCCAGAAGACATAGAAAATGAAAAAGTGCATTTCAAAAATGAAAAGGGGTCTAATAAGCTCCATTGCTATTCTGAAATTGAAAAACACCACAAGTCTGGAATTTCAATACGCTCAACTTTAGGAGTGTCCACATGATGGCCCAAACTGTTCATGGCAAATTTACAAAAAATTTTGAAGCACTATTTTAATGGAGTTTAAATTACAAGTATCTCCAAAATATTCTTGCAGATGAAGAAGTGGAGACAGAAGAGATGAAAGAATTGTGTTTCAAGTAAAATTTTGAGGATATGTTTCTCAGACACACACTCCTTTCTCACCTCCCATCTTTTGGTCCAGTTGCTAACCCAAGAAAGAAGCCTATACAACAAGCAGACAGGAGAAGAGATACACTGAAGTTTGTATTCACTATTCATCTTCCAGGCTCAGCCATATGACCTCCTGAATTTTCCCACACTCGGTAAGTTACTGATGTTAGTTATTAGGAGATTTTCACTGTAACTTCATTGCAATGTTAATGTAAGCCTACTTGAGACACATATAAATAAACTTTAACATATTGAAGCACACTTGTCTGCCTCTGCATAAACATCCCAGGCTTGCTGGGCACTTGTGCTTTCTAACGTTAAACAGCAGAGTACTTTGGAAACATGAAAAGTGCCACGTTTGAATGAGGTACATAATTACATCCAGTTCACACACTTGAGGTTGGGCCTTCTAGCAATATTTCTAAATCCAGAAAATTCCAGAAGTGCCTTAATCTCAATCATCCCAGACTAGAGAGGTTTGCAGTATAATAAAGGATGATACAAGGCAGTAATGAAGAAGAATCCTGCTGCCTAAAAGATACCATCTGCAGGGAAGGAGGTAAGCAATAAGACAGGAAAATAATATTCACAGCATTTTTAAAAAATGCTATCATAGATATGGGTATTATTGCCATGGGCAGTATTTGTTGCCTATCCCCAATTGCGTTTTGAGAAGGTGGTGTGACCATCTTCTTGAACTGCTACAATCCATTTGATGTGGGTGCAAATCAGTGCTGATAAGGAAGGGAGTTCCAGGATTTTAACCCAATGACAGTGAAGAGATGGTAATTGAATTCCAAGTCAGCATAATGTGAAGCTTAGAGGGCAAATGTTCCCATACGTCTGCTGCCTTAGTCATTTCCAGGTGGTAGAAATTGTGGGTTTGAAGGTTGCTATCAAAGGAGGCTTGGTAGGATTCTCCAATGCCTCTTATGTATGGTTTCATACTACTACCACTGTGTAGTGATGGAGGGATTGAACATTTAAGTTGGCAGATGGAACGCCAACCAAGCAGGCTGCTTCATCCTGAATGGTGTCAAGCTTCTTGCGTTGTTGAGACTACATTATTCAGGCAACTGGTGAGTAGAGTCATAGAATAGTGAGGTTTACAGCATGGAAACAGGTCCTTTGGCCCAACTTTCCATGCCACCCTTTTTGTTTTAAACCCCTAATCTAATCCCAATTGCCCACATTTGGCCTATATCACTCTATACCCATCTTAACCATGTAACTATCTAAAGACTTTTTAAAAGACAAATATGTATCCCCTCTACCACTACCTCTGGCAGCTTATTCCAGACATTCACCACCCTGTCTGTGAAAGAAATTGCTCTTCTAGGCACTTTTATATCTCTCCCCTCTCGCCTTAAACCTATGACCTAGACTCCCTACTTTTGGGAAAAGATATTGACGATGCAGCTGATCTGTGCCCCTCATTATTTTATAGACCTCAATAAGATCACCCGTAAGTCTCCTACGCTCCAGAGAGTAAAGTCCCAATCTATCTCGCCTCTCCTTATAATTCAAGTCCCAGTAGCATCCCAGTAAATCTTTCCTGAACTCTTTCTAGTTTAATAATATCGTATAGTAATGTATCCTGTAGACAGGCTTTTAGACTAGATAGGATTGAGGTACATAAGGAAGAGGTGCTAGCAATCTTGAGAGGATGAAAATAGATAAGTCCCCTGGGCCGGATGGGATTTACCTTAGGATTCTCTGGGGGACTAGGAAGGAGTTGCAGAGCCTTTGGCTTTGATCTTCATGTCGTCATTAGTTACAGGTATAGCGCCAGAAGACTGGAGGATAGCAAATATTGTTCAAGAAGGGGAGTAGAGACCATCCTGAGAATTATAGACTGGTGAGTCATACTTCTGTTGTGGGCAAAATTTTGGAAAGAATTATAAGACATAGGATTTATAATCATCCAGAGTGAAATAAATTGATTAGGGATAGTCAACACGGTTTTGTGAAGGGTAGGTTGTGCCTTACAAACCTTATCAAGTTCTTTGAAAAGATGACCAAAGACATGGATAAGGGTAAGGCAGTTGACATGGTGTCTATGGATTTTAGCAAAGCGTTTGATAAGGTTTCCCATGGTAGGCTACTGCAGAAAATGCAGATGCATTTGATTGAAGATGACTTAGCAGTTTGGACCAGGAATTGACTGACTGATAGAAGACAGAGGGTGGCGGTTGATGGGAAATATTCAGTCTGGAGTTCAGTTACAAATGGTGTGCTTCAGGGATCTGTTTTGGGGTCACTGTTGTTTGTCATTTTTATAAATGACCTAGATGAAGGTGTAGAAAGATGCGTTAATAAATTTGCTGATGACACCAAAGTCAGAGGAGTTGTAGACAGTGAGGACAGATGTTACAGTTTGCAGAAGGACATAGATAAGCTGCAGAGCTGAGCCAAGGGGTGGCAAATGGAGTTTAATATGGAAAAGTGTGAGGAGATTCAATTTGGTAAGAGTAACAGGAGTACAGAACATAGGGCTAATGGAAGGACTCTTGGTAGTGTTGATAAACAAAGAGTTCTCAGTATAAATGTGCACAGATCCCTGAAGGTTGTTAAGGTGTACGGTGTGTTGGCTTTTATTGGTAGAGAGATTGAATTTCGGAGCCGTGAGACCATGTTGCAACTGTACAAAACTCTAGTGTGGCCACACTTGGAGTACTGCGTACAGTTCTGGTTGCCGCATTATAAGAAAGATGTGGAAGCATTGGAAAGGGTGCAAAGGAGGTTTACCAGGATGTTGCCTAGTATGGTGGGAAGGTCTTATGAGGAAAGACTGAGGGACTTGAGGTTGTTTTTGTTAAAGGTTAAGACATGACCTTATTGAGGCATACAAGATGATCAGAGAGTTAGATAGGCTCTCACTGTCCACCCTTTCTCCTTGGATGGTGATGGCTAACATGAGGGAACATAGCTTTAAATTGAGGGTGGTAATTACAGGACGGATGTCAAAGGTAGGTTCTTTACTCAGAAGGTAGTGGAATGCCCTGCCTGCAGCAGTTGTGGGCTCACCAATTTTAAGGGTGTTCAAATGATCAGTGGATAGGCATATGGATAACATTGGAATAGTTTAGGTTAGAGGGTCATTAGATTGGTTCCACTGGTCGATGCAACATCAAGGGCCAAAGGGCCTGTACTGTGCTGTGTTCTATGTTCTAGAACTTTACACAGTATTCCAAGTGTGGCCCTACCAACATCTTATACAACTTCAAGATGTCCCAAATCCTGTATTCAATGTTCTAAACAATGAAACCAAACATTCTGAATATTTTCTTCACCATTCTGTTCATCTGTGACTCCACTTTCAAACAGATATAAACATGTACCTCTAGATCTTTTTTTTCTCTCTTTCTTTCCAACACCCTACCATTAACTGACTAAGTCCTACCCTGATTCAGTCAACCAAAATGCATCACCTTGCATTTATCTATCTGCCATTTGTCAGCCCACTGGCCCATTGATCAAGATCCCATTGCAATCACAGTTAACTTTGTTCACTGTCCACTATGCCACCAATCCTGGTGTCATCTGCAAACTGACTAACCATGCTTCCTATATTCTCATCCAAAATTATTAATGTAAATGACAAATAACAGTGGATCCAGCACTGATCCCCGAGGCACACTGCTGGCCACAGGCCTCCACTTTGAAAAACAACCTTCTAAAACCAGCTTCTGACTTCTGTCAAGAAGCCAATTTTGTATTCATTTAGATATCTCATCCTGGATCCCGTGAGATTTCTTATGCAACAAACTACCATGCAGTACCTTGTAAAAGGCCTTGCAAAAGTCCATGTAGACAACATCAAGTGCACTGCCTTCATTTCCCTTCTTGGTTATCCCTTCAAAAAACTCAAAGCCATGCTGACTGTCCCTAAATCAGTCCTTCCATCTCTAGATGTCTGTAGATACTGTCTCTCAAAATATCTTCCAATAACTTATTTCAAGTTCCCTAACATTCGTGCTTTTCTCAACAGTAAATACTGATGAGAAATATTTAATTAGGATTTCACCCATCTCTTGTTGATCTGCACACATTGCGACCTTGTGATTCCTGAAGAGGCCCTAGTCTCTCCCTTGTTACTCTTCTGTCTTTTATACCTTCAAGAGATTCACTTGATCCCAGCTGCCACAGCATGTCATGTGCCTCCTCCTTCTTCTTGACCAGGGCCTCAACATCCCAAGTCATCCAGGGTTCTCTACTACCGCCAGCCTTGCTCTTCACTCTAAGAGGAATGTGCTTATCCTGAACCCTGGTTAACACACTTCTGAAAGCCTCCCACTTACCAGATATCCCTTTGCCTTCCCACAGACTCCCCCAATTAAATTTTGAAAGTTTCTGCCTGATACAATCAAAATTAGCAAAATTTAGAATTTTAGCTTTTGGACCAAACCTATTATTCTCCATAGTTACCTTAAAACTAATAGAGCAATGGTCACTAGTCCCAAAGTGATCCCTTACTAACACTTCAATCATCTGTCCTTCCTTATTTCCCAAGAGGAGATCAAATTTTGCCCCCTCTCTGTTTGAGCCATCCACGTACTGAATGAGAAATTCCTCCTGAATACAGTCAGCAAATCTCTCTTCATCCAACCCTCTATTACTATGGCTGTCTCAGTCAATGTTGGGACAGTTAAATCTCCTACTATTACGACCCTATTTTTCTTGGAGCCGTCTGTAATCTCTTTACGTATTTGCTCCTCAGTTTCCTGCCAATTATTTGGGGGCCTACAGTACAACCCTATCAAAGTGATTTCCCCCTTCTTATTTCTCAGTTCTACTACATTGACTCAGTGGCTGAACCCTTGAATCCATCAGTACTGCTGTGATGTTTTCCCTAATCGAAAGTATTCTAACACATTCCTGACTTGTGCTTTGCATAGCCTCTGGGTGCCAGGTTTGTTACCCACTGCGGAATCCTTAGCCTCTGATGTGCTCTTCTCGGCACAGTTTTTATATAGTTAATCCAGTTCAGTATCTAGTCAATGGTAAATTCCTCCCCCACCCCCACCCGCCAGGATATGGACAGTAGGGTTTCAGTGATAGTAATTGATTAAATTCTGCCCAACCAGCCTCCGCACCTATTCTGGTGTGATAGACCCTGCTTCTGATCCAGCAGAAGCTGAGTCTGCCATGCAAAACACAGTGAGGTTTGAATTCACCACAGCTTCCAGACTCGGCTGCATGACCTCCTGATTTTTCCCACATTTAGTTAGTTAATGATGCACACTTATCCATCTCTGCACAAACATCCTTGGCCTGCTCAGCATTTACTGATAATTGTGCTTCCTAATGTTAAAGGGAACAGTATTTGTGGAAAATGCAGCATTTGGATGATTGTTTTTATTTTTGCTTTATATGACTTATCACTTTTATACCTCAGGTATTTAATTATACCCCCCACCTCCAATATCTCCCTCAGCATCATGTCTTGTTTTATCTTGCTCCTTTGATGTGCTTTTGAATGTTTTATTAGATTGAAGGTGCTATATTCTTTTGTTGTATGATGAAATATTCTTTTTTTTTTCAAATAATTTCAAAGAATTTCAAAGAACAAAACAGCATGGGAAACAGGCCCTTCGGCCCAACGAGCCCGCGCCGCCATCTCGATGTTCCTACTTCTACACGTGATCCCTGTCCATGTTTATAGATCTATGGATTAAAAACCAAATTGGAGACAATTTAGGGAGAATTTGTTTTGCCAATTAGCCTAAGAGCACATCTTTGGGATGTGGGAGGAAACCGGAGCCCCCGGAGAAAACCCACGCAAGCACGGGGAGAATGCGCAAACTCCCACAAACACAGGCCCACATCCATGTATCTGCATAGCACAGCCATAGTCACTGCGCTGTCGTGTTGCCCATCAGATGGTCCAGGTCAAGCATACACTAACGATGTGAAGCAGTAGGATACTCTCGAAAAAGATCCAAGAGCAGTCCTATCACGACCCATCGCGTGTATGCCCCTCGTTAGACAACGAGGTGGACCAAAGCACCTGTAGGATAAAAACAAGTATAATCAATATCATCATCTATTTACACACTTCCCAGGGACTCAAGGCTCATGATCCCTATTTTAAATCAGTTTTCTATACCCCTCCATTCCCATTCTGTTCATGTGCCCATCTAAGTATTTCTTAAATATCTCGAGAGTACCTGCCTCCACCACTTTACTTGGTAGCCATACCCCCACCACCCTCTGTGTGAAAAAACTCCCTCTAGCATCCAAATTATACCTTATCCCCCTCACCCTAAGCCCGTGACCCCTCGTGCTATTTGAGTCCATCCTAGGAAAAAGCTTAGCCCTGTTTACTCTATCTATCCCCTTCAAAATCTTGTACACCTCTATCAGATCTCCTCTAAGTCTACGTCTTTCTAAGGAAAACAGTCCCAATTTGCCTAATCTCTCCTCGTAACTCAGACCTTCCATACCAGGCAGCATCCTGGTAAACCTCCTCTGCACTCTTTCCAGAGTCTCCACGTCCTTCCGGTAGTAAGGCGACCAGAACTGGACACAGTATTCCAAATGAGGTCTAACCAGCGTTTTATACAACTGCAACATTAAAGGCCAGCTCTTGTACTCTATACTCCTTCCTATAAAGGCTATCATACTATATGCTTTCTTCACAACCTTCTCCACTTGCTCTGCCACCTTCAGAGACTTGTTCACCTGCACCCCCAGGTCCCGCTACGTTTCTATACTCTTAATAGGTCTACCCTTTATTATATACCTCCCCCTACATTTTTTCTTCCGAAATGCATCACCTCACATTTATCAGGATTGAATTCCATCTGCCATCTGTCTGCCCAAGCTACCAGCCACATCGCTTGACAATGCTCCTCACTATCGCAAGTCCAGCCATCTTTGTATCGTCTGCAAACTTGCTGATCACTCCACTTACTCCCTCTTCCAAGTCATTTATATATATTACAAATAGAAGAGGTCCCAGTACCGAGCCCTGCGGCACACCACTAGTGACCGACCTCCAGCTAGAGAAACACCCTTCCACTATTACTCTCTGTCTCCTATTACCAAGCCAGTTGCTTATCCATCTAGCTACCTGTCCTTGTATCCCATTTGCCTTGACCTTCTCGACTAACCTCCCATGAGGGACTTTGTCAAACGCCTTACTAAAATCCATATAGACAACATCAACGGCTCGCCCTTCGTCCACTGTTTTCGTCACCTCCTCAAAAAATTCTACCAGATTTGTAAGGCACGACCTCCCCTTAACAAATCCATGCTGCATATCCCTAATCAGATTGCAACGCTCTAAGTGCCTATACATCCTATCTCTAAGAATCCCCTCCAACAGCTTCCCTACCACTGATGTCAAACTCACCGGCCTATAATTTCCAGGGTTATCCCTACCACCCTTTTTAAACAACGGTACAACATTAGCTATTCTTCAGTCCTCTGGGACTTCACCTGTGTCCAAAGAAGAGACAAAGATTTGCGTCAGAGGCCCAGCAATTTCACCTCGCACCTCTCTAAGCAGCCTGGGATAAATGCCATCAGGCCCAGGAGATTTATCAGTTTTAATGCTACCTAGAAGCTCTAACACTTCCTCCCTCAGTATGGATATTTCCCTCAACTGGTCCACAACTCCCTCAGAGACAGGAGCTGTCAACAAGCCCCTCTCCTTCGTGAATACCGACGCAAAGTATTCATTCAGGATCTCCGCCATTCCCTCGGGCTCTAAGCACAGTTCCCCTCCTCTGTCCCTAAGAGGTCCGATTTTTCCTCGAACCACCCTTTTATTCCTAACATAGGAGTAAAAAGCCTTTGGGTTTTCCTTAATTCTATCCACCAAAATCATTTCATGCCCCTTTTTGCCCTTCTAACTCCCAGTTTGAGCTCCCTCCTACTCTCTCTATATTCCTTCAATGCTGTCTCGGTTCCCAGCTGCTTCGAACTATCATACGCTTCTCTTTTCTTCCTAACCAAGTCCTCAATATCCCTAGTAATCCACGGCTCTCTAATCCTACCTTTCCCATCTTTCCTCTTGGCTGGCATGTACTTATCTTGCAACATTTTCAGTATTCCCTTGCAAGAGTCCCACATGCCTAGCGTGGACTTACCCTCAAACAACCGTTCCCAATCAGTTTCCCCAAGTTCCTGCCTAATTCGACCGTAGTTAGCCTTCCCCCAATTCAGCACCCTGCCCCTAGGGCAACAAGCATCCTTTTCCATCTGTATCCTAAAGTAGACAGAATTGTGGTCACTGTTAGCCACATGTTCCCCCACTACATCAACCACCTGCCCTGGCTCATTACTCAGAACTAAATCCAATATAGCCCCTTCTCTAGTCAGGCTAGCCACATACTGTTCAACGATCCTTCCAGTACACATTTTACAAATTCCTGCCCATCCAAACCCCCAGCTCTAAGTACTTTCCAATCCACCCTAGGGAGATTAAAATCTCCCACTATAACAACTCTGTTCTTTCTGCACCTATCCAAAATGTCTTTACATATGCCTTCTTCAACTGCCCGTGGGCTGTTGGGTGGCCTATAATACACCCCTAGCATAGTAACTGCCCCCTTTCTATTCCTCAACTCCACCCACAGTGACTCGTCTCCTAACTCCTCTGTATTGTCCTCCCTCTGCACTGCCGTGATGCTCTCCTTAACTAACAACGCCACTCCCCCACCTCTTCTGGACCTTCCTCTGTCACGCCTGAAACACTTATACCCAGGAATGTTCAGTTGCCACTGCTCCCCTTCCTTTAACCACGTCTCCATCACTGCAACCACATCCAAGTTCCTCGCAAACATTAAGGCCCTAAGTTCATCCGTTTTTCCTGTTACGCTCCTCGCATTGAAACAGACACACTCCAGACCTCTAAGACCACTCGGAACCTCCTTCTCCCCGGTGCATCTCTTCTCGTCCAAGCTTACGCTATCTCCCATTTCGCTCTCTACCGAGAGAGCAGTCTCATCTGATTTAAACTTTGATTAATACTGTGTATATCTCAACACAATCTTATTGGTTCAGGGAAGTCACCATTGCTTTCCCTATGCATAGTTTCCAGATTCTCTGTAGAGGGCACCACCCTGTTCTAATTCTCCAATTAACACAAACTACAGTGCAGAAACCTTCAATGTTATGGGCAAGTGGAATGAACAGCAGGTCATTTTGCTGCTCTTTGCAAAATCCAGGTCATTGTCTTGGTTTTTTCCAGTTATGTAATAATATGACCCAAATAATATAACAAAAAAGACTCCTGGTATGTGTATGGATACTAGAACTTCGCATATGCTGTCCCTTAACCCTCCTTCCGTGCATTTCTCATCTCAAACTCTAGTGGAACAAGATCAGTTCTAAACCGAGAAACTTTCAAAAGTCTTTTTCAAGAGTTCAGCTAAATTCAATCTCTTTCGTTTGATGAGGAAGTCTTAATGTTGGGAATTAGCCAAGTTGCCAATCAAAACTGAAATCCTGAATCCGATACCAACTCCCGATAGCTTTCACCTAGCCAATATTACTGCTGTGCTGAATAACTGGAAATCATATACGACTGATTTCCTCTTTGGAATTTGATATCATCTCTAATTGATACAGTATCCAGGAAACACGATTCAGAATATTTAATCCAAATTCTTATTCCCAGATAATTGTGTTGAATATAATCACATGGCAGCATATTATAAATTTCAAAAACTCTTCCAAGATTAAAATATAAAATCTCAAATACAGCAATTACCTAGATTACTAATAACTACAATCAGATGATGTAATTTATCTCATAAAAAAGTTCAAACTGTTTAGAATCATCTTCCCCTTCTTTCAAATTCTTAAAAGCCGAGAGGTTGACAAGCATTAACATATGCCACTTCCAAATACCAGAGACTGGATTCAAGCTTCATTCCTTTTCTTTTCTATCCCATGCCTCCTTGAAAGTAACTAGATGTGCTAATAGATGCAAGTTAAATAATGAAACATCCTTCACGTTGTTTCTCAGCCACCTGCCATGGGAAACTTGTAATAAATAATATCAGACATACAAAAACATATCTGTATCAAAGCTGCAGCATATTGCCAAATTTTAGCATGAATTAATGAAGCTATCCAACTCCGTTCATTTAGATTTTTTAAAATGGAGGTTTGAAGCTACTCTTGTCAACTTCACAGTAATAGCAGAGTAAATAATTTTCAAACAGCTAGAGTGCATTGGCTTTTGGAAACAAACAACTGATACAGTTGAAATTTAACATGGATCCAGACCATAAACATTTCAAAAACTTAGTATTCTGTGATTATACATTGACAAAAACAACTTTGACCATTTATAGCTTGCCGAAGTTATTTTATCATGATTACATTTGGATTTTCTGGATTGCACTGTTACAATTCACTGCTAAAATCATGTGCTTTTTAAAAAATTAGATTCCTAATTGAGATTATGGACCTCAAACAGTATTTATAGTAGCCCATATGCACTATAATATAACAGGTTCAAAAAAAAAGAAAATGCAGTATAAAGTTTAGCAAACTGCTAGTCAATCAGAGACTTTATAATTAAATGGAACCAACTGTCAAAACTATTCAAAGGAAAAATTTAGAAAATTGGAAAACTTAGTCTCTTGTGTATATAAATACTGAAGAATCTGAGAGGCAGAAAGATCCCTGAGATGGGAAACCAGATTGATTGTTGTTACACAATCATAACACACAGAAAACAGAATTTCTGCTCATAATACATCTGGTATCGAAAAAACTGCTAACTCCCAAAAGCATTCAAACACGCATTAGTAAGTTATGTTTTGTAAGCACTGCTGAATTGAAACAACAGCAATCTGGCAATGGAAGTAGCCATGTAAATGTTTTGTGAGATCACTCACTGCTTTGGGATTAAGGAGGAATGCCAACATCTCTTAAGCAGACAAAATGCAGGGCAGGAAGTAGGGAAATTGCAACTGTAGAAAAATTTACAGAATTTGGATTCCAATCATGCACAATAAAAGCAGTTATAAATGCTCAAAAAAGGTATGGCTGTACATGTTAATTATGACTAGAAATATATTGGTGACAACATACCCCAAATTTGAAGATGCAAGTCTAGAATTATACCATGGTATGTCTCAAGCTAGATTTACAGAATAAAATTATTTTTCAATGGAACAGAGCAAGCATATGTTTGAATTTTGTATAACATTAGTCAAGCACATGCTTTGATTGTTTTTACATGCTTTGAGGAATTGTTCACAAGATTGCTGTTGTGAATGGAACTCAGAATGGATCAAGCCCTTTCAAATTTCCTGCATGCAAATGTAATTGAACTTGCTAAAGAACATTAAGGGTGGTATGATGGGAATCTATAATCATGCCATTCACTCGACAGACAGAAGTTTTAAAGTAGGATTTTGATGAAATACAGAAGCAGCACTTGACGATTGGAGTGAAGGAGCTTGAAACAGTACTTTGGAGGGAACAACCAGACCAATCAGAAAGATGGTAACAAACATGAACAGAAGAGGGTAAAGGGGGTTACTACCAGCAATAACTGAGGATAAGGGAAAAGAAGTAAAGTATGAGCTTAAAAGAATACGCAATGCTATATTGAGTTTAGGAGTAGGAGGTTGAGAGGGAGAAGTATCTGCATGAATTAAGAACCAAGTTAAATTAAGAATTAGGTGGCAGGTTAGAAGATTGGACAGAATATAAATCAGTAAAAATTGGCTAACAAACGTGAAGGAAGAAATTAGAGTACAAGAGAAAGCAAGCTAGAAATATAAAAAAAGAGTGTAAGACTTTCCACAGATATGTAAAAAGGAAAAAAAAAGTAGTGAACATTAGATTCACTCTGCAGAGGACCAATGATTTAGTAATGGAAAACAAAGAAACGCTGAATGAACTGAATGGATATTTTTCATCTCGCTTTACTGTAGAAGGCACAAATAACATCCCAGAAATAAGTATGCATTAAGAGGTGAAAGGAAAAGTTGAATTTAAAACAATTACAATCATCAGGGAAAGTAAACTAATTATTAAAACGAAAATCAGACACAAGAATCATAACTAAGAGCAATCAGCGGCAATTCAACACCTTAAGCCAGCTCCATTATTTAATGCAATCAAGATTGATCTCATTTTGTCCTCAACTCCACTTACCTGCTTGTTCACCATAGCTCTTCAAACATGCACTAATTAAAAATTTGTCCACCTCTTCCTTAAATTAACACTCCCATTAAATTAACATTCCTTAAATTAACAGTCCCAGCATCCACCATGCTCCAGAGTAGTAAATTCCTCAGATACTTGATTTTGAGAGAAGCAATTTCTCATTTCCATTTTAAATCTGCTAACCTGGATATTAAAACCTTTTGGTATAAACTGCCCTACAAGAGGGAACATCCTCTCCATGTCTACCTTGTCAGTCCCTCTTATCATCTCATACACTTCAATGAGATATTGTCTCTTTCTTCTGAACTGCAGCGAGTGTAGGCCTAAATCTCAATCTCTTTGTAAGCAAAACTCCTCATCTCTGGAATCAATCTAGAGAACTTCTTCTGAACTGTCTTCAATGCAACTACATTCCTTCTCAAGTAAAGATACCAAAACTGTACACAATATTCTAAATTGAGTTTCACTAAGGTTCGAGCAGCAGCAGCAACACTTAACTACTTTTATATTTTATTTCTTTAGCAAAAAATGCCAAGATTCCAGTTACTTTCCTTATTGTCTGCTGTACCTGCATACTGGTTTTCTGAAATTCATGGATGAGAACATCCAGATTCCTCTGCAACAAAGCACGATGAAATTTCTCTCCATGTGGATAATATTTTGTCTTTACAATTTTCCTACCAAAATGGATAACATCACACTCATCCCAGGTCTTGATGGACTTCATCCTAGTCTGTTAAAATTAGCTGTTGTGATAGCAGATGCACCTGTTTTAATTTTCCAAATACCCTAGATTCTGAAAAGGTCCCATCAAACTGGAAATGATAGGAGGGAGACAACAAACAGCTGAACTATAGGCCAGTTAGTTTTACACTTGGCATAGAAAAACGCTGGAATCTATTATTCAAAATGTTATAGAGAGACACTTAAAGTCTCAGTGCAATCAAGTAAGGTCAACAACGTTCTGTAAGGATAAATCATGTTTGACTAATTTATTGGAGAAATCCAAGAGAAGGCAACAAGCAACATAGATAAAGGGAAACATATAGATGAGCAGTACTTGGACTTCCAAAAAGCATTTGACAAGGTACCACATCCAACATTATAACACAAAGTAAGAGCATGGGTGTAGAATTAGTTCGCTAAAAGTAAACAACATCATGCATGAATTGATCATTTTTGGATTGCCAAACTGCAACTTGGGGTGCCACAGGGATCAGTGGTGGCCTCAGAGCCTCAATCGTTTACAATCTATGTTAACTGCATGCTTGCTAAATCAGCTGTGAACAAATGATAGGTAGGAAAGTAAGTTGTGAGCAGGAGATAAGGGATAATAATAGGTTATAGAAGTGGACAAAAATCAGGCAGATGGAGTATAATGTGGGAAAACATGTACACGTCTACTTTTGCAAGAATAAAAAAAGCACATTATTTAAATAAAAATGATTGCATAACTCGGCAGCATCCTGGAATATGAATCTCAAAAAACTGGTATGCAGGTTTTTTTAGGAAGATAATGGAATGTTAGCATTCATTGCAAAGGAAATGAAATATATAAGTTGGGATGTTTTGCTATACTTATATAAACAATTGGTGAAATCACTGAGAAACAGAACGATTTGATCTCCTTATTTAAGGAAAAACATAACTGCATTGAAGCAGTTCAGAGAAGGCTTACAACAGATTTCTGGGCTGAAAGAGTTTATAAGAATGGGTGAGGATCTTATTGAAACACGTAAGATCCTAATACATGTAGAATCTTGAGGGAACTTGACAGGACGGATACTTAAATAAATTTTCCCACTTGTGGAGACACTTGAATTAGGGGATAGAGTTTGAAAATAAAATAATGGACCTCCCAGTTAAAAACATGAAGAAGACTTTTTTTTCTCTCAAGAGGGTCATGAGTCTGTGGAACTCTCTTCCCAAGAGAGCAGTGAAGGCAGGGTCATTGAATTTATTTAAGCTGATTTAAATAGATTTGTGATTAACAAGGGGGAACCAAAAAATAGGAAGGAGAATGGAATTGAATGGTGAAGAACGCTCCAGGGGCTGAATAATCAACTCCTAATACTAACTTGTAAGAAGGGATAGAATGTCTTTGTACACTGAGCGGAGGGGTTGGATATAGTCGTACGGTTGGTAGAAACAGCTTAAATTACACTGAAAGCAGCAATTGAAAAAGGTGGCCACCACCACCTTGTCAAAACAACTAAAAATGAACGATAATTGTCAATATTGCCAACAATACTCATAGCCCAAGGATGCATTAAAAATAGAAAGAAAAGTGCTGAATTTCTAATATAGTTTCACTATACAGACTTTCAGTCTAGGTTAAACCTTTGGAGAATAAAGTCAAAATGAAACACTTACAGTAGTGGGAAAACCAAGAAAAGATGCTAAAATAGTTTCAGGTTTACTAAAGAATGACTGATTATGCATAAAACCATTTCATCTCTGAACTTTTTTTTAATTCATGGAATGTGGGCATCGCTGACTGAGTCAGCATTTATCACCCATCCTTGAGGGCAGTTAGACTTGACTAAATTGCTGAGGTCTGAAGCCAGATCAGGTAAGGGTGGCCGATTTCCTTCTCCAAAGGAAGGACATTAGTGAACCAGATGAGTTTTTCCAACAAATTGTAATCATTATTAGACTTTTAATTCTAGATTTTTATTAAATTTGAATCCCACCATCTGCCATAAGACCCAGAGCATTATCCCGAGTCTCTGGATTACTAGTCCAGCAACAATACCACAATGCCATTGCCTACCCAACTTAAGGTTAACTATGATAGTATGTGCATCTTTCCAATGTTTAAGAATTGGTTTTGCAAAAATTGGTTGTGATCTCACACAGCTAATTACATTACAAAATAAATCCGTATTTTATCAAACTACTTTTCACTCATCATTCATGCCATTGATATACTTAACCAAATTCAGCTTTTCTTGAAAATGGTTCAGAAAACATACATTGAAAGTATAGCTGGTATAGCTGGATTTCAATTGCTTGAAATCCAGGATTTCAAGCAATTGGAGCTTGAAATCCTGGAATGATTACAATTTTCATGGTTCCTGCAAACAATATGGCTTTGAATTGATTTTCAAATATTTAAACAATTAATCAGTTCAAAAAGCCATAAATATTCAACATTTTCATAAACTAACTATATTTTACATTAGACATGTGCTTAAATGCAAGATTAATCAACAAAATTAAGTATGCGTTTGATAAATGATCTCCATTGTATCAGAGACATAAAACAAAGACAGCAAATGTCAAAGGGAAGTTCGGTAACAGGAAGCTATTTTTAGCTTTTGGTCATGTTAAGTAATTACTAAACAAAACTTATTTGCACAAGTGCCCTCAATTGTCATAAATTCATTTTTATGACCTTAACCTTCTAATTAGGCAGTTATTATATTTTGTTAGCTTATGGATGGTTTGCATTTATAAAGGTTTGACATTGAAATCAACAGAAAACCCTTTCCCTTCCAACTCAGTCTTATCAAACCATAATATTGTTTATTAAAAAAATGCTTGCATAGTAGCAAAAGTTTATAGTCCAAATATTTAACTTCATGAGTCTACGAATAGCAATTCACTGGTGGACAAAATCAAAATGGGTACACAACAGTCCTGGTTGGAGCAAATCAGGGTGATAGCTTTCTATTACCACAGTTTGAGTATTAATCTTCAACAATGCAGTGTCTTTATAACTTAGAAATAATCATCAATTCAGGTCAGAAACAATGCAGTCAGCTGCAGCCCAGTGTCAATGAGTGTGGCTACTCAGATGACTGATAGATAAACAAAAGATTTCTAAACATCATCAGTGGGAATTCAGAATGGAATCATGAGATAAGGTTGCTGTTTAAATATCAAATCACTGGAGAAACTGAGTGTATTCCTGTCAAATGTTGCCCTGCTCCATTGTAACACTTCCACTGTATCCTTCCAGACGTAAAACTTAAATGGCGTCTCACCAATAGCTACATTTATCCCCAATATCAAATTTTAAATATAAACAAATTATAAGTATAAATCAAACTATTTTCGTCTCATATACTAAGAATATGTTATACGACAGATGCTACGATTCTGCTAGGGCACCCGTAATCTTTCAAGTTATCCTGCCAGACATATTAACAGGGCACAGATATAATCCCTGTGTAGGCAACACTTTCTACTTCTAGTACAACACCAAAATGTTCCAGCTTTTCCTAAATACTCCCAGTATTCACAATTCAAAACACTCAATATAAAAAAGCTGATAATAATGCAATCAAGAAGTTTGCAAAGGCAGTAACTCTATTCAATTTAGTTCAATCAGAAACAATCTGATTTCATTTGATAGCGTAAAAAGTTTTTTTTCTGCATCATTTATTTGAGGAATATGATAATCAATATAGGTAAATATGACATTCAAAACATTTTCATCAGCAAGTAAAAACACAGACAACATTTTGGTAAATCGAACCAGGGCAGGACTTGCTCAGTTAATGGTAGGGCATTTGGGAAGTTAGAGAACAAGTGATTCAGGAGTAAAGATTCATAGCTCTTTGAAAGTGGAGTAACAGGTGGATAGAGTGGCGAAGAAGGTATTCAGCATGCTTGGTTTCATTGGTCAAAACACAAATACAGGAATTGGGACATTTTGTTGTTGTACAGACATTGGTAAGGCCATATTAGAATATGGTGTGCAATTTTGGTCACCCTATTATAGAAAGGATATTATTAAACTAGAAAGAGTACAGAAAAGATTTACTAGAATGCTACCAGGACTGATGGATTGAGTTGTAAGGAGAAGCTGGATAGACTGGGACTTTTTTCTCTGGAGCAATCTTATTGAGGTCTATAAAATAATGAGGGGCACAAATCAGCTAGATGGTTAATATCTTTTCCCAAAAGAAGGGGAGTCTAAAACTAAAGGGAATGGTTAAAGGTGAGAGAGGAGAGATACAAAAGGGTCCAGAGGGACAATTTTTTTCACATGGAGGGTGGTGAGTTTCTGGAATCTGCCAGTGATAGTAACTGAGGTGGATACAATTTTGTCTTTTAAAAAGTGTTTAGACAGTTATATGGATAAGATGGGTATAGAGGGATATGGGCCAAAGGCAGGCAACTGAGACTAGCTTCAGAGTTAGAAAGAGGGGCCGCATGGACAAGTTTGGCCAAAGAGCTTGTGTCCAAGCTCTGAATCTATAACAGCTCAGTGGTTTGTGAATGTTTTGCTAATGTGCTATAGTTTTAGATTTTAATTTGTGAATGAGGGTGCAGATGCATATAGGGAAACCACTATTCATAGAAATAGAACATTACAACACAGTACAGGCCCTATGGCCTTCAATGTTGTGCCGAGTTATGTCCAATCTTAAGATCAAGCTATCCCCTCCCTATAATTCTGGAGTGCTCCATGTGCCTATCCAATAGCCGCTCAGAAGTTCCTAAAGTGTCTGACTCCAGTATCACAGCAGGCAGGCAGTGCATTCCACACCCCAACCACTCTGAGTAAAGAATCTACTCGGACATGCCTCCTATATCTCCCGCCATGAACTTTACAGTTATGCTGCCTAGTAACAGTTACATCCACCTGAGGAAATAGTCTCTGCACATCCCAGCTTGGGTGGAGTTTGCACATTCTTCCCATGTCTGTGTGGGTATCCTCTGGGTATTCTCATTTCCTCCCACAGTCCAAAGACGTACAGAGTGGGATTAGCTATGCTGGGTTGCCCCTTGGTGTCGGGGGAGCTGGGTTGAACGCATGAGGTTTTGGGAAGAAGGCTTGTGTGGGATGATGGTTGGGGCGGACTTGATGGGCCTAATGGCCTCCTTCTGCACAGGACAATTTTATGAGTGCCATCATGTAATGAGACCAATTGTGTTAAGTCTCGAATGATGTCATCGCATTGTTTGAGAAAGACATCATCCTAATGAAGATGCCACCTTGCAGATCTGTTGTACTTTCTTATCAATCAAGACTTGTATTCTTCCAGTTATGAAGGAACTATCTTTGAAATGGTTGAGAGCACTTTAGTTCAATGCATTATTAAAATAGTAATGTAATATTTAGATGGGCACATGAACAGAATGGGAATGGAGGGGTATAGAAAACTGATTTAAAATAGGGATCATGAGCCTTGGGAAGTATGTAAATAGATGATGATATTGATGTACTTTTTTTTAATCCTACAGATGCTTTGGTCCACTTTTTTGTCTAACAAGGGGCATACACACGATGGGTCGTGAGAGGGCTGCTCTTGGATTTTGAGAGTATCCTAATGTTTCACGTCGTTAGTGTACGCTTGACCTGGACAATTTGATGGGCAACACGACAGCTCAGCGACTATCGCTGTGGTGTGCAGATACATGGATTTGGGCCCGTGTCTGTGGGAGTTTGCGCATTCTCCCCATGCTTGCGTGGGTTTTCTCCAAGTGCTCTGGTTTCCTCCCACATCCCAAAGACGTGCTCTTAGGCGAATTGGCAAAACAAATTCTCCCTAAATTGTCTCAAATTTGGTTTTTAATCCATAGATCTATAAACATAGACAGGGATCACGGGTAGAGGTGGGAACATTGGGATGGCGGCGCAGGCTCGTTGGGCCGAAGTTCCTAAAGTATCTGACTCCGCTACCACAGCAGGCAGTGCAAATTTTTAATTTCCCGTGCTGTTTTGTTCTTTGTTCACTTTATCAATCCCTCTCATTATCTTATAAACCTCTATTAAGTCGCCTTCATCCTCCTCCACTCCAAAGACAAAAGCCCCAGCTCCCTCAACCTTTCCTCGTAAGACCTACCCTCCAAACCAGGCAGCATTCTGTTAAATCTCCTCTGCACTCTCTCTAATCCTTCTTATAATGAGGTAACCAGAACTGAACCAATATTCCAAATATGGTCTCACCAACGTCCGGTATAGTTGCACCATAACCCCACGGCTCAAACTCAAACCCTGTTAATAAACAATAACACACTACAAGCCTTTTTCATGGCTCTATCCATTTGAGTGGCAACCTTCAGAGATTTGTGGATATGAACCCCAAGATCTCTCTGTTCCTCCACATTCCTTAAAACCCTACCGTTGACCCTGTAATCTGCATTCAAGTTTGTCCTACCAAAATGAACTACCTCACACATTTCAGGGTTAAACTCCATCTGCCACTTTTCTGCCCAGCTCTGCATCCTATCAATGTCTCTTTGCAGCCTGCAAGAGCACTCCATCATCCACTACTCCACTAATTTTGGTGTCGTCAGCAAGTTTACTAACCCACCCTGCAGCCCCTTCTTCCAAGTCGTTGATAAAAATTACAAAAAAGCACAGGACCCAGCACTGACTCGTGTCTGAAAATTTTCCCTCCACCAGCAACATCTTAAGTTCTACGATACAGCCAGTTCCTTATCCAATTGATCAAATTTCCTTCTATCCCACACCTTCTTATCTTCTTCATGAGCCTATCATGGGGAATCTTATCAAACACCTTACTAAAATCCATGTGTATGACATCAACTGCTCTACCTTAGTCCACACACTTAGTTAACTCCTCAAAGAATTCAATCAAATTTGAAAAGCAAAACCATGCTATCCTGGATTAAACTGAATCTCTCCAAATGGTCATAAATCCCATCTCTCAGGACCCTTTCCATTAACCTATCAGCCACCGAAGACCAACTGGCCTATAATTACCAGGGTCATTCCTATTTCCTTTCTTGAAAAGAGGAACAACATTTGGTCACTATCCAGTCCTCTGGCTCTACCTCTGTTGACAGTGAGGACCCAAAGATCAAAGCTAAAGACTCCAGAATCTCATCTCTTGCCTCAAAGTATCCTAGGATGTATCCCATTTGGCCTAGGGGACTTATCCACCCTCAGATTTTTCCTGTCTAGAATGGAGTGCATTGGATAATTTAGCCATCAATCATGTCTAGAGTCAACACTGCTGTAGATGACTGAGAATTCTTCTAGAATAGGCTCTGCATATAACCTTTGTTTCCTTCCAATTCAAACATAGTTGTTAGACTTTAAGTCTTGCTAGCCCCAAGTTTGATGATTTGGATTCAGAGAGATTGAGGAGGAAAAAAAAAAGAATAAAAAGGAAAAATTTAACAACTTATTTTGTGTGTGACTCCAGTTTAAATAGTTTCCTTTCTGGGATGGAGTGCTTGATTGGCATTGCAGGAACATAAATCTGTTTGTCGTCAATAGCCCCAAATTTCTGCGCAGAATTTAGTTGGCACACAAATACATAACAACTTAAATGAAACTCTCAGGGAGGCTGAGATTGAGCTGCAATTTTTAGAGTCTAATGGGAATGTTGCAAATCATACAGCAATGTTTCACATGCTGCAATTTACTCCTTGCATTTCTCTTTCTCATCACAATGTGTAGTGCGATTGACATCTTAAAAACCGTGAACGTTGTTAAATTCATTACTGTTTTAGAAGAAAATCTGTGTTTTTATTTTTAATATCTCTCCTATTGCCTGTCTTATTTTTGATTTGATTATATGATTTATTATTGTTGCATGTATTAGTATACAGTGAAAAGTATTGTTTCTTGCATGCTAAATAGACAAAGCGTACCATTCATGGAAAAGGAAAGACAGAGTGCAGAATGTAGTGTTACTGTCATAGCTAAGCTATAGAGCTGGATCAACTTAGTGCAAGGTAGGTTCATTTAGAAGTCTGACGGCAGCAGGGAAGAAGCTGTTCAAGTCGATTGGTACACGTACTCAGATTTCTGTATCTTTTTCCCCAACAAAGATGGAAGAGAGCAGCTCCAATGAGTGAGGTCCTTGATTTTGCTGGCTCCTTTTTAGACAGCACGAAGTGTAGACAGTGTCAATGGATGGGAGACTGGTTTGAGTGATGGACTGGGCTTTGTTCACGACCCTTAAGTCAATGTCTCTTCTATTCATCCATATCCAGGTTTCTCCACTCCCAAAACAGTTAACATGCCCAGATTCTGTCCAATAACATGCCAAGTCTCATACAGAAGTTGCCATATCAATTTGTTATTTTGCAACCTCTCATTGGAATTTGAGAAGGTTTTTCTTCAGAAAAGAAAGGCAGATTAAGATCATTCATCTCACTGTTAAAAGGCTGCAGCACAGAAATTGCTTATCACATTTGACTACATAAGACCTGCTTTTCAAAGTGAATCATTACAGGTGACATCATTTTTAAGTATTTTTCAGATGTTAAATAAGTGAAATATTAGAGACAATGAAAGCTATTACTTTCTATTGTCATATTTGGTGATATATGGTAATGAAAACATGTTAAGACAGTATGTTGAATAGTTATTTAGACACTTGTTATCCTCTGTACTTAAGTGAAGAGGGTTTATGAAGAATTTGAGGAATGTTTGTCATGATAGTCAAATAGACTGAACTTTGCCGACTCTTACTATAAACATTTCTCAAATATTCACAAGAAGGGCCTTCCCTTGCTGTTCTCTATGAGTTATTCAGAATATTTACTGTTTGTTTAAACCAAGACATCATTTTGCTGATAAATATTGGTTAAGAATAACTACAAACATTCAAAAATAAATCTCCATCATTTTTGAACTATAACAAACAAAAGGCCATGATGTTCCTATCAAACTGGAATCACAAACTGAAAATTGGAGTCACTTTTTCAATCATAGAAGAGAGCTTTGCAATGATTATTAGGATACTTGCGTATTTTTTTTGCACACCGAACAAGCAATTATGTACTGCATGTTCACAGACAGGAACGATCCAGCATCGGAACCTGACTTAGAGGTTAGAATATTTTAAGTCACTTCAGTTCAAAATACTGACTCCATTAGCCAGAAACATAAGAAGTTGTACACAGGCATTATCCTTAACATCCCAGGGACAAATCTAGTATCTTGGCTAAGTGTGTCATTGTTTAAATAGTTTGAAGTTTATTTGTTGTCACAAGTAGGCTTACATTAACACTGTAATGAAGTTACTGTCAAAATCTCCTATTCGCCACACTCTAGTGCCTGTTCAGGTATACTGAGGGAGAACTTAGCATGGCTAATGCACTTAACCAGCACATCTTTCAGACTATGAAAGGAAACCGGAGCACCCAGAGAAAACCCATGCAAACTCCAGTGACCCAAGCCAGGAATCGAACCCAGGTCCCTGGCCCTGTGAGGCAGTGCTAATCAATGTGCTGCTGTGCCACATTAGCTATCTATATTTGTTATCAATATTTGCAAGATACTCTTGCAATACACAGATGTACAGGGAATGCAACTACTTGAAGATGTTACAAATGTGGGCAATGATCAGAAAATGGCCAAAAGTAAGCAAAATTAAGGACCCATTATAGCCTAGATAACCAATGGTGGAAAGTGATGGTAGTCAAGGATCAATAAGTCATCAAGAATCAGGAGACCTCAACATTGAGGCCTGTAGGGGATCTCCTAGTTTAACAAAGCCAACAAACAACAGGAGTATAAGAGGAAGCGTCAAAAATAGAGCAAAAAGTAACTTCAGAATGCCCAATAATGGGCAGACAAGAATGGAAAAGATGCTGTAAAATCTTAGGACCTGAAAAAAATTGCAGAGTCACATACAAATGCAATCCTTAAGTTTATATTTTTAAGTTCAAAAGTAACTTCTGGGTCTTGTTACCAGGGGTGGCAAGGTCACCACATAGTCGATATTACAAAAATGGAACTATATACTCGATGTTAGACATGTTCAAAGTTAACACTGCTAATAGAATGATGACCAACTGGGCATTGTTGAAAGAGCTATTCTTTTTAGAGAAATACAATAGGAAAAATGAAATTAAAAATTTAACAGGTTAGTGCAAATTTATGAATTTTATCTAACTCACCAAGCAAAAAGTCAATCCTGGTAAACATGAGAGAAAATCAAGAATATAGCTATTTGATAAGCTTTTCTGCTTGTTGCAATTATACTGCACAATTAATCTACAATGATACAGAGATGCCGGCGTTGGACTGGGGTAAACACAGTAAGTAGTCTGACAACACCAGGTTTAAATCCAACCGATTTATTTGATAGTAAACTAGCAAGCTTTGGACTCTATGGCCTTCGTCAGGCAAATGAGGTGTTCTGGTCTCCAATAGAATACATACCAGCACAGACTGTTTACAGATTACTGATTAGAATGCGAATCTTTACACCTAACCTGCTATTCAAGTCTTAAAGTGGCTAACAATGTGAGTGAAAAAGCACCGAGCCAAGGAAGGAGACTGATAGCCAAGTTCTGCACACATAAGGACGGTCTCAACAGGGATCTTGGCTTCATGTCACACTATCTGTAACCCCCATAACTTGCCTGGGTTAGCAAAAAACCTCACTTACTGTGCTATCTGGAGACAATACACATCTCTTTAACCTATGCTCACTACTCCTTCCACTCTCATTGTTGGCCACTTTAAAACTTGAGTAGCAGGTTAGGTGTAAAGATTCGCATTCTAATCAGTAATCTGTAAACAGTCTGTGCTGGTATGTGTGCTGTTGGAGACCAGAACACCTCATTTGCCTGACGAAGGCCATAGAGTCGAAAGCTTGCAAGTTTACTAAAAAATAAATCAGTTGGATTTAAACCTAGTGTTGTCAGACTACTTACTGCAATTAATCTAAGACAGGGATTAGCATAGATCAATTTGTGGCTGGCTTAACAATTAGTGTGCTATAACTTGCACTTCCATCATAATCAGAACACCAAAAATACATACATACAGCAATATGGACAGAACTCCACTCAAAAATTCACTAGAACATTCAGAGATCAATCTTTTCAATTAGGAAAAAAAAAAGTTTAAAATGTATTCAAGAATTTTTAAAATCCACATTTACCCATACACAGCAGCGTGCAACTGCCTCACCAAAAGTCTAACAGACATAAATTAAGATCTCACTTCAGAGTTACATATTGGCATCACTGCGGATATAAGGTACTCTCTCAATGATGCAAAATCAAAAATATAACAATTTTTAATAACTCTCATTATTTAAGATCATTTTGAAATTGACACAGGGAGGCGTTTTTACCATACACACTGCTGAACCACTTTTACAGCTTGTAGGTAGTTTCAACATCTGTTCTGTATCATTTAATAGAATTATTATTATTACAATTAAAACTGAAAATTAATGCCAACCTGCTGCAGATTGCTACTGCTGTTTTTGAAGATGAACAATTTAAGCTGTGTAGGCAGAGCCTTATCTATTCCCATCTCCTTGACAAATTCCAGTTGTCATACCTTTTCTCAAGCAAGAAAAGTCATAAGCTTCAATTGCTGAAATCTGATGAATGAAACCTGAAGGGTAACTAACAGGTGGTGATTGTCCCTTTGAGGGCTACACATAAGATGAGGTTTACCTGACTTGGCGGACCAATTAGAACTGACAGTGGGCAAGTACACCAAGGAATAGGGTCCTTTCTTTGGCAGGGGATATCAAGAAGACCTGGTGTAAACAAGCTCAGTATTGGCATAACTGTTGACAGTTTTTCCTTGTTAATAAGTACCTTTTTGTGTTCCTGATTAAGTCTGAGCATGCATCATTACATTGGCACAAGGATAAAATGGATAATGAGAACATCATTTGTGGCTCAACATGTGTAACAATCCTGTTGTAACTGAGGTCTGAAGGGAAACAATAATCACCCAAATGGCTGCCTTTGGATACAGTAAGAAGTCTGACAACACCAGATTTTAAGTTCAACCAATTTATTTGATAGTAAACTCACAAGCTTTGTTAGCCACTTTAAGACTTGAATAGCAGGTTAGGTATAAAGATTCGTATTCTAATCAGTAATCTGTAAACTGTCGGTGTTATATGTGCTGTCTGAGACCAGAACACCTCATTCACCTGACGAAAAGGAGAACCTTGAAAGCTTGTCAGTTTCCCATCAAATAAATCGGTTGGACTTAAACCTGGTGTTGTCAGACTTTACTGTGTTTACTCCAGTCCAACGCCGGCATCTCTACATCATGCCTTTGGGCAAACAGACCCAGTGAGATATTGAGATGTTGCCAGACTCACATGGAATAAGCATAGATTGGCCAGTAGTCAGAAATTTCAAAATATGTAGAGAAAAAAAGGCAAGAAAATAACTTTCAGAAGCAAGAGCTGTGATTTAGTGTTTCAGGAAAAGTGGAGATATGTTTTTTAAAAAAGCTGTTGAAGTTTTTGCAAGAGAGCAGAGGGAGCAGTGTTTTATGTGCAGGAGAAAAAAAATGCTCTACAGAGCTTTAACATAATCTTCAGAAGTGCAGAAAAATGAAGAGAATGAATTCGCTGGCTTCCTGATTAAAGTAGAGATTGCACATGTTCTGTGTCAGCTTATTTGCACTCAGGAACTGCAGACAATGAAGTTCTGAGGTTTTGGGAGAAGTCCCCAACCTGTTTGAAAGTGAGTGAGTTTTTAAAGAGCTTTTAAAAAAAAACTATCCTGAACAGATTATGTTGGATTTGGAGTGAAATTAACAAAAGAAAAAAATGAATTACACCTAGAAGACAAATGGTAGACTTGTAGGGACTGGGACAGATGGTGAGCAGAAGACATCTAGAGGCTGCCAGCCACTAGTACAGTTTTTTTCTTACTAATAAATATCTTTTGTATTCCAGATGAAATCTATGAAGACTATCACTGCAGTGAACATCTGTGAACAATCCTACCTGACATGCTGCTTCTGATCAGGTACAACATTTTGTTTAGGACCTTGGATGAAAATTGGTCAAAAAGACCAACTAATTTTGTGTAGTTAAGAGGGCATTAGTCAAGATTTTCAATCTCTTACTGTGAGATCAAACATAGCTTTTAATTTTAAATTGATTCATTTATTAACTATGAAACATCATTGTTCTTATAACATAATTGCTCTTAACTGTTCCATATCTGTATACTTGTGCCCCCCTTTTATTTTAAAATGTTTCAAAGGCAAATCGTGCAATTGATTGTTTTAAGGTGGGTTAACTGTCATGCACACCAACAGCTGCAGCAATTCAACTTTTTACTGCCAATATAAATTTAATAAATACAACTTCAAATCTGCTTGCTTCTAGTAGTTATTATTTTGCAATTTTTAAAAATAATTCCATGCATACTTAGTTGGCCAATTAAATAAGGTAATAAAAGGGCTCCAGAGCCTTAGTCAATAGATTCAGCACTTTAACCAAATTTAAGAGTCAATTTACTTAACAGCCCTTCAAAACTGTCCCTCCTTAAATTTAAAACCTTCAAGGAGTAAGGGATCCCATGAAGCTATTAAATAAACAATGATGAACTTTGCTGGAAAAGGAGACAGGTTGTCGAAGCATCTTGCACTCATTAGGGCAAATGCAAGAATTCCAAATTTCAAACGATCACTACAACTTATACTACTGGAGAAAGGGGTGCCAATTGGTTAACATTCGATTCCGATTTGCTGAGTTGTTGACACAGACAACACGATGACGAATAAATTGGCTCCCCAAGGTCGTAATTAACTCAAAAGAGCAAAACTGAACAAATTCCTTTCGTATGCATGGACCTGATCTCTGCAAACAAATTAGTTATTTCTAGTAAGCACATATGAGCCAAGTTACGAGTTCAACTGATGTAAAATTGGTTGTTCGTGTAGGTATTAAGCCTTGTTTAGCAAGGCTAAATGAAAAGATTCATGCAGAATCACATCTAACAGTATTTTGTTTTGGTTTTACAAGAGCAGCTGATTTAAGTACAGTCTACAGTTTTCATACTACAACTGAAAGAGCATACTGTTTGAGTCAATGGGAATACAGCCCATTTGCACTGGTATTGAAATACATCCCCAAGAACACTAAATTGTGTGGTAGACAGAATGATTCTTTGAGTTGATTGCACAATGCTGTTTCCCAGGTAGTTTGTGGTGGACTTTTTCAAATCAAATGTGATTTTGGCCAGTTGAGGAGTCTGTGCAATACACAGCATCAGGACAGCCATCATCTCCCACAGGATAGCTTTGATGCACACTACTACTATGATAAGCTTGTAAAGCCAGCAAATGGCTACGACCCTACTTACAAGATGCTTATTCTTTCATGACGTGGGCATCACTGATGAGAGGAGCATTTGTTGCCCATACCTATTTGCCCTTGAATCTTGTGGCTTGTCATTTCAGAGGGCAGTTAATAATCGATCACATTTACAAGATTTCCTGTGAAACAAATCTTATAGCATTCAGAGCTACATAAATTCCAACTGATGAAACTTGCTGTAAACTAATGGAGAAGCAGTAGCGGATTTCACTACTAGCACATCGAGGAAAGGAAGAACTCACTTCTGAGTTCTGCTCAACCTCAAAAGTGAATTTGAATGCTAAATGAAACTTAAGATGTGCAAGGAAATCCTTACACCCAAAATCACAAACATAGTATATACATATCAGAAATATATACTGTGTCGCAAGTTAGGGCTCATTCCACCAAAAATATGTTTCTCATAGAAGCCAGAAAGAAATTAGTGAACATTGGACTGGAAGAGTATCTATTTAGGCATCCATGGAGTTACTAAAACTAAATTTGAGTGCACAAGTTCATAAGTTCAATGAATACAGATTCAGAAAATGGCACTGCATCTAATGATATTATGACACGGCATAAACGTTAATGGTGTCCTTCAGCAGCACATTCTTAAATAATGACATCAAGTGAGCAAATAGGCAATATGTGGGTTGTATATAATCTTCGCAAAGGTGAAGGAATCCTTTGCTATGTACATGGAAAACTCTGAGCTGACCATATCAATTCACTTTGGCTGCTCCTTGTGGGCAGAATATACAATACACAACCAGTCCATGGTTGGAAGATATAAAACAAAAAAACCTTTGTTAGAACATAGAAAACTACAGCACAAACAGGTCCTTCAGCCCACAAGTTGTGCTGATGATATCTCTATCTACCAGGCCTACCTATAACCCTCAATGTCATTAAATTCCATGTACCTATCCAGAAGTCTCTTAAAATACCCCAACGAATTCACTTCCACCATCACCGACAGCAGCTGATTCCACTCACTCACCAGTCAGTGAAAAACTTACCCCTAACATCTCCTCTGTATCTATTCCCCAGCACCTTAAACCTGTGTCCTCTTGTAGTGACCATTTCAGCGCTGGGAAATAGCCTCTGAGAATCTACCCGATCTATACCTCTCAACATCTTAAAACCTCTATCAGGTCACCTCTCATCCTTCGTCCCTCCAGGGAGAAAAGACCTAGTTCCCTCAACCTATCCTCATAAGGCATGCCTCCCAATCCAAGCAACATTCTTGTAAATCTCCTCTGTGTCCTTTCAATAGCTTCCACATCTTTCTTGTAATGAGGCTACCAGAACTGCCCACAGTAGTCCCAGAACAGATCCCTGTGGCACTCCACGGATAACCAACCTCCATGCAGAAAAAGACCTATCTATAATCACTCTCTGCTTCTACAGGCAAGCCAGTTCTGGATCCACAAGGCAACAACCTCCTCACTTTCTCAAGAAGTCTTGCATCGGAGACCTTATCGAATGCTTTGCTGAAGTCCATATAAACCAAATCCACCGCTCTTCCTTCATCAATGTATTTCATCTCATTTTCAAAGAACTCAATCGGGCTCTTAAAGCACGACCTGCCTTTGACAAAGCCGTGCTCACTACTTTTGATCATACTAAGCTTCACTAAATGTTCATAAATCCTGTCCCTTAGGATCTTCTCCATCAGCTTACCAACCACTGAGGTTAGACTCACCAGTCGGTAATTTCCTGGGCTATCCCTGTTCCCTTTCTTGAATATAGGAACCACATCAGCAATCCTCCATTCCTACAGAATCTCTCCCATCTCCATCAACGACGCAAAGATCATCACCAGAGGCCCTACAATCTCTTTCCTGGCCTCCCACCCATCCAGTCAAAGACTGGACCATCACTTGCTGAACAATCCTTAGTATACTTATAGCTATATGAACAATTAATTGAAAATAATCAGTTTCTACATGCAACTAAAAGGAAGTGAATAAATAAAGTAAGTCTGCCCTCTAGAAAGTGGCAATGGGGAGTTAATACTAGATGAGAAGGAAATGGCAGATGAAGTGAATGCATATTTTGTTCCTGTCTTCACTACAGAAGAATCAAAAAACATTCCTGTAAGAGCTGTAAACCAGGAAGTTGAAAGGAAGATGGGAACTTGGTAAAATTTCAATCATCGGGGGAGTGGTCCTGAGCAAACTGATGGAGCTGTGGGCTGATAAGTCTCCGCATCCTGACTTTACCCTCGATATAAAAGATGTGAATAGTGATACGGTAGATACGCTGGTGTTAATTTTTCAAAATCTGGGAAAATTAGCAAGTAGCAAATGTGACATCTCTATTCAAGAAAGGAGGGAGGCTGAAAACAGGAAACTATAAAGGTCAGTTAGCTTGATATCAATTATGGGAAGCTGCTAGAATCAAGGAGCTTATAGCTAGACAAATCAAAATTATTGGGAGGAGTCAGCATGGTTTTGTGAAAAGGAAATTATATTTAACCAATTTAATGGAGTTCTCTGAAATAATATGCATCATAGACAAAGGGGAGCCTCAGACAAACTGCCTTGGATTTCTGGTTGGTTGGCAGAGTATGCAGAAATAGGCCCTTTTCAGATTGGCAGGATATCAGAGGTTTACAACATGGAAACAGGCCCTTTGGCCCAACTTGTCCATGCCGTCCATTTTTTTTAAACCCTAAGCTAATCCCAATTGCCCATATTTGGCGCATGGACAAGTGGAATCATCTGTGATGGGTCTCAACTTCTTATAATTTATATCAATGACTTAGATGTGGAGAGCGAAGATATGGTAGCCAATTTTGCAAGTGACTCAAAGATAATTAGGAAATACATTGTAAAGAGAACATACAGACTTGCAAATGGATACGGGTAAGTTGAGTGAGTTGGCAAAAGTCAGGCATATGGAATATAATTTGGGAAAACATGAGATTGTTCACTTTGGCAGGAAGACTGAAAAGACAGAGTATTACTAAAATGGAGAATGGCAAAATTCCGAGGTGCAGAAGGATCTAAACATGCGGGTGCACAAGTCACAAAATATTAATATGCAGTACAGCACACATCGAAGGCAGCCAAATAAATGCTATCCTTTATTACAAGAGATTTGAGCATAAAAGTATGTTATTCTTCAGTTGTACGGGACTTTGGAAAGACCACATCTCGAATAGTGTGTGCAGTTTGGTCTGCTTATTTAAGGAACCATATAAATGCACTGAAAACAGTTCTGAGGGTTTTACTAGATTTATACCTGAATAAACAAGTTTTCTTAGGGGGGAAAATTGGATATATTGGGCTTGTTTCCACTGGGATTTAGAAGAATAAAAGGTCACTCAATTGAGTATTTAAGATCCTGAACGATCTTTAAGTGGCTGTGGAAATGATGTTTCGTCTTACAGGCGAGTCCAGAACCAGAGTCAACCGAGAGGTTGCCGTTTTAGGAAAGACGTGGAGAATTTCACTGCGAATTTGGAATTCTCTGACCCAGCAGGTAGTGGTGGGATGATTGAATAGTTTAGGACAGGGCAGATAAGATTCTTGCTTGGCAGGGCTATCAAAAGTTATTGGGGGGTAAATGGGAATAAGGAATTTGAAACACAAACAGATTAGACATAATCGTATGGAATGGTGGAGCAGATTAGAGGGGCTGAATAGTCTGCCTTTGTTCCTATTTCATATTGTTCGCGAGTGCTGTCTCCTGTAGTATAAATGGTAATAATCATTTGAAAATTGGTGTTTTTGCATTTGTTCTCATTGGTACAAGATTGTCTCCCTTTTAATAAAAGGAATATTAATAAAATTTAAATCACTGGGGACTGAAGCCAGTGGATATCAAATGAGACTGACTAAGACAAGCTTGTGAAATGAGGTAGGAATCAGGTAACGGCAATAAATCTTTGGATAAGCAAAAAATCTGTCAGGGAAGAATCTGAATCACATTCATTGAAATAATGGATTCAGCTGGTTGAGACAGAGAGACAGTAGGAAAAATTACAGAAAGAGAGCAGACAATTTTCCAGATGGAAAAGATTTGGGACTAAAACTAAAGTCAGAGTAAATCAGGATGCTAAAGCTCTAAAGAGTTTATTTCAATTTAAGACAGGAGAGTGGGATCACTATTGCAGGTACACAGACCTATGCTGGAAACTGAACAGAACGGTTTTGATCTTTCCAATATCTGTGGATGGTGTCACTGTGGGAAAAGTCAAATGGGCATGGGCGAGGGCGAGGGCGGATCCTTTGCTGTTTTGGAGACAAATGCATGGAAGTGCAGTTCCAATCTGACTGGAACAGCACCACTGACATTCAAATTTATGGTATTTTAGGATAAACTGAATGAGAGCAAAGGATACGCCTGTATTACAAATGTAGCCTAATCCATTTGTTTCAAACCCAAACACTGTCGAACGCTCTTGCTGAAAAATTAAAGCGGAAGTAAAAAAAAGTGAAAATTCCAAACCTCTTTGCCCATTTCCATATCCTCCAATTACCTTAGAGTCCAAATACCTATCACTCTCAACAGGTCAGCAAAGACTGCAACAGTCCATGTTAACATGATGCAGCCCAAAGTCAGGCCTTCAAGGACTAGACAGCAGCTTGGTCATCTACAGTCTCTTCCAATGAAAGTGTTGCCTTTCACCAAACATGGAGAATGTTGGAAAAACACAAGGACAGCTTAAGGTACCCGGAAGGCAGACGAAACACAACAGTTATGTTTTGCACATTATTGTGTGTTGTTGAATAAATGGTGTCATGAATTTTTTTTACCCAGTGGTGTCTTTTATCTCAGTATTTTGCCAAGAAAATACCATGATGGCCTGTAGCAGAGCAATTGGAAAAGTGGGAAAACTGTGCAACAAAAATGATTTGGGAATGTTATTAGGAGAATCAAAGTCTATTGATGAACAGCTCAGAGTAACCATATATGAGATGCCTCCTCCTTTCTTCCCTTTCCACCTGCTCTCAAGATGCTCGCCAAAAGTCTGTTGAAAAAGATGGCGCCCCAATGATAATCTATTGCATTCTACACAATCTGACAATCACAAATTTGGATACACTGCAGTGTATATTGGAGAGTTTTGATGAATGGTCCACTGTTTTAGAATGACAATAGTTTGTACCACAATGTTCCTTGGTACAGCACTGTATTACAAGCACTGTGGTGAAGATGAATCATGAACCACATGTAGAGAAGGTAGTTGTTATTGCCAAGTTCTCTGATTCAGTGTAAAAGCATCCCGATTGCTGTCAGGATAGCGAGTATTCAACAACAAGATGTTGCATATTTGGTCACACACCAAATGTAGTGAACAAAAGCCTTTGCCATACATACACTGAGATGCAGTGCCCCATAAAGCTATCTGCATTCATCTGATAATTCCATGACCTGGGGAATACTGCTATCTGGATGAAAGTCACATTCCAATCTCTACAGCTTCAAAAGGCGATGAATTTTTCATTTAAATGGCGTTGGTGTCCTCCTTACACAATGATGCACAGCAAATAGAGATGTTGGCAATGCCAGGGGTCCCAGTCTAGAAAGATCTTGAGATTTCAAAATTGAGGATAATATTGAACTTAAGAGCTGCTGATTATAGTGATCTCATACTCTAACGTCCTGATGGAGGAACTGGCATTGTTCAGTGACCACCTGCTCAGTGAATAGTGGTCATCTCAGACACTGATCATGGCTGAGGTGGGAGGTATGGAAAGCAATTTCCTAATACCCTATATGTGCATGGTTTCTTGTTAATGATCATCTACCTCCACAAACTTTTTCTCTCTGCTCTATTTCATTGTCATGCTACAACTCCAAAGGCAGTGCAACTACAGCCCCCATGAAAAAGCTTGTTGCTCAAGGTCTTGAAAATCAACTGAACATCTTGCAAAGGTCCAAATTTGCTTTTTTAATCACAGGAACAATCTGCGTGATCTCTTCCAACATTACAGTATACTATATTTCTGCTAATTCCTCAACAGCAAAAGAAAAAGTCAAGAGCACCTTGGCTAATAGTTGCATTGTGACTCCTTTAAATAGCACTGGTAAGGAGCCCATCATGCAGCCAGAACACAGTGAGTTGTCAGCATTTACGTGAGTAGTAACAGGACCTGCAAGGCTCAAAACAGAAGTCAAGCACCACATCATCACCTGTAGAAGCTAACGTATCACAATGGGAAAGTTTTGGAAAGAATTATAAGGGATGGGATTTATAGTTATTTTGGAAAAAATGAATTGATTAGAGATAGTCAACCTGGATTTGTGAAGGGAAGGTCATGCCTCACAAACCTTGTTGAGTTTTTTTGAAAAGGTGACCAAAGAGGTGGATATGGGTAAGGCAGTTGATGTGATGTATATGGATTTTAGCAAAGCATTTGATAAGGTTCCCACGGAAAGATTATTGCAGAAAATGCAGATGCATGGGATTGAGGGTGATTTAGCTAATTGGAATAGGAATTGGCTAGCTGATAGAAGACAGAGGGTGGTGGTTGATGGGATATATTCAACCTGGAGTTTAGTTACTAGTGGTGTACCTCAGGGATCTGTTTTGGGGCCACTGCTTGTTGTTTTTATAAATGACCTGGACGAGAGTGTAGAGGGATGGGTTAGTAAATTTGCTGATGACAAAGTCGGAAGAGTTGTAGACAGTGAGGATGGATGTTACAGTTTGCAGAGGGACATAGATAAGATGCAGAGCTGGGCCGAGAAGTGGCAAATGGAGTTTAATGTGGAAAAGTGTGAGGTGATTCACTTTGGTAAGAGTACTATGTGTGCAGAATATAGGGCTAATGGTAGAACTCTTAGTAGTGTAGATGAGCAGAGAGATCTTGGTGTACAGGTGCATAGATCTTTGAAAGCTGGTACTCAAGTTGATAAGGTTATTAAGAAGGCGTATAGCGTGTTAGCATTTATTGGTAGAGGGATTGAATTTCGGAGCCGAGATGTCATGTTGCAACTGTACAAACAGTACACATGCGGCACACTTGGAGTATTGTGTACAGTTTTGGTCACCACATTATAAGAAAAACGTGGAGGCATTGGAAAGGGTGCAGAGGAGGTTTACCAGGATGTTGCCTGATATGATGGGTAGGTCTTATGAGGAAAGGCTAAGGGACTTTAAGTTATTTTCATTAGTGAGAAGAAGGCTAAGAGGTGACTTAATTGAGACATATAAGATGATCAGAGGGTTAGATAGGATGGATAGTGAAAGCCCTTTTTCCTCGGATGGAGATGGATAACACAAGGGGACACAGCTTTAAATTAAGGGGTGGTAGTTATAGGGCAAATGCTAGAGGTGGGTTCTTTACTCAGAGGGTAGTAAGGGCATGGAATGCCCTGCTTGCAGCAGTTGTGGACTCGTCAAATTTAAGGGTGTTCAAATGGTCAGTGGATAGGCATGTGGATAGCATTGGAATAGTTTAGGCTAGAGGGTCATAAAATTGGTTCCGTTGGTTGGTGCAACATCAAGGGCCGAAGGGCCTGTACTGCGCTGTTATGTTCGATGTTCTATGTTCCTGCTGTGTGTATGGATATTCAACCCCACCATGGTAACGAACTTGTCTGCACCCAAGGTCACTGGAAATTAATAAGTGCCATCTTTATAAGTTTTCAGCTCCCACAACATTGTAACCAGGTGTGTTCATGTTGTCTGTGTAACCCTCAGTATTTTCAATTGCTTTAATTGTCAGATGCTGAATTGCTTTAAATACCTGAAGGCATTTGATAAAGTGCTGCACACAAAGTTAATACACAAGGTAAAATCACATGGGTTAGGAGTAATTTATTAGCTCGGAAAGAGAAGTGGCTGACAAAAAGCTAGCTGACAAGATTTAACTAGTGGGGTGCCACAGTGTTCAGTCCTTGGGCCCCAACTATTTACAACTCACATTAATTACTTGAACACAGGGTTAGAAGATATAGTAGCCAAATTTGTAGATGGCACTAAAATAGGTAAGATAGTAAGTTGTGATACAGAAATAATCAATTCACAAATAAATATGGATAGGTTATATAAGTGAGCCAAAATTTTGCAGATGGAGCTTAATGTGGAAAAGTGCAAAATTATCTATTTCGGTTAGAACAGATAGGCAACATATCATTTAAATGGAGAAAAACTTCAGCAGGATCTAGGTGTCCCTGTACATAAATCACAGAAAATTATGCAGGTATAGCAGATAATAAGGAAGGTAAATGAAATTTTGGCATTTATTGCTAAAGGAATAGAGTATAAAAGAACGGAAGTGTTGCTGCAACTGTACAAGGCATTAGTGAAACTGCACCTAAAGTTTTGGCTCCCTCAATTCAGGAGGGATGCAGTTGCGTTGCAGGCAGTTCAAAGAAGGTTCACTAAATTGATTCCAGAGACGAGGTGTTTGTCTTATGAAGAGAGGTTATGCAGTTTAAACTTTTATTCTCTGGAGTTCATTCTCTGGAGAATGAGATGAGATCTTATTGAGGTATGTAAGATGTTAAAGAGGATTGACAGGGGAGACATAAAGAGGATGTTTCTTCTTGTGGGGCAATCTAGAATGAGATTTCAGGATTTAAAACAGAGATGAGGAGAAATTACTTCTCTCAAAAGGATCAAGAAGCTGTGGAATTCATCCAGAACAAATGGAGAACAGGCAGTAAGGTCGAGTTGAGGCCAACAAAAGATCAGCCATGATTGTATTAAGTGGCAGAGCAAGCTCCTTACGTTTACAATCTAACATTAGAAGTGCAACTGAGAGGTACATTAAGAAACAAATGCAATTCAATTAATCAGAACGCCTTGAACTTTCTTTGCACTATCTGGAAATGACCAAAGTGTTGCCACGTAGTGTTCATGAATATAAACTGAATTTCAAAATATAGACTAAAAATGATTTCATTTTTTAAACTTCAAAAAAGTGGCAATATTCCATATTGCACCAATGTGATGATACTTACAATACAACCAAATAAATCAGGTAAATGGAACATTGTTCATTTTATAAACTCCATTAGACCATAAAGACATAGGAAAGAAGTAGGTCAATCGGCATATAGAGTCTGCACCGCGTTCAATGAGGTCATGACTGATCTGATATAATCCACAACTCTACTTTCCTGCCTTATCCCCATAGCCATTGACTCCCTTACCTTAAACATACTTAACAACCCAGCTCTACAATTGTCTGAGGTAAAGAATTCCACAGGTCCATTTTCTCTGAGAAAAGAAATTCCTTCACATATGCCTTAAGCGGGCAAACTCTTACTTTGAGATAAAAACAGAAAAATTCTGGAAAATCTCAGCAGATCCGACAGCATCTATGGAGAGGGAGTAAAGCAATGCTTCAAGTCCAGATGACGCTTCGTCAGAGGGGTCTGCTGTGACAAAGGGTCATTTAGACTCAAAACTGTAGAAGTGGAGCAGCCAGAGGAAAGTCACACTGACATGAGGAGAATGTGCAAGTTCCACATAGTGACCCAAGGCTAGAAACAAACTCAGGTCCTTGGCACAGTGAGGTACGGTGCCACCGTGACACCTATAGGTAGTTTTGGGGACCAACAGTTAGTTTCCTGTAAAGTTATATACATATAGCCATTAGTAACCTTAAGTGTTGCAGACTGTGGTTTTATTTTTGTGAATAAATATTCTTTATTAATTGTTCTAGATTGGACTGTTCCCTAACTGGATTGTACATTATTCCTGTCATAATACCAAAAAACACTGACCACTATGAACCAGTTCTCTCTCTGGGTTTGGAAAACTCTTCGATTCAACATCAGCGCCATTCATAACAAGAACACTTCTGCCTATCAAAGGTGCAGTCTTTTGGAGTCCATAAACATCAGATGGCTCCAACGGATGTAAAAGATTCCAATGGTATTACTTCGAAAGAACAGCAGGAAAATTATCACCACATCCTGGTTAATATTTATTCCTCAATCTACATCAAAGAATTATCTGGTCATTATCATCAGTTTTTATGGGGGTTTATTGTATCCAGATTGATTGCCACGTTTCCAATATTATTGCGGTCACACTTCCTAAGTACATAAATGTCAAACACTCAGACTGAAACACAGAAAATAGCAGAAGGCCATTCAGCCCTTCAAACCTGCAGCACTATTCATTATGATCATGGTTGATCATCCAATTCAATAGTTTGATCCCACCTTCCTCCCGATATCCATTGATCCACTTCGCATAAACATATAATATTTTAGTCTCAAATATTTTCTGTAGTAGCAAATTCCACTCTCTGGGTGAAGAAATTTCTGGTCATCTCTGTATCCTTCTCAGATTATGACTCCTGATTCTGGACACCACATTTGGGAACACCCTTCTTGCATCTATCTTATCTAGCCCTCTTAGAATTTTATAGATTTCTGTGATATCTCCCCTCATTCTTCTGAACTCGAGCAAATACAATCCTCTATGACTTGATCTCTCCTTGTACATCCCAGGAATCAGTCTCCGTACTCCCTCTAGAACATCCTTCCTCAGATAAGGATACCAAAACTACATACAATATTCCAGGATGGCCTCACTAAAGATCCTCTATAATTGCATCAAGACATCCCTGCTCCTGTACTTGAATCCTCTTGCTATAAAGGTCAGCATACCATTTGTCTTTTGTACTGCCTGGTACACCTGCAACCTTACCTGCAGTATAAGACAATACCCAGGTCTTGTTGCACATTCCTCTCTCCTAATTTATAGCCAAATAACAACCTATCTTCCTGTTTTTGCTACAGAAGTGGATAACCTACATTTGTCTAAATATCTGCCATTCATTTGCCCAGTCACTCAACTTGTCCACATTACACGAATAATCTCTGCATACTCGTCACAGCTTATTCCCTAATCACTTTGTGTCGTGTGCAATTTGGAGATATTACATTTAGTTCTCTTATCTAAATCATTGATACACAGTGAATAGCTAAGGTCCCAGCACTGATCCCTGCACTAGTCTTGTCTGCCATTTGAAAAAAGGCCTAGTTATTCCTATTTTTGTTTGTCAAGCAGTTTTCTGTCCATCTCAATACACAACCCCCAAACCCATGTGCTTTAATTATGTGTTAATCTCTTATGTGGAACCTTGTCAAAAGGCCAAATAAACCACATCTACTGGTTCCCCCTCTAAATAATTACATCCTCTAAAAACTTCAGTAGCTTTGTCAAGCATAACTGTCTTTTCATAATGCTGACTTCGTCCAATCCTGCCACTGCTTTCCAAATGTCTTGCTATAAAATGGCTGATGGTTGTGAAAAGCATGATATGAATGCAAATTTTGCTTTTGTTTCTTGCTAGTTAAACCAATTTTTAAATTTCAGAGACAGAGGACGTTGCACTTGGGGATAGCTAATACCAAGAGGAATTCATATAAAATTAGAATGTAAACAAATCCCATGGAAGTAAACATTGCCTTGATTTTTGTCCAATGCAATATATCTTGAAGTAATATCTATTTAAATCATATTTCCAAACTCAACAACTTGGGTTTATCTCTTGTACACAATTTTTCCAGACAGCAAAGGGAATCTCAACCAGAGTTTGCAAAGATGCAGATGACTGAAGTCACTTCTGAATGCCTGTTTAATGTTAGTCACACAAAATCAAAGTTTTTTTTTAAAAAAAAATCAAGGTTTCATCACACTGATATTCAACAAAAACTCTGCTCTTGCCATCTAGTACCTTTCTGCAAGATGGCTGAGCAACAAAACAGCAAACTTTTAATTGTACATCCATCTTAGTAAAAAACTCTTATACAAGTACACATCTTGTCAAAATAAACTAAATTTTTCAAAATTTAATAGCGTCATTACAAGTTTCTATGTTTGCATTAATATGGGATTTTGTTTATTTAAATTTGCCACATTTTGTAATTGTTTAAGTTGTCCACTGGGTGACTGAGAGAGTTAACTCAGCCTTTTCCCTCAGATCAGATACCCTAGCCATGATCTGCCGTTAAAATAAATGGGAGGCTAATGATATTATTATGTAAATGGTATGGCAACTTTAGAAAAGGAGCACGTGAAAGGTAAAATGAAAATAGCTAAAAGTTGCTGAAAGTTGTGGCATTTTACCAATATGTTCAGGTTAAAAAAAGCATTTCACTGCCTCATTCTTATGCATTGCGTGCCATGAAATTGCTACATTTACAAAATAGATATAAGCTAAACCAACTGTAGACATTTAATGCTATTAATAACGAAGCAATCATTAATTACTGCCAAGCAATTCCTGTGGTGCTGATGATGAGCTATTAAAGGTGTGGAATCATATTCCTTCAATCTTTAATTTTTCAGACAGAAAAATATCAAATAAAATTTTATAACTTGTCCTTTGCATTGTTGTTCTTTCTTACTTAACACAGACAGTCTTTTCCTCTATTTCTGTTCAACTGACATTGGACTAATCACCGAGAAGGCATCTGCCTCTCAGTCCTTCTTCAGTTTATTTCCCAAACCTTGGTTCCAGCTAGATGTGTAGAGACCCCATTCACTTTGCTCCAAATGCCCTGTTTCCCTGCTCTGATGTTATCAGTTCACATGTTTAGCAGCTTTGTGCGCGTCTTGGTTTTGATCTGAAGGTGCCAGGCTTAAATCCAAACGACAGAGTTAAATTCAATATCTTATCACATTGATCTCCCACACTATTGCTATTCTTGCCATCCAATGTCTTTCCCTAAGACGGTTGAATGTCAAAACAGCAAAATGTTATAGTTGTATATCCATCTGAGTAAATAAATTTTGCATCGGTACACATCTGGAAAAAAGTTACCTGCAAAATCCAGCCCACGTTGGTTTATATGTAAGCTATAAATACTTAATTTTAGTTTCTGTCAGTAGATTTTGTTTACTATTTTATATTGACACTGACTTATTTTATAAAGAAAATTTGTTCTGTGTTTAGACCTTGTATCTACCAATTTGCCAAAATGGAATCACAAAATGCAAATTCACAAACTGGCTCAGAGAGCCACCCAGTGGCCAGTAACCTAATTTAAATTATGATTTATTTTTAAGCAATATCGATTATAAATGTTTATTGGCATATAATTGTGTCAGGAAGGAAACAACAGGTTGACCCATCTAGCCTGGTCAGGAAACCTGATTGGCATGGATGGGTTGAGCTGCAGGGTCTGATTCTGTATTTTGTATCTCTATGATTCTATAACTCCTGGAATTTGCTAAAAATTGGCTTCAAGTACATAGTGCAAACTTAATTTCATTGCAGGAGTTGTTACATGAAGCCCTCTTTCTCGCATGATTATTACTGGCATATAGGTGGTGCAGTGAAAGAGTCTCTACATTCAATTAACAATTAAATTTCATCTTATATTGACAAGAGGAGAGTACATAGTTTTTTCAGAAGGGGGGGGGAATTTACTGATTGTATTTTAAGGCAATCATAAATATGTAGTGCTTTTAGCATCACCCAGTATGATCAATTTAAAGATTAAACAGCAGCCCATATACAATCAATGGAGTGATATGACTGTGTATTCAAGCTTTTTGCATGGTGAGCTCAACTTAGCAGTGCTACCAATCAGGTTCGTTGGGCCTTGGAAGGAATCAAAAGAATAATCACAATTACTGACTCTGCACGTCTTTTTCTGGCAGCACTGATGTGCCAATGAGGAAAAAAATACCTAAAAAGCAGGAATCTTATCCATGATACCAAAATAGAAAATGATGGAAAACACTTGACAGGTCTGGCAACTTCTGTATTGTAGGGTCATAACCCGAAATGTTAACTCTGCTTCTCTTTTCACAGATGGTGTCAGAGTTTATAGTAGTTTCAGACTTCCGTTTTTATTTCTGATTTTCAGCATTTCCAGTATTTTGTTTTTGTAATTTTTTTTTTGTCTTCATTCATACGATATGGATGTTGCTGGCTAGGCCAGCATTATTTTTCCCATCTCTAATTTCCCTTGAGAAGGTGATGACGTGCTACCTCCTTTAGTCACTGCCATCCAGGTGTCATACGAACATCCACAGTAGAGACAGGGAGTTTCAGGATTTTGGAGCACTAACAGTGAAGGAATAACAACACGGTTCCAAGTCATGATAATGTGACTTGGAACAGAACTTGAAGGTGTTGGTGTTCCCATGCTTCTGTTGCTCTTGTCCTTCTGGCCGCTGGAGTTCATGGGCTTGGAAATGTTGTCCAAGATGACTTTGTGAATTACTGCAGTGCACTCTATAGGTGGTGCACACTGCTGCCACTGTGCATTGGGAGTGAAGGGAGTGAATGCTTACTGGGGTAGATGGGATACCACTCAAGCAGGCTACTTTATCCTGAAAGTGTCAAGTCTTGTTGGAGCTGCATTCACCCAAGCAACAGGAGAGTGTTTTAGCATAATCCTGATTGTGCTTTGTGGATATGGGGCAGGTTTTGGGAATCAGGAAGTAAGCTACTCTTCACAAAATTCCCAGCCCTTGATCTATTCTTACAGCCAGAATATTGATATGGCTTGTTGAGTTCCATTTCTGGTCAATGGTAACCTCCAGAATGTGGACAGTAGAGGATTCAACTATTATCGTCAAAGATGATGGTTAAATTCTCCCTTGTTGGAGATGGTCGTTGCTTGGTACTTACATAGCACAAATGTTACTCGTCATTTATCAGCCCAGGCCTGCATATTGTCCAGATCTCACTGCACGTTGACAAGGGCTGTTTCAGCATCAGAGCAGTTGCAATGGTGCTAAACATTGTGCAATTATGCACAAATATCCCACACTTCTGACATCATGATGAAGGGAAGATCATTTGTAAAACAAGCTGAAGATGAAAATACAGTTTCAATCATTCAATAAAGTCAGTTTCACTCCCAATCATTAAGGGAACTTGCAAATCAAGTAGGTGATTAAAAAGCAAATTGCAAAAGCAATTCAGAGAACAAAGGTCAATCATATACAGTAACCTAAAAGAGAGTTCAGAAAAGCTAACCATAAAAAAAGGAGAAAAAAAATCAAAAGACAATGTACACAAAAAGCAGCCCCAAATAAAGTCTATATTTAAGGCACTACTTCAAAACAACTGAATCAGTAAAATTATTTCCCATTACAAAATTTTAATTAACATTCTGGGATAATGGTCTGCAATTTAATGTGTTTTCCTGTGAAAATTGAAACCAACAAATATGCCGTACAAATAACAAATACAAAAGAGATTGTTGAGAGTTAAGCTGCAACTGTATCTAAAAGTTCATCTGAGATTAATTTTTCTGACTAAAAGGACAATTTTCACTGAAAGATTAGAATTTTCTGTAGGCAACATAAGCACTGATGGTGCAAACTATATCACTCACCCCCACTACCCACCTTGCTAACCAAAGAAAAGTTCGATAATGACCAGTTGTAGTGCATTACTCATTTTTGAAATAAAAAATAATTCTTGGATTCAGTCTACATTGCATAAATAAAGCTCTCAAATCAGAATGGTCAATGTTATGTACTACTGAAATATAAAGCACCAGGTAGATCGACATTATACAGCTGTTAAAAAGTTGAAAGCAATGATAATACTTTCAAGAGTTAAAATACAGAAACAGCACCTGGGCAACTGGGGGCATATAAAGTGAAAAAATTGGGCAGTGTAATTTTAAAAAAATGGGGCAAGCTTTCCCAAGCTTATTCTATTTGAATTATTACTGTCACATGTAATGGTATACAGTGAAAAAAGTGTTATTTCTTGTGCACTATACAGATAAAGCATACAGTACATAGAGAACAAAAGGAGGTCAGAATGTCTGTTAAGTCATAGATAGCACGTACAGAAAGTGTGGGATATTCGTGCATAATTGCACAATGTTTAGCACCATTGCAACTGCTCTGATGCTGAAATAGTCCTTGTCAACATGCACTGAGATCTGGACAATATGCAGGCCCGGGCTGATAAATGACGAGTAACATTTGTGCCATGTTAAGTACCAAGCAATGGCCATCTCCAACAAGGGAGAATTTAACCATCTTCTTTGACGTTAATCGTTGAATCCTCTACTGTCAACATTCTGGAGGTAGGTCCATTCAAAAGTCTGATGTAGAAGGGAAGGAGCTGTTCTTGAGTCGGTTGGTGCATGTTTTATGACTTCTGTATGCTTTCCCAACAGGTGGTGGTGAAAGTGAGTATGTCCAGGGTGCATGAGGTCTTTGATTGTGCTCATTGCTTTCCAGAGGCAGCAGGAAATATAAACAAACAGTGTCAACAGATGTGAGGATGGCTTGAGTGATGGACTGGGCTTCGTTCACAACCATTTGTAGTTTATTGCAGTCTTGGACAGGGCAAGAATCATACCAAACTGGTAATGCAACCAGAAAGAATGCTTTCTATGGTGCATCTGTAAAAATTGGCATATCATCTATGCAGCGAGCATTTCTGTAATTTTCTTGTTATAGGACATAGGAATTTTTTTTCGGAACTATACTCTGTGAATCCAATGTACCTGCCCAATCTGGTTTACGCTATTTACGTGTAGGCATTGGAGTTCCTGAAACAGACTCAGAAGAGGCAAATTACAGTGCATTATGCAGCAAAAGTGATCAAACATTTGAGTCGGTGCTACTTAAGGCAGGCCAGGAGGTCAAAAGGCAGAACTGTCTGTTTCAAACACAGTCAGCTGGCAACTATAATAGCCTAAGTTTGATTTCACATAGGACTGGTGACACCAGGTTCACAAAAGGGGAAGAACAGAGTAATAAAACTTTTAGAAGTTAAGATCAGAAAAGACTATCTAATTTCAATACTGCATCATTGAACGAAAGTTTGACATTTTTAGAAAAATAGTAAATGGGTGAACACGTCTTTCTATCCAACTATTTATTTAGATGTCAAAACCATCTCCTGTATCATTAGTTTCCTTTTTATAACTGAAAAATGCTAACATTACCAGATGTGTAATATGAGAAAAACAGAATAAAAATGGGAGGGGAGAGAAACGGTTGAAACAGACGAAACATATTGAGAAGAAAGAATATTGTTTTTTGAGCATTGAATTGCCTTCTACTTGTCATTCAGTAAAGAAATACTGAAATTTATTAAGTGCAACTAAAATTGTTTTCCAAATTAAACAGATGCAAGTTTTAAAACTAAGACTTGGAGTCTGGACAGAAAACTGGACAACGACAGGAAATCCTCAATGAATCAGTAGGAGCAAATGAAATACAATACTTGTGCTGCAAATAAATAGAACTTGGCAGAAACAAGCTAACATAGGACTTGTTTTCCTCAGGGCAAAATACCTTCAATTTTGACTGAAGTAAAAAAATATATTTTGTGTTATGTAAGCATTATGTTGCTGTAATCGGGAGCAGAATTTTTACCCATTGTGTCATATATTTGTTCACTGTGGTTAACACATCCTTTACTATACAAATCTATAGTCGGATTTGAGGCTATATTAAATTGTCCTATTGTTATTTGTCAAAAACACATGTTCAGTCTGTATAGAGTACTGAATGTGCAAAACTGGACTGCTTGAAACTTAACATTAAACACTTTTTTGCTGCAGCAACAATATAAATTGAGTTACAAATACTTTGCTTTTCCAATTTCCACTTTGGACTTTCCAATGTTGCCAATTATAGCAATTACACAAAGCAAGATTATGTCCACTGGGCATTTCACTGAAACAGCCAACACACATTCCATTCCACATACTTTAGTTTATTTAAACCCAGAGATGAAAAGTGAAGGTCACAAATAGTGTTCTGTGGCATACTGTCATTGAATTCCCATGAGTGCCTAAACAAGATAATTCAAGAATGCTTTAACACAAACGACACTCACCACAAGACATACCATGCTAACTATCGGTATTCCTGCTTTTGTTCATCACTTCCTAATTCTTTTTAGATTTGACATGCAGAAATGCACAAACTAAAGGTCTAATGGACAAACTGGAATGCATTAACGTTCTGTGACAAATAAACATACCGATTAATACTTCAATAGCAAGTCAATCATTAGCATGAACTAATAAGATAACTGGCTCTTGGGGGTGGTATGGAGGCTTATAGGGCAAGCATTAAACTAAGTTATTGAAATAGGAGAGGACAAGGCCAATTAGGGATTGAAATACAAGAATGATCACATTAAATTGGAAAGATTGAGATACCAGCAGCCAAAAATACAGTGTGACTTGGTGGGAGAAAGAATATGGCAACAAAGTTTGCAATAAGCACCTTTTTTTGGAATATGGAAGAAAGAAGCGGGATTAAGAAAGACTGTAATGGTTTCTTACGGACACAATGAATAGTAGATAGACTAGGAAGTTGAGTTTGAATGGAATGCTGAAATTGTGGACAGTTTGGTTTGATTTGAATGTACCCTTGAATCAACAAAGGGGTACATGTTCATATCTCCTTGAAAAGAGAGTCACAGGTGGATAGAGTGGTGAAGGAGGCATTCGGCATGCTTGGTTTCATTGGTCAGAACACCGAATACAGGAGTTGGGACATCTTGAAGTTGTACAAGACGTTGGTACAGCCACACCTGGAATACAATGTACAGTTCTGGTCACCCTATTATAGAAAGAATATTAAACCAGAAAGAGTACAAAAAAGATTTATTAAAATGCTACTGGGACTTGATGATTTGAGTTATAAGGAGAGGCTGGATAGACTGGGATTTTTTCTCTGGATCATAAGAGGCTTGCAGGTGATCTTATTGAAGTCTATAAAATAATGAGGCGCACAGATCAGCTAGATAGTCAATATCTTTTCTCAAAGGCAGGGGAGTCTAAAACTAGAGGGCACACGTTTATGGTAAGAGGGGAGAGATACAAAAGAGTCCAGAGGAGCAAATTTTTTCCACACAGAAGGTGGAGAGTGTCCAGAACAAGCTGCCAAAGATAGCAGGAGAGGTGGGTACTATTTTGTCTTTTAAAAAGCATTAGATGGGTATAGAGAGATATAGGCCAAACGAGGGCAATTGGGACTACCTTAAGGGTGGAAAGGGGGTGGGGCAGCATGGACAAATCGAGTCGAATAGCCTATTTCCATGCTGTAGACCTCTACAACGTTACCGGAGGCATCTGCTGGGGTGGGAATGGAATGACAAGTAGAGTTTTTGGTGGTGTTGAGAGAGAAGGTCAGAATTCAGTGCTGTCACTGTTGCAGCCTGCCTTCATTCCCAGTCAGGGATGTTTTAATAGTGGCTTAGTTGGTAGCATTCTCACCTCCAAGTCATGAGGTTCCAGTTCAAGACCCACTCCAGGGTTAGAGCACAAAAACCAAAACTGACAGTCCAGTGCAGTACTAAGGAAATGCTACACTGTCGGAGGTGCCATCTTTCAGAAGAGATGTTAAAGTGAAACGCTATCTGTTTTCTTAGATGGATACAAGCTTTCTATGACAATTTTTCAAAGAAGACCAAGGGAGCCATTTCCTGTATCCTGCCAATATTTATCTCTGAATCAACATTACAAAAAACTGATCAGGTCATGACCAAAATACTAACTGTGGGAGTTGGCTGAACATACTGGTTGCCACATTGCCTGCATTATCACAGCAACTAAATTTCATAAAATACTTCATTGGCTCCAAGGTGAATTGAGACTTCAGGTGAAGTGAAATGTTCTGAAATCATTCTTTTTAAGTCCCAATAGAGGTTTTTAAAATTATGAGTGTGAAGTAACTGTGTCTGCTTTTCAGAGTAGAAGAGCAGGAAAATAAAATGGTGATGTATTGCCGCTCACTCTGAGTCCAAACTGTAGTAACATGCATTTTTGAATGCATTCCTGTAATTGAGGGAAGGCTTGATACATACATGATGTCACACCCTGTGAAGATATAACTTTAAACATGCATTATGTTTGTATGAAGCTTCTAGAACTTTTTTTTCAAATAATGTAAAAATGGACACTCAAGGTACTAAGATGACTCTTGAAGGTCAGGTGACCTTTCCACTTCAGCACAGAGCACCCAAAATTTCTACAATGTTCCAAATTGATCATTTTGGGTGGGGCCTCCCCTGAAATTAACTTTTCAAAACGAGAATCATCTTTGGAAATTTACCCAAAATACGAGTCCAAATTCCAAGTATCCAAGTGGGAACACAAACAATGAGAATTGGGCAGGAAACAATTCATCCTAAGTGTGAAGGACACAGCCATTATCTCCACTGTTTATCAATGTGACTGAAACTGGCTTGACATAACGAGTTTTATCTGAACCCCCAGAAAGGCCTGGGCAGCCTGCTAAATACATTGGAAGAAACAACAACTTTGCTTTTCAGGACCTGGAAGCTAAACATTCCAATATCCCAAGTCCATCTGTAAAGTAATTTGGCTTCCTCATTAAAAACCACAAGTGTGAAGCTTTGTGACCTGCTGAACACCATCTCTTTGGGGGAATTCTGCAGCAATATAGCTATGACTTCAGTCATTTGAACTCGTCTACACTAACAATTCAAGTGTGGAAAAAGATTCTTTTCTCTACCAGACCCACAACAGTGATTTTTTTTTTTACAAGTTCAACAACTATTTCCTTTAATTTTATCTGAGTGTGTGAAAGACGTAGCATTTAAACACCTAAGGCAAATGTGAATAAATAATCATCTTCATTTAAACACACAAAAGTCTGTTGTTGATTCTTTAATTTCACCACATGCTCAAGGACTGGGAAGCACAGACATTGACCTTTCAAATAGAAAAAGGAGAAAAGGACATTAGGGATTTCAGTTAATCTCATCTCTCCTCCCACTGAGAAGAAAGGGAATAGATGAGTGCAGGGATTGGGTCAGAGAACATAATTAGAAAGGATAAACCGTCACATATTCACAATACTCTCTAACCTTCCCTATTCTGACCATGTATGATATGACAATATGTCCTTAACAAAGTCTCATGTTCATCCTTTTATTCCCTTATCACAATAAATTGATTATGGCATAATACTTCTTCACCTAGTTCTTTGGCAAACAATTCTCTCCCAGAAAGCACAATCTTTTACTACCACCAGTATTCTTCCTCTACCTGGACCTCTATGCCTCACTGCTTATTCAATTTTGATCTTTTCATGGAGAATTATCAGTGACTGCGGCTGCCTCAATTTCTCTCTTTTCACTCGCTAACTCATTTCCCTTTGAACTTGTTACATTCCATTTTCTCAAATTCAAACTTGACATTGTTAGCCATTTTGATGACAAGAGTGATGCTATTGGTGTCCGGTGAACCCCATTTCTATAATGTAAAGGCCAAACCCTAAAACTCCAAAAACCTTCTCCCTTCCCCCACACCACAACCTCATCATCAAGCTAGCATCCCAGATCTGCCATTGATCTCAAACACTGAATATCTTTGTTCCATAACCTTCAACCAGATAGCTTCCCCAATCACGAAGATCCCATTTCTTGAGTGTCACAGTGGTTAGCACCATTGCTTCACATTGCCAGAGGCCCAGATTCAATTCAGGCCTTGGGTGACTGTTGTCTGCAACTTGCATGTTTTCCCCATGTTTGCATGGGTTTCTTCCAGGTGCTCTGGTTGCTTCCCACATTCCAAAGATGTGCAGGTTAGTTGGATTGGCTGTGCTAAATTGACCCTTCATGTCCAAAGGCACGTAGATTAGGTCACGTTAAATGTGCGAGGTTACAGGAAGAGGGCCAGGATAGGGTGCTCTTTTGGAGAATTGGTGCAAGCTGAATGGGCTAAATGGCCTCTTTTTGCACTGTAGGGATTCTATGATTCCATACCTTCTTCCCAAGATACAAATACAGGCCATCCCTGCTGGGCTTAATGTTTCAAGCTGTTCCTGCCCCACCCAACACTTCCTACATTGACACCATATTTTCTTTCCTTATTCAGTCTCTTCCCAGTAGCATTAATGACCCTTACCCTTTCTAATTACTTCATGTCAGCCTACCCCTTTGTTCTCATTGCTATAGATAGGGGAGGAAGATAAATTGAAATTCCTAATATTGTTGATAACGTGTATTGTTTTACACTGAGATGTGTGTTTATATGCCCATTTAACATGATCGAGTTAAATAATCAACAACAGATTTCCATGGGTTTAAATGAGGATTATTTATTCACATTTGACTTAAAAATGTAATTTTACATCATTCTGCCACCTTAACAGTTGCCAAACTATCATTCAAACCTACATGCCCCATCAGCAGAGTCTGAAGGTTCTCCATTTATTCTTTGCACAAAAGGAAAACCCAATCTGTCTCCATTCACCTTTGCCTAGCTGAACTTATCATCACATTGAACAAATAAAAGGAGTTGTGTTGGGCCCAAATGAACCTTTTATGTGCAATATGTGGAAAATTTGTCACTTCAGTCCCGAGTAAGAATTTAGCAACACCAATTTTAAATGCAACCGATTTATTTGATAGTAAAATTGCGAGCTTTCAACACTCTGTCTTCGTCAGGCAAAGGCAGTGTTCTGGTCTGCAATAGCACACATCAGCACAGACAGTCACAGATTGCTGATTAGAATGCGAATCCTTACATCTAACCTGCTATTCAAGTGTTAAAGTGGCTAACAATGTGTGTGAAGGGAATCCTGAGCATTGGTTACAGAATTGTGTATTTTCTCCAGACAGCACAGTGAGTGAGGTTTTTTGCTAACCCAGGCAAGTTACGGGGGTTACAGATAGCGTGTCATGAAGCCAAGCTTGGCTTCATGTCACGCTATCTGTAACCCCCGTAACTTGCCTGGGTTAGCAAAAAACCTCACTCACTGTGCTGTCTGGAGAAAATACACAATTCTGTAACCAATGCTCAGGATTCCCTTCACACACATTGTTAGCCACTTTAACACTTGAATAGCAGGTTAGATGTAAGGATTCGCATTCTAATCAGCAATCTGTGACTGTCTGTGCTGATGTGTGCTATTGCAGACCAGAACACTGCCTTTGCCTGACGAAGACACAGAGTGTTGAAAGCTCGCAATTTTACTATCAAATAAATCGGTTGCATTTAAAATTGGTGTTGCTAAATTCTTACTACCCCAGTCCAACGCCGGCATCTTTACATCATGACTTCAGTCCTGGTCAGGAGCACTCTTTCTCCAGTAGACTGATGACTGTATCTGCTGTTTCCTGCTGTCATCCAAATTAACTACTGTTTTCTTGTTTCTAATTTCCATTTTTCTTTCATTTTTACACAGCCATCTGACTCTTCCCTTCCTCAACTGCTGTCAGAGACATAGACTCTTACAGCACAAAAAAAAAAGTGTCTCTTTGGCCCATTGTGTCTGTGGCAGCCATCAAGCCACTATCTATTCTATTCCCATTTTTCAGCACTTGAGTAATCTTATAAGCTACGGTATTTCAAGAGCTCATCTAAACACTTAAATGTTGTGGAAGTTCCCACTTCTACCACCCTTCCAGATTCTCACCATCCTCTGGGTGAAAAGGTTTTTGCTCAAATCCCCTCACTATCTTCTGCTCTGAATCTGCTGCTGGTTATTGACCCATCTAATGAGGGGAAAAATTCCTTCCTCTCTACACAAAGTCCCTTATAATTTTGTACACATCGATCAAATCCTCATTCACTCTTATCTGAGCATTTTCAGCAATTTGATTTTATTTCAAATTTCTAGCATTCGCAGTATTTTGCTTTGCAGAAAGGAGATTTGTTTGGAGTACAGACATGAGCTTACATCTATTAGGCTAAATGGCCTGTTTCTGTTTTGTAGATTCGATGCAATGCCATCCAAATGTTGACTGGGTAAAGGACAAGCATTAGACAAATGCACTGCATTTGGTGAAAGAAACAGAGGGGTGGTCTAGCTCCATGTTGTCAATGTATTTGTAAAAGCAGAACCCAATATCTTTGAGTAGTAGTGCCAAATGTCAACATGTAAATAGAGAAGAAGGGACTGGCTGCAGAGATCATC